>OW618044.2:14932067-16155909 GCA_939531255.2 Thera britannica
AGATCGTGGGTTAAAATTTGGTCGTGCACCACCAATGTATACTATTCTGTCAGTTTATCACCTCTCTTATTATATAAATAGATATACTGTAGCTGTAGGTTTATCGACAAGATAAACCTAGCTCTAAGACTTCTCAAAGTGATCATTGATATTATGTTATTTTAAAGGTACAATGAATAAAATTAAACATTTTTACTTTACTTTGACTTTCACTTTGAATACTGCTACTCTATTGTAATCTCCATTTGATAACTCTTTGAATTGCTCGAAATCAATTGTCAATTTGAAAAAACGTCAAAACTATAGCGCTTGCAAAACAGGAAAGTATTAAAAACCGGATTATCTCCGGCTTCCGGCCAAAAACCGTTTCCAGGTTTGGTCAACGTAATATTTTTTCATATAGTAGAATTTTAACAAGAAAACAATATTCTAAGATACCTACAAAATCAACTATTAAAAAATTGTACGAAATAGGAATTAGTATCTAGTGAAGTTTAATATTACTTACTTTATTATTGAGTAGTTTATTGTTGAGTAGATTAGTAGTAGTAGTGGAGCTTTTTGTGAAGTGCTCATCCAGGGAAGTACTACCACCATATCTGTTTCTGCCGTGAAGCAGCATTGCTGTGTTTCTGTTTGAAGGGTGTGGGTGCCGGTGAAATTACTGGCACTTGAGGCTGAACATCTGTACGCGTGAAGCTGATGGACGCAGGGCAGTGCATCGTAGGGCAAATTCCTGGCGTGTGTGACTTACGAGGCAATGCTTTGTTACAGGCTATAGGTACCACTGTTACCACTTACAGGCCTATACCCGAGTGGGATCCTAGCTAAAGAAAAATAAGAACACAAATGAACAAAAAGTAAAACTGAAAAAAAAACTAATAAAAATAAATCTAACATCAAAATATATGTATTAAAAATAAAGTTTAAAATTAAATTTAAACAAAATAATGACTATAATGTATGAATGTAAATAATAATGATGATATAATAATAATCGAAATAATAAGTAATAATATGCATGAAATGTAACTTAATGTAGTTATGGAATGAATGGGGTTTTTTTTTTTTTTTTTATAGTTACCACTTAACATCAGGTGGACCATATACTTGTTCCATCAGCTAGATGTATTAAAAAAAAAGACGCAGTGCAATAATAGAAAAACAAAGTATTGGTTTTATTATGTTTTATCGGTTTTTAGCTATGTATGCTTTTAGACAAAAAAAATCCATTTATAAAAATAATGCATCTTTTTAGTAATGTTTCAATTACCTGGACATATTAGGGCTAAGAATAAAGTGATGGTGAACTGAACGCGCGAACCTTGTGCAAACAACACCCACACCATTGCCTCCATATATTATTGCCACTGTTATGACTTTTGAGGAACAAGATTTAGCGCAGTTTCAAGACAGTATCTAACACTAATACTAGCTCGCTGCGTACAATGACAGTTCGCGGCGCTGTGTGGGGATGAATGCAAAACCCTACGCTTGAAACTGATCGCCATCGCCATCGCAGTTCGAAACTGTTCGCCGCAATCTTTTCTAAGCTTAATTCATTCACCCGCTAGTCCGGGGTACCTAGGTAGTTTTTGTTCACGGGGATTAAAAACAAAACAATATTTTTGAGGCTCAATCAGTAAGATTTATGTTTCTGATACTAAGGAAAATCGGAATACGTAAAACTTCCCTCACTGTATAGGCATACGCCTATCTATCATTGCGTCCTGAAGTGAGGGTAGTTATTATACCTCCACCTCTCAACGACGATAGCACTCATGTCAATGCTCCAGTCTGCCCACGACCACAGTTATTACAACATAGCCGAAGCGTCGGGGAAAATTATACGCGGTAAACACCCATCATCATCATTATCATCATCATCAACCTATATTAGTCCACTGCTGGACGTAGGTCTCTCGCAAGACGCGCCACTGAGCCCGGTCTTCGGCTCTTCTTCTCCAGTGCTTGCCAGCTACATTTCGCAGATCGTCGCCCCACCTTGCCGGAGGGCGTCCTACACTACGCTTACCTTAACGCGGTAAAAATACCCGTGTAACAGTTTAATGTGTGTTATGATCGCAAAAGTTTAAAAAAGTACTATTGATAAATTTTGCTTAGCTGTCCGGCTTTTCGCAAAACCGGAAAACCGGGTTTGCACGCCCTAGTCAGGACGTAATGTCAGATAGGAAACTGATGGGTGGCTGAACTAATTGATGCCCGCGACTTCATCGACTGTCTCCACGGGTGGTGATTATACACTTCCTTGTTTCGATATTATATTTATGCATTCCATCTCTTATAAAAAAGTCCCCAAATATTATAAATACATTCACTTGTTCTGTTTTTTCTCCATCAATCAAAATATTACACGCTGTTAAACATTCATATCGAATACCATAAACTTAGCCTTATGATTGTATTTGTTTTTGTATTTATTGATTTACTTTGATTATGACGGTTCATTCTAGGTATGTAAATGCCCTTATTTTATTTTTTATTGATATTTGATCTTATTCTAAGCTTCTCTCCATCCAAAATTTGATTGGAAAATACTGATTTGCAGCGATATAACCGCCCATTATGCATTACTATATTTTTAAATAGTTTCAAATAAGATTCTATCCTATTATTATCTTACACAACATCTTTTTTTGCTTTTAACGTAGTTAAACAAATATTTTTAGAAGTAATATATTTTTTTTCTATTAAAACTGATAGGAAAAACAATTTCCAGAGTTCAATAATATTAGAACGAATCCTCAATAGTTCTCTTTTTCCAAATTTTAGACTCTACGAGTCGTTTTCACCGATGACTAATCAGTAGATCAAATATTTGACGATTGTTTAATACACAAAATTAAGAAAAATTAAGTAGGGGGTAGTAAAACATTAAATAGGGGATGCTTTGTCTGTCACGATCTGGGAACTTTCGTTTTTATTAGTAGTGATCGCAGCGTGCAACTGTCAAAAGACGCGGCAGTGTGTGCGGATGTATACAATTCCCTATGTTGAAACTGAACGGTTCGCCATCGCGCCCGCCAGCGAACTAGGTGTGTTCGAGCCTTTACTTTTCATACCTCATTTTACCAAACTAATAAGTTGATCAGAATGAAAAAAAAATACTTTTCAGAAAAACTAATATGCAGTTATTGTTTTCTTGTAAATCGAGGGCATAACTTAATTCTTTCACGACTTTTCCCTAACTTTCCGGACTTGGCCATCACCACCTTTCTCAAAAAACACCCTGTATAGCCCGTCATTCACGTCCACACCACAGCCCTATAAAGATTAGAGGCTAGGAAATGGGGGTAGAAGGGATTATTAAGGCATGGCACTGGTTATCCTAGCGCTTACCATACCTGTCAAGTAGAAAAAATGTAGGTGCATAATAGTAAATGTTTGTTGCAGCTTTTGACCGTGAAACGTGGCGTCGGGTGCACAGCCGCGAGCGAAGCAAAGCATGGGCTAGGGAGCGTCGCGAGCCACCGAGGATTCTTCATGTCGAACTCGTCCCTTTGTCTGAAATGTATCCAGATGAATATCCCCAAGTGCGAAAGGTAAAACCAATACTAATACACCACAAGCTTTGATAAATCAAGTGAACGAAAAATAAAAAAAAAAAAAAGCAGCCAAGTGCGAGTCGGACTCGCCCATGAAGGGTTCCGTAGCATCAAGTAACACAATATAAAGGTTCTTGTAGTTCGTCGAAAGGTAAATTGCGGTTTACGATTTATGACGTATAAAAAAAAAACTACTGACTAGATCTCGTTCAAACCAAATATCGTTGAAAGTTTGCATAGTAATGTACAACATATTTTTTTTTTAGTTTTATCATTCTCTTATTTTAGAAGTTAGAGGGGGGGGGACCAGCTTTTTTCCACTTTGGAAGTGTCTCTCGCGCAAACTATTCAGTTTAGAAAAAAACTATATTAGAAACCTCAACATCATTTTTGAAGACCTATTCATAGATACCCCACACGTATGGGTTTAATGAAAAATTGATTTTTGAGTTTCAGTTTCAAGTATGGGGACCCCTAAAATTTATAGTTTTTTTTCTATTTTTGTGTAAAAATCATAATGCGGTTCACAGAATACATCTACTCGCCAAGTTTCATCAGTCTAGCTCTTACGGTTTCGGAGAAAAATGGCTGTGACACGGACGGACAGACAGACAGACAGACATGACGAATCTATAAGGGTTCCGTTTTTGCCATTTGGCTACGGAACCCTAAAAAGGAACTTAATTCACAGAAAGTGATGAGCGCATTTCAGTGGGTAGCTAAGCTAGGTAGATAGGTAGATTAATACTTTATTGTACACAAAATAATACATTAAAAAGAAAGTTACAATGGGCGGCCTTATCGCTAAGAGCGATCTCTTCCAGACAACTTTTGTGGTAGTAGCTTTGCCTTCCGCGCTGCAGGCCGTGGGTTCGATTCCAACGAGAACAAACCTCTACCCGGGTATAAGTAACTGTACAACCAAGTAAACTGCCTCACATTAATTATACTTACACTTTTACTTTTATACAACAGTTACACAAGAGAGCTTTCTTGTGAAACCCTGACGCTTCAAGAGAATTGTGTTATCAGTTACTCACTTATCAGGAGAGCTCTCAGAAACATGCTCAAACACAACACACCCACACACAAAATCTTTCAAATTCACGTTCCGTCGTTTGGCATCTCAAACTTCTCTTCTCGCCAAAAGGCATAACTGAATATCAGTGCATGTATTTGTGTGTGTTTATGTTTAGGCTAATAAAGGTTTTATCTATTTAGATAAAGGAAAACTCGGAACCGGTGCCAGTGCATTCTAAATCCTACGGAGGCAAATCCAAGACCGTCACCTTCAAAAACACCTCTGTCAGGTTTCAAAGCACACATGAAAATGGCTTCAAAGAGGTCTTTGTCTGAAGGCTGACCTCTGGCTCTATGCCTGGAGCCGAGGATCATGATATGCGTCTGGATCCGGTTCATCATGAGGTATGTTCACAGCTGGTAATTCACTATTCTTAGAACGAGTTGACTCGAATCAAGCCTTCGACATATTTTAAGACCCAAACCCGAGCCAATGACCTTGAGAGTTTCGTTCGTATTCATCCTACCGCTCCTCTACAACTGCGCCGGCATTGCAAAAAAATGTGTCGATTTGTGTCTATACAGTCATAGCCAAAGTAATGCAAAAGATAGCCATAGTTTCTTTCTGGAGAAACAGATGCAGCATTATGAAATTTTCCTTACACACCGAATAAATATTTCAGTAAAAAATTAAAAACCGTATTACAAGTATACAAAACAAGTATTTTAGGGCAGTAAATAAATAAATAGCAGCTGAAATAGAAAGAAACGTAAGTAGTAGGCTCGTGACATCAGTAACCACTTTTTAAATAAAATATATTATATAGACCGATAAGCTACTGGTGCTCCATGACTCACGGGACGGGAGTAGTGAAACTCTATCATTAGGTATATGCCTGTTTGACGATTTAAACAGGGCGTCTCACGTTTATGCCACATGTAGGGAAAGTAACTTGAATATTGTAGATGGAACATTTTACTTAAGCCTCCGCTATACGCTGGTCTAAAAACAAAACACGACCGGAAAGTTGGAAAAATTTAAAATAAAGATGGCGTTGCCTGACCTGAGCTGTGAATTCATGTATTTGATACCAACTATTACTTATTCTGTGCTTGGGTCTGACATTTGTCACGACATTACAATGTGTTGACTAGAATACGCTTCGTTAGACAAAAACACAGACAGATATTCAGTAAATAAATATAACCCAATTGTTATGTTAGCTGATTCCCGTCGCAGAGTTTCCATTGCATATTTTTCATCCAGGATTGGTGATAACAATGGCAAGCTGTGCGGTATTTTTTAAACTACCACGAACGCTACATTTTAAATCTAACTTATATAGTAGTGTAGTAGTAGTAGTCTAATTTATATAGTATAACAAGCAAATAGCCCCAGATTTAATAAAAGAAACCTTCCACCAAGAGAGATTTTCCTCATATTATGCAAAACCAGAGTGAGTTGCAAGTTCATAAATGTCGGTAGTCGGTGAATGAACACTTGTATTTTTTAAAGGTAAAAAACGGAACCCTTATAAATTCGTCATGTCTGTCTGTCTGTCCATCCGTATGTCACAGTCACTTTTTTTCAAAAAAATGAAATGAAATGAAAAGAAATAATTTATTTGCTTGAAGTATGGTACTTACAAAACTGAAAAAGCTATAATGTACTGATGAAACTTGGTAAATAGATATATTCTGTAAACCGCATTATGATTTTTATACTTAGAACTGACACTCAAAAAATATTTTTTCATAAAACTTATGAGTTTTCTTAACATTAAGTAAAAGATTATTAAACCAGTTAAGTATTTACGACAGAGATGCGTTAACGTCATCGTAATTAGCCTTCTATCTATCGACTTTAAAAATTAATGAGGTATCGTCAGCAAATAGTACTGTTTCACATAGTTTTTTAACCAAAAAAGGAAGGTCATTTACGTACACTAGAAACAAGAAAGGACCTAATATCGAACCTTGTGGCACCCCTATGTCAATAACTGACCCAAAAGATCTCTCACCGCCCACATCAACTTTAAGGATTCTATCAGTCAAGTACGATTGTAATAAGTCAATGGAGCGATTTAGAATACCGTAATGTTTAAGTTTAGATATTAAGAGGGTGACGGACGCAGCTCGCAACTTCAATTCGAGGCACGGGCAAAAATTGCTCCGAATATAGCTATCTCTATTCATTTGATGCGGGCGCCACGGAATATATAATAGTAGTATACACACACAGGCGCTCGTGTGACGCGCTACTTCTATACGTGAATCCAACCATAGTGCCGCGCTTGTGCGTGTGCGTCAGCCACTGATAACGATTTTTACGCATTGCCTAATTTCGTCAACGTTACTAACACCCGTTTTCACTAAACCTAGGCGACGCCTAAATCGGATGCCTAAATATTAACGGGCCGACGTACACAGCTCGCAACTTCAATTCGAGGCGTGAGCAAAAACTGCTCCGAATATAGCTATCTCTATTCATTTGATGCGGGCGCCACGGAATATATAATAGTAGTAAACACACACAGGCGCTCGTGTGACGCGCTACGTGAATCCAACCATAGTGCCGCGCTTGTGCGTGTGCGTCAGCCACTGCTAACGATTTTTATGCATTGCCTAATTTCGTCAACGTTACTAAGCGTCAGATAGGCTAGTGGCTAGGGCGTGCGGATTCACACTGAGAGGACGAGGTGGGCGGGAGTTCAAATCTGGTCAAAGAGAGTTGACTTTTTGCACCCTACAATTTTATGTTTTTATTTTTTGTGGCTGCATTACCTGACTAACCCTCTAAGCTTATTGCTTGCTTGTTTCGCTTTTCTAGTATTCAATAAGCAAGGATTGGTCATGCTCTGAATGCAAGAATAAAGTGAAAAAAAAAACAACATTCCTGAACCGATAAAGAACCTTCAGAGTAGCTATTTACGCACTTAGAAAAGACACCAGGAAATTCTCTAACATGATACGAGTGAGTTTATTCATCAGGTAGGGTTTGTGCGGGTTCTGGACCAAATTGAAGAAGAGTAAAGAGAACCATTGACTCCGAGTTGAGTTGAGAGAGCCATTGACCCCGGCGCGGAGCGATGGAGTTGTGGTTGATGACGTTCCAGTAGAGGATGATGGGTGGGAGTCCGCTCAACATCAGGTGTGGTGTGGTTTGCTTGACCTCATTGGCCTAGTGGTTGGAGGGTGCGGGTTCAAAATCAGTGATAACGTTACAGTAATAGATGATGGGTGGGTATCCGCTCTACGTCAGGTGGGGTGTGGTTCGCCAGACCTCATCGGCCTAGCGGTTGGGGGGCGTGGGTTCAAAACCAGTCATGACGTTACAGTTGAAGATCATGGGTGGAGGTCCGCTCAACATCAGGTGCCAGACCTCATCGATCACACACACACAGCAATAAAAAACACGCAAAGCGGCTCACTTACCAAAGTACAGAAAGTCTAATAATGTGACTGCATTTAAAAATATACTTTATTCGTTGAGCAATTAGGTTGCTTTTATTCTGCTTATTTACATTCGCAAAACCAACGATTGCGAACATCGACCTACAATTACATGGACCTCGGCTTTCGCACAAAACTCGCGAAAAAAGTGTACCAAGCTAACCTACTATAGGTGGATACTTATATAATGATTATAAACAAACTGAAAAAAAAATTATTTATGTCTTATCACAATTACTATATAGAACTCAATTTTGATTGCATGAAGCAACTTCTAGTGAACGTTACAGAAATTTTTCCAAGTCTTTTTATCAATATTTCCACCAGACGTTGAGCAGTACTCTGTTTATTGAGCTCCAGTTATATAAAGAAAAACTATTTTGTTAAAGTATTTCTCAGTCTTTTTATCAATATTTCCACCGGACGTTGAGTGGTAGCAGTTTTTTGAGCTCAAAATAAATAAAGTTTTTTTTTTAATTTCTTAGTCGTTTTATCAATATTTCCACCTGACGTTGAGCTGTAGTTTATTTCTTGAGCTCCAGAAAAATAAAACAGAAATATGTTGTTCAAATTTTTACAAGTCTTTTTATCAATATTTCTACCTGACGTTGAGTGGTATCAGTTTTTTTAAGCCCCAGATAAATAAAGAATAAAAATATTTTGTAGCCATTTTTCTTAGTCCTTTTTTCAATATTATAACCTGACGTTGAGCGGTAGTCGGTTGTTTGAGATTCAGATAAATAAAGAAAAAAAATATTTTGCTGAAATTTTTCCAAGTCTTTTTATCAATATTTCCACCTGACGTTGAGTGGTAGCAGTTTTTTTAAGCCCCAGATAAATAAAGACTAAAAATATTTTGTGCCAATTTTTCTTAGTCCTTTCATCAATCTTTCCACCTGACGTTGAGCGGTAGTCGGTTTTTTGAGATCCAGATAAATAAAGAAAAAAAATATTTTGCTGAAATTTTTCCAAGTCTTTTTATCAATATTTCCACCAGACGTTGAGCGGTACTCTGTTTATTGAGCTCCAGTTATATAAAAAAAAAACTATTTTGTTCAAGTATTTCTCAGTCCTTTTATCAATATTTCCACCGGACGTTGAGTGGTAGCAGTTTTTAGGGTTCCGTAGCCAAATGGCAAAAACGGAACCCTTATAGATTCGTCATGTCTGTCTGTCTGTCTGTCTGTCTGTCTGTCTGTCCGGCCGTGTCACAGCCATTTTTCTTCGAAACCATAAAAGCTAGACTGATGAAACTTGGTGAGTAGATGTATTCTGTGAACCGCATTAAGGTTTTTACACAAAAATAGAAAAAAATCTATAAATTTTGGGGGTCCCCATACTTGAAACTGAAACTCAAAAAATTTTTTTTCATCAAACCCATATGTGTGGGGTATCTATGGATAGGTCTTTAAAAATTATGTTGAGGTTTCTAATATCGTTTTTTTCTAAAACTATAAATTTGGGGGTCCCCATACTTGAAACTGAAACTCAAAATTTTTTTTTTCATCAAACCCATACGTGTGGGGTATCTATGGATAGGTCTTCAAAAATGATGTTGAGGTTTCTAATATCGTTTTTTTCTAAACTGAATAGTTTGCGCGAGAGACACTTCCAAAGTAGAAAAAAGTTGGTCCCCCCCCCTCTAACTTCTAAAATAAGAGAATGATAAATCCAAAAAAAATATATGTTGTACATTACTATGTAAACTTCCAACGATATTTAGTTTGAACGAGATCAAGTCAGTAGTTTTTTTTTATACGTCATAAATCGTAAACCGCAATTTACCTTTCGACGAACTACAAAAACCTTTATATTATGTTAATTGATGCTACGGAACCCTTCATGGGCGAGTCCGACTCGCACTTGGCTGCTTTGTTTGAACTACAAATAAATAAAGAAAAAAAATAATTTGTTGTAATTTTTCTTAGACCTTTTATCAATACTTCATATACAGGGTGGAATTTTGTAATGCCACCTGGAGGGAAAGTACTCTTAATACTCCAGATAGAAAATTTTACTCACAGGAAACATTCCTTTATTTTTGAATAGAAAGCAAACTGCATTCAAAGTTTTTCGAAAATTCTCTCACACCCGGGAATTGAACCGGCTAAAATCAGAAAAATTATACCTTGTACTTTTATTGCATCGATCGTTAGTCAATTATAAGGATGAAATCTCTCTAACAAACATGATAAATTAAATGAAAGAAAAACCAGGAAATCTTAAATTAATTTAATTATTTACAAAAAATGGATAACTAACTAGTTACTTGAAATTAGTTGCTTGAAATGGGCTCCATTCTCTTGGATACACAAATTTATTCTTTTAACGAATTCATTTCTTTAAAAGAATAAATTTATTCCTTTCAAAAAAAAAAATTAATTTAAAAATTATTTTATTTTTAATTTTAGAAATTGCTTTCTATCCAAAAATAAAGGAATGTTTCCTTTGAGTAAAATTTTCTATCTGCAGTATTAAGAGTACTTTCCCTCCAGGTGGCATTACAAAATTCCACCCTGTATAGAAATTAATGGTTCATAATTTGTTTTAGTCGAAATGTTGGCTTTTTTCGAAATTTCGGCAGACTTTTTGACCTAGTGCTGCACCTTAATTTCGTTTACCCAACCTACAACCTACCTAGGTACTTAGTATTTCCCATCTTCACTTAGTACCCTTCCTAAACTAACAATTATCAAATATCTAAGCATTATGTTTTATGCCAGTGTAGGTATTTAACTAGTCCGAAGTCCGAGCGATTCACACACACAACCGAAGTGTCCCGTGTGCTTCAAGCGTTTCCTCCCCCTGCACCCCGCCACCCGCACCGTGCGTGCGCGATAGCAATAGTAGCCGTTCGAAAATGCCATGAATTTGATCGTGTTCCGTAATACCAAAAATGATGACTGAAAACTTTTTGTATTCTTTACATAGTATTGTTATTCTGTAACTAGACAATATAAACTAGGTTCCTTAACAAAAAACACGTAAGATATTGTTGTTTTTAGTACGAAACCAATAGGTAGAAAACTTGATAAGTTTAGCATAAAAATGTGCAAAATGCGATTGGTGTTTATTTCATTTTAGGTAAGTAATTTGAAATAAAAACTGTTGAGGAACCTAGATAAATACTATGCAAATACAATTATTACAATAATATAGTGTAAATCTGTCTAAATTAGAAATCATTTTGGTATTCCGTTTGTATGAAAATTTTCCATACGTCAGCCCCTTAACTAGTTTTTTCGTGTACGCGAGCTGCAAGCAGCTCGCGTGTCGGTGTGCTACTCCCAGTTTTACATTACACTTGCACTTGTAAAACCCCAAAAAGTAGTAAAGAAAGTCCTAAGTAACCCTAAAAGTCGATCAGTGAATCAAGTTCCTCAGTGTAGTAAAACCCCAATCAAAGTCCTAAAGAACCCTAAAATTGTTTACATAATCAAGGTCCTAAGTGAAGTAAAATTCCAATTAAAGGCCTAAGGAACCCTAAAAGTTGTTTATTTTATCAAGTTCCTCAATGTAGTAAAACCCCAATCAAAGTCCTAAGGAACCCTAAAAATGTTAACATTATCAAGCTCCTAAGTGTAGTTGAAACTCCAATCAAAGTCCTAAGGAACCCTAAAAGTCGAACACTTAATCAAATTGCTCAATGTAGTAAAACCCCAATCAAAACCTTATACGGAACCCTAAATTGTACGTCAAGCCAAAACCCTTAACGGGTCGAAACCGCTGGAAGGAACCCAAACGTTGACTACCGGGTCGCGTGCATCGCGAGCTGCAAGCAGCTCGCGTCCTCAATGCGTTCCCACAGGGGCGGAACCCTAAACCAAGTGAAGATCCAATCAAACACCTTAAAAAACCTAAAATTCAATCTCCAATCATAGTCCTCAGTCGAATGAACCGTTTGAACGACCTTAATCGGACGATTTTTGCGAAACCGGAAGTGGCACAGCCGCCATTTTGAATTTTGAACTCAGTCTAGTGAACATTTTTTCACACCCCTAAGACACCCTAAATTTCAGTAGGAGGGGGTTCTAAATTTCAGTAGGGTGGGCGTGGTCGCGTGGCGGCTCGCTTCGCTCGCCGCAACGTTCCCCCCGGGTTCAGGAGGAGGGGGTTCTGGGGGCTTGAGGGGGGGGTCACAGCACGGCTCGCTTCGCTCGCCGCGACCCTCCCCCCGGGTTCAGGAGGAGGGGGTTCTGGGGGGCTTAGGGGGGGGGGGGGGGGGTCACAGCCCGGCTCGCTTTGCTCGCCGCACTGTTCCCCATTCGCTCGCCGCAATGCTCCACTCGAAAAAAAGGGTCAAAATTATAAAGGGGTCTAGAGGGGGGAGGGGGGCAAAATTTATTTTGCTTTCAAAATAATCTCACCTTCCCTACATGACCCAAAAAAAAAGTCTTGCAAGTCACTCCGCTTGGAAGATACGAAAGGGGGGGGTGAAAAAAGGGGCAAGAGGGGGGTGTTTTTTTTGTTTTTTTAATTCAGGAAGAAACCCTCTATACGAAACTCTAATCGAAAACCCCCTATCTCGACGGCATCCGGTAGCACTCACAAAAGGGGGGGTCCTGGGGGGCAAGGGGGGCAATTTTTTTGTACAATAATATTCTTATCTTTTTTCTTCTCTTTCGTCTTCTCCCTTTTAATCTTTTTTTTTCTGAAAAGTAATATTTCATCAAAATCGGCTAAGCCGTTTTGTTTTATTGTTTGTTACTGCATACCTTCGTCATTTAATTTTATGATCCAATTTAGTAAATTTTTCTTTTATCTAAAAGGTTATACTTCCAGATCTGTATGTAAATCTAGTAAGTATAACTTAGTGCATAGAATTCATGCCTATGGAAATAAATAATAATAATAATGCTGGACAATTCACACAACATTATCTAGCCCCAAGCTAAGCAAAGCTTGTGTTATGGGTGCTAGATAACTGATATACATAATACAATACATTACATGCATAGATAATTTTCATTTCAATTCATAAATGAATTGAAATGGAAATTATTTATGGGTGGCTTTAAGCTTTGCACTCATTTAGGCCTTCGGTGCTCATTGCGGTGGAGATCAGTGAAGCATTGTGAAATAACACTGTCTATTCGACTTATATTATTGTATTTTATCGGCATTTAAAAATATTAGGTATACCAAAGAGTTTCGACAACCCCAACTGACTCTTCAAAGTTCTGTCAAACGCAAAATCTTGGGAAACTCCTTGCTGCGTGTATAGAAATAGGCACATGTATTTTGGTATTTGGGTATTTGAGCGCACCGTGCATGAAGCCTTTGACAGAAAGTTCCAGAATTCGGGACATTACAGGCACCTCCAGATTTAAAAGACGGCAATCAAAAATACTCAAAACCCATGATATTATTGTTATGACTGGGCTCTCAGCTCATTTATTAGTAGCTCTGCCTTCTGCGCCATAGGTCGTGGGTTCGATCCCCACCGAGAACAAATATTTGTGTGGTGATCATAGATATTTGTTCTCCATCTGGATGTTATATTGTTTTCCAAGTACCTATGTATTTACAAACAAAATGTATTTAAGTATTACATCAGCTATCTGGTTCCCATAATACTAACTCTGCTTAGTTTAGGGCTAGATAGTGTAGTGTAGATTGTCCATAATATATATATATATTATATATACTTCCTTTTCATTGTAATGGGCTCCCAAACTCTTTGCAAAATCGACACTATTTTTATAAAGGCCTAAAATCGGCTACTAGTTTTTGAGTCTTCTTCTTGTCATGTCAATAGAAAATTAAAGCTGGTGTGGTGGATTATGAATGTGCCTCAAAAGTTTTGCTACTTCACGTTGGTTTCATTTATTGTTTTCCTTCACCGTTAGAGTGTACTGACATATTGCACATAGGTTTTTTGGCAGATAAACTAATTTGTGCATGACGGGGTTTGAACACACGCCTTTAGAATCAAAAAGCGGGTCGCTACGACAATATAACCGGTGCTAAGCAACCAGAGCGCCCCTCCACCTAATGGACCGATGACATTCTAAAGATCGTGGGAAATCGGCAAATTGGTCTATATCTAGCAGTGGACTTCTACTTACTGATGATGATGACGGAAAGCACTGGGTAGATAGGAAGATAGCTACTTATGCAACTACAAAAATGGAGGTATTTAACAAAAGCATTGCGCTTCGCTGGTCACGCACGATAGGAACGTGCCCTAGAATGTACTTGATAAGTTATATGCTACATAAAATATATACTTCTACAGGCTGATGATGATGTGAATACAGGTTATCGATCATAATGTACGATGAAGATGGTTTTATGTCATTTCGTTATACTGTGACAGTTTGTTTTATGTTACACTGTGGCAAATTTATAGTACCAGTAGTAGCTATGATTTAATCTAGGGTATATTTTACGTAGTCTGAGATGAAATGTCATGTCACGAAATTTGACATAGGTCCAACCTTCTTGGCCGCTCGGGCTGTACTGAGAAGTAAGTACAGAAACCTATCTATTTATATTTTTGAAAATTTTATTTTTTTATAAAAACTACGGCAACTAAGAAAAATGCAATAACATCAGGTTTTTACGTATTTATTAAGGTAAACGGGAACAAAACTTTCATTGCAATGGCTCTAACAGCAACGGAAAAAAACCATTTCAAATCCAAAAAAAATTGAGAGTTTTTGGCAAACTTTGCGTTCAATTTTATCGAACCCTGTGAATTGAGGAGAATTTCTAGCCTAATCATAATTTTTTTACACCATTTAATTGTAATATTTTACAAAAAAAATAAATGGATTCGTCCATACAACGAAAAAAAATGCTACTTTACATTTTCGGTTTCACCTCATGTAGGCCCTTAAAGAAGACATTATTTGAATTTAAAAAACGATTTACCTCCATGTGGCATATCCTTGGGACGCCCTGTATAGCAATACTATGGAAAGCAAGTTTGATTACCTACATGGGGTCAAACTCTTGAATGATCGGTACGGTGGTGAGGTTAAAAATATTATTAGATATTTCTTTAATTACAATGCACCCAAGTTTTGAGTTGATCAGAAAACTCTGACACCCTACTAGTAAGCCCCCACTAGTAACTTAGTAGCAAACTAAGTTTCAAGCAATTCGAGCTACGCCTTTATAAGTTCAAATACCTCCACTCTATATTGCCTCTAGTCTAAAGGCACGACAGGAGATGCAAATTAAAAAAAAACCTTTCACATTATTAGTATAGTTCGAAGCTTAACAATGTGCAAAGAGTGTAGTGTTCAAGTTTGTATACTGAAATTATAAAACTTGCTCCATGCTCGGCTATAAGGCGATATTACAACGTCATACAACTAATTATTGCTAACTTGTTTGGTTTTCGATTTAAAATAGAGAGTCAATCACAACTGCTTCCAGAAAAGCAGATAATTTATTCATCATCAGCCTGAACAAGTCCACTGTTGGATATAGGCCTCCACCATACATTTAAGGAAGAACAATTTTGAGCCCTTTCCATACCCTGACTTTCTTTGCCGGCACTCGAAAACCATTATTTCCCAACGGCTGTCGTTCGAGCTATATGACCTACCCATAGCCACTTCAACTAAATTAATTTATTTAGATAAAATATATATATATATATATATATATATATTCACAATCCACACGACACAATCTAGCCCCAAAATGGGAACCAGATAGCTGATATACTACTTGTATACTTATTTTTTTTTTTAATACAATATAAACACCCAGACAGAGAACAAACACCTGACAAATATTTGTTCTCGGTGGGGATCGAACTCACGACCTACGGCTATCAACCACGCTATAAATACGGGGATCAATTTTAAATGATCTTTTCCTTGTTTAAGGGAGAAGTTGGTGAACCAGGCGACTACATATCGCTTTGCCGGCCGGGCTACAGTGTGGTGCATGTACAGCACCAACACCAAAAGACAATGTAATTAACAATTAAATACTATAGTGTTGGGCTCTAAAGTGTTTCAATCCAGTAAGTGAATAATGGACATTAAATGTATTTATTGTAAATAAATTTAATGATCTACACACATCTACATTATAGGATATTCCATTTCGAACTGATTTTCTGATTTTTTGAGATTTCGTTCCTAAATTCCATTAAATAATATCAAACAGTTTATTTTTAATGATTCTTGCGATCCCTAGTTTCTAAAGAAATTATTTTCAGTTTTTGTTAAAATCAACATAATGTTGAATATCCCTAGATAATGTTGATGAGTGTATTTATGAGTTAGACTAAGCATTAATAATAAGCGAAGTATAATATAAAGAAATTTGACAACGTAACATAAAATTTACAGTAAGCAGTAGTATGAGTTATGAATGAATACACTATGGAAGACATTTTAAAGAAAGGCCAGGTTAGGAGTATCCTAAGCCGACGAGCATGTTTCAAGAATGTTATGAGAGAGAATGAGACGAAAGAGATCAGGAGAATATGAGAGAGGAAGGCAGGGTAAGGGAGGAAGGAGGAGGAGGAGGAGGTCAGGATCGTAGAAAGTGGAATCCCTGATCTCTGCTCACCCCCACGGGAAAGAGGCGTTTTATGTAACTACGCGTGTATGACTACACTCAAAAATAGTTTAAGTATCTCTTTATTCTACTTGCTCTTTAAGGTATGTGTGTAGCAAAGTAGATTTAAAAAAATATACGAACTTTGAACACAACTATGTGAATATTAAATGAATATAATTAAATATTATGTTAAGCGACTACACACCCGTAATATTCTTGTTAAACTTTGTATACCATATTATTTTGCCCTCAGCCAAACTATTTCTTTTGTTCTTTAATGTAATCTACATCCACTTAGCACTACATTTTTTTGGCTTTAGTATTTTAGGTACTTTATTGGATAAGTCTTAATGCTCTAGAGCCTAAAGCCACTTCGCAAATAAGTTATTTCTCGTAGAAAGTAAATTATAAAAAATGGTTATTGTGGATTCTCTAGGAGATAGACCATCGCGGACTTTTTTGTAGATCGTTTTAATGTGTACAATACTGTACATATGTGTACATTATTATGATCTATCTCGTAGGGTTCAGCGAGCGTTTGCAATGTAAGCGCAAAAATGGTGTTTAATTACGATATCACAACCTCTAAAATTATTAGTATTTCCAACTGCACCATGGAAGATTTGGACATGGCATCGAGAGGAGCTATTGAGGTGGCTACTATCGGTCGAGGAGGGTTTGAGAAAGTATTGACTCGATAAGAAGAAGAAATGTTTATCTTCTAAAGCATGTATTACACATATAAACCTTCCTCTTGAATCGTTGCGTAGTTTTAAAGATTTAAGCACACATTAGGTACAGTACAGATAGACAGAGGGCGATAGTATACAACTATAATAATGTAGAAATGTAGCTGGCAAGCACTGGAGGAGAAGAGCCGAAGACCGGACTCAGTGGCACGTCTTGGGAGAGACCTACGTCCAGCATTGGACTGATATAGGTTGATGATGATGATGATGATAATAATGTACAATTGTACATTGTAATGCGCGTGTTTCTTCTGTAAATAAATCTAACCATCTATTTATTAGGCTAAGAAGTTAACTAAAAATTGTCTGCAGTCGGTGATCTGAACTTTGTTATTAGTTTTTTAGGCCCTTGTTCTTTTAAAATGTAGTTTTTTATTTTATTCATTTATGGCCTTACTTACAAGCGTTATTTAGGTGTGACTCATTGCTTAAAGTTCGCTCTGTCACTGTTTGACATTACCGTATGGTAAGAGATGACAGTTGCTTAAACACTGATTATCTTTTGAAAAACGCTTGTAAGTAATGGGGTAAATGTTTAAATAATGATAGTTTTTGTTAATAATGTGTATTATGTTGTAACTATACATTAATAATAAGCGAAGTGTTAATATTAAGATGTTTTACGATTTAACATAAAAATTGCAGTAAGCAATGGCATGAGTATGAATGAATACATTCGGAAATTATTCTAAGTACCTATTTTATTCTGACATGTGTCATGTGTGTGATATGTGAGGGTGATCGTCACACTTATGTGAATATTAAATGTAGTTAAAGAAATATATAGACGTAATATTCTTATAAATCCACTGTTATGTTATTTTCACCCCAGCCTAGCTATTTCTTTTGTGCTATAATATAAACTAGTTTGTTTTTAACACAATTAGACACTTTTACATACTGTTATCTTACATGTGCTTTAATTAATAAAGATACCATCACGTTGGATTTTTAGGCCCTTGTTCTTTTAAAATGTAGTTTTTTATTTTATACATTTATGGCCTTACTTACAAGCGTTATTTAGGTGTGCGTGTGACGCATTGCTTAAAGTTTGCTCTGTCACTGTTTGACATTACCGTATGGTAAGAGATGACAGTTGCTTAAACACTGATTATCTTTTGAAAAACGCTTGTAAGTAATGGGGTAAATGTTTAAATAATAATAGTTTTTGTTAATAATGTGTATTATGTTGTAACTATACATTAATAATAAGCGAAGTGTTAATATTAAGATGTTTTACGATGTAACATAAAAATTGCAGTAAGCAATGGCATGAGTATGAATGAATACATTCGGAAATAATTCTAAGTACCTATTTTATTCCGACATGTGTCATGTGTGTGATATGTGAGGGTGATCGTCACACTTATGTGAATATTAAATGTAGTTAAAGAAATATATAGACGTAATATTCTTATAAATCCACTGTTATGTTATTTTCACCCCAGCCTAGCTATTTCTTTTGTGCTATAATATAAACTTGTTTTTTTTTTAACACAATTTGACACCTTTACATACTGTTATCTTACATGTGCTTTAATTAATAAAGATATCATCACGTTGGCGAATATAGTTTTTTATTTAAGGATCCCGAAACCGTAGCATCTCGGAATTAAATTAAGAAGTGCATAGCTTTTCTTACCCATTTAATCTATAATACTAATTTTACGCACCATTCATTCTAACATAATAAGTAGTGGTATTAATCCAATGATGTGGATGGTTTCAAGGTAAATAAACATACGGAAAACTATAGATCATGTTTTTACATTTAATTGGGCTATATTCTTGTAAGTTTTACGGTTGTACCTAAATGTATTCAGTAAGTTATGTATAGATATTACGCATGAGGATGATTAAAGATGGCTGCTATCAGACCAGATCCATAAGATTTTCTAACAAAAACAATAAACGAATGTAATAAAAAAGAATGGTTTTTATGTAGCGAATAAACCAAAAAAACACAGGACCGATTCAAAAAAATATTTTACTATCACAAATCTAAATTATTCCTGCTTAACATAAGCTATTTACTAGCAACCCGCCCTGGCTTTGCACGGTTGTAATTTTTCTATCCGTGCTAAGCTATTATTTATTTGCGTGAAGTATAAACATAAACACTACACAATCTTCATACGCTACGAAATTGTTTACCCAAATTAGTTTCAAATCTTACAAGTACCATAACTAAACCGTCGAATGTAGTTTAGGTAGGTACATCAAGTATGTATAACCAACAAACAGACACTGTGTGTAAAAGTGATGACGCAAAATGCTCACCAAAAATAAATTCATGCTCAATCTTATATTTAGCGCAAGCGGTTGGACGAGGCCGTACCGGCCAGTCCGACAGAGATTCCGAACCGATCACTGATTGTTTTATAATATAATTGAGAAAAATACGTGAAGTGCATCTAACAACAAACAAACATCAAGGATGGTGGACTGAGGGCTGGCCGGAGTCCCACACGTTCAAGGTAAACGCGGTGCACGAGTCCAAAATTATCGGTGCCGTGGTCCATAGTACACAACCTATTCACACCTATTTCTACACAGGCCCACGCAAACATAACGTGTTTTCAGTCACCGATGCTCACATTGAAACGAAACGTTGTGCTCTTAGTTTACACGGTGATAAATGAAACACTTGCGGGGCCAGTGAAAAGAAAATTTCATTGACAAAATTAGAGAACCATGTTTTAAATTGATAAAGTTTTTGAGGAATACACAAAATACATTTAATTATAATAATTTTATAAGTAAAACATATGGAATCTAAATTGTCACCAGATGATGAGAATGATATACCACCAGTGCCAATAAAAACATACCAATGGGAAGATTTACGGAGAGCTCGTGAAGCTGGGGGATACCCTTGGACTCATCTACTGAAAGTGCCACTTGAAGGTGAGGTCACGGCTGAAGATATCATCAGAGAGACGACACCGAGGAGAAGCATGTCGCGGGAAATTTCAAGGTCCCGGACGCGGTCACCAGTAGACAGCGAAATTCAAAAGATTTTGAACCTTGACTCCTCACCGGGCAGCAGTCGCAGGCATGGCGAAGAAGGTGAAGATGAAGGAGTGCACATACCAAACTTCTCAAAAGAAGTTTCATTAGAGGAAGAAGACGTTGCTGTGATTCAAAACATAAACTCTTACTCTAACAAACAGCCGGAAAGTCAATCCAGTAGTCACTTAGTAGCACCTGTAGAAGTACCCAAAAATGTATCACCTAAGGGAATTCTGAAACGAAGAGTGCCAGAACAACAATACAGCATTGGGGTTACAGAGACTAGAGAAAAAACAAAATGCTGCCATCCTTTAGTAAATAAAATTAAACACTTAGCTGACAAAACATTGCATAAATTGGAGAGAAATGATAATGAAAAATCACCTATTTCTAAACGAAAAAAAAATGATAAGGAACAAGAAATAAGACAGTTAAAGTCATCTCCAAGTGCAGTTAGACGGCAAAAATTCAGTGCAATTAAGCTAGGTGACTCTGACGAGATGAGCAAAACTTTAAGCGTCGATACACCTCCACCTCGAAAAAAAAAAGAACATATTTATGAAGACATAGAAGATTCAAAAGGCCATGATCATGAAAAATCGATACATTTTTCACATGATCATCAACAATCACTAAGATTTGATGAAGACAGCAAAAGTGGTAACAACACAGAAAATGAAAGCTTTTCAAACATAGAGAAAAAGTCTATAGCCTCACAAGATCCCAGTTTAGTTACAGAAGATACCCCACTGAAGACAGAAGACCATGTCATGGAAAAATTACACAAAGTAGATAGTGTAAACAAAGAAGCGTTGCTTCTAGATGAAGAGATGGACGCCGAAGAGCCGAACGTTGATGAAATTTTTCAAACTCAACTAGACGAGAGAGAACCAAATAACGAGTCTCCAAACATTACCATAACCGAAATTACTGAGGACGATCTAACATTGCCAGTGGATCGGCACCATGCAACGCCCATCGAATCGTCCCCGAGCCCAAGTCCGCAAGATATTGAGAAAAGAAGAGACGAGGAAAGAGAATGGTCTAAACCCAGCAGGTAAAACTACTTTCATAAATTACTATGTTGATTAATAGGATAATGCAAAACTAACAATAATTAACCGTAGGCATCGTAAACTCAGATAGGTACATAATACGTAACTATGACATAACGTGTTTCAACACATGCAAAGCGAACGCGCAAGCTTCTGACTGTTAAATATAGATTGGCTCTACATACGTTCTTCCTGCACATTGGTAAGCTCTTTAAAATTGTCATCAGTGATCAGTGCTCGCGGCTGCTTTCACGTCTGTGACTAGTTCATTTACAGACTGCCTTTGTCAAACACGCTCGATGACTCATTGTCTTCGGACAATGACAGTCCGGTCGGTAGTTTACGGGAAACTTGTCTAACAATGCCTAGGGTCCGGTAGAGGGTAGTAATGACTACGTTTCGGCGTTGGACCTCCGAGGGTGGGACTCCCTTAGAAAAACCAGTGAGACCAACCCGAGAGAGCAGTGTCCAGCAATTCACTCCAGACGTCCGGTGCGCTTGTCAGTTCTTTCAATGCGATTCGCTGCTGCCTGAGCGGCTGAATCCAATAGGCACGAGGCCGACGTCGCGAGCGAGCAATTTTGTGTCGTATGGGAGGTAAGTCCTACGAACGTAATATTTGATGATTTTGTTGACATTTTATGACTAATAATACGAGGTGCAAAATAAATTCAAATGTCTTTCGCCCGGCGGCTGCTGCGTCTAAAACGAGCGCCGGCAGTTGGCCTAATTGTGACTCGAGTAACATCTCCAATGTTAAATATAACTCAAATCTGGTGCGACGAATCACAATTTTTGCGATTTGCGTTTATATTTTTATACACACAATTTAAGTGCGCTCAGCGAATGATTAACAACCAATGTCATAAAATAACTCCACTAACAAACATTTAAGCGAATTTGTCAAGGCCTTAATTTGTTTTATATACGTAGGTAGCTTATTTTCCTAGTATTCGTTAATTCCAATACTTACGTTATTTTCAGTGATCACGAATATGAAGTTATCGAGAAGCCACCGCCTAATATTGTTTACGCTGTTCCGAATGTAGACGAAAAAGCAGCTATGGTCAAAACGGACGATGAACTGTCAAGCACAACATCTCTAGAAAGAAAGTATTTGCAACACACTTCGGATGAAGAAGAAGTAACTGACGACAAAGACAACCTCGAAAATAATAATGCCATTACTAACGCTGAAGCACTTCAAAAGAATATTGAAGATAGATTCTTTGTAAACACGCCTTCTTCAGCATCAAGAACCGAATGTGAAGTTAGTACGAGTCAAGTAGATTCGTCAGCTTTAGAACAGTTACCTCTAAAACGGGACAGTCGGTCAAAAAATACAGAAGGCACTGACAATAAGTTTCAACAACGGTTTCGAGAAGGCACTGGAAAATTAAAATCTCAAGCTGGTAAATTAAAAACTAAACTCCAAAACATAAAGACGAGTAAGTTTTCCATGCCTGATAGGCCAAAGATGAATTTTCCTGATAGATCTAAATTTAAAATGCCCGAGCGGCCCAAGATTACACTGCCTGATAGACCAAAGTTTACTTTGCCAGACAGACGAAAGTTTAGTTTACCTGATCGCCCAAAATTCAAAAAAATTAACATCTCAGAGAAATTAAGCCTAGGGGACCGTAAAAAATTCACACTACCCGAAAGGCCTAGGTTTAATGTACCTGAAATGCCAAAATTTAGAATGCCTGACAGGCCAAAAATTAACTTTCCAAGCCTGGGCAGAAAAAAAGAAAACAAATTAGGTACAGAGACTACAGGTTCGACAACAGAGTTGAACAACACTGCTACAGTAGATTTTGAAACCAGGACTTATCCTAGATGGTTTGGTAAAAAGAAAAAATCCGGAATACCCAAAACATCGTCATCTCCTACGCTTAATAGAGAAGACAGCCCACCGCCTACGTTTACATTTACCCGTGTTAAGAAAAATAATGATAAATCCCAAGAATCATCTTATATTCCTGATAGTCCTGATCAACCACGTGAATATGGCAATGTTAGTAATGAGGACATCGATTACGTAGGAAGCAGTCAAGCAGAGGGAGCAAGACGATACGATACAACGTATGACTTTGATAAACCAGCAACCGAAACATACCTAGATGAAGATCCAGAGCCTGATTTTGATAATAACCATACCTCCTATATTCCCGAATCATCACCGTCTAAACAAGACCACACACCTGTCATAACCGAAATTAATAACGACGAATTTTTTGTACGACCGAGAGGAATTTCTCGCGAAGATATTCAAGTAAGAGAATACTTGAGTGACGAAACACGACAAGCGTTTAAAACTCCGAAAAATGTTCTTGCCCTCATGGGGAGCAGTTCAGAGATAAATGATGATCAGATGTATATGAACGATCCGGAAGCTGATCCTGAATTGATCGATGACATGGATGTCATGAGGTACTCTACAGAAGACTTGAATGATAGGGACGACGGCTACTATACATTCCCACCTGTGCGCCCGTCACGAGCCAAAAGAAAGAAAAAAATCCCTGATTACGAAACTGAGTTAGAAGTGAGTCAGTACATTGACGATAGTGCAGATCCTAGCACTCAATTCACTGAAGTAGACCTAGGTTTACATGAGGATCAGCTTCGCAATCATTTACATGAAGAACTGTTACACGATCATGTCGAACACGGCGAGTTGATGAACGGTGATAGCCACCATCAATTTAGTCATTTGCCGGATTTGCATTCTATTCATGAGTATGCTAACGATGACGTGATTCAGTATCCTGAAAATTTACCAATACAATCTCAGACTTTACCCATGCCTCCTAAAAGAAAAAGGAAGTTTGGTAAAAAAGATCTAAAACATTCGTCTCTCAGCGATTTTAACAAAACTCCTGTTGAAGAGTTTTGGGAAGATCATCTCCAGCACGAGCATGCCGACGATGTAAGTATCTAAAAAAACAAATTAAAATATGATTTATTTATTTTTCATAATAGAATATTTTTCAGAATAGATAAGTTTGTTGCATAACAAAGGTGTAAGCTTTTGTTTATATTTAACTAAAGCTTATTTTAGTTCTCTTAAGACATTTCATCCCAATAGCATCGAATCATTTAAGTTAAAAAATAATTGCACTCTTCAATCTACGTTATATACGAGTAGAGTAGATTTGATAGGCAATAAATTATCAACATTTTGTGGGAATAAGTTCATTGTTTTTGGCAGACATCCAATGCAGAAACCTTAGTACTATTATTTTTGGAATCCGTTCCCACCCGTGTGTTGACCTACATCAACTGGGCTGGAGTCTTAGTGCAAAACATCTGAGATGTCTGTTTAAGTGACTTCATTTTTGTTCGTGGTTAGTTACGTTAATTGCACGAGTAGTTGTTTGATTGAAAACAATGTAATTTACTCACTGCAAACTAGTACGAACAAGGTTTTAATAGTACATTGTTACCTGAGTGTTGAAAGTCACGTTTTTTGAGTCCCGAGACGGGTTTGGCGCCAGAGCGTAGCGAGGGCGCCAATGGAGCTTGAGGGACTTAAAAGACTTTCATCCGAGGTAAACACTGTGCTTTTCATTACGAATACAAGGAAAGTAAAAATAAAAACATGAAAGAAAAATTAGTGAAAATGAAGATTGAATTGCCGCCTTCCCGGTTTTTTTTTTCTTTTTCTCTGGCGGGCCTTCGGCTACGGTTCGCCAGCATTATTCAGCCATTATTTTCATTTTCATAATTTAAAAAATGGTAATTTGTTTGCTCAAATTTAGAAGATATATTATTTATTTAATACTATCTTTATGTTATTAAAATTTAAATTTTACATTGCACTCTAATTAGACTTTTTAAACTTCTTACCGTTGTAATGGGTTTCCAACCTACTTGCTGAATAAAAAGTTGGAATTTGGTTCACGACCTCCTTGCAGTTAGAAAGACTTTAGAAAGTAGGAACATGGTTGAATAAAATAGAACTTGTTTTTTTTATAATTTGACAGCTGTCAGTAGAAAGCGATTCTCCCTAGGGCTGAAAGTTTTACTTTCTATTAGGCCCCTCAGGCAACTTCAGACCTACTTTCAGAGTATGAGTAATGAAAAGAGTATTTTGTAGCTAAGGTTTTAATATAATATTACAGATAATCGTATATCGAACTGAACATGAGTACATCGTGCCCCGAGGCGAGATCACGACCGCCGCTGAGCAGAGTCCTGTGCCGCCGCGCCGCACGCGCTCCCGCAGCTCACGGGCTACATCATTATGCGACGATGATAGAACTTCACATGGTGCCGACTCACTCACACTTGACACACACATGCCACATACGGACGACATTCAAATAGATCGGGTTGCACGCCATGAAAGCCCTGGCTATGCCACGGTCGACAAAGGATCATACGCTCCACCCAAGGGAATCCGGCGATCTCTCAGCAAAACGCCACCAGCCAGACGACGCAAAAGCAATAGCTCCGAGCGTAAGTATTACACCGTTGGCTCGTCCAAAAATGTAATGCCAGACAGACCACCGCGGAAAAAATCTTCTACTAGTCTCATGACGTTAGACAGCTTCACCAAACATTCTGATGGAACGCAGTATGTGGAAATAGACGAACCTTTCGAGGAGCTGCATAAAGATTTGCAGTCTGGAGATGTGGTAAATAAAATGAAAGATAGACCACTGCCTCCGCCACCTCGACCACCCAGGGGTTCCAGAAAGAAGAAGAAAAGTAGACGGAATGGGCATGAGTCATACCCTTCACAGACTGAAACTCCTGTAGAGGTTTCTCATACTTATCTGGATGAACACCAGCCTGAAGACGTGGTTGAAATAGAAGTATCAACGCAAACCGATCCTCTCCCGGACGATGTTGACTTTGAATTGGGCTACGATGAAAATATAGACATGTCGATGTCTAGTTCACTCAGAGACATAATCGATGATGACTCTATCTTAGCCAAGAGCCATAGCAGGTTAGCTGAAAGCCCACGGGTATCTCGCCCTGCGTCAAGATCTGAAAAATCTGTGAAACTTTCTGACCCGAAAATATCTGAACTCTCCAAACCACACATAGGACGTACATCCCCCACAGTAATATTGGTCGAAAAACGTGTTTCAAGTCCAACTCGAATTAATGAACGTAATGAGATGGTGACCGAAGCATCATTGACGGTACAACCGATAGATATCGACGAATCGCAAATCCCAGATGTCCCGCCGCTACCGAGGGTAAGACGCATTTCCAACACGATCCCAAGTTCTAAAAATACGGCTCCAGCTCCAGCTAGCGAAGAACGAGCTCTTGAAAGGATCTTTGACTCAAGCAGAGATGTTCAGCTGGATAATCTTATTACTCAACGACTTCAAGTACGAGATTTAGATGTAGGGCGGCTCAACGTTTCCGAGCTGCAGGCTAATAAAATTCTTGTTTCTGATATAGAGGGCATGACATTACAAGTTAGTGAGCTAGATTCTAAGTCTGGTCACATATCTGTCAGCGGAATCGAGTTTTCGCAATCGGTCATAGATGAAATCGTTAAAAAGTTTGCTGAAATTACGACCAGTCATACCCCAGCATCAGATAATTTGATAATACCAGAGTGCCCGAGACCCGTAAGTAGAGAAGAAGAAACCCAAACTGAGCAATCTGAGGCTGGAGATAAAGTGGTTGAAGTGAAAGCAGTAACAAAAGTGGCAAGCGTGGAAGAGTTGACAGCTGCCCCTACACAGTCTGCACCTCCAAGGCCAGATTCTCGAGCGGAGGAAGGATTAGCCGCTCCTCAGAGACCACCGCCTCCGGACCTGACCCCGCTGCTATATTCGTATCTACAAGACATGACAATTCCACCAGCGTCATTGTACGGTCCTCGTGGAGCGGGATCACGGACGGCGTTCCCTGAGTTTCACGAGAGTTCAACAACACCGTTGCCTCCAACGCGGCGCGTTAAACGTAAGCCACAGGCACCGCCCTCAGAGTCTAGTTCAGACGACACGCTAGTGCGACCGTCACCGCGGCGACACCCACAGTCGGTGCGCTCACATGAGCCCACTACCATAGCCGAAGCTGGGGCTCAATTCATCCGCGTCTGCCATTCCTCAATCTCGCGGACTCTGAGGAACGCGTTTAACTTGTTCATGTCGTATGTGAGTGGTACCGAAGACAAGAAAGACGCGCAGATGGCACTCGTGATATTCCTAGTGTTGATTGCTGGCCTCATCATGTTCGGCCTTAGCGACAGCCGCGCCATCCACCACCACCACTGGGAGTTCTTCAATCCTCCAGACGGAAAACAGTGAAAAATTATACTACTTAAGTACAGATTGGTCAAATACCTGCCTAGGAACATGAAATTTTGTATTCTAATTCGAAAAGTGATAATAATATTATGTTATTAACTTTCCTGGTCTGATTTTGTTATTGTTGGTATATTTGTTATGTTTCTCGTTGATTTGTAATGTGGATAATGAGCCTCTTTGCACCCCTTTGGGTGGTAAAATAATTAACAACTAAAATAACTGGATAATACGATGACCGTCACAGAATGACTTTTTTGCAATTCACGCAAACCAGAATTACCACTATTATTGTTGTGAAAGTGCTCGTAAGTGTCCCACTTTTTACAATCTCTAATTTTTATCTATTTTTGCATGTATAATGTTTTATTAACACGTCGTGTGAAAGCGATGTTACATTTCAAAGAATAAATAAATGCCATGCACATACAAATGTGAAGGCAAAGCTCCAGTACATAAATTGGCTTCCAAAGTTCGTCACTAAATGAGAAGCTTAAATTTATTTATTATACGGTTGGTGCCGTATAGTGCGTAAAATACATAGATATCGTTGCATAAATATCTGCTGTTTCGTTTGAAGTCAGCAACTCTTTTTACCTTCAAACAATACCTACCGAGATTTTATTCAATACTAGTGATGCGGCCTAGCTTTGCACGGGTTCAAAAGTTAATAATTCAATAAATATAACCTATGTTACTCAGGAATAATGTGACTTTCTATATTGGTAAAATATAATCTTGTTATTTCTTATTTTTTAATTATTTTATCGGCACATTTATATCTGACGTATTTGATCCGTACAAAAACACACATATATAATATTTCTCCTTTATGATATTAGTATAGATAAATTCGTTTTCAGTTGAATCAAGCCCTCTATTTGCCCTTCGGCCTTGTCGACCGGCACTAGATTAGCAACTAAAATTGGTTTTACATCTATTTTCTCCATCTATTTATTTTTTTATCTATCTCCCTTCCACTATAGGACTAGCAGACGCACGACTCAGTACCATCCATACCTGGTTAGCATACCACCCATTCGCACTAAGCGATTTGGCTCCACCTTCATTATGCGAACCTCTAGGGAATGGAACTCTTTGCCGTCGGCAGTTTTTCCTGACAACTACAATCTGGGCCTCTTCAAGGCAAGAGTGAATAGGTGTCTTCTAGACCATCCTGCTTCATCGTCGGCTACATCGTCGCTTACCATCAGGTGAGATTGTAGCCAAAGGGTGGTCAATATAATGTAAAAAAAAAAAAAATTTTCACCAACAACGGTTGGCCCGGCCCCTAGCGTTGAACGAAGCAGAGGCGTACAGGTAGCCACATAAGCTGACAATTTATTCATAGATTTTTCATATCGACACTGTCATACGGCATAATATATTGTTAGTGTCTTTGTTGTTTGTTATGAATTCTATGTCTTAAGAATTAATTGTTGATTGTAGATCGTGGTTCCTTTAAATCGTCAATCTATCTAATCTAAGATTAATCAACTTTATGTCGTTTTATGTGCATTTGAATAAACCTTTCTAACTATACAAATCCATTCTGAAAATTTTATAGATCGGTGAGTGGGTATAGTGATGAGAAAAGTGTAAGGCGGGTTTCATCAACTGAGAACCACGCTTTCAGATGGATGGATAGCTTTACAAAGGTTCTTGGTTGGTAAAACTCGTCTCTAGTATGTACATTTAACCTATTTATCTTGTGTAGCAATAAGATTTGCAACATAAAAACGTAGTAATTGCATTTTGTATATTCATTTGTTGTTTTGTAAAGATATTAAAGCTTGTTAAATTACTTTTGTGTTCTGTTTTGTTAGTTAGTTATCCTTCTAGAGTATATTTTAAAGGTTCTGTAGCAAAAAGGTAAAACGGGGCCCTATTACTAAGACTCCGCTGTCCGTCAGTCTGTCAGTCTGATGTCCGTCTGTCACCAGACTGTAGGCCTACCATAAGCTCAGAGATATTTTCTTGATTGAATTTAATTATTTATTTTTGAAGGGAATATAATTAAAAATATTCTGTGAATATTTCAATCCTCTACTTGTTGCCGTTATCAATATCGAAAAAACAAATCGCTAAAATCAAGTTTGTTGTATGGGAGTTCTTTTATCCTGTTTTTAGTAGGTATTTCTATGCATAGCGGCAACAGAAACACATCATCTATCTAACTATCATGGTTCAGGATTCAGCTGTGACCATGTTCAGTAGGCTTATACCGCAAGCTCTGTCTGGCTCTGTGTCTGGTTCTGGTTTTGAGTATGTGTGAGTGCTCACCATTGTATTATAGACGTTTCGGCGTAAGATTTATTTAGTCAACACTCACATAGACTCAAAACCAGAACCAGACAGAGCTTGCGGTATACGCCTACTGAACATGCTCACAGCTGAATCCTGAACCATGATAGTTAGATAGATGATGTGTTTCTGTTGCCGCTATGCATAGAAATACCTACTAAAAACAGGATAAAAGAACTCCCATACAACAAACGTGATTTTAGCGATTTGTTTTGCTCGATATTGATTACGGCAACAAGTAGAGGCTTGAAATATTCACACAGAATATTTAGTTAATTATATTCCCTTCAAAAATTAGTGTTGCTTAAATTCAGTCTTGGTCTTGCAGTCTTGGTCTTGTTCTTGCGTTTTTGCAAGACCAAGACCAAGAACAAGACCGCGTATTTTTAGCAAGACCAAGACCAAGACTGACCGTGCAAGACTTGAGCAAGAACAAGACATAGCCTGCAAGACTCTTGCGTCTTGCAGCTAGGACTTAGCGCTATTTCACTGAGTAGTTAGGTGTAACAGTTCGGTGTATAGGTAGGTCAAAAAAATTTATATAAAGTATCACAACCTAATGATAAAGCTGTTGATTTGTGTTGTATTTTATTTTTTATTCAAATAAATGATAAATCGTAAAACTCTTTTATTACATTTCTTATAAGTTGAGGGTTCAATCTCTTTCTAGACAGATAAGTATTGTTCTTTAAAATACAGTCAAGTTATTGTAATTAATTTGTTTTTTTACATGTTTTAGCAAATGTAGGCTTATAAATCATAAATGTTTATTAAGAAACAGTTACTTCCATGGAAAACGACATATAGGTCAGTTGATTTTTCGAATTTCTTATCAAATCTTCAGTTATTTATTAATCTGCTTGATCTTTACTATGGCTATGTTAATTCAAGCTCACAATGTTCCAATTCTAATACGTTTTTCTAAGATTTAAAGTAAACTTTAATAAATAGTAATAGACTAATAGGTAATTGCAAGACTTGCAAGACTCTTGCTGCAAGACCAAGACCAAGACCAAGACTGGGAGCGCAAGACCAAGACCAAGACCAGGTGTATTGGCGCAAGACCAAGACCAAGACTGGCTAAGTCTCGTCTTGTTCTTGCGTTTGGGCAACACTATCAAAAATAAATATTAATATACAATAAAGAAAATAAAACAAGAGATGAATGGAGAGAAAGAAGGGAGGCCTTTGCCCTGCAGTCGGACAACAGGCTTTTAATAATAATAATAAAGACATTATTTAAGGAGGGCTCCCATACAACAGACAATTATTTTGCCATTTTATAGATAACTAGCGGCCGCCCACGGCTTCGCTCGCCCCGGCGCCCCGTTGATTTTTCTCTTAAAGTTATTCCTCTTTTTCTCCGCTTAGGAAAATAATTTTCCAATTTCCTCTCTTTGTGCATCCCTATGCTATAAAACGAACATACCCTCCAAGTTTCATGCGTCTAGGACTTACGGTTTAGGCTGTGCGTTGATTGTCAGTCAGTCAGTCAGTAACGTAAGAGTTTTATATATTTAGATGTCACGGGACCCAACGTGCGCGAGCCCGACTCGCACTTGGTCAGTTATTTTAGTGTGCAGTGGAGCGGTGCATTTATGTTTATTTTTACAAGTGAAGGAAGCTGCATTCATTTATTTCAGGTAGGTTATTATGATTTTAATTAAAGTCTATTTTCAAAGATGTCATAATCAGAATTCTTCAAAGTGGCGTTTACCAGAGAGCTTTACCAATAAAACGAACAAGATGGTGTTTATAAAATAAACCTTCCTTCCGGCTTCAGTTTTGACGTTCAACCAAGTGCTGAAGCCAGGCAATCTCTGCTAAGCTACACAACATAATAAATACGTAGTACCTAAATATTAGAGTGGAGATGCTAAGCTGGCTTATGGACGAGTTTGAGATCGGAGTTGATTAAACATGCCAATATAGGAAGTCAGACTAGCAAAATAATGTTTATGGGTACTTTTAAAGAGGTTTATGGTTAAAGTAAATACTTTATGTATAGTTCACTTAAAATTTTTAAACTACTTTGAAATTTTTCGAGGAATTTTTTTTTTCAACAAGCTGATGAAAAAACCTTACGGCCCACCTGATGTTAAGTGGTAACCTGTCTACTACAAATATCAACTGCTTTTTTATATTCCCTATGTTCTCCCGTCATCGTTTCCTTCTTTTAGTAGGTTCTTTGAAAAATCTGTCATTGTAGCACCTCAAGTTTTTTTAACAGTGGTGGTACAAGTTTCGGTTTCTACTAAAAACATCATTATATCAATTAATTACTTTTAGTTACGCCGTAGTCAGGTAAAAAGTACTAACACCCGTCAAATCGCATTGGCTTTGGGCGTTAGTGAATATGGTTGTGCTATTAGTAGATATCGCTACAATATTGAAATGCATGTGTGTGCAAGAGATAGGGCAACCATATTCGATGGCGACGGCTGCTGAACGAAGTTTGCGTTTCCTGGCCTCGTCTGCGCAGAACATTGGCATGCGCGGCTTGCAGCGTCCACCGACCTGCTTTATGCGTGCTGGGACCCCTTGCCAAGGCTACCATAGCTGGCATTCACAACGTCCTCGCTCAACAGTCGGTGCAACCGCTCTGTCAACTAGTGCAGTGAGTTCGACTGGGGCGGATCGCGATTTCGTTAGATTCCTTTCGTATCGCGACGTTGCATTCAAATTTGTTTTAAAAGTAAAAGAACTATACAACTCGTTTAAAAGTTTGTTTAAAGTTGTGTTAGGATTAGGATATTTACTTAAAATACTAACTTAGCCGTGTAGAAAATTTAGGGTAATTAAAGGCACACCTAGGCCGCTGGCGATAGCGATCAATGAAATTTGATAACTTTAACTAAGATTAGTAAACTAAAAAGTTGTGACTGTTTCTTGTGTATTTTGTACATTTGTAAATATTTGTTTAATTGTTAGTTTCTATGTGCAAATAAATATAGAACGTTTATAAAAAAAAAAAAGTTGTGACTATTTAAACATTAAGCGCACGTTTTAGGTGACAAAAAAAACTATAGAATCACCTATACAAGTAAAATAAAAAAAAATGAATACACCACCAAGGCGGCGACTGCCGCGAGGTCGTCGCGGCATACGCGATATTTTAAGACGAGTTCGGGATCGTCTAAGACCTGTTCGACCGAAAAGCCCTCCCCCCGTGACTTACATCCGACGTCTTAGGGCCAGAATATGCCGTCTCTTCAGGGTAAGCATTCCTACTTCATTTTTATTTTTCCTTCTTAGAGTCTTCACTTCGAGACGTCGAAATTCTAGATCACACCAGGTAAGAGGCTCGGGAAATAAGGTCAACATCATCATCATCAACTTACTGCTGGTTATGGGTATTAACATTCGCCGTAATGCGCCATTATCAAGATAATGGCTATAATTCAAATCAATTACGGCACACGACGTTGGCGGTACTTTTTGAAAGAAATTTCAACTGACCGCACTATCTGGGATTTACGTTGTGGGTTCGATCCCCACTATTCCCTTCTTCATGAATCTAGGTCATTGACCCTATATAAATTTCTGAGGTGTGCGAAACTTTTCTTTGATGACTGGTACTTACCTACATATCCTACAAAGGGCCCACCTAGTTATTTTTCAGGTCCATATTTATTACCTATTTTATTTGTAGTACCTAATGTTTTAGGTTTGTTCTTTGTCTAGGTGTAAACTTACAACTGTATTCATACTCAGCTCCTGATAATAGCACACACCCTGTAGAAAGTATGCTACTATTACGGCTCAAGACTTGGACGATACTTTTCAGAAAAAAAAATTATTGGACTCGCTATCTCTGTGGTGTAAGTTGTAAGTTCGAAAAAAATATTGACTAGGTATAGACTTGAGGCATTTTAGGATACATTTTATTTGCGATGATGATAAAGGTTGGTTTTATGACTGGATGATAAAAATAAATCAAGACAGAACAAGTTTAAAGGATGTACTTATACCAAGTTATACCTATCTAAATCTCTCTTTTTACCACTCTTACACTTTTTGCCAATGAATTGACCGAGTGAGCGTATAGCGTCTGTTCTCGCCTAAAGGTTGCATTTTTTAACCAATCTGGAAGAAACTCGGGAAACAGGTTAATGACCTTATTGAATTATACGAGAGCACTGAAAGGCGGGGCAGCAACCACTAAGACTAAGTAGCTGCGGCCCCGCCTTCCGATCGTGGGTTCAAATCCAGCCATGTACCAATGCGTTTTTTTGACTAAAAATGTATGTGCACTAAGCCAGTACTCTCAAAAGGTGAAGGAAAACATGGTGAAGAAATCGTTTTTCTTTCTTTCTTTTCACTTGAAATCATTTCACCACACTGTTATGAAAGAACCAGTGACACGAATAGAAGAAGATTGAATTAAATTTGTCGTCAGGGATTTTTGATTGGAGGATAACTTCGGCCAAAAAGGGGCAAAAAACAGGCTTTACATATCTCCAACTATAATATGAGATCGGATTTTGGTGGTCCCTTATTATGCCATGGCTGAAAGGAACGGAAAAAAAAAAATGCATTAAAGGAGCCTCTTTGAGAAATCCTTTCACCACACTTGGATCAAAAGAATCAGGAAGCCGAGTCTTTATTCTGAGGTGACACGATAAGAAGAAGAACCCCCGATTGGCCCCGTCGATGATCCGATTTAGATTTTTTGTTTGAAAGGTTTCCACATCCTGGGCGATGACGATGGTGATCAGCTGAAACGCCATCAAATATCGCTGTCATGTAGTGGCGTAGCGTGCCTTGGCGGGGCCCCGTATAAAATTTTTTTGGGGTTCTTATGAAGGGTAAAGAATTCTCACAAAAGAAAAAAAAGTTTGCATAAAATTTTAAGAAATATTTATTCATCATAATTATTTATGTCACTTTTTCAAAAATTTCACAAACAATTCAAATTTAATATACACTCTCCTTGCCTCTTTTTCGGCAAACTGATTTATTACATTATTTAATTTATCAAGAGACTTTAGTTATTCTGAATTTCTGCCTCTATGGACAATAGTGACAGGTCTAATAGGCATTCATACGCCATCGAAGCTCTTAGGTATTCGTTTTAAAGTTTTAAGAAATTGGGATTTTTTTAATTTTGCTTACGTACGTTCGGGGGACCCCGTAGGCCGGGGGCCCCGTATAATTGATACGGCAGATACGGCGGTAGCTACGCCCCTGCTGTCATGTTTCACAGCGTTTCAGCTGATCGCCAATGCCATCGCTTAGATGTGCGCAGGCCTTTAGTCAGCAGTGTTCTGAACTGTGTTTGGTGAAAATCGGTCCGCAAGATGGCCACCGTCACAAAATGGTGTATATTTTATTAGATATTTTTTCACAACTGGGTACAACAATATGGGTATCAAATGAAAAGGCTTGAATATTAGAATACTATACGAATACAATATGATACATTTCAAATTCAAATGGCCGCTACAACGGCATAAATGGCATATTACATTTTTGACGTGACAACGTCTTATAATTCGATGAAGCAGGCTGCACGCACGAGATAACATGACTCATGCAGCGTTACCTCGCTCTCAGGCGTTCCATTTAAGGCTTGAAGTGCAAGCGAGAGCGCGGAACGAGCGACAAAGAGGCATAATCGGCCTCCGCGTTCGGCAGCGTTCGACATCTGTGTATTTTCTTATGACGTTGTCACGTTCAACTATCGTCAGTAAACCGACTTTACAGACAACCGATTTTTTCAGAACTCCCTCAATATGGGTATAAAATTAAATGAAAGGCCTTTATTCTGCCTTTACTAGTAAAATCTAGTGAACCATATTGAAAGGGAATGAGGAATTTGTATTATTAATTTTTTTATTATATTCACTAGTTTATTTGAGAGGTAACTTGAAGATGGTTTTATAAAAATTTCATCATTATCATCAGCCTGGAGAAGTAATAGGTCTCCCCTACACATTGCACCGACGTCCCGCGATCTTAACAATGTCGTCGGTCCATCTGGTGGGTGGGAGCCCTAAGCTTCGACTTTTCGACACCGGTTCGACTCCGGTTCGTGTTCGACATTCGAGAACCTTTATTCCCCAACGGTTGTCGGTTCTTCGAGATATATAATCATAAAAATGAAAACTTCGGCATTATGAGCAGAATGGCACCTGAAAATGCAGTAACAACTTACAAACTATATAGCAATAGAGAACAAAATTAGCTACAATTTTAAAACTTATTAAATGTACAATGGACGGTTTTATCCACAGAACAGAAAAAACACTTTTATCGCTAAAGTGTGCCATCGAGGTAGATGTATAAGTAGTTGGTACTAATATAAAAATTTAGTTTAGTAGTTTTTATATTTGAAAAAAAAAGTACTTAGGAACTTATAACATATATCTCTCTTACAAAAAACAAAATATCATGGCAATCCGGGAATGCCGACAAAAGTGATTCCTTGAAAAAATTACAGGAAATTGTACCCGCGCCATGTGTTACCGCTGGTTAGTCGCCCACTATTAGCGTGAGGTCGTGGCACCGCCGCCGCCGTCGATTGACCTCTCGATAATTCTCTTTGATAAAATAGCTGGTTGTCAATCCAGTATGAAAATAGATTAAAAGGCATTTACTTTATTGAATATGCTATGATGAACTGAATATACTAGGGTTTAGCTTAGGTTGAAATTAGCAGTTTCCGTTGCCTGGCATAAAATTATGAGCAATACTCTTTCCTACCTTAGATGTAACATTGCTCTGCTTATTCAGGCAGGCGCAAGATGAATATATTATTGGATATCCTCGAGTTTCTCCTATAGAAATTAGCTCCATGGCAATAATGTTTTTTGGGAACATTGTAATTCTCTTTGATAAAATAGCTGGTTGTCAATCCAGTATGAAAATAGATTAAAAGGCATTTACTTTATTGAATATGCTATGATGAACTGAATATACTAGGGTTTAGCTTAGGTTGCAATTAGCAGTTTCCGTTGCCTGGCATAAAATTATGAGCAATACTCTTTTCTACCTTAGATGTAACATTGCTCTGCTTATTCAGGCAGGCGCAAGATGAATATATTATTGGATATCCTCGAGTTTCTCCTATAGAAATTAGCTCCATGGCAATAATGTTTTTTGGGAACATTGACAGATTACTAAAGACAGGTCTCTGCAGGCCCAGTCCAGTAGTTACGTATTTTAGGTACCTCTCCCAACCTAGTTAGTAGCTGTCTACTAACTACTACTGGGAGAAATACGTAAAATACTAGCAAACCTTCTTTTTTAGAAATCTCTTTTGTCTACTACGGGAGCCGACAGTCAGATTGCCTATCTACTTGATAGGTACAAAGTACCTATGCATTATCCTAATCAAATCAATCAGAAAAAAATTCCGGTGACAAATAAGGGTATTTGCGTCGGGTGTTTGGTACTTTCAGTCAACTTATCCGTGCTAATCGTGGCGAGCAAGTAGGTAAGTCTATTTGAAGATTTTCAACACCTTCAACCTTGTTTAAAATGATGTTGAAAATCTTGGAATCAAATCAAAGAGTCCGTCCAAGTTAAGTCTGCATTTTTCGAAAAATAGCGGAATTCAAATCATTTGATCGTCTTACTTGTGAAGTCCAGTCAATCAATTCCTCGATTTTTCTAAACACTGTCGTGTTTTTGTCTAAGGACAACCTCGTTTGGTTTCTCTAGAGTCCTTAGATCCCTATATTATTAAGCATATTATAATTTAAAATATATTACTTATACTTCATCTTATAATGGTTTATCCATCTGAATGAGATGAATATTTTTAGAACAATAGTTGCGCCTCGATGAGGATGACAGCTCACAATTCACATGGTACTACAAAACTGATAAAAAATAATACCATGCACAAATATTTTTGGGGATACCAGTGAAATTAAGCTTGGACGGACTATGAATAATTGAAAAATAATTCCAAAAAGTGGCAAAATTGGCAAAGTGGCAAAGTGGCACTTGCGGTGTTTCTAAATGTATATTTTCAAAGTTAGTTATTTAGTCTTTTGAAAATTGCAGATAAAGATTAATTTCACTATATTGAATTAATGAAGTGTACATACATTATTGAAACGCTGTCAAATTTGACAGCAATATTTGACATCGTTTCATTGATAGCGGACGCGAGCGGCCTATCGCAGGCCTTTTGACTTATCAAAAACAAGGATTGGCATATTATTATTCTATGCAATAGCGCTAGGAATACTCCATAGATGGAAAATTAGCCCTTTCGACATAACATGGTCGTAATTTGTCGCCGTGCCGCCGTACCGTATTTTGTCATTTGTGTTATGTTCCCAATATTTTATAATGACGAAATAAATGTTTGATATAATTAAGAAAGCGTAAAAATTTTAACAGCTTTCACAATAGAATCAGATTAGATAAAAAAAAAATAAGTGTTAAGTACCCTACTTTTCACACCAAAAGACTAAATATCAACTTAGACTAGGTTAAATTGTCTAAGAATATCAACTATTAGGGGTGACTTTTGACAAATCCTTGCTGGCAACACTGGAATAGACGATCAATGAAACGCTGCCAAACAGCGCTGTCAAGCTTGACACTTGACAGCGTTTCCTGATCGCCATCGCCAGCAACCTAGGTGTGCGCGGGCCTTTGCATTACCATTATTGATGTAAAAAAAACAAATGATTGGTTTCTTTCTTATAAACAAATTATTGTGTTCTGGCTGGCTAGTAGTTTCAACTCTGACAACTAATCAGAAAAAAAACTTATGATGTACCTACAATGCAAGCAAAACAAATAAACAATACCTTAACAATACACTTGCTTCAAGTCAGTCAGTTCACTTCACTGAGTTTAGTCAGTCAGTCCAGTCAGTCAGCAGTCAGTGACAAAAAGAACCCGTGCCGCGTGTGTGTTTATTTTATTTAGAAGTTGAGCTAAAAGCGTAATAGCGTACGTCGACACGGCCGCATTACACATTATTTAACAAAAACATTTGAAAAGTAAACATGAGACGAAAACGGGCTCGTAGAGCCCGCGTCGCGTTACCAAATCCAATGAAAACAAAAAATGTGTTGTGATATTGTAACTATTTCAAGACCTATCCGAGTGCACAAGATAAATCTCTGTGTTCTTGTGTTTTCTGAGAGACAGTTGTAATTGTTTGGTGATGTACATAGAAACATGTCGGGCTTACATAAGTGTGGGTTTCTTGGGATACTTACTAGGCTTCTGAGGAGGGTTATGTGTGTTGGAAGCCGGCGAGGCAGCCACGATTCCTGTTACCGCGAGTTGGATGACCAGGAATTGGTACGTTCGGTTTACAAGGTTTACTCAAAGGGTGCTTGTTATTGCCAGTAAGTTTTTGGCGGTAGTATTAGCGGCAAGTTATCGCTGCCTTGCTTGCGTGCTTCGTTCGTGTTTTGTTTACTCGCGTCTCGTTTTGGTAAGGTTGGTAGGTAATACGCGCGAGCCACAGGTTATAGTGACTGATGAGATGACCATCAACTTGTTTACCTCTCTAATTACCTCTGCCACTTATTGTACTCATAACCTTGCCATTATCCTATTCATATCTAACTTCATAGGTAAATTTAATAGTTAGTGCCATGTGTATACCTACTAACAATTGCCCATGTAGGTTAGATATTTATTTATTTACTTACCTATTTGTATTTTTCAACACCCTTGTTGGAGTTGGTGAAAGCAGATTTTCTTTTCTGTAACTATACATACCCATGCAGTGTACACCTGTTTAAGGTATTATTAGTACCTAAAACAAATATGGTATTTTACACATAACTTAAATAGTAGCTAGTGTATGTGATTTATTTGGGGTAATATAAAATGAAAATAAAAACTTAAAGATATCTCTAAAATGTTCCAATATTGATAATACTTTTGTTAAACAGATAAAATACTAGTTCAAATCATCCAAAAATATCCTCTCTCACAAAAATAATTCAAACATGTTATGACACAGACAGAAATATTAAGGTAAGGTAAATACCATAACTTAACCCTTCCAACAAGTGTAAATAATAATGACTGTGCTAACAAACACAGTAAAAATAAGTACCTATATAATGTAAAATCGCCACACAATATACTCAACCATAGAACCTACCTATCTAGTGAACAAAAAGATGAAAACACTCATTCACTTACAATTCAATGAACGGTAGGAAATCAAGGAATTAGGTGATCACAGCAGGCCGGCCGGCAGACAACTCAGTAATTGATTAGCGAGAATACCGTACAAAGTGAAAGATTGAATTGTAATTCGTAGCAGGAATACAGTTCAAAGTGAAAGATTGGATTGTAATTTGAAGCAGGAATACAATTCAAAATGGAGGATTGAATTGTAATTCAAATTGCATCCTTCTGTAGGTAAGTCTGAGTACCTAACCTATACTCTAGCTAGACAGATGTAGATGTTTTTAAACAGTAAATATATAAAGTCTATCTATATTTATTTTCCTTACCAACTAAATGATTACAATACCTAAAAATTTCTTTAGAATATTATTTTTATTTTATGTTACTTGGTCTTCTTTCAAGGTGGCTAGGAACCCCTCTTCGGGTAAAGGTAAAAAAAACAAAGTATCTAAAATTCTGTTAAGTAATAAAAATATTGTGGACAATTCACACAACACTACCCAGCCCCAAACTAAGCAGAGCTTGTACTATGGAAACCAGATAGCTGCATGATATAATACATATATAATTTTTTTTGTAAATACATACTTAGAATACAATATAACACCCACACAGAGAACAAACATCTGTGTTCACCACACAAATATTTGTCCTCGGTGGGGATCGAACCCACGACCTACGGCGCAGAAGGCAGAGCTACTACCAACTGAGCTAGAGGCCAGTCAGTTAATGGATTTAGAATTCATATATAATTATTGCATATAATATTTTAGACATGATCTTTTACCAAAAAGTTATGCAAAGCCTGTGAAAATACCAATGACAAATACCTAAGTGATGTTTAGGTAGCAAGGTAAAGGATTTTAAGTGCGCCTCAAAGAAGCTCCTTTCGTATACTTGACACATATTTTCGAGCTTTTGGGCTCTACGATATGCCGGTTTCTTCACGATGTTTTCCTTCACTGTTTGAGAGCACTGGTATAGTGTACATAAATTGTTGGGCAGAAAAACTCATTGGTACCCGACTGGATGTGAACCCACGCCCTTAGGATCGGAAGGCGGGGTCAATACCACTAGTGCTCTCTACCACCAATTTTACGTCAATGTAGGTAGGTAAAAAAACATTGTTGATAAGAAATTCGATTTGTTAGAGAATTTACCTAGATTTTGCTATTATTTTCTCGAATCATGATTAACTTACTATGAAATTGTTAAATTACCTACCTACTGCCTACCTCTCTAGGTAGATGTATGCACAATAAGGGAACTTTTCCGAAAATATTTCAGTCACGTGATCGTGGCGATACGCGAATTCATTGGTTTTTTCCCACCTCAAAGATTACAAACGCAAAGCTCAAAAAAAAGCATTTCCTTAAAAAAATATATTAAAAGTAATTTTGTAAAATTTAAAGATACAAGAAAAGTTTTAAATTGTTATCATGGCAATAGCATTCTTAATTTGCAAAATCTCAAAATTGAATGCACCTGTTATGCTGAATTTTTATTGTATAGTAGTGAGATTGTGAGATCACGACGCCGAAGCCCGATACGTTGGTCCGACCAAATCCGCTCCACTCTCAAAGTGGAGATCCATGAAGCCATGCTAGGTTACCGGAAAAAGGTCCAGGTGGCGTAATATTGTTGGGGATAAAGTTGATCCATAGAGGGGGTCACGACCCTCAACGGCTTAGATACCCATTAAGTAGGTGCTTATTCTATAGTTGCAAGTCAAGTAAGTGAGGCCTTAATTTATAATCCCGCGGCCGTAAGCAGCAGTAATGAGTAATGAGCAGTAAGTCTAATTATTAGAATGTCCATGTAGCAAAACGTCCATCAGATAGTCTGTATAGCAGAACGTCTAGTTAGCAAAACGTCATTTTTTAAATGTGTACACTCATAAGCTTCTTAGTAAATAGCCCTACCGAGCTGTAACAACTGCTGAACGCGGTCGAAATGGGGAATAACAACTAGGTAGGTAGTTATTAATAAAATACTGAAATGTGACGCACATAATGCCGTGGCCGGGTCCGACAAAATCTTATAGCTCGTTATATGTACCTACTCACATTCCATACGATATGAATTATGAAGTCGTAACTTTCAAGCCTTGATTAAGAAAAGTCATAAGTCATCACATCATCATCTTGATCAGCCTGAATAAGTCCATTTCATTAGAAAAGAGCTTCTTTGAGGCGGACTAAAAATCATTTACCACACTTGGTTCGAAAGGACCAGTGCCACGATAAGAAGAAGTCCATTGCTGGTCATTTCTAGGCCATTTCCAGGAAGAACGATTTTAAGCCCTCCATTTGCCGATTATAGTAAACACGTTAAAATGAATTGAAATTATTTGAACTTTACAAACCAGAAATGCCAATCTGCTTTTGTTGCTCACTGTACCAACAAGAGCAAATCTTGCCACACCTGAAACAGATGGTAACAATAAGTTTTCGAAGTGTATAATAAACTTAATAACTGAAGAAGAAAGAAAGAAAGAAAATATGTTTATTGACCATAAAAAAGATACAAATAGGCATACTTAGACAAAATTTCACATCATGTGGTCAATTAGGTCCCTGGCTCAGTATTTGTCGTACCGTGTAGGTCACATGGCGTCACACTACACAGTGCAACCCTGGTATTCTGCCAAGGCCTAGAGCGGGTCACATCACGGACAAAGTAATTACTGAATACTTACAAACTAGAGAAAAAACACAGAAAAGTACATGAAAAATAATGAAATGGTACAAAAAAGAGCAGGGTAAATATTTTTTGGTGCAAACTAGTCCTAATTAAACATTTCTGTAGATAAAAGGCTTGTAAATGTAGGAAAAAAAATTATTAGTATGTACAATAAAAATTGTTGTCTAAGTTTAAGCGATATCTATCGGCATAAGATTGGAGGGATCGAACAAGCAAACTCCTAGGAGGCATGCCGAATTCTTGACGCAAAACGGACCTACTTTTGAGTCCAATTGCGGAAACAAAGAGTCCGATACACGATACACGAGGCATGCCGAATACTCTTCGATTGGGGTAATGATATCGCCATAACATAACGGTCTATAAACCAATTAATTAATATGTATCAGCGTAATAATGTTGAAGGTTAAGTTGGACAAGCTCTTGGCGTAATTGTATGCTGTATGCGTTGGTTTGATGTGTAAGTATCAATAGTTTTCCCTGTAATACCATTAGGTTGGTCCGAGCCTCTTGGTTCCCGTTAGATTAAGGAAAGCTATCCTTGAGATTTTTTATGGGTCACGGCATAATGAGCCACATACCACTTAATAGATAAAAACAAGCTAACGAATAAATTAAGCAGGTAACTACTAATTCGTAGTTGAGAATTAGTCACACCACCTGCTCGACAATGTCAAATGAAATGTGATGCAAATAATACACTTTGACTTTGATGCAAACTTAACCTAAAATAAGTCATTTACCTAAAAACCTGCGCACACCTGGGTCGCTGGCGATGGCGATCAATGAAACGCTGTCAAATATCGCTGTCAAATTTGACAGCGTTTCACTGATCGCCATCGCCAGCGAGCTAGGCCTTGAGACCACAGGACATTAATAACAGGACATTAATACGTAGTTTGCCTTTTAAGTTCTGTCGTTTGCAAACTTCCCGCAATTATTTAAAAAAAACATATGGTATTTTCATCTTTATAAATTTATAATTCGAAAACAAAAAAAATCTTTTGGATCAGTCTTATAGTTTTTTTGTAGCGTTTATTCAAAACTGACCAGTCAGTTGTAAAAATGGAAATATCAAAGGAAAATATGCAGGCGATAATTTTCTACAACTTTTAAAGGGGATTAACGCGACTTCAGTGCTTTGAGGAGATTACTTCTGTGTTTAGTGATGCAGCACCATATCATAGAAATGTAAAACGCTGGTATTTAGAATTTCAACGTGGGCATTCTAGCTTCAGTTACAAGCCACGTGAAGGTCGTCCAAAAACCGCCATTACGCAAGAGAATATCGATGCCGCACGGCAGCTACAGCTAGTCGTCAAAGCGATAGTCATGTGGCATACCGTGACATAGAGACAGCTGTGGGCATTTCAGGGAATACCATCCTGAAAATCTTGCACGAAGAACTCGGCGAAAAAAGTTGATCACTCGTTGGATACCCCATTGGCTTAGCGACGACCAAAAAGCAGCCTGTGTTAGATTGTGTCGCAAAACGCTGCAGCGGTTCAACCGAGGAGAGTCAAAACACGTTTATGATATAGTTAGTAGTGACAAGTCTTGGATATATACTTACGATCCAGATTCCAAGCAGCAGTCAACTGTCTGGGTCTTCCAACATGAGCCAAACCGACCAAAGTAATTTGCTCACGGAGCACTTAAAAAAAAAAATGGTGGCTTCGTTCGGTGGCAAAGGGTGGTCACGTCGCCACTTTTGTACTAGAAAATCGTAAGACGGCTTACGCTGACTGGTATACCACTGTTTGTTTGCCACAAGTCATCACAGGGTTTCGAAAAAACAACTCATGACGTCGTATGATACTGCACCATGAAAATGCAAGTTCGCACACTCCCGCGATACAAAGGTGGTTTTAGCACCCAAAATGTCGAAATTTTAGATCACCCGCCTTACAGCCCTTGACTTGAGCCTTAACGATTATTTTACGTTCCTTAAAATTAAGCAAAGTTTTCGTGGTCTACGTTTTAGCTCATCCGAAAAAGCTTTTGACGCATACATATTGGCCATTTTGACTACCCCACTTCGGAGTGGAATAAATATTTTAAAAACTGATTCGAACGCATGCAAAAGTATTTTAAATATCGCGGAGAATACTTTGAAAAACAATAAATGGCAATAATCTATTAGATTGTTTATACTTATTTCAAACGACAGAACTTAAAAGGCGGCCCTCGTATTGTGCTAAATTCATTATGATCTGCTATTCATTAAATATGAATTGAATTTGAACACAAGGTGATCGCATAGGAGCATTAACTATCGGTAGGTAATACAGTAGGGTTTAGTAGGTACACATTTTGACACATTTTGACATAATTTGTGACGTTAACTTATCGGTGTATTCTGTCTATTCAGTTTCAAAAGATTGTATGTGATCGTGATACGTTGAGCAAATCAAGTTGAAAATCGACGAACATTTTCATTCCGCCACTATACATCGGTACTAATTCCATTCATTCGCCATTTAGATCTGCACTTAAAATAAATTATTCGAAAATCAAACTGACCACCACGAGTAGAATATAAAAATGGTTTTAAATAGGTCTACTAATTGTTATTTTCATAAATAATTTGATTCTAGCACTATTGCTTTTTATTGTCTCGTAGATGGTGTGAAAAGTAAGTAGGTATTCTCTTCGGGAATAAAGGTGCCTTCGTTTCGGGCGACCTCAAGATTCATGTCTTAACTCTAAACTACCTCGCGGAATTCAATACGGCGCTACCTAAGACATTACTTAATCCCCTTGACGCCTAATCTACTATTAGTGTGTCAAAGGATTTGAATAGTAAGCTTCATCTGCTTTAATCAGACGGATCCTAAAGCTAGCTTATGTCTATAATATACAGGTTACATTTTATAGTGCTTACACTTAATTAAACCACAAATATTTTTATAATGTCCCAAAAGTTAAGAGCCGAGCGGGATTTGAACCCGCGATCTTCCCCTTGGTACGGGGCTGGGCTGACCAGTGCGCCATCGGATCTTAATCAGAGAAAGAAAGAAAGAAAACTTATTTATTTATGAATAAATTATATAAATAATATAATCACACTCAATACCTACTAATGACTGTTAGTATGGCACTAACGCGACCGTGGCTCCCATCTACAGGTTTGACGTTACACTCTTTTATATTATTTCCAAATTTCATCCAAACCAGTCCAGTGCGTGATTAAGCCAGAAACATCTTTTCTTTCGCATTTATTAGCAGGATAAAAAGGATTATTCACTTCCCATTTGAAATGAGGAGTTTTTCATTTTAACATTTTGTAATATTGATGTACATTTAAAAGGAAAAAATAGTTGCAAACAACTGTTAATATGCCATAAAGTACCTACCCTAAGTACTCAGTAATTTCAACAAAATTCAAAATTGTAATTTAATATTCGAAGGTTTTCCTTCCGGGGTGTGATGGATCACAATGACAAACTTATAAAACCAAAAATGTGACCTACTTACATTTATTTTTTTGTTTACAGCGCGATGGTTCCAGCTACTCCACGCCGTCGACAAATACAGGTAAGTCCTAACTCGAATTAGGTGTAGTAGGTATAGATAAACCAGTCTAAAAATGCACGCCCCTCCACCACGTTTTCTTGACGTTGGCTCACAGCAAAGTACTTCAAAATGATCTTTGTAATGTAGGCAATAAAGAACAATTTACTCTGACTGACTGAAGTAGTAGGACGTGCAGTTTAATATTGGACGATCTCTACATATTATCGTAGGTAAAATTTTGTTCGGGAAGTTATCATTTATAGCCATAACCAATGAAGTACATTTTGACATAATTATGTAGCTTATTTTATACACTGCTACTACATTTCTATTTTATACATCAATTACCTACTACTTTATTATTATGACATTTTTTTTTAAATTCTTAAACATTCTATTCTTATTTTAACTTTTAGAAGTTACTTTAGAAGGTACCTTACCGACTTAATACCGACTAATCCACTACTACATTGTAAATACAGACAATAAGAAACGTGCAAGGATATATTCTTAGAATAACAATCAATAAATTTAAGTCAGCATAAAAATGCTCATTAGCCTACATTATGGCTAGATCGTAATCTTATTAGGATACATTATTTATAAAATAAGTAGTAAACAAATATAAAAATCCACTAACTAATAGTTGAGTCATAATAATATAGAAGCAAAGGTAGCAACATCCCATTTTCTTAATGTGACAACGTTTAATGCAGTTTGATAGTGTTCTGATAAGTTTACTTGACCGAATGATAAAATCGTGTCAAAATCAAAACTAGTAACATCCTATACAAAATGAGTGTTTCAGATTGTGGTTGTTTTTGTTGGTAGCAAAAACAGCTTTATCCCTTCATTTTTAAAGCATTTAAAGCAAACACCAGCAACATCCGTTTTCAAAAACTGCCTACCGTAACTTTAGAAGACATGGATGTTGCTAACTTTGCTTCAATATGACTCAGTTTTCTAAAATTTACTATGAATGCCTATGTATGTCATTATAAAGTAGTCTAGGTAGGTTTTGATTATTTGAATTTCGAAATTTCTCTAAAGCCGTTGGACCACTTATTTTATTTACTTATTTTATAACTTTTTTTTCTCCCATTGGACCTTTAATGCCGCTCTCTCTAAAACGCAGTGTTATTATCTTTATTTGTAATTTAGGCACAAAATAAAAAGAAGCAGATAACTAAATTCCTTATAAAATCTACTGTACTTATAAAAATAAAACCCATAATAATCTTAACTTGAACGATACGATATCATTTTATGAAAACCTACACTGTGTTCTGTGCGCCTTGTACATTATGTTTACAATAAATATTAAACTTCTCCAATAAATAAATAATGATACAGCAATAAGATCTGAGAGGTTCGAGGACGAGGACTTACTAAATTGAATGTTCTTCTGCGCTGTACTTAAACCGTTTTACTTTATATTTTCTATTGTGCTCTTCCGCGCTGTTCAATTTCGACAACCTGAACAATATTGAAAGGAGTTTAATCTTATTACACCTAACATCTTCTCCCCGTCTTTCAAGATGTTCTCTTCGTCGAAATAGCTTTTTCGTTTCTTCATGGCTTGAGACATAATGATCTTAGATACGAGTAGACTATTATGAAATATTAATAATCAGATTTTTCAAGACATATACCAGCTAAGTCTGAAATAGATTAAGTTCAGAAAGTTACAAAATCAATCTCAAAGCGGGATATTTGCTTATCCTCTTATGCGGTGTGATACCATCATTTTGCTGTGAACAACTTCATTGTCTTCCAAGAGATAATAAAGTTGTAATAATCGCATTATATCCGGCCGTTCGAACCAGCTCGGTTCCTTGGTCTTGATCGTCACAAAGATGATTTAATATTTACCCTTCGGTGTAAACTACAACAGTCGATCACTCATCGTCACTCAAGGCACGAGCGGTCGCGGAAACGGTTTTGCCTTTTTCGAATTTGCAAACTAAATGTCGCGTAGAAAGCTCAAATTTATAGGTACTTGGTGATGTCAAATTGGCCACAGCTTCATGTTTTACTATGCTGCTTTTAGAAAGGTACTTTTGTATTACGAGTCGTTCGATGTTGCACACTGCACAAAAACAATAACATTAATAAGCAACTGGCGTCGTACGTTAATCGTGCTGGGATCTGTTCCAACTTCGTTATTTATTGTGAATGTGCGATTAAATTGTGCACACAAGTTAACACACTTATAGTACTTATAGTATAGTGTATTTATGCACACACTTATAGTAAGCACGTATATTGATGGAGACAATCAGAAATCAGAAGATCGGAGGTCCGTGGGCTTACCAGGAAGAGTTGATCGTGCGTTCTTTTGACTGGGTATCAGTGGGTATGGTGTAGTGTTGCTACTTGCATATTTATTTATGAAATCATGTAAGTAGCTCTCTAAAAGTTAGCTAGCAGAGTTTTTGTGTTTCCATACAAAAATAAATCAATGCTAAATACAAAAAAAAATGACGTAAGTAATCGGTTTTTAGGGTTCCGTAGCCAAATGGCAAAAACGGAACCCTTATAGATTCGTCATGTCTGTCTGTCTGTCTGTCCGTCCGTATGTCACAGCCACTTTTCTCCGAGATATATTTTTTCTTATATCGTTTTTCTAAACTTAATAGTTTTCGCGAGAGGCACTTCCAAAGTGGTAAAATGTGTCCCCCCCCCTGTAACTTCTAAAATAAGAGAATGATAAAACTAAAAAAATATATGATGTAGATTACCATCTAAATTTCCAACGAAATTTGGTTTGAACGAGATCTAGTAAGTAGTTTTTTTTTAATACGTCATTAATCGTAAACCGCAATGTACCTTTCGACGAACTACTAGAACATCTATATTACTTGCTGCTACGGAACCCTTCATGGACGAGTCGCACTTGGTCGCTTTTTTTTCAGAGAGCCAGCAGAAGTTGGTCGCAGTTTTTACTACTGTGACTGGCAAATGTGTAGACTACTTATTAGTCTTAAGTTTCATCACTGATTAACAAACGTATCTTGACAAATTCGGTGAGCTGAAAAATAATTTCTAATTGATAACTAATCTTTTCATACTACTAGCTGATGGGACAAGCATTATGCCCCACCTGGTTTGCTTCTTGTCTAGGTTCTTACTTATGTCTCCCGAACCACAAAAAATGGTAACTGATTCAAAACTTCTATAAATAATTTACTTTACCTTGAGACATGCTTTTCTCTTTATTATGCGGAAGCTAAAATAGATTCCAGAAACGAAATAGACGTGACCAAGCTAAAATAGATTCTGACAACTGTACAGGCTGGCCCAAAAGTCGTGGATCAAACGCAACTATGGGTTAGATGGGGTCATCAGCTGCAAAAAGTTGTTTTACGGGAGGTCCTTAAGGTCAACCCTTGCAGAGTTATAATTTATTTTGTGTTTTATGAGAAAATTGACTTTTTTTAACAAATCCTTATTAAAATTCGAAAAAATCTACATCCTGTATTTTTTATTATGTTTAATAGAATGGTACTGATGAGTCCTTGCGTTAGACATGCTAGTTATGGTTGTTTATTGGGTGTGTTGAAGATAATATTAAGTTTTACGATTTTACCCAATAAACAACCATATGTAGATTTTTTTCGAATTTTAATAAGAGTTAGTTAAAAAAAGTCAATTTATTCATAAAACACAAAATAAATTATAACTCTGCAGGGATTGACCTTAAGGACCTCCTGTAGAACAACTTTTTGCAGCTGTGATGACCCCATCTAAGCCCTATAGTCGGATTTTTAATTAGACGATATCCACTGACAGTAGCTAATGTCACTTTGTAAAATAATGTTGCCATATTTAAAGTAATAGTGCTGCGTTCAGTTCTCGTTCAATCAGATGAATGAACAATGAGTGAATAGTTAATCATTTCAAACTATAAAATTATATTGAAATTTGTATAAAAAAATGTATAAAAGTGCTCTGATATAAGTTACTAACATAGGTATGTAACTACAATCAGTTTTTAGACGGTTTATTACAAAGCGTGGCGTGGCGACTAGTGCCAACACCGATGAACGCCACGCGCGTCGGTCATCATTTTGTTTGTAATTCGGCTTCAAACCTCTGGTCTGATAGCACGAATGTTTTTCTGCGCTCACGCTGTTTAGATATTGTTTTTGTAAAGTTTTTCGTTACGTTGTGTTTGTTGTAATTGTTGTGTATTTTGTTGCTATATTGTTTCACGCGAACGATATGGATCCTCAACCGGGCACGTCAAGTCAAAATCGGCACACTAACTATTCACTTGAAAAACGAGGCAATTTCATTCATTCAGGAGTTTTTTCAATCATTCACTTTGTCACAACACTATTTTTATTTCATCAAAAACTGACAACACAGTAAACGTCAGCTAGCTTCGTCTAATTAAAAATCCGAGTATAGTTGCGTTTGATCCACGACTTTTGGGCCACCCTGTATAAACGTAAATCGTGACAAGCAATTTCTGCCAGTGCTTAGTCAGTTCCATAAAAAAGTTTGCAACACTGCTATCGCCAAATCAAAATCCTTTAGTTACTTGGACCACAAGGATCTCGTCGAAACGGTTTTTGAACGCGCTAGCTCATCAATAAAACTAGCACTGACACTGCTGAGACGTTGATGCCCGTAGCACACCTCCGCTGCGGAACAGTTACAGCGGACCTTCAGTAGTTTTTAATTTTCAGTAGAACGCTAGCATAACACGTTCTACAAACACGTGATTTCGCACGTGTTTGTAGAAATTGACAAAGCACGTGGTTTCGATGCCCATTCCGCTAATCAAACTACACTTGAGCGGAGCGGAATTCATCTAGATGTGTCGCTTAAACGGTTCCGCAGTGGAGGTGTGCTACGAGCGTGATTGAATTTCATCGTGCAAACACTATTTAGCGGGATTGGCTGTGATAATTTGATTTAACCGTTCCCATCTTGTCAATAAGCAATCACAGTTCCAAGATAGATTCTCCTCTCAACAGCATTTTGACCTGACTAGTCCGACTAATCGAGGAATTGAAAATACAGAAACTTATCTCTGATTCCAACAATTGAGATGTGAGCATCGATGTTTGCTATACATTTGTATCCATGGAAACCTATAATTGGCTCACTAGATTCTAACGTATTTTATAAGCTGTTGGTTTTCCAATAAATAAATATAAGAAAATGGTTTCGACAGTAGTAATGCTGAGTCGAGGTGTTTTTGTTGGCATAATAAAATATACATATACCATGTTGCTTTTTTTCCACTTCTTGTTATGATTTTGCTAAAGTACCTAATTCTCAGATTTTTAACTTTTACAATAAAGGCACCTAAGGTAAAGGTCAAATGATTTTATAAGGCTTCATAAACTTTTTATTTGATGAATAAATTTAAAAAAAATTTGAGAAATTTTTTATGCCAATATAGCGATACCATGTAAATGATCAATTGTCAGTTAACGTCAACAGTAAATTACTTTAACAATAAAGGTAGCTCAGGTAAAGGTCAAATGAATTTTAAAGGCTTCATAAACTTTTTATTTGGATAATGATTTGAAAAAAAAATTGAGAATTGTTTTAGGACAATACAGCGATACCATGTAAATGTTCAATTGTCAGTTGACGTCAACAGTAAACATTTCTCAAAGTTGTTTGTAACTTAGGAATGTTTGGCAAACTAAAGCTTTTGAGTTCGTTTATTTCATTGCCGTTTGTGTGACATATTGCTACGGAGTAAATTATTCAAGGTCTTACTCTTTAAGTAGGGTTCTGCGCACCAGTCAAAGTATTAAGACGTGCTAATCTAGTAGCAGTAGGTAAACTAAGTAAAAGGTAAGTAAAGTCTAACCGATCTCAAACGAGCAGTCGGTCGGTAAGCTGCAATTGAAGAATATTTACAGTTGGTACCAACTTGAATAGCACAAGTCATACTAGCGCAATAGTAAGAGGGGCGGTAGACGCAGGATGGATACAGGATGTTACAATACTACCAGTAAAGCCGAAAGGAGCATAAATGTGGCCTTATAACGAGTCACACGAGACATTGTGGAATGAGCTACTGCCAGAGGTCTTTCCCCTCAGCTATAACATGAATAATAGGTTCATGAAAAATGAAAAAAAGTTCCTTCAGGGTAGGCAACGCAACGACGGTTATTAATAGAGCATGAGTCAAGTTGCGTCACGTGTTATCGTTTATATAGTGACGTACAAGGGTTGGTTAAGGTGGTACATTTTTCACACAAATTATCAGGGTATGCAACTCAATGACAGCACCCTCGTTGTTTTTGGTGTCTATGGGTGCCGGTGACCGCTTACCATCAGGTGGGCCGTAAGCCCGTTTGTCTATCATTTGCATAAAAAAAACCGTAGTAACGCTGCATAAAATACCCCAAAAAATAAACTAACATCTATGAATGAAAAATATAAAAACTATTAAAGTAGAAAGTTATAACCCGTATACCTAACACCTTGACGTGCGCTGGAGGAAAGCATTATAACGAAGCTTTTCAAAACTCTTTGAACAAAACTCTTTGTCTACTTGACTACAACCTTATTAAAAACACCTAGACCTGTGCTCTATGACAAATAAAAGCTGTAAAGATCGCTCAGTTTTTGTTACCCGAGCAGTTTCTTTAATGGAGTTAAGAAAATGAAAAGACGGTAATGATTCTGTAGCTGATAAGTTATCAGCCACGGAATTAGTGATAATATGCATTTTATTATAGATACTTTTGTATAAAATACTGAGTTCTCAACTTTAAACCCAGTAAAACTTAAGTTTTGTACTTGTCTTAAACAGGCAAATGCTTTAGATAAGTTGCAAAAGATCTTTCGCCAAAACTGAAATGCAAATGCTTTTCGGGACAATTTTCGATTAAGTAGAGCTTTCTAAATTTGAATAGGATAGATTTCTCAATATCAACAACTCAGCCTTTCACGTGTTATTGGTTAAGGATATTATTTTAATCCCTACTAATATTATAAATGCGAAAGTAACTCTGTCTGTCTGTCTGTTACGCTTTCCCGCTTAAACCTCTCAACCAATTTTGATGAAATTTGGCACACAGATAGTGTAGAGCCTGAGGAAGAACATAGGCTATTACTTTTTATTGCGAAAAAAGGGTTGTGAGGGGTTGAAAATGGGGGTTGAAAATTGTATGGAAGTATGGTCATTTTTGATCCAGTGAGCGAAGCGAACGAAGATCTTACAAACAACTTGGGCGGTTTGGCATTTGATAGATAGATAGATAGATTAACACTTTATTGTACGCAAAGAAATACATACAGAAACTATTACAAAAATAATCAGTACAATGGGCGGCCTTATCGCTAAGAGCGATCTCTTCCAGACAACCTTTGGATGGAAAGGATAGATAAAAATCGGATAGACGGCGGTGCACAAAAAGTTTTTAAATACTATATTCAAAAGAGAAATACAATAATAGTAATAACCAATCAATTCCTAAAATCAACTGGACTGGAGTTATGAGCTGCAAAGTGTCAGTGGATCGCAGGTTTATGTGCGTATGTTTGTATGCATGTATTTGTGTATGTTTGTCCGACGATAACTTTCGAACTGTTGATCCGATCTGCATGAAATTTGATAAGTCGATAGCTTGACCTTGAGAAATTAACTGGTAAGTATATGAATGAAATCGGATGAGGAGTTATAAAGATATGGGGTTTTGTAAGGGTGCAAAAATAAATAGTGACACAAAAAAATCTAGTTGCTCAGTCAGTCAGTCAGTCAGTCAGTCAGTGCGCGAACAGGGTAGCAACAGTGAGATATCGTCAGCGATTGGCATTGTTCGCGAGTTTGAAATGCTTCCCCTGCAAGCTTCACAGTTCACTAGAGCGAATTTCCCCATTTGATTCGACAAAGACTAGTTAATAGTAGCTAATTAGCTACTATTATTGCTAGCTGTGATTTAGACCGTTTTGTTTGTTCGTTTGTTCCCTGAACTTGTAAACTGCAAAATTTGACAAATGAGGTATGGATAACATATTCCATCACTTAAAATCCTTTCACCACACTGTTTTCGAAAGAATCGGTGACACGATAAGAGGATGAAGTCTGGTTTTAGTTTTTAAACTTTTTTAATACACGTATGGCACAAATCTACTTAGAAAACATGTCTCTGAAGAAGCAATTGTTGCAAGCAATTGTTGACGGGCCTCTCAGCTCAGTTGGTAGTAGCTCTGCCTTCTGAGCCGTAGGTCGTGGGTTCGATCCCCACCGAGAACAAATATTTGTGTGGTGAACGCAGATGTTTGTTCTCTGTCTGGGTGTTATATTTATAAGTACCTATGTATTTACAAAAAAAATGCATATATGTATTATATCAGCTATCTGGTTTCCATAGTACAAGCTCTACTTAATTTGGGGCTAGATAGTGTGGTGTGAATTGTCTATAATATTTATAAAAAAAAATATTTTTAATTTCAAATTAGATGCTCACTCAAGTACTGGTGTTTTGTATTATTATAATTACTTTTTAGGCACGGATAGTGATAGCGCTGCGGTACTAAAACATGATTCAAGTTGCAATAAGTTTAAAAACTTGAGATACCAACTTCATGGCAACTGCTGAACTGATTGTAATTAAATTTCCATGGGACTAATCTAGAATAATCTAAACTACGAAGTTATGCGATAACAAACATAATAAAAAGGAATTGAGAACGTCCTCCTTTTAATTTGAAGTTAGTTAATAAAGAGTGTACTTAAATAAATAAATGAATAATAAATCAACAAACATTTATGAACAATAAATATGTGAATAAAGAGTATGTAGATCAGCTCGCGTGGTAGCGATAGTATTAGGTAAAGAGAAAGTGGACGGTAGCGTTGGACACCATTATAATTTCAAGGGGATGAGCCTGCTACCTACAAAGCGAAGTAAGCTCACTCAAACTTTGCGCGGAGATCCTCTGCCAGCTTCATTTGAAAGCGCTGTCTATCTTCAAAGGAAGCAGCTAGTTGCGACGGACGGTGATCTATACTCAGATTCCTGCCTTTCAGCTTTGTAAGTTAAAACCTGAGTGCATTTCTGTAATTCAATTTCGTATACCGGATTTGTATTGTGTAGTAAGTAGAGCTCTACCTTAGATCTCTTTGACTTTGATTAGTAAGTAGAGCTCTATTCAGCTTTCCCATCAGGTCGTGATCCTAAGAATAATTGTTTGAAAAAGTTAGCAGCAACACATTTTTGTATTTGAAAAATATGCGCGTGATATCGCTCTCTAGCTTCTTCTCGGATCTACTACTTGTAAAACTATCGTTTTAACGTGCGTCTTTTCTATGTTTATAAATATGTAGTAATAAAATGAGAAGGGATGTACCCAAACCATGCAATCTAAAGAGTATTCCATTAATAAGCTAAAATTAGGCTAAAACTGTGCTTGCAATCTGTCAGACAAAAACATAAAATGTAAATGTAAATTACATTTTGGATTCGCGCATTTAGTTTTTATTTTGTGTCCATTCTGCTCACTGGTCTGTAATTCAATAATTCATCTAAAAAGTGTCGCCCGCTCGTGTTTCTGTCTCGTTTCAAACCTATTCTCGTTTATTTCCCGACTGGCGAAACAGAAAGACGCTTTCTCTAAAGGCGACTCGTATTATTTCCTTTAGTTTATGAGCTATGAGCTTATTTCTTTGTCCAAAATTATCATTTATTTTAATGCCTCTTTTAAAGCTCCAACCAAACACCGGAAATTTCAAAAAAATATTAAAGTAAACGCTGAAAACTACAAATACAAAAACTGTTGCGAATAACTTTTAGGCATAGTTTTTTCATGTCTCTCTGTCAATGAGGTTTGTATTTATTTGCAGACTATTCTATCATCGTTCTGCAACTTTGGCTAATTTATTTGCCAACAAGATAAAAAAACAAAGTAGAAACAAAATTTCAAACTTTACTATTTTATTTCTGCCCATGAACTTACCATAGGTAGGTCCAGAAACTATTGCCAGGACTTAAATTTATTATTAAGGCAAGTTCAAGATTCTTGAGAGATACCGTCAAACGTTGAATTTTTTATTACATCTGGCAAGAAATATTGAAACTCCTGAAACATAAATTGAATTTTAAACTTTGGATTGGCGAGCCTGTGAATAGAGTGTTGAGTTTATTTCAGTGCCTACCTCGGTAGCGCGAGATTTTATAGCTAAGTTATTTTCAAAAAAAAAAAAATTGTCCATAGAATAACTAGCAGTAATTTAGCTTAGCATATTTGTTGACATGAAAGTGACAGTGTCAAGAGACTTTTCGCAATACACTATTTTTATGAACACCGGGATATTTACCATGATTAAATTTTGAGTTTGACTCATGATATTTCGGCACAGTTGCATGCTTGAATAGTGTTACAAACCATGATAGTTTCGAAAGATATATTGACTTTTTGCAAGTCGCTAAAAATTACTCTAAAAAGTATCAGGCAAGTCAATTGAACCCTAAAGAGACAGGTAAGACTTCGATCTCACTCTAGCAGTGTCACACTAAGCTGTTACTATTGACCTTTGATGAATAACTATTGACTGTCGTCATTCAGGTCCGGGTTAACCGGTAATAGGCCCTTTCACTTTGCCGTAGAACGATACCAAAAATGTGAATAAACACATCAAAATACACCATGTGTGTAGTCAATGCTCGATCATAACTTAGTGTACAAGACAAGTGTTAGTACTTATTACAAGTATCTATTGAGAAGTGAAGTAGATATTAATATGAAAATCGATTTCAAGCAGTGACCGAACAGTAATCGCATTAATTACTAAATACATGCATGACTGTTTTCCTTCATAGCGAGGGGTGAGGGAGGCAAGTCTATTGACTAAGTGTAAGTAGGTATGGCAACTATTGATATGTGTGTTGTACGACTATGCACAACGGATTCGAAGACAATAGATTCAGAGGATTTTTTTCTTTGGAATTGTTGCTTTATATAATTTGATTAACGGGTAAAAACGAAACGATCTTAGTGAAATTTTGTTTTTTGAGTCCGCGCTAAGAATGAGTTACTCAAATAGAGTTTGTAAATGAAAATATAACCGCGATATCATAGACTCATTTTTCCCCTACACATCCTATTCACTTTGTATTATGAAAAATATGCTACTTTTTTCGTAGTGCATAAGTTGATTTAATTCTGATCACAAAATACACCCCATAAATCTTGAAGAATTTGAATTTTCGAGATAGCTAGCTTGGAAACGAATATTTTGTCGACCTTCTCTATAAAATTTAGAGGACGTAACCGCAAATTTTTAGCATGTCACATTGTTTCAGTTTTCTCCAGAATATTTTCAAGAAATTTACATTTAAGACATGTTGTTTACATTTTTATTATACTGAAACAGTATAGTTATCTTTCTAGTGAAATAATCAATGACGAAACAGATGTACTTTACGTTTGTAGGCCTGATGAAGTAATACCTCGATAATCTACGAAGATTGTTAATTTATATCCAACTAGCTGTCACCCGCGACTTCGTCCGCGTGGTTAGTATAAAGTCATAGTTTGAGTTAGTTTAAAAGAAACTATTTTATGGTGGAAAGCGGACAACTATTGATATGTTTTCACTGTTTTTTTCGTATTTTTTGTGAGTTATTTTTCGTGAATTTGTCTTAGTGGCTCAGTTGGGTTATGTATGCGTTGGTTTTACATGACCAAGTGCTGATTACCTTAATTTTGAGTTTGCATTCAAAACTATATAAAGTGTATTCGAAAGATGGTAAATGCTGTTGTAGCCGATTTTTTTCAGCTGTGTTTAGTTTTGGTATTATAGGTGCTTCCCGCGATTTTGTCTTAGTGTTTATCATGGGGTTTTTTGTAAACCTTTGTGTGTATTCAAACCTGGTGACAGATGCTGCGGTAGCAGATTTTTTTTAAAATGTTTTTTTGCGTAAAGCTCTTTTTCGTGATTTTATTTTAGTGGGTAATTTGGGCTATCGTATTCGTTGGTGTATAATCGAATCTTTTTTTTTTAGTTTGACATGATCAAATGCAAGTTACCATCGTTTTGAGCTTGTACTTTAGAGCTTGTACTTTAGAGTGTATTTGAATTTGAAGGCGAGTGCTGTTGTAGCCGTTTTTTTTCAGCGGTGTTTAGTTTAAGTATGATAGATGATTCCCGCGATTTGTCTTGGTGGTTATCATCGGTTTTTTTGTAAACATTTGTGTGTATTAAAACCTGGTGACAAATGCTGCGGTAGCTGACAATTTTTTTATGTTTTTTTTGCGTATTTTGTAAAGCAGTTTTTTGTGATTTTATGTTATATAAGTGGCTAATTTGGGGTTTCGTATGCGTGTTGGTGTATAATTGAATCAGATTTTTTTTATTTGACATGACCAACTGCCGGTTACTATATTTTTGAGCTTGTACTTTAGAGTGTATTTGAAGGCGAGTGCTGTTGGAGCCGATTTTTTTCAGCAGTGTCTAGTTTAAGTATGATAGATGTTTCCCGCGATTTTGTCTTAGTGGTTATCATTGGTTTTTTTTGTTAACATTTGTGTGTATTAAAACCTGGTGACAGATGCTGAGGTAGCTGAAAATTTTTTATTGGTTTTTTTTGCGTATTTTGTAAAGATATTTTTTGTGATTTTATGTTATATTAGTGGCTAATTTGGGAGTTTGTATTAGTGTTGGTGTATAATCGAATCAGATTTTTTTAATTAGACATGGTCAACTGCTGGTTACCATAGTTTTGAGCATGTACTTTAGGGTAGGTTTGAATGTGAAGGCGAGTGTTGTTGTGGTCGTTTTTGAAGCGGTGTTTAGTTTCGGTATGATAGGTGTTTTCCGCGATTTTGTCTTAGTGGTCACGTTGGGTTTTATGATTGTAAACTTTTGTGTGTATTCAAATTTGGTGACAGATGCTGCGGTAGCTGAATTTTTTTAACTGTTTTTTTGTGTATTTTGTAAAGCATTTTTTGTGATTTTTCTTCAAACTATTTTTCCCTTTTTTCTTCTTTAAGGGATTTTTTTTCCTATTTTCTTTCTTAGTGCACCTTTGCTCTATAAGAGGAACACATCTTCCAAGTTTCATGCTTCTAGGACTAATGGTTTAGGCTGTGTGTTGATTTTTCTTTAAACCATTTATCCCCTTTTTCTCCTCTTCGGGAAATAATTTTCCAATTTCCTTTTTTAGTACACCTCTACGCTATAAGAGGAACATACCCTCCAAGTTTCATGCTTCTAGGAGTAACGGTTTAGGCTGTGCGTTGATTGTCAGTCAGTCAGTCAGTCAGTCAGTAACGTAAGAGTTTTAAATATTTAGATTAGTGGCTAATTTGGAGTTTCGTATGCGTGTTGGTGTATAATCGAATCAGATTTTTTTATTTTGACATGACCAACTTCTGGTTACTATAGTTTTGAGCTTGTACTTTAGAGTGTATTTGAATTTGAAGGCGAGTGCTGTTGAAGCCGATTTTTTTCAGCTGTGTTTAGTTTTGGTATGATAGGTGCTTCCCGCGATTTTGTCTTAGTGGTTATCATAAGGTTTTTGTAAACCTTTGTGTTTATTCAAACCTGGTGACAGATGCTGCGGTAGCTGAATTTTTTTTAATGTTTTTTTTTGCGTATTTTGTAAAGCTATTTTTTGTGATTTTGTTTTAGTGGCTCATTTGGGCTATCGTATTCGTTGGTGTATAATTGAATCTGGTTTTTTTAGTATGACATGATATAATGCAAGTTACCATTGTTTTCAGCTTGTACTTCAGAGTGTATTTGAATTTGAAGGCGAGTGCTGTTGTAGCCGATTTTTTTCAGCGGTGTTTAGTTTAAGTATGATAGATGATTCCCGCGATTTTGTCTTGGTGGTTATCATCGGTTTTTTTGTAAACATTTGTGTGTATTAAAACCTGGTGACAGATGCTGCGGTAGCTGAAATTTTTTTAATGTTTTTTTTTTGCGTATTTTGTAAAGCAGTTTTTTGTGATTTTATGTTATATTAGTGGCTAATTTGGGGTTTCGTAGGCATGTTGGTGTATAATCGAATCAGATTTTTAATTTGACATGACCAACTGCTGGTTACCATAGTTTTGAGCATGTACTTTAGAGTGTATTTGAATTTGAAGGCAGGTGCTGTTGTAGCCGATTTTTTTCAGCGGTGTTTAGTTTAAGTATGATAGATGATTCCCGCAATTTTGTCTAAGTGGTTATCATTGGTTTTTTTGTAAACCTTTGTGTGTATTCAAACCTGGTGACAGATGCTGCGGTAGCTGAAAATTTTTTAATGGTTTTTTTTTGCGTATTTTGTAAAGCAATTTCTTGTGATTTTATGTTATATTAGTGGCTAATTTAGGGTTTCGTCTGCGTGTTGGTGTATAATCGAATCAGATTTTTTTAATTTGACCAGCTGGTTACCATAGTTTTGAGCATGTACTTTAGCCGTTTTTTGAAGCTGTGCGGTGTTTAGTTTCGGTATGATAGGTGTTTTCCGCGATTTTGTCTTAGTGGTTACGGTGGGGTTTATGTAAACTTTTGTGTGTATTCAAATTTGGTGACAGATGCTGCGGTAGCAGAATTTTTTTTACTGTTTTTTTGCGTATTTTGTAAAGCAATTTTTTTGTGAATTTTCATGAAACTTTTTTCCTTTGTTTTCTTCTTTTAAAGAAATAATTTTCCGATTTTCTTTCTTAATGCACCTTTGCTCTATAAGAGCAACACATCTTCCAAGTTTCATGCTTCTAGGACTAATGGTTTAGGCTGTGCGTTGATTTTTCTTTAAACCATTTTTCCCTTTTTTCTCCTCTTCGGGAAATAATTTTCCAATTTCCTTTCTTAGTACACCTTTACGTTATAAGAGGAACATACCCTCTAAGTTTCATGCTTCTAGGACTAATGGTTTAGGCTGTGCGTTGATTTTTCTTTAAACCATTTTTCCCCTTTTTCTCCTCTTCGGGAAATAATTTTCCAATTTCCTTTCTTAGTACACCTCTACGTTATAAGAGGAACATACCCTCCATGTTTCATGCTTCTAGGACTAACGGTTTAGGCTGTGCGTTGATTGTCAGTCAGTCAGTCAGTCAGTCAGTAACGAAAGAGTTTTATATATTTAGATGTTCACTATAGTAATCGCACGTCTACAACGGTTGCAATTGCGTTTATGATTTGGCAATTCTTATCAGATAAGTACAGATACAGTTGCCTGCAATAAGATCAAATGACTACTCACCAACCTACCACCCTACTTATTTTTAAAAATGTTCTTGTTAAAGTTCACCTGTTTGTAATTTAGTTGTTTACTATTTTAAACCATGAAATAAACATGTTTAGTTATTGCTTGTTAAAAAATACGTCTTTGCTCCTGTGAAATGTGTATCACCTAGTTTATAAGATACAATCCTTAAAGCTGTAGGAACCTAATAACATACTTAAGTACCAAGACCACGTAATAGAGGGGACTCTTCAAACACAGGTTTTTAAAACTATACTGAAGAGATCCCAACCCGATTTATTATGGTAAAATTGTAACAACAATAAAAAGTTTTTGTTTTTTTTTTTGTTTTGATATGATCAAATACATTTTCAAATATAATAAGTAACACATCGTACATAAAAAAATACGCTTTGTCTTACGACAAACTAAAGAGAATAGTGTAAAAAATTCTAGTTCTTTTTACGGCAAATTGTGCCAAAAGGAAGTTGTTTAATAATAATTACTTTTTTTAGTACATTTGCAGGCATCTTTAACTGAAAACAAAGAAAACAAACTAACTTTAGCTCTGTTCATGAATGCAAACATTTCCTTCAGCTAGGCAAATTATGTCGTTAATTTTCCAGCAGACGTGAAAATTGAATCATGTCAAATGAAACCATTTTATCGCCGACGACTGTAGACTCGTTATCACTGTAAGTTAATTAAGCATAAAAAATGTCGTAGCTCGTATGTGCGAGTACATTCGTATCGTATTTTAATGGAAAATTGTTGTTTGTTTTTTGGTAGCAGTGCTCGAAATGTTTGTATTTTTTGATACGTTTACTTCGATTCATTTGGCATCGCACGAAATAGGTAGGTATCAAACTCGTCCTTATCTTTACCGTTCGGAGTTCACTTGACTATTCTATTGCCCAACTCGGTATACTGATTATGAGCATTCATTGTATGACAAACTGGAAATAGACTTCTTGTCGTATTATCGCTATATTGTATTCGTCGAGTTACTACTAATAAAGTACTATTGACTAAAAATAACCTACTTTTTAGCATTTCTTAAAAGATAAATCAGTGTTTAAAAAGTTGTCAAGCTAGCTTACAATAAATAACCTTTATTGGGGCTTCACAATAATGTAACCTAACAAACATACCATGTACTGTATTCATTGTTCATGTTCATGTTCATGTATTCATGTAGTTATCTACAGCCTGTGGGCTGTGGGCATAACGTCTATTCTAAGGTCCAATTTCACCGTTGAAATTGAACGCGTTCTACTGACGTTTAAACTCGCTTAAGCATTCAGTTGGTACATTTTTCTCTAAACGCGCTTAAAGACCTGTCAATGTCGTTGCATTTCTTTTGTGTACGTACATATAAACGAGTTTAGTTAAACGCGTTTAACGGTGAAATTGGACCTAAACTCGTCGATTTACTTAAATGACAAATTCCTAAAATGACAATAGTACACTTTTCTATTCATCTGAACTATTTTATAAGCTTTGATTAAACTTGCTTTTTTAACCTATTTTGTACCACGTCTGGGTAAAGGACCTATCGGGAGGCATCCGGCTGACATATCCTACCCAATCCCACTTCGGCGACTTGCAATGTAGTATGTATGTTTTCATTGCTCATACTCGGAAAATAGGTCTGAAGTTGCCTGAGGGGCCTAATTGAAAGTAATACTTTCAGCCCTAGGGAGAATCGCTTTCTACTGACAGATGTCAAATTATAAAAAAAAACAAGTTCTATTTTATTCAACCGTGTTCCAACTTTCTAAAGTCTTTCTAACTGCAAGGAGGTCGTTGAACCAAATTCCAACTTTTTATTCAGCAAGTAGGTTGGAAACCCATTACAACGGTAAGAAGTTTAAAAAGTCTAATTAGAGCGCAATGTAAAATTTAAATTTTAATAACATAAAGATAGTATTAAATAAATAATATATCTTCTAAATTACTTGATTAATATAAAGCTTCAACTATTTATTTAAAATAACATAAATTTGAGCAAACAATTTACCATTTTTTAAATTATGAAAATGAGAATAATGGCTGAATAATGCTGGCGAGCCGTAGCCGAAGGCCCGCCAGAGAAAAAGAAAAAAAAAACCGGGAAGGCGGCAATTCAATCTTCATTTTCACAAATTTTTCTTTCATGTTTTTATTTTTACTTTCCTTGTATTCGTAATGAAAAGCACAGTGTTTACCTCGGATGAAAGTCTTTTAAGTCCCTCAAGCTCCATTGGCGCCCTCGCTACGCTCTGGCGCCAAACCCGTCTCGGGACTCAAAAAACGTGACTTTCAACACTCAGGTAACAATGTACTATTTCATTGCTCATACTCGGAAAATAGGTCTGAAGTTGCCTGAGGGGCCTAATTGAAAGTAATACTTTCAGCCCTAGGGAGAATCGCTTTCTACTGACAGTCAAATTATAAAAAAAAACATATTTTCACATTTTTATTCAACCATGTTCCAACTTCCAACTTTCTAAACAGCAAGAAGGTTATTGAACCAAATTCCAACTTTTTATTCAGCAAGGAGGTTGGAAACCCATTACAACGGTAAGAAGTTTAAAAAGTCTAATTAGAGCGCGATGTAAAATTTAAATTTAAATAACATAAAAATAGTAGTATTAAATAAAGAATATATTTTCGAAATGACCTTATTATTATTTAGCTTCAACTTTTTCTTTAAAATAACATAGATTTGATCAAAACATTTACCATTTTTTAAATTATGAAAATGAAAATAATGGCTGAATAATGCTGGCCAGCCAAAGGCCCGCAAGAGAAAAAAAAAGCGGGAAGGCGGCAACCCAATCTTCATTTTCACTCATTTTTCTATCATGTTTTTATTTATACTTTCCCTGTATTCGTAATGAAAAGCACAGTGTTTACCTCGGGTGAAATTCGTAACTTTCAATCCTCGGCTAACAATGTACTATAGTTAAACGAGGGAAATTTTGCAACTCAAATTTGAAGCAATTATTTTCAACCTATTAAGCTGAAATTTTGTATACACGTTCAGTTTGGATGATAATGCCGTGTGATGTCATTGTAAATCCAACATGGATAAACACCCATGATGTTGGAATAGTTATTTGATCTGAAATTTGAAAGAAAGTAGTAAAAACCAACCAAACAAAGCTTAGCTTTTGGACTGTTCTTTCATATTGCGTTATCCGAAGCTTTTTGATCATTTGCAAAGAGGAGTTCTGATACTTAATAAATCCCTTGCGTTAATTCCCCTTACAAATAAAACATTATCTCTCCCCAAGTAAACCCGTTTTTAAACCGCCACGACCATCGAATTATTTATTGAATGCGGACGTAATCATTCGATTAGCCACGAGCGCCGGCACGAGATCTCATTTACAAGCGAGCTCCTTTAGTAGCGGTTAACTGATCTATTTTAATCGAGGATGGGGGTGGTCTTCGTTTCATCTCGTGAGGTACTTCAAAAACGACGACATCTTTCATTTTGCTTATAGTAACTCGAACGAGGTATCTCACGAATGAGAGACCCATCACTAGAGCTCCGGTTTTACGGATTGAAATAGTATAACATACGTTGTATTTATTTCTAATTTTTAATTAACTAGATAGATGATTAGTAATGTGCACAACAGCTACATGTCTGAACAACCAACTAGGTCACCCTGTATTTGGGATATTAGTGCTCCCTCTATACTTTATAACATTTTAGGTAGTAGGTTAGTGGGTAGTATGTAGGTCGTAGTGGTAGAGCTCTTTTGTGAAGGGCTCGTCCGGGGAAGTACTACCACTGTGCCTAATATTTCTGCCGTGAAGCATTATTGCTGTGTTTCGGTTTGAAGGGTGTGAGTGCCGGTGAAATTACTGGCACGTGAGGCTGAATATCTATCTGTATGCCTCCAGTTGATGGACGCAGGACAGTGCATCGTAGGGCACGTTCCTGATGTGCGTGATCTACGAGGCATTGCTTTGTTATAGGCGATGGTTACCACCTTACATCAGGTGAGCCATATGCAATTTCCATCAGCTTGTTAATAAAAAAAAAAGATGGCTGATATTTGTGATATGAAATACTTTTTAAACTGAGCGAAGTTAAAAGTTTGGCTGGGCAAGTAAATAAGTCGTTCGTTATAGTTATAAGTTCTTTCTTTTGTTACCTGTACTTTAATAACGTTGTGAACGCCTGTCTCCTTTTTGTCAAAAGTTGAGAACTGGAAGCTGCGACACAGTTTTTACTTTTGTAGTTTTCAGCGTTCCCTTTAATATTTTATTCACCTGTTCAAGATAAAATTGAAAATTTTTATTTCTACTTAACGTTCACTTTACATGTAGGTAAAGAGGGAGCTACTTAACTTGAAAAGCTCGTTTACATCATACCATGCTCAGTAAATAAGATTTACTTTAGCGTAAAGAGGCTGTGGAAGTAGGCGTGTGCCGCTCAGTGCATTGTAAATGCGTTCAAGCTATGCAAACCTCCTTGGTGAAACAATCTCTTTTCTTACAAAATGATATGAAAACATTTTACTGAAAAAATATAGTAGCTCACAAATCTATGCATAAGTGTGCGTCTGCGCCTGTTTTAGCAGATACCTACCGGTACAAATATTTTACTATTAATTTTAATAAATTATTATTATTCTCAAATTAAAATTACATTTTCTCATACCCGTATAAATGTTGTGTTATTGTTGTATTGTAAGCCTATTTCTGCCAAAAAGCAGCATTGCTGCGTTTCCTGTGTTTCCAGTTGAATGAAGGGTGAGGCTGAACATCCGTATGCCTCAAGTTGATGGTCGCAGGGCAGTAATGTACAACATATATTTTTTCTAGTTTTATCATTCTCTTATTTTAGAAGTTAGAGGGGGGGGGGACCAACTTTTTTCGACTTTAGAAGTGTCTCTCGCGCAAACTATTTAGTTTAGAAAAAAAACGATATAAGAAACCTCAACATCATTTTTAAAGACCTATTCATAGATACCCCACACGTATGGGTTCGATGAAAACATTTTTTTGAGTTTCAGTTTCAAGTATGGGGACCCCCAAAATTTATAGTTTTTTTCTAATTTTGTGTTAAAATCTTAATGCGGTTTACAGAATACATCTACTTGCCAAGTTTCATCAGTCTAGCTCTTACGGTTTCGGAGTAAAATGGCTGTGACATGGACGGACAGACAGACAGACATGACGAATCTATAAGGGTTCCGTTTTTGCCATTTGGCTACGGAACCCTAAAAAGAAGTACACACTTAAAGCAGTGTAGGTAAAAACATAGCGAATATAAAAACTGAGTGCAGAGTGCAAACAAACAAGTGAACCACGTGAACGTCGAGATCCTAACTATACGGAATCAACACCGTTGGTCAGTACTTATGGAGTAGAGAATTCTGCGTCCCGTTTACCAAAACTAATCATAAGCGTGAAATTGACGTCTCTTTAACTATAACTCTTTGAATACTCGCAGTAAATTGCAATTTCAGCATATAATACGAAAATCGGTCGGCACCTTCGCAAGGAAATACAATTAAAATATGGACACAAAACGAAAAAGATGGCTTTTGACAAACTTTATTTCAAAAACCAGCCTGAGCTTTGATAAAATCGATTCCTAGATGTATATTTATTTACACAAAGAAACTTACAATTAAACCAAATATTTACAAAATGTACAAAATACACAAGAAACATTTGAGCTATCTGCAGATCGTTACAAACGATCTAGAGATAGCTCAACTGATCCAAATTAGTGCCAGACGGAAGCGTCCCCATGACGCTGGCGGCATTGCCACGCTGAATAGCAATGCTTATACGCTGCGCCAGATACCCACCAGCTCTTTGGTCACGCGTCGCTTCGATCTCGGCTAGACAAAATTTTGAAGACCCGCGAGGCCTCGGTTCCCCACGGACCCAGAGTCTCAACCCCAAGAGGAGCATATAATTAGGCTCTGTCGAGACCTGCATATTTGCGCCTCTTGAGATCCTAGATTGGATAATATCTCATGGGAATTTCCTTTGTTTTACATAGTTACAGTGTGAGTTAGCCAGCAATAAAATTAGAAAAATCGGTCCATTTAAATTTGCGTTTTTGTTAAATTCAATATTCGAAAATATATGGTTAGTGCATGAAAGGAGCCTCATTGAGGTGCCATTAAAGTCCTAAAAAAAAGAAAAGAAAAAAATAAATTATTTGCGAAGCAAAACTCACACACTAACAATTCAACAACATAAACTAAACTACGGAGGTGAGCTTTGTGCGTCGCAAAACGTTCTCTGGCTCAGCATGTGATCCTGTCCCAGGCACTATAGCGTCCCGCGATTAGGGTTTGTGTAATCACCGTTTCCTCTGACGCTATATAAATCATTTCAATACCTAGATGCAAAGGGCTGTTTTTTTTACTCATGATAGGTACGTCGTCGTTTTAAATTGAATGTGTTTTTATATCATGCAAGGTCGCCCCCCATGCGAGGTAATCCTTAATTTTTAAATTAGTTCTCTTTTATGTTCCATGCAAGCAATATTGTTATAAAAGCCTTTGCAAACTGGCAACCCTGATAAAGATCGACCCGCTTCTACAGTATTGCAACACCCTTACAGGGTAAATTTTGTATTGATTCGAAAACTAGTTTTAAGATCTGACACTGTTAAATTTACATAGATAGATAGATAAAGAATTTTTTTGCCTAGAAAACACACACGAAACAAGGAATTACAAGAAAAATATAAAATCAAAGCATGAGTAATTAAAACTAAAAATACAATGACAATATAAACTAAAAAAACAATAAATGAAATGGTGTGCGTGTTACAGCTAGACAAAAAGGGAATAGCTCAGCGCATAAGCTTTGCTCGAGAGCAAAACGCTGATTTTCAGCCATTACCTTATAGAGCAGACAAGTTGAACAGTTACCAAACAACGGACACGATGGAACAATAGTGTTTATGAGTTAATGAAAGGGTGTGTGAGTGTGTGTCGTGGTGGGCCTCCATGATTCTCCCAGTCTCATAAGAGTCTGGTTAGCACAGAGGGAATACATACATAATAAGAACCTTACAAACCTTACAAATTGCATATACATGGTTTAGTCTAAGTATACATACATAGTTCTTAGTTGTAAGTCAATATCTTTCTAAGATGTTTACTTATTTACGGCTTAATAAGGCAATAAATATACTGAATACTGAAAGACGGGTCTTCAACGGAAAATCTGCTGCATCCTAGCTAACTTGTTACAAGAGTACCTATGCCTGAAGATTAATTATGAGGTCGGGGTAAAAGTTTCTTGGAATTTTATGTACTAACAAGGTGCGCCGCGCGGTATTACCCGCGATTAAAAAGTATTTTCCTCCAGTACTTTCCTCCACGTCTATGATAAGTTCATCCTATGTAGCAAATGAAAAAACCCTTTATTCGTGTATGCTATCACATAGAAATCGTGCATTTTTCCTGGATAAAAATTAGCCTGTCATTTTCTCACCCCTAATCTACCACTACTTATGCAAAAAATGATGTCGATCCAATCTATGAATAATTTAAACAAATCCATCCCATGGAAACCATACATTTTACCGAGATCAAAAGTAGCTTTTGTGCTATTCCAGACTATAATCTATCTCTGTGGCAAATTTCATCCAAATCCGTTCAGCCGTTCTGGCGTTATTGAGTAACAAACATCCATCCATCCAAACTTTCACATTTTTAATATTAGTGGTATTCAACACTTTTTTTTTAATCTAGTTTGAGTCTCATTAGTTGTTGGCAGTGAAGATCAGAATCCGTGGTTTTGCCCGGCGGTAAAGGTTCATAAATAAACGATGCCACCACACACACATCAACCTATTAGTATGTGCTAATCCGGGTTTCGCTGCCGCCTTTAGAGCTTGACTAACTTTTGACATTGATTACATTTTAACACACCCACATACATAAATATACCAGAAATGAGTAAATTCGTGAGAAAGTATCCTCACCCTTACAATAATTTAAATGACTTGCCTCGAATATACGTTTTTTTTAAGACCGGGAAGAAACAAATTAATAACACCGCGATCACAACTGAAGGCCTTCGCACACCTAGATCGCTGGCGATAGCGATCAGTGAAACGCTGTCAAATTTGACAGAATAACAAGTATTTTCTGTCCATAAATGGTTCTGTTTCATAACGTTTCAGTAGAAAATATTACACGATTCATAAGGTTTCTTTCAATGAGCTCGTTTGGCATGGCACCCATATATCGAGCTTTTTTGTATTGCCTGTTTGTACATTTTGAGCAACTAGAGCGAGCTGCGGTTTAAACATCTTTCCCTCACTGAAAACGGTTAAACCAACTTTGTGCTTTTCTTATTTACACTGCGTCCATAAGCATTTCATTTGCGGCTTATGTCGCATTTTTCTATTTTTTGTAACAAAACTTCAGGATGTATCGAGTCTTTTCGTTACTTTCATTCGCTTTGGCGGACAGAAAAAGCATTGAAAAATGGCGGGAATATTAAAACCAGCAAGATCAAACAATTCAACCAAACAAGTTGTTATTCTTATTTTATGTAAAATATGAGAGGTAATGACGACAAACCAGCTTACGGCTCACCTGATAAGCGGTCACCATCGCCCATAGACACCAACAACAACAAGGGTGCTGGCTGTCGTTGCGTTGCCTACCCTGGAGGAGATTTTAAACCTTTTTCTTGATTCATGTTGTACCTACGAGAGAAAACCTTCAAAGCAATTTTACAATAAAAAAAACATTCTTCTTGACCTATTATAATTCACTTGCTCGAGATATCTTCAGCATTGAGGTTACATCATACTTCTATACTAATATTATAAAGAGGAAAGATTTGTATTTTTGTGTGTATATTTTGGTATAATGAATAAACTCAAAAACTACCATACCGATTGCAAAAATTCTTTCACCATTAGAACATTCACCCTGAGTAACATTGGCGATATTTATGTGTTTCAAAAAACCCACCCGCGTGAAGCTGGGATAGGCCGCTAGTATATGTAATATGCGTTTTGTATCTTTGACTAAGTACTTAATACTAAGTACTTAGGCTTCTACATTATGCTCCTTGCTTCCACTAATCTTGAGTGCTTGCTAGTTTACTATCTTGATTAATGTATTTGAGCTTGAACGGATGCGATGTGTGAGCTGCTATATTGTGTCATCATCATCAGACTGAAGAAGTCCACTGCCTGCGATCATTACAATGTCGGTCTATCTGGTGGGTGGCGCCCTACGTATCGTCTTCCGGTTCGTGGTTGCCATTCGAGAACCTTTATTCCCCAACGGTATTTTGTGTACCACTAGTGCAATATTTATGCAATAATATAAATACAAAATATGAGATTTTCAGATCATGCAAAAGTTGTCAGGAACCGGGAATCAACCAGCATTTGTAACACACCGATAATTTAAATAGTCAAAAAAACTTACCCTGTAAGTGATGTTCGACTGGAATTATGACACGTTGCATCGTCGAAGATGATGTGTTCTAGAAATACATAAAACGACCAGACCAGATATCACATAGTAAACCATCATCATCAACAAAGACGATACAACGTGCCATAATCATAATCGCGAAATAGTAGTACATTATTTGCTTTGTAAATCTATAGTAATATTATAAAGCTGAAGAGTTTGCTTGGTGAAACGAATCTCGGGAACTACAGGTCCGAATTGAAAAAAATATTTTTGTGTTTGATAGTCCATTTATTGAGGAAGGCTATAGGCTATATAACATCACGCTACGATTAATAAGAACAACATCAATGCAAAATGTTGAAAAAATCTATATCTGTCCTTTTCTATCATAGAAGGACTTTTCTATCTAAAATTCTTGATTTTGCCAAGAATAGAATGCTCCTAAACGTTCTAGAATGTTTCATTCTGAAATGGTCTAGAATAATAAATTTCCCGGGCAACGCCGGGCTTCGTTGCTAGTTCAATGATATAAAGTAAAAAGTGTAAATGAATTTCATTAATACTACGCCCAGGTGAAGCATCAATATGAGTAAATTTAACAATTTCGTTCGGCACTAATTGTTTTATTAAAAACAATCAAAATTGCCAATTAACAAGGAAATTTCGTCGAACCAAAAACCAATGTAACGTTCTGATTGGTAGGAATATTAATGAGGGCACAGTTCAGGATATGTTGGTGTTTATTTATTTTTTGTAAACTTTTAATGATGCGAGTTTTTTGTCCAATTAAGCATTTGGATGGACTTAAGACTGTAAAGGAAGTATGTGTTTTTATTTAAAACTAACGGATGCCCGCGGCTTCGCTCGCCCCTTTGCCGTTACGCCCTGTTGATTTTTCTTTTAAAAGTTTTTCCTCTTTTTCTCCGCTTAGGGAAATCATTTTCCAATTTCCTTTTTTTAGTGCACCCTTATGCTATAAAAGAAACAAGTTTCATGCTTCTAGGACTTACGGTTTAGGCTGAGCGTTCATTATCAGTCAGTTAGTAACATAAGAGTTTTATATATTTAGATGGACAAATAGTCTTTAAAGTTAAACTTACATTATATTTATTTCAGACTTAACTGTTGTTCTTCACTTTTTCCTTTAATCTTATCTGATTATACCAGATTTTTTTACAAATCTGGTATAATCAGATAAGTAAAATAAACTTTTGTGACTAGCTTCGTTTTGACGAGTCAATCCACTTTCTTCTTTGAAAAATGCTCAACAGAGCCCATGTAGTGCGCAGATGTTAAATTGTTAATTTGGTGGAGTGTTTAAATTGCCTGATTAGGTTAGTTTTTTATCGGAATGAACGGATAAACTCATAGTAAACTTGAAAAAACCTATGCTTTCATAATCCTCAGGAATGACGATGGACTTCCTGAGGCGACGTCGTCAATCTGTTGTGACGACGGTTCCAACTTCCATCAACAATAATCATGTAGGCATTGACACACATTTTATAAAATTAATGAACTAATAGTGTCTTTAAAATATAATTAATTAATTAATTTTCCCGACGTTATTGCAACATACTCGAAACGTCGGGAAAATAAATAAATTAAGGTAATAGACGCGATAAATACCCGTGTAATAGTATAAATATGTTTTATGATCGCGAAAGTTTAAAAAGTACTCTTTAAAATATGTTTGCTATGTGTGCTGTTTGTTTAGCCTAATAAATAATAATAAAAAAAGTCCGTGAATAATTCCGTGCAGCCTAATTCTCTTCCTAGTTGGGTAGAAATATGGACCCAACCTAATAACCTAATCTCTGAAAGAAAGAAAGAAAGAAAACTTATTTATTTGACCCACAAACACGTTTTACAGATTAGTAGGTATAGGCAACAGTACGAAGAAAAAAAAACAACTAAAAACTAAACATAAAACATAGAAATAAACATAAATTTGCTTGGACAGGTAGTTAGGTAGCTACACTAATACCTATCCAAGCTGTGTTGTGTGGGGCAAAGGGGTCCCGTCTCAACTTAATGCTGCATAAAACCCAAGTGGGTTATGTGCGGCGCTGGTTTTCATCTTAGTACATGTTTCATAGATGTAGTCTTCTTCTTATCGTGTCACTGATTCAGGAGTGGTGAAAGTATTTTAAGTGCGCCTCAACGAGGCTCCTTTATAGATGTAGGTAAGTAGATTGATACGATAGGTATAACTTGAAAATCTAGCTAGACATCGTTTTATCTTTAGTTCATCGATGTCTTTTCGGGATCAAATTATGCACTCATCTGCTATTCCTTCAAGTTGCACGTGTAATCTGATTAGTTCACCCCGAACCGAGATCTCGCGATGTCTGCAATGTAGATCAAGCTATGAGGTCATGTAAACTCTCTAACAAATGGAAACTGACGTTTCAATAGACTTCTATACACCTCTTTTTGTTTCGAAGTGTCAAAGAGATTTTTAACCTTAGACTGTTTTTTTAGGGTTCCGTAGCCAAATGGCAAAAACGGAACCCTTATAGATTCGTCATGTCTGTCTGTCTGTCTGTCTGTCTGTCTGTCTGTCCGTCCGTATGTCACAGCCATTTTTCTCCGAAACCGTAAGAGCTAGACTGATGAAACTTGGCGAGTAGATGTATTCTATGAACCGCATGAAGATTTTAACATAAAAATAAAAAATAAACTATAAATTTCGGGGGTCCCCATACTTGAAACTGAAACTCAAAAATTTTTTTTTCATCGAACCCATACGTGTGGGGTATCTATGAATAGGTCTTTAAAAATAAAAATGATGTTGAGGTTTCTTATATAGTTTTTTTCTAAACTTAATAGTTTGCGCGAGAGACACTTCCAAAGTGGAAAAAAGTTGGTCCCCCCCCCCTCTAACTTCTAAAGTAAGAGAATGAGAATACTAAAAAAAATATATGTTGTACATTACTATGTAAACTTCCAACGATTTTTGGTTTGAACGAGATCTAGTCAGTAGTTTTTTTTTTATACGTCATAAACCGTAAACCGTAATTTACCTTTCGACGAACTACAAAAACCTTATTATATTACATCAAGTAACATAATATAAAGGTTCTTGTAGTTCGTCGTGCTACGGAACCCTTCATGGGCGAGTCCGACTCGCACTTGACTGCTTTTTTTTTTTTTTAATTTACTAACCCTAGGCCAAAGCAGCTGACACGTTATCAATAAAAAAAGTCGTGTTAGTTACACTATTTATAACTCAAGAACGTCTGAAACGATTTGGCTGAAAATTGGTGGGGAGGTAGGTAGCTTATAGAGCCAAGAGAAGGACATAGGATACTTTTTAAGTGACGGGAACGGGGCGAGCGAAGCCGCGGGCGGCCACTTGTATCATAATAAATAAAGCTAACGCGTAGTAAAATACTTTGTTGTTGTCTCTTTACTCATCTTAAGAGCGCATCGTGCGAAAAATTGAGATTTAAAAAAAAAATTCATAACTAAATAACTAGGTGACATTTTAAAAATCGCAAAAGGACTAATTGTAGACTATACATTTGAGATTAATTCGAATTTAACGCTGACATACGATTTTCATTAGCGTTAAATAGAATGTCATGTTAAATAGTATATTTTTTTACCACACTTAAATTCGAATTAATCTCAAATGTATAGTCTACAATTAGTCCTTTTGCGATTTTTAAAATGTCACTTAGTTATTTAGTTATGAATTTTTTTTTTTTAAATCTCAAATTTTCGCACGATGCGCTCTTAAGGGGCAGATCGTCGATGACCTTATCACTCGCACCATGATCTTTTGAAAGATAAAAATCACTGAACTTATTACCTACTGAAAAATTACGGGGAACTTTGTGTGCAATCCGATTGCAAATAGTTTAGCAAAATAATAATTTAGATCCTTAATACGTATTCCTATAAAAAAAATCACTTGCATCTTGTGTCAAAACCAGTTAGACAAGCGTCTCTACATAATAACGCTTAGGATCGGGTTTATTCACACAAAGCTTTTCAAAGTTTACAGCACTCCATTGTAATAAAGCGCTTTTCAAACGCGCTTGCTTGAAGCTTTGAAGAACTTTATCAATGGGAACAGGGAACCTGCCTCATTAGCTTTATAAAACTTTGCTCTGACACTTGTTATAGAAAAGAATCATGACAACTCGAGGTGTGAATGTGAAGAATGACGAAAATAATCAATTTAATTTTCTCACTTCGCATCGTATTCCTGGTTTTTTCAAACCACGATTGGTTTGATACTGACTGTGGCTATTCAGCGTGGCAATGCCGCCAGCGTCTTAGGGACGCTTCCGTCTGATATTGATTTAGATCAGTTGAGCTATCTCTAGATCGTTTGTAACGGTCTGCAGATAGCTCAACTGTTTCTTAACAGCATTAGACTTTAATCTCTTAAGTCTAATCAGCTCGAGACTTAAAAATATTATGATATAACACAGTATTACAACGGGTGGCTTTATCGCGAGTAAATAAAGCGTCACAAGGCGTCCTTTGGATCGACAGGATGAAAATAAAAAGAGTAGTTCGTTGTTTCTGTTGGTTTAATTAAACAATATTCACATACTATTTTTTATGAAACAATGGGATATTCACCATGATTAAATTTTTGAGTTGACTTCCATTTAAAAAAAAAGAGTGCGAAAGAGGGTAGATCGATTTGTCTGCCAATAACATTTCCTTTACTCGTGGACTTCAGTTCAACCGTGATCATGGTGCATGCAACTGTGCCGAAATATCGGAAGTCAACTCAAAAATTTTAACATTGTAAATATCCCGTTGTTTCATAAAAATAGTGTTACAAACCATGATAGTTTCAAAAATAACATTCACATAATTCCACCCAACACTATCTAGCCGCAAATTAAGCAGAGTAAAAAAGTAAAAAGTAGCTATCTGATTCCCATAGTACAGCTATGGGAATCAGATAGCTACTTTTTACTTTTTTTTTATATAATACTTATTTATTTTTTGTAAATACATAGTTTGAATACAATTTACAACACCCAGACAGAGAACAAACATCTGTGTTCTCCACACTAATATTTATTCTCGGTGAGGATCGCGCCCACGACCTAAGGAGGCAGAACTACTTCCAACTTTTTTTTTTACAAATAAAGGCTCAGTGTACGGCCTGAGTGAAGAAGCGTCTAGCGGAGCGTTCAGCGTTGCGTGCATGAGGCGAAAGAGCGTTCGCCGAATGGCCTTAGTGCACGCTTAGCGTTCGTGCGAGCTGGTCACATTTTTCATCATGGCGTCTGCGTGGTACGATATTATTAATATGTATTAAGAAGAAAATTTATGGCTAAAATTTAATTTTGAGTCAGACAAGGTCTTAGTAACATTGTGAAGCAAAGAAAACAATTTGGAGAGTTTTCTACGTTATTTGAAATTAATTATTATTTATTTGTATTTCTGAAATTATTTCTTCAAACGACATCCTTCAAGAACGCACGTATCACCGCTGCAAAACACAAACTGGTTTGAACTTGCACGCGACGCCCCGCTCGACGCAAACAAGCCCGCTGCTGCCCACGCTCCGCTCGGCCGCACTCAGGACGGCCACTACGGGTAGCACGTGTTTAACATGAACGCTGCACGCTCCTCCCCGCCCGACGCTCGAATAGAGCGTGCACTCTTACGCTTGACCGCAATCTCACTTGATGTTGATGTTGTTGATGACACAGTCGACGGTGTAGCGCGCTCACCTAGTAGATTCACTCTTTTTTTGAAAATGTCTTTTAGGTATTCGGAAAAATAGACGCCAAACTGAGCTGAGAGACCAGTCAATTAATGACATACATGGCTAGATAGGTACATAGTTATGTACCACCTCAAAAACTGTCTTAATAACTCTCGCATTGAATTAAGATTTCAAACGACAAAGTTTACTCATAATCACTATAATATTATTTTCATCCCACCAGCTCTGAAAGTGTGTTTTTGCTGTTTAATTTCTGACTGGAAAAGCCGTTTTTATCCGCTAGAGGATAAAGTAAATTTGAATTTAGAATATCGTGTTCAATAAGTTTGTGAATACACAACCTATTTACTTCTACCTCCATGGTGCCGAACTTATCATACAACCTTTTTTATTTTGTTAAAAACTCGCACTCGTAACCTTCTTGGTGTATTTGTGAATTCAAAACACCATTAAACCTATTTACTTCTACCTGCATGGTGTCGAATTTATCATACAACCTTTTTAAATTAGTTAATAACTCATACTCGGAACCTTCTTGGTGTGTTACTTTTAGTCGCGCCATGTTCGTTTTTGCATTTAGTCATTTCCTCGCTGTGGTGGGATGAAAAGTTACGTGTTGCACTCGAGTGCAAAGATTTTTCACCTTGTGCTCTTTTGATTCCTTCGCCAACGCTTAGGATTCTAACTTTTAAACCACTCGCTACGCTCGTGGTTAAACTTTAGAATCCTGCGCTTGCTCAGTCATCAAAATTGAGCACGCGGTTAAAAAGCAGCTTTGCACTCTTGTATAACAAATAACTATTTTTAAATAGGAAATTTCATGCCTTATTTTCTTCATCCACATTTTAGCTCTTTTCACGACACATAATAATATGACGTTGTTGCCTCCACATGATTTATACTTTGCTTCAAATTTTCCGCTGCTTCAAATATAAACTTAAATTCATAAAGTTGTCTTGAAAATATAATATTTTCCCCGAAGAGAACTTTGTCTGTCTTTTAACACCTTCTTAAGGCTAAGATATCAGTAGATGCTTCGCAGAAAAACTTTATCTTACCGGTTTTACACGATTATTGAAAATCCGTTATTGGAGATACATTTTGTAAACCTCAAGAGCGGTGCATTTTATGGCTAATATATCAAATAAAATGTACTTTTTCGCTCGCAATTCAAAATCACTGAACTTGTTAATTGAAAATCGCGAGCAATCACTATTTAGTTAAAAATAATTGAACCCTAACACGTTTTCTTACAAGTTTGCCAAGTACGAAACTTTTTGCGGTTCTTCAAAATATTGTCTAGGCGACTGATCAAAGCGACTCGTGGGCTGGTGGGTATCTGGCGCAGCGTATTAACATTGCTATTCAGCGTGGCAATGCTGCCAGCGTCTTGGGGACGCTGGTACTGATTTGGATCAGTTGAGCTATCTCTAGATCGTTAGTAACGGTCTGCAGATAGCTCAACTGTTTCTTGTGTATTTTGTAAAGATTTGTTTAATTGTAAGTTTCTTTGTGTAAATAACTTTAGGTGCTCGAGATTTTTATATCTTTCAAAAGGTTTAAGTTCTCGAGCGAGACTTTTTTCACGATTATCAGCGTCTTAAGGAAACTTCTGCCTATGCAGGGCCAATTTCCTGCTTGTGATGGGAGATAAAATAAAATACACTTTCACCACTGCGTTGCCTGAAATAGGTGGTAGCTTTTATTTTAAAATTGTGTTCAATACAGATTGAATTCCAATTCAATCTGTATTGAACAATAATAATATTTCAAACTATAAATACACCATTTCCAAATGGTGTATTTATAGTTTGAACATAGTTAAAATAAATATTATTATAGACAATCCACACAACACTTAGCTGTAATAGCTGATATAATACTTATATACATTTTTTTGTTGTAGTAGTTAGTAGTAACTTAGTTAGAATACAATATGACAGAGAACAAACATCTGTTTTCACCACACAAATATTTGTTCTCGGTGGAGATCGGAACCACGACCTATGGCGCAGAAGGCAGAGCTACTACGAACTGAGCTGAGAGGCCAGTCAAGATGTTGATGGGTGATAGTTGATGGGTATTTAATTTTTGCGGTAACTTAACGCAGATTTAAATACCTTATTTCATATCAATTTTCTTCTTATCGTATCACTGGTTCTTTCAAGCAAGTGTAGTGAAAGGGTTTCAATTCAAGTTCGCATAGAGAGGCTCTTTTCGTGCACTTGACATACTTTTTAAGGTTCCGTAGCCAAATGGCAAAAACGGAACCCTTATAAATTTGTCATGTCTGTCTGTTCGTCCGTATGTCACAGCCATTTTTCTCCGAAACTATAAGAGCTAGACTGATGAAACTTGGCGAGTAGATGTATTCTGTGAACCGCATTAAGATAACAACCGCAAAAGATAACGCCGAGAAACAATACATTTGGGGGGTCTCCCCACTCCCCATACTTGAAACTGAAACTCAAAATTGTTCTTTTTTCATCAAACCCATACGTATCTATGAATAGGTCTTCAAAAATGATGTTGAGGTTTCTAATATAGTTTTTTTCTAAACTAAATAGTTTGCGCGAGAAACACTTCCAAAGTGGTAAAATGTGTGTCCCCCCCCCCCCTCTAACTTCTAACTATGTAAACTTCCAACGATATTTGGTTCGAACGAGATCTAGTGAGTGTTTTTTTTATTTATACGTCATAAATCGTAAACCGCAATTTTCTTTTCGATGAACTCCAAGAACTTTTATATTATGTTACTTTTTGCTACGGAACCCTTCATGGGCGAGTCCGACTTGCACTTGGCCGCTTTTTCAATTCTACGACAGGCCGGTTTCCTCGCGATGTTTTCCTTCACCGTTTGAGAGTTACATAATCAATAAACATCGGTATCCGAAAAATATCTATAGATTGTATTATGATATTATTTTTAGCGGTACCGAAATATAATTGTAGGTAGTGAAAATACAAGGACAAAAATATTGGATTATTCATTTTATTTCATATTTTTTATAACAATTTTTGTATGGTACAGTTCTCTCTGGGTAGGTAGTTAATTTGATATTGATAGAATATTCATTTGACGAGGGACAATATAAGGAAAATTGATCTAATTTATGTAGGCACGTATATGAATCACTCTTGGTTACGTAGACGTAGGTATCGGCAACCTTAGAGCCATAATATAAAAAAAAGCGGCCAAGTGCGAGTCTGCGAGAGTGCGAGTATGAATTATATATATAGGTATTTTTATATAATTTACTTATTTTCGGAACGTGCCTACCTTCTTTTTTACTAGCCTATATTGACCCACTGCTGGGCAAAGGCCTCCAGTTCCCTCTACTCTGAGCTTCCTCCCACCATCGTATCTACCTAATTAAAATTTTCTAACATAATCATAATAGTGAACGAGACTCATTAAATTAGTTTGGACTGGACTGGACCAAAAAGCTACTTGTTACATTTTACATTCGAATTTTAAATGCCAAGCCAACGAGCGGTTTATCCTTGTTTTAATTCTTGTTACGTAAACTGCCTGTTAATGCGTTCGCGAATTACTCGTATTAAAATGAATGAACAATTACAAAAATCTAATGCGCAGAAGTGCTTTCGCTCTTGTATTCGAGATATTTAAGGCGCGTCGCTCACTGGTAGGTAAGTCGAGGCGAGGTCAAGGAGGCCGGGGCGCGTCGCGGCAGGATCGAGTGCCGTAATTATTAAGAGGGCATCACACAGGCGACTCTCCATACAAACGTAGTCCCCTATTTCCTCCCTGGATAATGCCTCTAGAGTAACCATTTTTTTCTCATAAAATCCAGATCTGCTGTATACGTGCTCGTATGTTTTCCTTTTTTTCTGAAACTTATTGATAAAGAAAATATGACCCTCATATGATTTATATGAAATATGAATCTCTAGAGGCATTATCCAGGGAGAAAATAGGGGACTACGTTTGTATGGTCGCCTGTGTGATGCCCTCTTAAAATTAAATATTGCCGTGCCGCGACTCTTTCAAGACTGTGAGCGTACTACCATTTATTCCTTCCTTCCGCCGCTCGTGCGCCCTCGCCTCGAGACGACTCTTAATCCTGTGGACGGGCCTTAGTGGAATTGTGTATCGTTAAAAACTCTCGCTTATGTGTGAGATACAAATGAATAACTACGCGAACTAGTTGTTTCTAGTGAACTTCAAGAAGTTTAGTGCTTGTGCCCAAAAATATTAACCTCACGCCCGCTTTGGTTTGCATGCTTGGTTGTTCGGCATGTATAGAAGAAGTACGTAATGTAAAAAAGAGTAGCGTAAATACCCAAATAATATTTTTTTTGGAATGATTTATTTTTAAATTTAAAAATAAAAAAATATAGGATTTTTTTCATCTACGAAACAACGCTATTCGTCGAATAAAAACTGTCAGTCTTGTTTTTGAAAAGCTTAAAAAAGAGATTGATATTTTTAGCATTGTATATATTTTTTACTATTTATGAAGATAAAATGAGTTAGAACTTATTAAAATCGAGAACCCTAAAGTACTCGTACATTACCTACAAATATCACAACATCCTAATATTATAAAGAGGACACGTTAAAAAAGTATGAAAAGAATAAACTCTAAAACTGGACTACTTCCAAAAATTGAGAAAGCTCAATTATCTCTTAGCAACATAGGCTATATTTTTTAGTAGCAACACGCCCTGACTTCGCATGGTTGTCATTTAAAGAAAATAATGTGAAAACTGTAAAGGTCTTTGACCTTTCCACCCGCGCGAAGCCGGGACATATCGTTAGACAATTCATAAACTTAATACTTTGCTGAATTTTGGTCTTAATCTTTTAGAAATTGCCTATTTTTACCTGCACTTAATATTTTATATTGATACCCGTGTGATTGATGAGATACAACTACTCTTTTTTCTCTCCTACCCCAAATCCTTTGGTTATTGATTTGCAATATGCAATATTCGCAGGATTGATTATTAATTATCATTTTATTTTTCCCAGCTCGTGATCAAGACAACTCATTTATTAAAGTCCATTAACAGAATATTCCCGCACAAAATTATCCTTCAGAGTTTAAGATCGAATTTTTCGTCAGTATTTGTATTATTCGTTGTTTTAATAGCCACTTTTCTTGTTTCAGGCAGCTCTTCGGGTTCCGGACGTGAGTACTTAAATCTTATAACTATTGTGAAGTAGGTATTACCTTGCCTTCACGAGACCTGCTTTTAGCAAATTACAGCGAGGTTGGCAAATAGCATTTTCACTGAAAACTTGAAATGGCGGTTCATTTAATTTAAGAGCAAACTCGGGCTGCAAGAAATTTAAAAATAGGATTTAACAATCTTGCTGTCGCGCTGCTCGAAAAGAGACGATAGAAACAACTACAGCTCAACCTGATTTTACCTTTTTAAATTTAAAGTTGGAAAAAGAAGAAATTATGAAGGGCTTTGGCTATTCCTCTAAGTTATCCATTTTATCTAAATATATTAAAGTCTTACGGAACTTCTTCTTCTTATCGTGTTACTATTTCTTACGAACCAGTGAAAGGATTTAAGTGCGCCTCAGAGAGGCTCCTTTCGAACTTGACACATGTTTTCGAACTTTTTAGGTTCTACGACATGCCGGTTTCGTCACGATGTTTTCCTCCACCGTTTGAGAGTACTGGCATAGTGCACATTTTTTTTTCGACAGGAAACTCATTGATGCACGACTGGATTTGAAACCACAACCTTAGCCACAAGCCTACCAACGGGGCCGCTACCACTAGGCCACCAGTGCTCTTACTGACTGACTACTTGACTGACTCTTAGTGACTGACTGACAATCAACAAACAGCCTAAACGAATGCTCCTAGGAGTATGAAATTTAGAGGGAGATTCCTAGTGAAGTTAGATAGTGTTGTGTGGGGTTTCCACGATATTTATTATTTATTAACCGCTAACAAAAGTTGTGTAAAATCTGAATTATTTCGTGATTTTGACCAAAAAATTATAAAAATTTAAACACTTTCTTTTTTTCGTTTAATAGTAGATTATGCACCAAGGGGATAAAGTAGTGTCTTATGTAGCGGGCGCCGTATTGAATCCCGAGCGAAACGAAGGATTCTAGCGTTAACTCCCGAGCAGAGCGAGGGAGTTTAGAGTTAACTCCCGAGCAAAGCGAGGGAGTTAAGACAGAATCCTGAGTGCACGCGAGGGATTCAAGGTCGCACAAGACGAAGGCACCTTTATCCCCGAGGTGAATACTCTACTTTTCACACCATCTACGAGACAACAAAATGCAATAGTACTAGAATCAAAGAATTTATTAAAATTACATTAACAGTTATTAGACTTATTCAAAACCATTAAAAGTTAAAGATAATGTTTGATACATTAGACCAGTTGTGGAAAGACAAAGTTAAGTATGTTTTTATTCGGTACATTTATTGAATTTATTTGAGTATTACTGTTGTGTAAAGCAACAAATTTTAATATTTTTCAATATCTTCGATTTTAATGTTTATGAGTTCATTTCCACGACAAGCACCGTTCACTCCAAAAATCAGTGCAACCTGTAACAAAAATAGGTAGCTAGATAAGTATTTAAGTAGGAAGGTATCTTACGTAAAATATCATTTTTAAGTAGTACCCATGGAGCTAATAAGTATGTATGTATTACCTATTACATGTTATAAACTTTCTTAGATTTGACTGACACAGTCATGGTGTGTCAGTTAAAATATAAAAAGTTTATTATTTTTATTAACAAAGCAATGATGAACCTTAAGTTTTAGGTTTACAATAATAATTATTACGAGTATATAACATAAGCTCAGAACATCACATCAGTATATCCTACCTACTTACTACCTACTACTTACTTACCTATTGTAAGCATGTAGCTATTTTAGTTACTAAATATTGAATCAATGAGTAGGTAGGTACTTACTTTTGTGGCAAGAAAGCTGTGGTCAGAGGCTTCATTTAGAAACCTTTTCACATTTTGAGCTGTGAAAACTTTAGATTTCTTAGGACGATGTCCTTCTGATTTCCTTTTTAAAAATGCCAATAATTTGGTGTATGTATTAATTTGTATATTATTTTTAATGCTTATTGTTGATCTGAGCATCGAATAGATGCACCATAGGCTACTTGGCTTCTTTGTGCATGATAAATGCTGGAAGTAGACTAAAAGCACTGATTCAGATACAGACTTGACGCTCTCTATAGTTAACCATTTAAAAAAATCGTCGTAGACTTTCATGTACGATTCCTTGGACTTTTCTGGAAGTAGATTGTTGGTAATGCCAATGGCTTCCGGAGTCAAATCACTATCGTCACTCGACATTTTTATGAGAATTTGTAGTTTATTAGGAAAGTTATTTATCAAAGCAAAAAAAAAAACAGTATTCGATTGGCGCCTTTTTTTAATTTGTGTTTTTTTTTTATTAGTAGCCACTACGAGAGTGGAATATATCTACTCTCGTAGTGGCTAGTTTGATTTTCGAACAATAAGTACCTATGTTACATAGAGCACAGATAAGATTATACTAGTACCTACCTATAGTAAATGTTCGTATATATTATTCCAAATTCAAATCACATTATTGACTATGGCGACATAATGAAATTCAGTACAATATTAAAGCCCTGCTAGACCTCAAGCCTCTAATGACTCACTTTAGGTTAGGTAAGCATGACATATAATTTGACATTGTCGAGCAGGTGGTGTGAAAAGTAATTAATTTCAGTCAATAGAATCAATATATCTTTGCAATGATCACTGACATATGTATGGGTTACCTAGTTATACGCATATTATGTTTAGCACAGTCATGTCCATATTTTGTTGTAGTTATTATGCTATTTGCTGTAGCTAATAGCCTATCGTATCAATTCCTCACGGTGGTGTGTTAAAAACAGTTGCTGTAGAGCACGTTTCTAATGTGCGTGACCTGCGAGGCAATGCTTTGTTTTAATGGTTCATATTGTTAGGTGAATGAGACATCTATTTAGTTTAAAGGCTCTTCCTGAAGACCAGCGCTGCTTGGTAGACAATGCATTGTCAGACAGCCAAAAGCTGAGTCGGGCCTATTTGGCATATTTTTATATACCGTTATTTGTTGGCGTCTACATTTATGTACTCGTACCTATGTATGTCAAATAAATGTATTTTGTTTCTTTCTTTCTTTCTTTCTATCTGCTAGTTGTATAGAAAAAACTTATTTAGCCTATAATCTCTATGAGGTACGAAGCTTATGCAAAACTATGTGTTAACGGCGCATTACGTGCATATTATTTTTCGAAAATATTTATTTATAGCCGATAACTGATAATTCAATCCGATTCAGTTGTATCACAAGGATCACTTTGAACCGTCATAAAGTTATGTGAGTCTAGGTGCCAGTTCCACGCGACTCATCCTAGAAAGGTATTTCAGGCAGTTGTTTTCACTTCTCTCGGCATTCCCAGATTTTTATTATCGAGTAATTCATCGAGATAACCTTGCCTTGCGTTTATCTAAAGGCCTGCGCATATCTAGGCGATGGCGATGGCAATCAGTGAAACGTTGTCAAATATCGCTGTCATATTTGTCAGCGTTACACTGATCGCCATCGCAGATCGCTTAGATGTGCGCAACGACAATAAAGCCTGATGTTTTGGTATGTAAGGGCGCTTGTACACGCTAAGAAAATTTGCCGTTCCTGCGGCAGACAAGACAAATTCTTCGTGTAGACGACAAGAATTTTGTCTTTTCCACACACGAAAACGCAACAACGTTCGCCGCGTCTTGTCTTGCGCAGATAAGATTTTTTTCGTGCACCGCTGCGAGCAGTGTACACAGTTTTCTAGTTACGACACGAATTCTTGGGTAGACCCGGCGTTTTTTCTTAGCGTGTACAAGCGCCCTAACAGTGTTAATGCCGTAGCGCACGCTCATAGCATTATAACTACGGCCTTATATGGTAATTATGCCCATGGCCCTGTTTGATTGCCTGTATTCTAGAACTAAATTGGATTTACAACTCAATTGATACTAGGTTTGCTGACGATCGATTTCCATCAACATCGGGTTATACAGGTTTAATTTCAAATTAATCCATAAATCAATTAATAAATATTTTAGATATTTCACACAACACTACCAAAACAGTCCCAAACTAATCAGAGCTTTTACTATGACTACTAATATATAACTATAACTGACGACTTATAATATTTTTTTTTTGTAAATAGGTACTTAGATTACAATATGACACCCAGACAGAGAACAAACATCTGTGTTCACCACAAAAATATTTGTTCTCGGTGGGGATCGAACCCACGACCAACGGCGCTAAAGGCCGAGCTACTACCAACTGAGCTGAGAGGCTAGTCACACATAAAGGACACCCCTTATCATATAAACTGTGCCACCATCCATCTCAAGTCTTTTAAAATAGTAACATTCTGAATATCACATCTTATCTATATCGACCCTCATCAACATTATCCAGCGATATTCAACATTTTATTGATTTTTACAAAAACTGAAAATAAGTTCTTTAAGAACTTGTGTTGTTTATTAATAATAATAAAATACAACTGTTTGATATTATTTAATAATAAAAATTTTAATAGGAACGAAATCTCGAAAAAACTGAAAATCTTTTCGATATGGAATATCCCTAGTCAATGTTGATGTGTGTATAATATAAATATATTAAAAAAAAGTCGTGTTAGTCACTCTATTTATAACTCAAGAACGGCTGAATCGTTTGGCTGAAAATTGATAGGGTAGCTAGAATAGATAGGGTAGGGTAGTTTTTAATCCCAAAAAAACGGGAAAGGTGCGAGCGAAGCCGGTCGCTTTTAAAAAACAGGGTGTAAAAATTTATGTAAAGATACTATGAAATGCTTCATTTTTAGGGTTCCGTATCTATGAATAGGTCTTTAAAAATGATGTTGGGGTTTCTAATATAGTTTTTTTCTAAACTGAATAGTTTGCGCGAGAGACACTTCCAAAGTGGAAAAAAGTTGGTCCCCCCCCCCCCTCTAACTTCTAAAGTAAGAGAATGATAATACAAAAAAAATATATGTTGTACATTACTATGTAAACTTTCAACGATATTTGGTTTGAACGAGATCTAGTCAGTAGTTTTTTTTTTATACGTCATAAACGGAAACTCAAAATTTTTTTTTTCATCGAACCTATACGTGTGGGGTATCTATGAATAGGTCTTCAAAAATGATGTTGAGGTTTCTAATATAGTTTTTTTCTAAACTGAATAGTTTGCGCGAGAGACACTTCCAAAGTGGAAAAAAGTTGGTCCCCCCCCTCTAACTTCTAAAGTAAGAGAATGATAATACTAAAAAAAATATATGTTGTACATTACTATGTAAACTTTCAATGATATTTGGTTTGAACGAGATCTAGTCAGTAGTTTTTTTTTTATACGTCATAAACCGTAAACCGCAATTTACCTTTCAACGAACTACAGGAACCTTATTATGTTACATCAAGTAACATATATAAAGGTTCTTGTAGTTCGTCGTGCTACGGAACCCTTCATGGGCGAGTCCGACTCGCACTTGGCTGCTTTTTTTACTATTTTGTTTGTGAAGCAAATCATCAAGATAACATTTTGTTATGGTTCACTCCATAAAAACTGATAAACATTCGCTGTAAATATAGCCAGCACCGTGCAATCGTCGATAACGAATCATTTGATCACATGATTTGAAATCGAATATTAAAACTGGGTCAATAGCCTGATAAATTATTAGTATTTTACATTTTGTTAAACTAGTTTTTCTTCCATCAATCTAATAATAAGCAAGTCGGCGCGCGACGCGTGTGGTCAGCCATTAACTAGTATAAAAGGAGATTTTTTTAATATGAAATGTAATATGCAATTATAATACAAATATTTGTGTGGTGTTGATTAAATAAATCCTACGTCGAAACGTCACACACACACTGGTGAGCTCTCAAAACCAGACTCAAAACCAGAGCCAGAGACAGAGCTTGTGGTAGGCCTACTGACCGTAGCCGTAGCTATCGTATGATGACGAATCGATTTGTCTTTTATTTTGTTTTAGCCCTTTGTATCTAAAAAGCTAATCTGCTATGCTACACGCTTGACAAAATTACGACTAGTCAAACTGGTAATGCGATGGCGTAAGAAGGCGGGTAATACTTGTCCACTTTTGTATAGTAGAGCCTTCTTCATTCAATTCTGAAGGCTAAGAATGGGCATTGTATCAATAATTAAATAATATTAACTATGCAATGCGTTGTTTTAAAAGTTACGCATAAGGGGGTACGATTTCCATACAAACTTAATTTACACAACTATGGGCGAATAAAGTATTAATGTACACTGAAATAGCTGTAATAGGCTTTTACAGTGGTCCTTATTACCGGCCAGTTATATAAAGTTGGAGTGTCAGCCGTTGGTCGTGGCAGTCAGGGCTTCAGAAAAAGAACTAACAGACTTTTTCGTCTATTTTGAAACAATTATGTATAAAATTGACTCTATGCTAAAAGCTAGTACCCGTTAGAAAGAATGACGAAAAAATTACTTTTTTGGTTTTTTATTAATATTTCTGTTATCCTACAGTTTTCTCCAACTTTATATAACTGGCCGGCAATAAAGACCACTGTAAAATTCAATTACAGCTATTTCAGTGTATATTTATACTTTGTTTGCCCATAGTTGTGTAAATTCAGTTTGTATCGGAATCGAACAACCTTTAATTTGTTCCAGCTTTTCAAACAAAATAAGGATCATAGAGTTTCTCAGTATTCAAAGCGCTCTAAGTCCGGCCGTATACGGCTTTTATATTGTTTTTTATATCACCGGTTTTGTAAACAATGTCATTGATAAAAAAACCCTTGTCTCTGATGTGCGTTTATATATACCATCCATATCAGATTGTTAATGCGAAAAATCGTTCATAGCCGGTCGCCTACCAAGCTTATGATTCAGTATTAGAGTATACTTGAGTATTTATGTAGAACTTCCTGTTGAAATTTCCAAGTAGCGGTAACCCTATATTTTTTATAACTATAGTTTGTCTTGGGGACGCTTCCGTCTGGCACTGATTTTGATCAGTTGAGCTATCTTTAAATCGTTTGTAACGATCTGCAGATAGCTGAACTATTTCTTGTGTGTTTTGTAAATTTTTTTTCAATACTTGTGTTTATTGTAGGGTGACTTTTTGTAAAATAATACTTTTCATTACTCATACTCTGAAAGTAGGTCTGAAGTTGCCTGAGGGGCCTAATTGAAAGTAAAACTTTCAGCCCTAGGGAGAATTGCTTTCTACTGACAGCTGTCAAATTATAAAAAAAACAAGTTCTATTTTATTCAACCATGTTCCAACTTTCTAAAGTCTTTCTAACTGCAAGGAGGTTGTTCAACCAAATTCCAACTTTTTATTCAGCAAGTAGGTTGGAAACCCATTACAACGGTAAAAAGTTTAAAAAGTCTAATTAGAGCGCAATGTAATATTTGAATTTAAATAACATAAAGATAGTATTAAATAAATAACATATCTTCTAAATTACTTGATTAGTGTATAGCTTCAACTATTTATTTAAAATAACATAGATTTAAATTATGAAAATGAAAATAATGGCTGAATAATGCTGGCGAACCGAAGCCGAAGGCCCGCCAGAGAAAAAGAAAAAAAAAACCGGGAAGGCGGCAATTCAATCTTTATTTTCACTAATTTTTCTTTCATGTTTTTATTTTTACTTTCCTTGTATTCGTAATGAAAAGCACAGTGTTTACCTCGGGTGAAAGTCTTTTGAGTCCCTCAAGCTCCATTGGCGCCCTCGCTAACGCTCTGGCGCCAAACCCGTCTCGGGACTCAAAAAACGTGACTTTCAACACTCGGGTAACAATGTACTATTAATATTCTATGTTGGCAACTGTATAGGGACCGAGTTTTGCTTAATGATGATTTATAATCTGAGTACCCTCCTCACCTACCCTCATACATTAAATCTCAACAGCAACGACAATACAATGCTTGCTTTAGGTCTGTAATCATTCACAAGTTTCTCTAGTTTGATTAGCTTGTAAAATTAAAAATAATCCAAATCTTTAATTCTTTCACAGAAAAAAGATTCGGTGAAGTGGTGGAGGAAGTGGCCCCCGAGCATTTGGACAACGTGCAAAACGTGACCAGGCCCTTAGGCCTTTTCAAGACATTGAAGAAAGGGTCTAGGCTGGGCAATCGGTCTAGCGGCAGTGGGGATGAGAAAATATTATTGGATGACGCGTATCCCTTGAACGTGGAGGTAAGTGCTTCATGTCTTTTTTCATCGAAACGACGACGCCAGGATACACAACTATGTTGTATATCTAGACTGCCGTTTGTGAAAAATCTGATAATCGATCAGTTCGGTGCGCAATCTCGTTTCGTTTCCATGAAAAAGGCATAACAGCTTCGTTCGTTGGCTCTTTGTTTGGCTTCCTTAAACGAAGTTGCTTTCATCAGTTTCGCTTTTATAAATCTTCGCGTAAAAAACAACATTGTTTAGAGTTTAGAGAAACAGCAAACAGTTTACCGCTAAGCAGTGTTGTATGTATGTTTGATAATAAATAACTTCATTTCTGAATTCTTAATTTTTGATTAGGTAAGTAATTTTCCAAAAAGGCGCTCTACTGATTTAACCTAGGGTAATAGGAATCTTTTCTAGGTCTTCGGTGACTGGTACAAAGTTTATAAAACTTATCGAGAAGCAACAAGATAAACCAGTTTAAGAATATTCTTGTTAAGGTTAAGATAGTGTAGTTTTCTATGTATAGATAAAAATACTTAGTACTCAGTTTTTCTCGGTGAATAATAATAATTGCTCTTCCACTTATCGCCACGGCCGTTACGCAGTTCTGCACTGTTTTGTCTGATTAAGCCTTAAAACTAAAAGCTAGTTAAGTTTATTTGTTTTCATGATACACTTTTCATGATTAACATATAAGGCAGTACTTGTCGGTGATATATTGTTGGCCGTATTGTTCTCAAGCAGTTTGGACAAGTTTTGAGTAACACAATAAAAGTTTTCATTACCATGCGCTCTTTGTTTGAGATATTATTATGCTATAACTAAAACGATAACTTTTTACTGTCAGATATCCGGCATATAAGCGACCTTTTTTATCTACTATCTTTGGTTTGGTCTGATGATACCTGGTACCTTAGACAATTTTAGAATAAATTGTCTAAACCTGGTACAATGTTTCAAGTTTTCGAATGCATAAAATAAAATTGATCCAGTTTATACGCGAGTTAAATTAATGTTACCTACGCCTAAATAAGCCACTGCAAAAGCTTCGGTCACGCGTGCCCTGCATTCGTTTACGGTATCCGGACTAAACACTAGGTATATATAGTGCGGCGTCTCTATACACATTATTTGTATAAAAATAACGTTAATTATCCTATCAAATTATAATCATAATATCATTGAGATGGTTACATTAATGTTTATGATACTGTGCTCAATAAAAAAGTATTTGGACTCCAACTTTGCTGAGTTATTTATCGTTGAATACCTAATTGGGATAAAGAGAGCTTTTATTTCTGATACGGGCGAATGATTCGCTTGGGATTAGGTATCTGGTATCGCATTTCCGATGATTGGACGTAGTGGAGCAAGAGATCGGCATAATTGCAATAATCAGCTTTCATTGAACTGAATAGTATACAATCTTGGACATTGAAGCTTACGCGTCGCGTTTGCAATATAGCTTGCGACAAGACTCCACTGCCTTCTCCGAATCTCCGAATGTTATAGGCATGTAACATATGAGCTGATGCAGGATTATTAGAAATCACTTCTGTAAACAATCTAGCTATCTGGTTTCCGCTCTATGTAAGGAAATGATCGATGAAGTATGTAGTTATTGTATGTAATGCGCATAACTTCGAATGACAAATTCTTAGGCGTAGGAAAGGTTAACGGCGATGCAGGGCAGCAGAACAGGAAGTCTGGCATCAATGTTGTTCGTCTCTTTGTTTATACAGGGGTACTTTAGGATATTTTATTTATTAAAATACATGTTTTTAATACTGTCTGTAAATCAAGCTAACTGTAAATAAGGATTATATACAGTTAGATAGCAGCTAGGTCACTGTTGGCTTACGTTGAAGATTATGTATTTTAGAGCGCTTTTATAGTAGTTGCGCTTTTTAGTAGCGTTTTAAACGCGCATTTTTTTGTGTATTAAAGTAGTTTCCATAATTATACACTCATCAACATTGTCTAGGGGTATTCAATTTCGAATGAATTTTCTGATTTTTAGTGTTTTTGTTGCTACTAAATTTTTTATTCATAAATAATATCAAACAATTGTGCATTACTATTATTAATAAACAACACAAAATAAAGATTTTTTAAAGAAATTTATTTCTATTTCTCTAAAAATCTACGAAATGTTGAGTATCCCTAGACAATGTTGATGTGTGTATTTATAGAAGAAGCTTTGCATGGTTTTTCACTAGGTAATTAGTACTGTGTGAAAAGTGTATATAATGAGTTCACTAACGTATATACGTATATAAAAGTTTCAATTAAATACCTTTAAACTCTTCTAAAATTTAGGACTTTTACATAAATGCCCCACAGTTACAATTTTCTCTCTTCACTCCCATTTCCATTGACGCTGGACAGGTATACTTTGGTTCAGGGGAATAAAGTCATCAGATATTATTTAGTTAAATGTTTTGGAACTATTAAATTATATAGGTAGGTACGTCCGATTGATATATATACGAGCGTTTAAATTGTTGCTAAAACACACCGTGTGGCCGCTCCCAATAAGTAATTAAGGGTTGATTGTTAAATCTACGGAATACCGCAACTCGTCGAATAAAAGATTTCAGTCCTTGTTTTTGACAAGCCTTAAAAAGAGATGGATATATTGTTATAAGATTGAAAATTTAACCCTAATTGAAACCTTTATAAATGGGAGTTTTATTTATACCTATATTATTAGAACATAATTTAATTATTATAACTAAGATAAGTTTTACTTAGTTTTGGGTTATAAAGCGTGATGTGATAATGCCTAACTATACTCTAGCTAAATTTAGCCAATTATTACAGATTTTGGATTACTTGTCTTTTTGAGATCTTGCCTACGATGTTTAATTCTAACAGTTATTTTATAATATTTTAATACTTAACAAAAATATAATTTTAGCCATTTTTGTTGGGGTTTGTTTACAAACACTATACAAAATTTGGCTGGAGTATAGATAGAAATATCGAGGGTGCAGTGTTAAAACCCAATAAATACAAATAAACTAAAATTTATTTCTGATAAAACCCGATCACAAAATTCTAATTCATCGTGAGTTTTGATTGATAAAATCGAATTTAAGTTTTTTGCATTCATCGGGTTTTAACACTGCGTCCTCGATATATGAATTTACTTATATGTTTTTTGCATATAACGCGCGATAGCGCTATAGCTTTGTGTACTCGGCGAAATAAAAATTTATGATTACCTCTAAAATGAAAAACATTGAACATAATGTGGTTCAACAACAAAGGGTTCCCGACCCTTTGTTGTTGAACCACATTTTTTAGTTATTTCCATAACTAAATCCATAAGCTTCGAGTTAGATCCCCAAAAAGCTCAAAACTCAAATTATTACCTATAACAAACTCTCCATATTTATTTATTTAAATTTTTCTGCCTTAATTTTTCCATTAACTTCGCAAAATGTGGCAAAAGTTGTTTGTGAACCTTCCCCATAAATCAAAGTCATGAGATACTTGTCTTATGTTTTACCTGGTCTAAAATCAAAATCCACAGCAGGATGATCTAAGATACCTTATAATAGGTAAGTCTAGTAAATATCTTCAGTAAAAGAAAAAAATCCGATGGCACAGCTGTGTGTGTCTGTAGTATCTCATTATGAAGCTGGATAATTTATTTAAAAACTACAAGAACCCATTTTAATTATCATAAATGTTCACCTTTGTGTGTACACCCCTAAGCCTGTTCAGCATCTCGTATGTGGTGCGAATATTTTTATTCTTTTATAAAGCATCCGACGAAAAGCACTTTTAATGCTTCAGAACTAAAATGTTGTCACGTTCTCAGAAATTAAGCCCATGAAAGCTTCTTAAAATCTCTTTTGAAGCAATGTTTGCAACGAGCAAGTTTAATATAAAATTCTTTAGAAACCACAGGTGCGCGAGTACACTTTGCAGCAGCTTCCCAGCGAATTTTATTTTGTAATACTCTTGTATTTACGCCCCCTTACTTGCAAGCGCTACTTAAAATATAATCAGTGTATAAGCAATTGCCATCTCTAACTTGTAAGGCAAGAGTGACAGTACTAAGGCAATTAAGGCAATGTCTCACAGATAAGTAACGCTTGTAAGTAAGGGCAATACTTAATGTCCGACCTAGAATATGCATAGTACAACTCAAAAAGCGAACTTTTTCACTCTAGCAGATTTTGATCTTATATAATAACAAACACAGACTCAAGTTTGGCTTCACTTTTGCTATCTGAAATAGTTTTTGTTGGTTGGAAACTGCTGAGTTTTCTTGAAAATAAGTTTTTGAAACAACCACATACTTTACATATTCCAGAGCACCCTATATTTCAGTGCACAAACATCAAATTTAAGTTCAAATTGAGTTATGAAATAAATTCACTTAAACTAAAAGATTTGTAACACCTTACATTCCATGTTTTCATTTAATTCCTTGGGCATCTCTACACAAAGTTACACGGAAGAGACATATATTCAAAAGACTTGATTTAAAACTGAATTTGAGCTTCTCGGTGCACTCACGGAGCTTTGCTCGAAAATGTTCGACAAATTTCATCAAGAAAATATGATGGTAATATCTTGTACGCTAACAAAATTAAATCTAATGCGAGAATTAGATATATAGAATTTTTTTAATTTTAATTATAAGATTATAGAAATAATCACGTTTCTCTCTGTTTGTCGAACATTTCACATCAGCATATAGCTCCATTTCATTCTTTTTCAGTATAAGTTCCAGTTTACTGTAATTAATGGATTTTCTTCTTTTACAGCTGCTTCTAGCCAAGACTAGTACCTGGGAATTTGACACTCACGAATTGGATAGAGCGACTGGGGGTAAATAATACGTTTCTGAACAGTTGATGAGCTGTCTGGCTCTGCCTATGGCTCTGGTTTTGAGTCTGTGTGAGTGTTCACCAGTGCATTATATTGTGTGTGTGTCTTTTTGACGTAGGATTTATTTAGTCAACACTCACACAGACTCAAAACCAGAACCAGAGACAGAGCCAGACAAAGCTCATGGTAGGCCTACAGTTCGTACAATAACTAATTTGTACAACGATGTCGTGTCTTTATTCGTTTAATATTTGGTACTTCCGGTCATATTTATAACTATTGGTATAACTCATAAAGATCTGTCTAAAGATATGCCTCTCAGCTCAGTTGGTAGTAGCACTGCCTTCTACGGCGTAGGCCGTGGGTTCGATCCCCACCGAGAACAAATATTTGTTTGTCTAGGTGTCATTTTGTATAGATACAATATGACACCAAATTGTGTTGTATTTACAAAAAAAATTATATAAGTAGGTATTATATAAGCTATCTGGTTTCCATAGTACAAGCTCTGCTTAGTTTGGGGGTAGATAGTGTTGTGTGATTGCTTATAATATTTGTATTTTTTTTTTTACTATTATATTCTTCTATTCTATTCTATTTAATTAACTGTATAAAAAAATATTACCTTGTAGAAAAAAGATTTTTTTAAATCGGTTCATAAATGACGAAGTTATGCGATAACAAACATTAAAAAATAAAATACAACCGAATTGAGAACCTCCTCTTTTTTTATTTGAAGTCGGTTAAAAAATAACATTCCGATCCTGTACTAAATGTGTGTGTGAGGTTAAATTGTCTATGGTGCTAATCGTATCAACTGTGGTCCCAACTATGATGACGCAACCAATTATTTTAAGCAAAGTTAAATTGTTATGGTAACAGTGCACTTTTGTTGAGCTGTTGGTGAACAGTAAGTATTTGATATTGTTTGTTTGTAAATAACCTATTTCTAAATGTAAATTACAATTTCAATGAATCGGTCTCACGAGTTAACTTTCCTCAACCATAATAAATGAAGGCTTTATTTATGTCGATACACAGTTATTTCATAATATAATTAAATTAATAATAATAACATGATTAAAAAATTACTGATTGCATTTATAAACAGGAAAGTTTGTCATGTTTATAAATATTATTTGCATTCGCTCGCACCTCCACTCGCGTGTATACACTCAAATAATAAGTTTACATTGGAGTTTATTTCAGGTTGAACTGTGTATATTCCAAGTGTACACAGTTCAGTATTCGTATTTGGATAAAACTTAGAATATACACATTGTCACACATATTGGATATGAGTGATAGGTCACCAACATATTCATTTAAATTCATTTTTTTTTATTCATTTGTATCGTAAGAATCACTTTGAAACGTCTTAAAGCTAGATGAGTCTATGTGCCATTTCAACGCGACCAAGCCTATAAGAACAAGCAACAAACTACGGCTTGGTTCCTACCGTAACCATGCACACTCTCCAGCTCCACACACTCATGAAGCCAGTGTCAGATAGTCAAATATAACATGAGACAGCTCAAAAAATAACATATTCACTTGAAAAGTAGCGTTAGCAAAATTATGTGGAAAACGTACACAAAAACTAAAAAAAGATTCCTGACCCATTTATTAATTTCGTAATCATTAAAATCGATTATAGTTACACAAAAAAAATACATTCTTTGGTGCGTTCCGTTTCACGATAGATTGTTGTTTGCTGGAAAATATTTTTAATGTTTATTTCATTGAGTCGTGTAACATGAGAGGTTCAAAAGAACCGGAAAAAAATACATTCTGGCAACGCTGCTCTCATGGTCCAAGAAGACTAGTTTGAGGCTTCACCTACTTACTACCCGCGATCTTTGCCAGTGAGTTTTTCTAAAATAAAAATACGAACTATTTGATGTTTAATCTATTACAATTGGTATCTGATTTAACACCTTATATGTTTGTACAATTTCATTGATTTCAAATTATTTTGATTTACTATTAGTTGGAGTACCTACAACAAACGGTATTTAAGTTAAACATAAAACTAGAGCAAATACCCGTACCTACTAATCCACTAATCTAACCTATGTATGTAAGTTAACTTATATAGACTTGTGTTTGCACCCTACGCAACACCCGCAAATCCTGCAAAGTAAAATAAAAAGAAATATAAACTTAACAAGATTTCGACTCGTATTTCGCCTTTCCACGAAACATTTTAAGAAAATTGACTAGCTGTGCACTAAAAGACGTGTTGCCTCGTCGAGCGCTGAGCAGAAAGTTAACTTACGTAGATTAGATTAGCGGATTTGTAGTAAGTAGTAATAATGTTCTAGCTTTATGTTTAACAATGGAATTCTGCGAAGTCTCAAAAAATCAATCTAAATGAATCAATTTGTATTTGTTGTATAATTAACTTTGGTATTTAAATTGATTACTAAAATAACTTTTGTTTGGTACTAGTAAAATAAACTTGAACTTTCATGCAACGGAAAAGATTTTTAAAGTCATGAACATTAGTTAAAAATTTCAACTAATAATATTTATTTTTGTTGAATTAAAAGTCAAAAATTTATGAGTCAATAAATTTAAATGTTATATTCGCCAAAGTACGATTAAACGCAATATAATAATTACATATCGATATTAATTTTTATAGAATAGTGGAAAATAATACCAGAATAAACAACGTCCTTTTTTAAGACACTTGAAAGAAAAAATAAAAAATAGCTTCTTTAAACACTAATGCGTGGACCGAACTTACAAATTACTCGTCCTAGTATCAATTCTTATTTATAACCTTGAGTGTTAAGTGTGGTAAAACAATGCGGGCTTGCTTGTACGACCGGTTGCAAATCGATGGACGCGACCAAAATACGAGACGTTTTGATAAAATATTTACGAGTGTATGTACTTGCCCTGTACTCAAAATGGACGAATTTTTATTTGCCAAGCACGCACCCGATGGACTGAGACTGACGACATTGTTAAGATCGTGGGAAGTCGGTGGATGGAAAGAGCTCAGAATATTTCCTAGAGGGGAAGCCGATGTCCAGTAGTCGACGTCTTCAGGCTGATTATGATGATGACTATTAATCAGTTTAATAAAGCTGGTTCAGTCTTATTCGAAAAATTACAAAGTACTTAAGCTTTAGTAGGTAAACGTATATTAGTATAGGTATAGTAGGTTAAAAATAACTATATTGTGACAAAATAAGGAGAAGTAAGTAGGAAGTCGCGCACGCCAGTCTCTCGTCTGGCGCCTGCTGTTATATCAATCATTGTATGATTTATTTGTTTTCTATCGTCATTGTAATATTATTGTACTCATCAGTTAAAAATAGGCGTTTAAACGACGAGCATTTAATTAAACAGACTTTTTTAGTTAAGCTGGTAAACAAAATTACAATGACAACCACTTTTCGTTTATTGCTTTTCAATTACATTATCTAATGAAATTGAACTTTTCTTTTTCACCGTAAGCATGCATTATGGTTGCACAATCAAAGTTCAAAACTATGATCTATCAAAATTAAATGACGGCAATTTATCTTCATAATGTTGAAAATTTATAATCTTTTGGTTCGGGTTATAAAACTATAATCTGCTTTTTGATTTTGTTAAGTTTTGTACGTTGAAAAAAGTAGATAAGCGAAAAAGCAACTTACAAAAGTCGTTTATAAAATAAGCGGAATCCTAAAGTCTGTTAGAAATTTAAAGTCGTTATTCACATCTTAACTCATAGTTATTAAAGGTACGGGTGTAGATTCGTGGTCACACCAGATTGTCACACTGGTGTGACTAACAGGAATTTGTTTTACTCGTAGTCACAATAAATGGCTAAGGATGGCACTTGACCTAATTAATTCTGTCCTTCCACTCACACCAACTAAACTAAACCGACCAACTGAAACAGATCAACTATTTTTAAAATTAGCAATACCAATCAAATAAAAATTTGACTGAAAACGTCAGATTGACAGCAAACGTCAAATTGACAGATAGTTTCAGAATTTACAGCTCCATAGCATTAGCAGCCGTGATCAGGGTACATGCAACTGTGCCGAAATATTGGAAGTCAAAACTCACAAAAATTTAATCTCGGTAAATATCCCGTTGTTTCATATAAATACGTATAGTATTTCTCATAATTATAATGAATCTGATGAATAAGACGTGTGGAAGACGTCGTCGTTCGAATATATGTCGCAGTAAAGGGAATCCTCAGTAGAGCGCGAGGCTCACCGCAGCCAAGATCGGGATAGATATAGAATTCAGAGAGCCAGAAAATCTTCTGCAGAGCGTGAGGGTAAACTCAGCCAAAATAGGGATACATTTATTCAAGGGGACATTCTGTAGTACATGGTTATAGTATAGGTACGGTAGATGTATTTAGTATCAGCATTCCACATTGCACCCGTGCGACGCCGGGGCGGGCTAGTGATCTATAATTCGGTGCCTGGAATAACATTATAGTTTATACCATACCCCCTCTCAAAAGCTTATTTTATTCACTGGAAACAGTGAATAAAAAGCTCTTTTAATCACTGTTTTGATGTTTGAATTTGGAACATACCAATAAGGTCGACCTCCATATCAATACTATACAACCTCCTTGCGCCAAAAATACTCTAATTTGATTGGTCGAATTTTTTAACAATGAGTTTAGACAATGCTTAACTCCTTGGTTAAATACTGTTTTGTGTTTTTTGTTGTCATTGTCACAAATATTAGTAAATTGGCGCTATTTTGAATACTGTGCTAAAAGTGGTTTATTAAAATTAGACCAAATTCAGTCAAAAAGCTTGCGCATAATTCTTGGAGCAATGAAATCATCTCCCATTCCTCTTAGGTTACGTAGTCAGTTTCTTTCCGATAGGTTCTTTTATAAAATAATTCGAAATTCTAATCATCCTCTCCTCCCTAAACTTCATAGTCTACGTGACTTGTTCGACTCAAGTTTCCCAGAAAGGTATCCTTGTCATCTTCATAGTTTTTTTAAAAATACTCAACTTCCAAACCCTGTCGTTCAGTATCCTTCTCATCCTCTTTATTTAACTGCTTATGAAGCTTTGGTTTATCATCCTAACATCCTTCTTTACTTTGGTATAGACAAGGACTCTAGGGATGCCCGTGGTTTATTTCTTGAACAAGTTAACTCGAAGTACAGTGGTTGGCACACAATTTTTACCGATGCGTCTAAATTATCTTCAGACAGTGACGTTGGCGCAGCAGTATGGCTTCCTTTTACTAACATTTCTTTGAGTTTTAAACTTCCTCCTTCTGCTTCAGTTAGAATAGAATAGAATAGAAAATTCTTTATTGCACACCTTAAAACTAACAATGATAAAACAAGTAACAATAATTTAAAACATACAAATTTACACACACACACATAATACAGTTTTTACTGGTGAAGCTCTTGCCCTACTTGAAGCTATACAATTTGTTAAGTCTCATAAATTGAATAATTCTATTATCTTTTCTGATTCTCAAAGCTGTCTACAATCGATTATATCTAACCCTTTTCGCTCCGTATCCCGGTTTCCCTCAATCCTCCAAATTAAAGAGATTCTTTATGAGTGCCATTGTCTTAACATTAACGTTGTTATTGCTTGGATTCCAGGACATGCTGGAATCCCCGGTAATGAGTCTGCGGATTCTTTCGCAAAGTTAGCTGCTCAGATTGGCTCTAGCGAGCACATCAAAACGTTTTGTCACGACCTTTGCCTTCTTCCCAAATTATATCTTCAAGAGAGTTGGACTAATGTGTGGAGTACCTCTAAAGTCGCTAAAGGCAAACATTATGCAGATATACAGCCAGATATTCCTCACTGTCCTTGGTTTTTTAAGTTCCGCAAAGCAAGTAAAGTTACCACCTCTACAATTTGTCGTCTTAGGCTATGCCATGCGTGTACTCCTGTATTTTTAGCCAAAATAAGGATTAGGGATCACTTAATGTGTGAGTGTGGTCTGGACGAAGGAAACGTGGACCACATATTTTTCAGCTGTCCAAAACTTCCCCGCTCCCTTTACGATATTCTTCCCCCTATGATTCCCCGTCCTACTTCCTTTAAATGTATTTTATCTTTCATCTTTTCCCCTCCTATTCACTTTATTTTATGTAAATTTATTGCTGTAAATAAAATAAAACTGTAAATATTCATGTACTTACCTATGTATATGTCAATGTAGTTTTTTGCCAGTTAAATGTTTTAAATAGGTAGTTATTTGTGGTTTAGTAAGATTTTGTTTGGAGAAATCATTTTGATTTTTATTTTCTAATATGTTCGATTTTCTGTAACATCCTTCGTTCATATTATGAATACCGGCCATTTTCGTAGTACTCCATCGTTTATGACACTAGCATGAAACGGACACTGGCAGAATTGTGGCATATAGTCGCAGTAGCCAAAAAAGAAGAAGTGAAGTGAAGTGAATACTGTTCTTACGTAAGTTATACAACACAAAGTTCGATTTGATAATAAATCTATTAAAAATGCATTCTAGGGATGAAAAAGTGGTGAGTTTTGTTGTTCGATTGAGTTGTTTAGTTTATGAAAAAGAGGTTGGCCAAAAATAGTAGAAAACTTGCATTAATTTAACCTTCCTGTTTTCAAATAAAATCAAAAGTTATTGGTTTTATGTCACATTAGAATAGTACAAACAAAGTTCATAGTTTTTAATCCTTTTTCGCTTCGTCATTGTCATCATCAGCCTGAAGAAGTCCACTGCTGGACATAGGCCTCCCCTACACGTTTCCAGGAAGAACGATCCCTTTCCATCCACCGACTTCCCGCGGTCTTTACAAAGTCGTCAGTCCATCAGGCGGGTGGGCCTACGCACGTTTTTCTTAAAATTATTTATTTCTCATAAAATTTACCAATTACTTACTGAGAAACCTAACTTATACTACACAAGTATTTACAAAATTTTAAACGCAGTGAGCTTAGTTATATTATTATAACTATTAAAATTAATTTGCACAGATATACATTGGTATGACACATTAACAAATAATAAAACAAACACTTGAACATCATACAAGAAAGAAGAAAATAATACAAAACTAGTCGGTACATTTGAAAAACATCGAAGTCAAACATTATTTAGACTCTGGTGGTGTGTGTAGTTCGGTTCGGTGCCACAAGTCGGAGTTAAAAAACGTATACTTGATTAAAAAATGTAGCACGTCCATTTTCGTTAATAAATAAAGAAATGTTGTGGACAGTTATATACAACACTATTTTGCCCCTAGCTAAGCAGAGTTTGGAACCAGATAGCTAATACAATCCATACTAATATTATAAATGCGTTTGTAACTCTGTCTGTCTGTCTTCCTGTCTGGCTTTCACGCCAAAACTACTGAACCGATTGAAATGAAATTTGGTACACAGATAGTTGAGGGCCTGGGGAAGGACATAGGCTACTTTTTGAGAGTGTGGAGGGGAGGTGCGGGTGGAGTGTGGAGGGGAGTACAGGGGGGAGTTGGAGGGGAGGTGCGGGGGGAGTGTGAAGGGGAGTACAGGGGGAGTGTGGAGGGGAGGTGCGGGGGGAGTGTGGAGGGGAGTACAGGGGGGAGTGTGGAGGGGTAGTGCGGGGGGAGTGTGGAGGGAAGGTGCGGGGGGAGTGTGGAGGGGAGTACAGGGGGGAGTGTGGAGGGAAGGAGCGAGGGGGGATGCGGGGGGAGTACAGGAGGAGTGTGGAGGGGAGTACAGGGGGGAGTGTGGAGGGGAGTACAGGGGGGAGTGTGGAGGGGAGGTGCGGGGGAGTACAGGGGGATTGTGGAGGGAGTCTGGGGGGAATGTGGGGGGGTGTTGAGGAGAGTGGGGGGAGTTCGGAGAGGAATGCGGGGGGGATGAAAGTGTGGCGTAGTACGACGCCATAATGTCTAAGTTTAGTAAGAGGGCAGACGACTGTGTCACGTGCACGCGAATATGACGTTGTTATTTAATTACTGTTTTCTTCCGCTGCAAATTAAAAATGCTACCCATAGACACTATACCACGCGGACGAAGTCGCGGGCACAGCTAGTACTTATATATATATTTTTTGTAAATAGTACTTAGAATACAATAGTTACTACCAACTGAGCGTCAAGACTAGAATGAGTCTAATAATGTGTAAGACTTTAAAAGATTGAGTTTTTATTCATCACTTATTTTAAACCGACAGATAATAAATGTGTTGGTAAAATTTTTCGGTGGTTTGACAGTGTTTTGGAAATCCGACTTCATATTAACATTTTTATTTTTGACAGGTCGGTGCTTACCAATTCTTTGCATGCACCTGTTCTCCTGCTACAACTTGTTTTCATACTTCAAGCTATTGCCTGAGGGCTGTATGAAGCTGTTCCGGACCATCGAACAAAACTACCATGCCTCGAATCTGTATCACAACTCCGTGCACGCCGCCGACGTTACTCAAGCTGTCCATTGCTTCCTTCAACAACCACGCGTAAGTATAACATACAATACGCATATTTTTTTAGGTTTAACAGGTACCCTACCTACCTAAATATTATTCCTAGGCTATATTGTCTTCGGTCTTTTTTGGGTCATTGATTAGTTTTAATTTATTTTTACTTACCAATAATTACGTTAGCATAGGTAAACCTCTTGCTCTTGAGTATTGATTTGTGGATGCTGCATTGATAGCAAAGATATTAATACCTAGAATATCATTACATTTAAATAAGAAGTTATGAAGGAACTATCATATATACCTACATAACTTATGTTATTAGTCTAATCTAAATGTTACTTTGAATTACACCTACTAATATAGTACATACTTACCTACTAACAAACTACCTACCAACTTTAGCTTTTATCTACCTAGTATCTAAGCTCATTATAAGTGGACTGAGAAGTCTGTATGAGTTATAAATAAAGTTTTATAAACCGAATGCCCCTACTTACGGCATTGGAGCGTCCCGTAAGTAGGGGCATGAGTAATCATCAGCTGCCCCTGACGATATATAACTCATCTATAATAGATGCAATGGACTGTTTTTTATTTACGGAATAATAAGGTCACTATTATTTGTGGGTTGAACGGGAAGAATGTTTTTAGTAAAACATACAAACATTATATAATATACATACACACATGGGGTTTTAGTGATGTGTGGTGTGGTGTAAATGAGTTTTATAATAACTATGAGGTGATTTCATGACAACGCATAAACAACGTTTCTCCGATCACCCGCCGACAGATTTCCACCAGCCGGAAGCTTCACGAATGCAGGCAATATTCACTCTTGATTATTCGCACCAGTGAATTTAATCAGATCCGGTGGTATCGACGAACTAGCCAGACAAATTTCAGCCATCGGGTCACAAATCGCGCTACCCCCGCTGCTACAGCCTGGCGTTATCCTTTCAAAGGAATGAAGCTTATAGGACCTGTTTAGCCTTTGATCGTTCATCTACAATACAATTATACGACGTCGCTGCATCCTCTTGATTTTATATTTACCAGGTAGTCCATTGCTTAATGTACTGGGCACCAAACACTTTTTAGAGCTAAAAAACCCTTAAAACAAATCGCTGTAGGTGGCGCCACCGCGCCTCGCTCCGCTCAGTCTGTCAGTCAAACCTTCATTCATTGTTTGTGTTCGGGCATCGAAACACGTCTTACTTAAATTTTATTTTTTACAATTCTCGAAGTAATTTTCGAAGTTTATTATGTAGTTTGTATTAGTATAGTGTATAGTGTATTTGATGGCGAAGATCCAGAAGAAATACGACGTTAAGAACGTCACTTTGAAATGGAACAAAAGCAAAAAATGCATGTAAGTACCTACACGCATACTTGCTTATGAATTTTGTTTTGTTAACTATGCCTAACGCTCATTACAGTTACGGGCTTGCGATAATAACTAAATGAAAGCGACATAACTATATCGCTTGCACTTTATCTATAAACTATTAAATTTTTACTTAGCTGCTTGATTGAGTTGTGCTTTATCGCCACAAAATAGCAGCTATTGAGTGCAAAACATTTTAAAGGCATACCTGCCTACCGGTTTATAAACGAAGATGCTTAATCAAATGATTTTTCTATATATAGTTATCTATACAACTGTACCCTCGAGTCGTAATGCGATTACGGCCTATTGTCATTTTTGTTCGGTGTTATACCTACCTTCACTCATAGTATCTTCCTGTAAAACTGTGTTGCGATTGCAATCTACCCAATTATAATAGTATTTTGGTTTATTTCTTTTCTACATGGGGCTATATAGATCTACCCTCAAATCGTAATGCAATTACGGTCTATTATCATTTTTATTACATCATACCAACTTACTTTCACTCGTCGTATTTTTAAATTTTTTGGAGGAACTGTGATGTGATTGCAGTATGCACAACAATATTTATGCATTATGTATACATTTTCTCTATGTGTGGTTATGCAAGCATGGTCTACCCTCGAGTGGTAATGAGATTACGGCCTCTTGCAATTTCTATTCCATGATATGTACCTACCTTCATTTGTATTTTATACTACATTTTTATAAGAACTGTGATGCGATTGCAGTCTGCAGAATAATAATATCTTTCTATATGTGCTTATGCAGACATAATCTACCTTCAAGTCGTAATGCGATCACGGCCTCTTGCAATTTCTATTCCATGATATGTACCTACCTTCATTTGTATTTAATACTACATTTTTATAAGAACTGTGATGCGATTGCAGTCTGCAGAATAATAATATCTTTCTATATATGTTTATGCAGACATGATCTACCTTCGAGTCGTAATGCGATTACGGCCTCTTGCAATTTTTATTCCATGATATGTAATTACCTTCATTTGTATTTAATACTACATTCTTGTAAGAACTGTGATGCGATTGCAGTCTGCACAATAATAATATCTTTCTATAATGTGCTTATGTAGACATAAATCTACCCTTGATGTGATTACGACCTACTTTCACTTGTCGTATTTTAATTTTTTTTGTAAGAATTATAAAAATAATAATAATAATAATAATAATTGCGGATAATCCACACAACACTGACTGGCCCCAGACTAAGCGGAGCTTGTACCATGGGAACCAGATAGCTGATATGCTGATAGCTATTATGATGCGAATGCAGTCTGCACAATAATAATATTTTTTCTATATGTAGTTATGCATACATAATTATCTACCATCCGGTTGTAATGTGATTACGGCCTCTTGCCAATTTTTCCAAGATATCTACCTACCTTCACGGGTAGTATTTAACATTTTTTTAAGAACTGTGATGCGATTACAGTCTGCACAATAGGCATAATACCTACCATATAATAAGCAAGTATCATTTTGAGTCGTTATGCAATTACGACCAGTAGACATACCTACAATATGACAAATGCATATTACTGCAAAATAAATCAAAAATTAAGATGAGTTGTGATGCGATCACTACCGAATACTGAATTAATTACCTACGTATCGAATCGTGACGGGATCACGATCTTAACCCCACTTCTTATTGCTGAGTTGAGTGGTAATGCGATTACCTACCTCCTAATAAACTCTGACGAGTGACCGTGGTATCATACCCTCACAGAATTATGTTTCTGATTACTCATTTTGGTCAACCAGTATAAAGTATACCACCAGATCCAGACCAGCAGTAAAACTTCAGAACCTGGTAGATGGTATAAACTCGACCACGCACAGCACAGCAGCATAAACTACCTGTACGGTCCTGTACGGTCAATGCAACTGATTGGTACACCAGGAGTTCCGGTCCAACGATATTTTTGTTTACCAATAATAAACCTGAAACATTTGCGCCTAAGATTAGAGACGAGATCTCTGAACATTGGGGAGTAATCATTATGCTTGTCTATTGGATTAGCAAAAATCCATACTAATTCATGAAAAATTACCGCATTCAAAAAGTTTAAAGTTGCTTAATCAACTTGAAACTAAGAAATTGAACAAAAGTTGATAACGTTGGACACGTCGAATAGCTCCTTAGACTAGGGGTTTCAAAGTGATTCTTGCGATTCTGCGATTTTTGAGTTTGAAATTGTTCAGCTAATAGCTCTAAACAAGAAAAATCCATGGTTTGTACATGTATTTCTTTAACAAAAAGAGAAAAGAACAAGTTTTTAATCCGTATTATTATAAGAAAGAAAATAATCAAAAGATAATTTTGAGTCACAGCCATCAGTGGCAATTGATCGGCTGGCCAGGTAAAATAGCTCAGCCCCTCCAAGGCACAGTCACTGACTCCGAGAGGTCGGAGAGGTGGGCATGGACGCGGGTTCCAACCGTCCAGACGTCTTCCAGCAACTACCAATCCGTACAATATAATTATCAATATCACTAAGACGGAAAAACATTCCAATTTACTGGAGGCCAAGAACTAACAGTGGCAACGCCAACGGTTCGCTGATAGATTATAATATTACCTATTATATAATATATACATATGTATATACATATTTTTTCATAAAATATGGTAACTAGTAACATCGGTATTTGGAACTGCGAATACCTATGGAATCATCTATCTTTTTTCCATAATCTTCCTCCGGTCGGGACACTGGTTCTATTGAACCTAGAAACCGTGTGGTAAAAGGATTTTAAGTGCGCCTTAATGAGGTTTTACCCACTTAATGATCACATTAAATACATAAGTACAAGACAAATAAGTTACTCCCATTAGAATGGCGAGCTACTTTCTCATAAGCCAACGTAGGATGGGAAATACTATGGATTTATATATTAAATCTTAAAACTTATATTTTTTTTTTTTAAAAACTTTTCATGTTTTGGTAAAGGATATGCGATGTCCTTCTAACCATGTTTCATAATTTGACTTTATGGGGAAAGGCTAATTCCATTATGAATAAAATGTTCAAAGAACCTGTTAGCTTGCTACACGATTTCAGATTTATTATAAAGCATAACCCCACCAGTGGGGCAGAAATAATGATGACCAATGTAAAATATTTCTACTTACCTTTTCTACCTACCGTTGGCAATAATACAACTTTTTGATATGATCAAGTATAGATTTAGCATACCTCGTATATTCGAAATTTTTATTTATATTCTTGAAAAGTTTTTTATTGCACAAAAAATAACTTAATGCTAATTAGGATTCTTACGAATCTGTACCTATTTATGTAGGTATATACCTCTGCAATAGCCAGCTGTAGAACTTGCCTATACTAACTGCATAAACGAAGTAATTTGAAGGAGCAAATTTAACCCAAATTTGCACTTCAAATCATTAAAAATTATTATTAAAATTAAGCTAAGTACCTAATGAATTTGAATCATAACTTAGAACCTAGTTTTATTCGGTACAAGGATCACGACGAAATCAATAGCGTCGCTTCTTCATATTTTCAACAGACATCTAAAGATGGGTAGACGTAGACAGAGAGTCTAGAACAATTTATCTATAAATGCTTTCAATAAAATATCCAATAGACTTGGGTACCGTAAACTTACTCGTTTAAGTTTCTCAAAATACGTTTTATGTTTAAGAGACCAAACGGCCCCTAATATTGATGTTTACTTTATAAACGGGCTTTCGTTTTATTTTCTTATTTTTCTTCCCATCTCACATGAATTGAAATATTTACGCAAAATCTTTGATGAAGAACTGTCAGGCATCGTTGTTGCCCTTAAATAGCTCAACCCTATGGTTTCAGAACTTTGATTTTCAGAGTTAGCAAACTTTTTGCCTGATTATGACTCGCTAATATCCTGTTTCAGGCATGACAGCCAATTGGAGCCTTACAAGGTTGTCGTGCTGGTAATAAATTATTGATATTATAATTGCAGCACTTTCCACAAAGCATTGAAACAATACGGCATATCATATGTGTAAGGTTGTGGATTTTTAGTCCCAAAAATTAATTTGACGACTGATGGTCTATCGTAGCTCTATTTGCATTGAACTTTATTATTGACCAATTCAGTTTGGGAGCATTATGTTCAACAATAAACATAATTCAATTGGTTATCACTCTAATATTAAGCATTAAGTTCAGTTAAGATGCAGCGTTTCTTGGCTGCTCAAGAGTGTACAAAACTCACATTTTGTCCCTTAAATTGTTGACTGCACAAAATGCGCTGGAGCTATCGTCTATCATGTTATCTAATATAAAAATGATGATGACATTATTTGCATTGTTGAGATAATGACTTGCGATCTAATCACTACTTCATATCCTGAGGAACTCCCTATTTTCTCGATAAATAGAAAAATAATGTACAAATATTATATGCTTTATCAGCTTACTTAAATATAACAAGTTCCAGTAGAGATGCAGTTAGTTGCATGGAAAGTTAATTTTAACAGAAAAATGCCACATCATAAAGTAACCACGAACGTCGTAAACGAACGTCGTAAATACGAACGTCTTCTCAGCACATTCACACCCATCACACTGCAGTGACGTTAGCAGCTGATCGTAGGGGTGTTTGCTTCTATCTACTCGTAGAATATTCAAAACGCGCCAGGGTGACCTGGTATTATTTACTCTTATTTCAAAACTTTTACAATAGGCCTGTTGCGCTATATATTGGATTGGCCTTTCAGTGATGAAGTATGTTCTCTATCTCTATTCATGACTTCTTTTATTATGAAATTGTATGTTTAAGGAGAGAATTAATCAAAATATGGCTTTTTATGCTCAACTTTTCTGATTAATACCTAACACGATTAACACGATTTCCCTAAAGCTCTAAACATCTACCTGGTAAATATAAAATCAAGAGGATGCAGCGACGTCGTATAATTTGTGGTTAAACAAACTTACCTGAAGTGAAGTTTGACCGTAATTATACGAGTCGCTGCATCCGAACTGATTTTAGTCCCTCCCTCCCTTATACGTTTTCTTTTCATGAAAACGTATCCTGTTTTAAATTGAGTATCTTTATTGAAATCGTTTGTTCTCTGAAAAGAATGAAGGTTTGACTGACAGACTGAGCGGAGCGAGGCGCGGTGGCGCCACCTACAGCGATTTGTTTTAAGGGTTTTTTAGCTCTAAAAAGTGTTTGGTGCCCAGTACATTAAGCAATGGACTACCTGGTAAATATAAAATCAGTTCGGATGCAGCGACTCGTATAATTACGGTCAAACTTCACTTCAGGTAAGTTTGTTTAACCACAAATTAAAGGCTAAACAAATAGAAAATAAATTAGGGTTCATATTTGAATACCTAAAATTATCATCTAAAGCTTGACAGCGATATTTGACAGCGTTTCATTGATCGCCATCGCCGGCGACCTAAATGTGCACAGGCCTTGATTCTCTTGTGGTCAGATAAATGAAGATCAATAAAGATGTATCGAAGAAATTCGATTTTATATTGAACGAAACAGTTTTTTTTATATTGCACCTAGACTCACCTTGTTAAAAGACGTTTCAAAGTGATCCTTGTGTTAAAAGTACAACTGAATAAGCCTATTTTGACTTTGACTTTTTCTTTAGTGACTTTAGATAATACATGTGTTGATAAGGTATATAATTAGGTATATATAGGTTATGATTGAGGTAATGAGATGAAATGAATTTCATTTTTTTAGGGTGCCCATTGCGTTTTTGATTAAGGGACAGACTGCCGTCGACGACTATATCGCTCGCACACTGATCTTTTTTCAAAGATATAAAATCACTTTACCTATGTATCGAAAATTGCTAAATAGGCAATCGCAACTATCTTGTGTGCAATCCGATTGCACACAGGTAGCAAAAACAAAACATGATTCTAACATTATTTTATACTAACGATTTTCGATGAATGTGTTCAGTGATTTTATTTCTTTCAAAAGCCTCAAAGTGTGGAAGCGAGACGTTGTTTCATGACTTCCATTGTGTCAAAGGGATTTTCTTACACAAATAAAGAGGTTGAAGTTAAAGGGTGTGTGTCGTTCTTAGAAATAAAATAATGTATTTGCTTGAAACATGGTACATTTTAGAACTTATATACAGGTAAATATAGATTATATATATAGATAATTATAGAAAATAGGTAATAAGGTATATTTTTTTTACTCTAAAACTAAATACAAATAAAACATAACAGTTGTGGACAGACAACAGTCAGGCAGATTAATCATATATTACACTAAGGAAAAATATTTAAAAGTCCTTCTGGGTCCTTCTGGGTGTCTATGTCAGACGCAGAAGAGATTCATATCCAAAGATGGAACGAGCGTTATCTCGGGATGTCAAGACCGTTATTTTTTAAGTGGCCGAATATTGCTTGACAGTTCTTTATTGAAAAGTGTCAAACTTCTAAGCTTGTGGCTCCACTCAGACTCAAGCATTGCTTTTGCATACGGGCCTTAGAAGGGATTTTTGTTAATTCAACCCTAAAAGGGGTGCAGCGGGGGTTGAAGTTTGCATGGACAAAACTCAACATGAACGAAGTCGCGCGAGATTCCACTAGTCGCTAGATAAAATAACATATCGTTTACGAAATCGTAAGATCCACATGTGCACTCTTGCTCTTTTTGCTTCGTCCCCCACCTCGCCGCATTTTCTTAAGGTGCGGCACAGCGGTTTCGATATTCTGTGGGTTGTACATTTTCGTTTGTTTCTAGTTGCTGAAATTCCTGAACCCAATGGAAATATTGGTGGTGCTTCTGGCGGCCATAACGCACGACCTGGACCACCCCGGAGTCAATCATTCCTTCCTCGTAGCGACGAAACATCCGCTCGCTATAATATTCAAGGACAAAGATTTTGTAAGTATATTATTAGTCAACTAGCGGTTTCGCTCGCCCCGTTCCCATTCCGCCCACGGGATGTATAAGCTATATTATTGTAAAGTTTCATTAAAATCCATTCAGTAGTTTTTACGTGAAAGAGTAACAAACATCCATCCATCCATCCATACTTACACACTTTCACGTTTATAATATTAGTAGGATATGTTCAGTGATAGTACAACACACGATACATGTACACGTATTAACACGATATAATACGAAAATTTCAGTAAGTAAGTGAAATGTGTTTTGAGACACGGAAAAGTCACAAAATTGAAATCACAAAGATTTTTAAAGTGTCCCAAATGTTAAGCCGAGCGGGATTTGAACCCGTGACCTCCCCCTTGGTACGGGGCTGCGCTGACTGCTGCGCCATGGGATCCTAATCACACTCGACGAACTCTTAAGGACTGTTAGGGACTGTTCGCGACCGTGGCGTGTAGAATCTTTGTGAAGTAAACACTATAAAATCAATAAAATAAGATTTGAAATGTTTAATTTTTGCGCAGGGTGGTAACGACAGGACTCCGTTTCTGAAGAAAAAGAGGAAGACGAGGGTAAGTGCCTCACGTTTATATAAATATAATTGGAAAGCCAAAGAATTGGAAATTTCTACAAGGTGTTAAACGATCACTCCCGAATACAGTTAAATATCCAATTAATATTTTAACACCTTCAAATCAAATCAAATTATGTATTTTATGCCACACAAGTATTACACACTTTTTACATTTCACATTTGAGTAGTAGTAGAGCTCTTTGTGAAGGGCTCGTCCGGGGAAGTACTACCAAAATGCCTATATCTGACGTGCGTGACCTACGAGGCAATACTTTGTACTGGCGATGGTTACCGCTTGTTCAGCCCATCTCAGGTGGGCTATAAGCTTGTTCCATCAACTACATGTAGAAAAAAAAACAGGGTAATACTACCACAAGTATTAAACTTTCTTCTGACGAAGAATATGAAAATATGGATTCTTTCTCCATTGTTCCAGAGATTGCAAGAAATGTTGCTTCAACTCGCGGCAACCAGGGCGGAAGTAAGTATAAGTATCAAAACACAATACGTAACAGAAATGTGTACACTAAGATCCTACTTACCTACTCGTTCAGTCGGCTGAACTAGAATAAATACCATTCGTACCTGTCACAGCATCGCATACAACATTTACAGGGCAAAAACTTAAAAATCTAGAAATAGCAGAATTCACAAATATATGAAGTATTTCTTATGTTAATGAATTATTGACACCCTAGCTAGAAATTTACTTGATACCTTCTAGCGCAGCCGACTGTACGTTTATAATGTCTTCTTTAGAGTCTGAAACTAAAATTTATTTCAAAGATTTTTATAATGTCCCAAAAGTTAAGAGCTTTAGTAAATTTTATTTTCCTCCAACAGTTCTCTGAGGCGGAGTCTTCGCCGGAAATGCCAAGACCCAGCACCTCATCAGCTCATAGCCTAAAAGAAAAAATGGACCAGGATATTTATGAGACTCTGGTAAGTATCCTAATTATAAGTTAACATTATTATGTTAATTTAATTTCAGATCAAAACTTAAAGCTCTAAAGGATTCTTAGATAAAATGTTTTTTTCTAAAATACAGTCAACTCAACAGCTACAACGTGATAATTATTCGGATTTATTATGCTATAGATTATGATTTTATGAGGGTCAAAATAAATAGTTGATAAAAGTGTGTCTGCTGTCCATTTATAAAGAAATAATTATTTATGATCATAATCATAATCATTATTTATCTTTTGACATGTCACATGTGTGCTTAATACATCACACAAAATAATCCACATAACAATAATTAAAATGAACACATAGGTACATCGAATTATGAAATAAAAATATGATAATACAATAAAAATAAAAACAATTATAAATTAAATTATTTCCTATTTCGAAATAGGAATAGAAAATTAATGATTTTCTTAAATAATAATTGGTCACAAATCACAATATGTATATCAATTTATTAGCCAGAGCTTCGTCAATTTTATGATAACTTTTAGATAAAGGTACTAATCTATTTTTATTAAATTAAACTTGCAAATGATACACAATCATACCTGTTAATGTTTAATTCATATTGCATTTTAATTTTGACTTTCTTTTTAGGGTACCGTAGCCAAATGGCAAAAACGGAACCCTTATAGATTCGTCATGTCGGTCTGTCCGTCCGTATGTCACAGCCATTTTCTCCGAAACTATAAGAACTAGACTGATGAAACTTGGCGAGTATAATATTATGTATTCTGTGAACCGCATTAAGTTTTTTACACAAATGTAGAAAAAAAACAAAAAAATTGGGGGGTCCCCATACTTGAAACTGAAACTCAAAAATTTCGTTTGGGGTATCTATGAATAGGTCTTCAAAAATGATGTTGAGGTTTCTTATATCGTTTGCCCTTGTATCAGTTGCCCTCTAACTTCTAAAATAAGAGAATGATAAAACTAAAAAAAATATGTGTTGTACATTACTATGCAAACTTCCAACGATATTTGGGTTGAACGAGATCTAATGAGTAGTTATTAATTTACCTTTCGACGAACTACAAGAACTTTTATATTATGCTACGGAACCCTTCATGGGCGAATCCGACTCGCACTTGGCCGCTTTTTAGGGTTCCGTAGCCAAATGGCAAAAACGGAACCCTTATAGATTCGTCATGTCTGTCTGTCTGTCCGGCCGTGTCACAGCCATTTTTCTCCGAAACCATAAGAGCTAGACTGATGAAACTTAGTGAGTAGATGTATTTTGTGAACCGCATTAAGGTTTTTACACAAAAATAGAAAAAAAACTATTAATTTTGGGGGTCCCCATACTTAAAACTGAAACTCAAAAATTTTTTTTTCATCAAACCCATACGTGTGGGGTATTTATGGATAGGTCTTTAAAAATGATGTTGAGGTTTCTAATATCGTTTTTTTCTAAACTGAATAGTTTGCGCGAGAGACACTTCCAAAGTGGAAAAAAGTTGGTCCCCCCCCCTCTAACTTCTAAAATAAGAGAATGATAAATCCAAAAAAAATATATGTTGTACATTACTATGCAAACTTTCAACGATATTTGGTTTGAACGAGATCTAGTCAGTACTTTTTTTTTATACGTCATAAATCGTAAACCGCAATTTACCTTTCGACGAACTACAAAAACCTTTATATTATGTTAATTGATGCTACGGAACCCTTCATGGGCGAGTCAGACTCGCACTTGGCTGCTTTTATTTTTATATGTGGCCTTATAGTTTGCTCAATGTTCTGTACCCGAAGTCGGAGTTTTGTTACCACATTTCATCTACCAATGATGTTTTCATGTGAGCACGTGTCTCTCTCTTTTGTATGGAAAATTTATGAGACAAAAACTCGTTTCGAACTTTTCTACGTCACATGTTTTTGATGTCTCATCTTTTCTCCATACCTACAATATAGAGGGACAAATAGTCGAAAACGAAAACAACATTTCGTAGACGAAATGTTGTAAATGAAGTGGGACTTGCTCTTCTGTATATATCAGACATCGCGTTGCTTTGGGCGCCCACATACTCGTACAATTACAATGAGCTTCGCCTATCATAACAGCTAAATTAAATTATAAGTTGCTGAATCCTAAACCGACGAGTATGGTTTAGGATTCAGCAACTTCAAATTAATTTAGCTAACTATTATGATAGGTGAAGTGTTCCGCTTGCAACTCTAGAACTGTTTGCAGTACTGCAGTTGTTCGGTATGCTATGAGTTGGTTAATTGGATTTATAGTTACTTGTTTGACGTTACCTTCGGGTTTCGGTCGCAGTTTCAGTTCCGCAAGACAGAAATGAAATCGAAAGGTTTTGAGGCCCAGTGTTTCCATAAATATACCTACACCCATTTTTTTGTAACTACCAGATAAAATCAAAGACTTTCAGCAAAGAAATAATGGCATAACAGTACTAGAACATGTTTCTTCACAAGTCACAAGTCAACCTTGTAGTATTACGGTGATAAGTACATCCATACTAATATTATAAATGCGTTTGTAACTCTGTCTGTCTGTCTGTCTGTCTGTCTTCCTGTCTGGCTTTCACGCCAAAACTACTTAACCTATTGAAATGAAATTTGGTACACAGATAGTTCAGGGCCTGAGGAAGGACATAGGCTACTTTTTATTGTGAAAAAAGGTTTACAAACCTTTTAAAACGTTCTAAAGAGCATCACTTTGATGTTTCTATCTCACTCTTACACTAAACCACTTCGCCAATTTTCACCGAAATTTGGTACACAGATAGGCTAAAGCATTAGAAAGGACATTTAAGCAACTAATCAATGCAAAACACTTTTTGTAAACATCATTTTTCATGAGAATTTCGCTTTTTTTGAAGAAATTCGACGACTTTGATCTCGAACTTTCTGTGTGCTTACGTGACTGACTGACTTTTTTCCACTTCACTGATCACATGCCGACACACCGATCGCAATTAAACACGAAGCACATAAGCTACAATTTGTGAAAACACCTTTTTTCATACGATCCTCGCATTGTTGCGAATTATTTTTTGTTTTTACGTGCTCAGTGTTTGCCGACCAGTGTTGCCACCTTGGCTTTTGAAAAGAGGCAGTCGGAAAGCCTAGAAAGATCTAGATTTAGCAAATTTTGTCAACAAAAGAGGTGCTAGAAAGGACTAAATAATATAAAATGCAAAGGTTTACAAATTATTTATATGAAATGTATTAAAATAAAGTGCATAATCTAACAATAATTAAGTTGTTGTTGTTAGTTATTTGTTGTTGTGGTGACTGGCCTCTCAGCTCAGTTGGTAGTAGTTCTGCCTTCTATGCTGTAGGTTGTGGGTTCGATCCCCACCGAGAACAAATATTTGTGTAGTGAACACAGAAGTTCTTTTTTTGGATTGGTAGATCCGTCATTTTTTATTTTGTTATCTACTGTTAACTAAACTTTCAAAACATGTAGGTACACACCGTATGTATCAAAACTGAAGACACGAAAGTGTTCATTTCGCTCGCCTAATAGTCGGTATGAAACTAGAAACAAACTTGGAGAATTCTCCAGTCAAGAAGCAGAAATTTTTGCATAGCCTATCTAGGTATACTATGCTCAATTAATAATGGTCATAAAGTGTGAACTGACGATATCTATACTACATTGAGCGCATTGTTTTATAACTTAGTAATCGTGGTGCAAAGTTTTCGTATCGATTTAAAAGGTCTAGAGTTTCGGGCTAAATCATGAAAAATCGAGTTTACCAAGAGTAAAAAGTGCTAGATCTAGCCCGAAAAAGGCTAAGGTGGCAACACTGCTACTGTGTGTGTGTGAACTGTCACTGTCATGTAGGTTTGTACTTCACTTCGTAAAGTCTGTTTGTTTTTTTGGTTCCATGCCTATAAGAGAAAAAGCGCAAGGTTCGATGACGAGACGAATATTCATCGAACCTTGCCTATGCGCTTTTTCTCTGCTTGCTAAGCGGCGATTATGCGAAAGGAATGGGTATAGTTGCGTAGTCGCCAAACTTTTAGCGCCATCTATTGACAATTAGTGTAACTATACTACATTAGTTTGGAACGGTTCTGTCTCATTCAAGAGTGTTCTGCGCGGGGTTTGTGCTCGAATAATGAGACGAGTTTATAAATACAGGACCGATCAGATTGCCAGATAGTTTTCTATAAGCTACGGAAGTGTGATGTGTACTTACCTATAAATAAAAATGCTACCCAAAGACACTATTCTACGCGGACGAAGTCGCGGGTACAGCTAGTAGATATATAGATTAGTAGTCTTTGATGAAACAGTCTTCATTTTTTTTCTGGTAATTGTACTTACAAAAAAAGCAGCCAAGTGCGAGTCGGACTCGCCCAGGAAGGGTTCCGTAGCAACAAGTAACATACGTATATAGATATATATAATATACATATACGCAATAAGCAACACGAGTATAAAGGTTCTTGTAGTTCGTCGAAAGGTAAATTGCGGTTTACGATTTATGACGTATAAAAAAAAAACTACTGACTAGATCTCGTTCAAACCAAATATCGTTGAAAGTTTGCATAGTAATGTACAACATATATTTTTTTTAGTTTTATCATTTTCTTATTTTAGAAGTTAGAGGGGGGGGGACCATCTTTTTACCACTTTGGATGTGCCTCTCGCGCAAACTATTCAGTTTAGAAAAAAAGCAGCCAAGTGCGAGTCGGACTCGCCCATGAAGGGTTCCGTAGCACGACGAACTACAAGAACCTTTATATTATGTTACTTGATGTAACATAATAAGGTTCTTGTAGTTCGTCGAAAGGTAAATTGCGGTTTACGGTTTATGACGTATAAAAAAAAAACTACTGACTAGATCTCGTTAAAACCAAATATCGTTGGAAGTTTACATAGTAATGTACAACATATTTTTTTTTTTAGTATTATCATTTTCTTACTTTAGAAGTTAGAGGGGGGGGGACCAACTTTTTTCCACTTTGGAAGTGTCTCTCGCGCAAACTATTCAGTTTAGAAAAAAACGATATTAGAAACCTCAACATCATTTTTGAAGACCTATTCATAGATACCCCACACGTATGGGTTTGATGAAAAAAAAATATTTGAGTTTCAGTTTCAAGTATGGGGACCTCCGAAATTTATAGTTTTTTTTTATTTTTATGTAAAAATCTTAATGCGGTTCACATAATACATCTACTCGCCAAGTTTCATCAGTCTAGCTCTTACGGTTTCGGAGAAAAATGGCTGTGACATACGGACGGACAGACAGACAGACAGACAGACAGACAGACAGACAGACATGATGAATCTATAAGGGTTCCGTTTTTGCCATTTGGCTACGGAACCCTAAAAAACTATATTAGAAACCTCAACATCATCTTTGAAGACCTATTCATAGATACCCCACACGTATGTTTTATGAAAAAAACTTTTTTGAGTTTCAGTTTCAAGTATGGGGACCCCCAAAATTTATAGTTTTTTTTCTATTTTTGTGTCAAAATCTTAATGCGGATCACAGAATACATCTACTCACCAAGTTTCATCAGTCTAGCTCTTACGGTTTCGGAGAAAAATGGCTGTGACATACGGACGGACAGACAGACAGACAGACATGACGAATCTATAAGGGTTCCGTTTTTGCCATTTGGCTACGGAACCCTAAAAAGTGGGTGTTGAGCATCACACCATGTGCTAACAAGCTCACTTATGCAAACATGAAATTAATAAATGCTAGTCACAAGTTTTCTTGTCATCAAAATGTTTGTATCATAATGGAGAACTTAGGTATCTATATATATATAATTATATAACTCAAAGGTGACTGACTGACTGACTGACTGACTGACTGACATAGTGATCTATCAACGCACAGCCCAAACCACTGGACAGATCGAGCTAAAATTTGGCATGCAGGTAGATGTTATGATGTAGGCATCCGCTAAGAAAGGAAAATATAATTATATAACTCAAAGGTGACTGACTGACTGTCTGACTGACTGACATAGTGATCTATCAACGCACAGCCCAAACCACTGGACAGATCGAGCTAAAATTAGGCATGCAGGTAGATGTTATGACGTAGGCATCCGCTAAGAAAGGAAAATGGAAAATTATTTTCCTAAGAGGAGAAAAAGGGGAAAAATGGTTTAAAGAAAAATCAACGCACAGCCTAAACTGTTAGCCCTAGAAGCATGACACTTAGAAGATGTGTTCCTCTAATAGAGCAGAGATGCACTAAGAAAGTAAAATAGGAAAATTCTTCCCCTAAAAGAAAAAAAAACGGAAAATTATTTTAAGAAAAATCACAAAAAATAGCTTTACAAAATACGCAAAAAAAGATTAAAAAAATTTCAGCTACTGCAGCATCTGGCACCAGGTAGGATTATACACAAAGGTTCACAAAAAAACCGATGATAACCACTAAGACAAAATCGCGGGAAACATTTATAATACTTAAACTAAACACTGCTCAAAAAAATCGGCTACAACAGCACTCGCCTTCAAATTCAAATACACTCTAAAGCACAAGCTCAAAACAATGGTAACTAGCAGTTGGTCATGTCAAATAAAAAAAACAGATTCGATTATACACCAACGACAAATACGATAGCCCAAATTAGCTACTTCAACAAAATCACGAAAAGAGCTTTACGAAATACGCAAAAAAAAACATTAAAAAAAATTCAGCTACCGCAGCATCTGGCACCAGGTTCGATTACACACAAAGGTTCTCAAAAAAACCGATGATAACCACTAAGACAAAATCGCGGGAAACATCTATAATGCTTAAACTAAACACTGCTCAAAAAAATCGGCTACAACAGCACTCACCTTCAAATTCAAATACACTCTAAGGTACAAGCTCAAAACAATGGTAACTAGCAGTTGGTCATATCAAACTAAAAAAAACGAATTCAAATATCCACGCGGACGAAGTCGCGGGTATCAGCTAGTATTTTATAAAAAGCTTTTTTTACTTTGAGAAATAATAAAGAGAATAGCAGAAAATAAAACTTATATACCATACTATACTATAACTTATAGCGGATATAGATGAATTAAAGAAACCCATCTATATCCGCTTGCGAACGCGCTAGGTAATGGACCAAATAGCACGGGAATCGTCGCAGAGACTAAATTGAGACCTGTTATATTTGGTTGAATGAATTTACATCCTCTGTAAACAACTGAGAACATGCGCGGGAAAGTTACGAAGTTCAAACAATCGTTCTCGGAATCGAAGATTAGGGAATACTTCTCTCTTCCAACTTCACATGTCTCTTGCGCCACAATGCAAATATTCTCTAGCCAAAGTTTTGCTCATTACTCTCTTGCTGATCACATACTTCAAAGCGAAAAGTTAAGCACGTTTGATACTGGCTTGACTACACTTATTGGCACATTAGCGGAGTGCTCACGACATCGTTATTTTTATTGTATTCCATCGCAGGATGTTTGTCTAATTAACTTAGATGTGTTAGTCGGGCAGCCTATCATCCAGTCACAGACACTTAAGACTTTTAACATTCAGATCGTGTTTTCAGGAAAAAATAACTTATTACTACCATAACTTAGATGAATAGTAGCTTTTACCCGCATCTTCAATCTATATTTTTATCCTTTATAAAATGTTGGATTGCCCATAATGCAATCTTCGGTAGATTGCCATAATTAAATCTACAGAGTATCTCGGAGGCAAATCGAGGCCTGCCGGTTCAATGGTCTGTGTTTTCTAATGATTGAAAACTAAGCCTAAGATAGGACGCTGATATAATTAAGCTATTGTAAGCCGGTTTTAGGAATAGGACGTCACTATTGAGTACTAGGCAACGAAACAAATCACTAGTGGGGAAATAAAAAAAGATGACGAAGTAATGCGTACAGAATTGTTTTCAATATCTTATACCTTTAAACGAGAAAATCTTGTATATATATAATATATATTTTTAGGATCTCGGAAACTGCGCCAACGATTTTCATGAAATTAAGTATACAGAGGGTTTCGGGGGCGATAAATCGATCTAGCTAGGATTCATTTTCAGAAAATGAGTCTGTTCGTTAAAAAAAAACTAAAAACATAAACTGAATATTATGTGACTGCTCCTACCATTTATTGACGATTGTGAGCAACTAAATGCAAGCATATCCAGCAGATGGCGTTGTTCAGTACGAATAAACCAATAAAGATAATTTATGACTCTTATAATTTCTTAAAAATACAAATTAACCAAAAAAATTCCGAGCGAAGCTCGGTTACCAACTGCTAGTATAAAATAAATAGAGAACTGTATTCAATGGATGGAAATCTTCCTATCACCATAGATATTTCTCTTCTATACTATAGTATAATATGCCAGCGACTTGGTTTAAATATACTTTTTAGTATCAATGACTAAATTAGTAGGTTCAGTTGAAGAGAGTCGAAAAATTCCTGTGAAACTGTAAACTAACAAGATGTTCTATTACAGACTTGTGATTCGATATTAGAACACCACCATTGGAGAATAGCATACAGCTGTATTCTCGAAAGTGGTGTTTTTAACCACATGTCGGAACGACTCCCAGAGATAAAGAAAATGCTGCGGTCTCTTATACTTGCGACGGATATCACAAAACAGGAGCTTTACCTGAACGTTTTCAAGGTATGTGTAATCTGGAACTCGCTTCAGCCGTGTTCTACATAACGAGGTGCGCGGAAAAAAATCAGCTGAAAGGTAACAATAGTTATATTAGTTATGCAACTTTTTTAGATTCAGCTGAAATCTGCAGTTGTATCTGCGCTGCGCCATTAGCATTGCTATTCAGAGTGGCAATGCCGCCAGTGTATTAATTGTAAGTCTTGGTGTAAATAAAAAATAGATATAATACTCGTAGATAGATAGATAGATAACACTTTATTGTACACAAGGATACATCACAAGTAACAGCGTAATAAAATAAAGTACAATGGGCGGCCTTATCGCTGAAAGCGATTTCTTCCAGGCAACCTTAGGATGGAAAGTAGTGAAGAAGCAGAAACATAAATATAATATGACATACTTCTTCTTCTTATCGTATCACTGGTTCTTTTAAACCAAGTGTGGTGAAAGGATTTTAAGTGCACCTCAAAGAGGCTCCTCTCGTGCACTATGACATACTAAAAAATAGACTTAATTAGTCATGTTTAATTTTTATTTTATTTCGTAAGATAATTTGTCACCGATTATCCTGATAGTACAACATAAGTACCTACTCATCCTACGAAATATCTGTAGGTACTGTTGCCACCGTGTTATGTACCTATTCTGTCTCGGGCTTTAATGGGAAACGCATACAGATACTTGTTTGCTTATACGCCTGTCTTGTGCATAGGCCTTATCACATCACGAACATTGTGCTGAGTCTCCGTAGCCAATCTAGTTAGTCAGTTTGTCATGCAAACATGCATTGTCAATATGAAGGCCTCCAATCAAGTAAGATGTTGGTAATTCTGATCAAGGATTGTTGGGTATATTCTCAATACACTAGCGATCCGCCACGGCTTCGCACGGGTCGCTAGTAGAAAAAAACCTATAGAAATTAACGAAAACGTAAACCACATTAAATTTGTTAGCACAAAAAATCTTCATTGATTATAGCTACAACTCTGTTTAACTTTATTACACTGCAGATAATACAACTCTATGTAACGACGCCATATCTCCTTCCTCTTCCTCTTTTTCTCTCCTAGAGATGTAACTTCAGTGATGCTGTGACCGCGCGCTCTCTGCCCTCTATCTCGAAAACGGTTCACCGCATGAAAAATGTTTTTAAACAAGAATTGTGTAGAATTTTGTATTATACAATATTGATATTAAATACAAATAGCAAAAAACCAATAGGAAATGAGATATTTACAAAAAAAGTTTTTTGACCTTGAAATTTAATAGTTGCGCACACCCTTCCATATGCAGGTTTTGAGACAACTTTTAGGGTGTCAATATACAAATATTTACCGACTTACAGCTGGGTATCTCGAATTCCGAGGTGAACTTACTATAATGACGAACAATATGTTTTTCCGCTCGTGCTTTGTCACCGGCCGATAGTCAGCAACGTAGTTATGGTAAATACTCGTAGATTAGTACATTGTTCCCTGAGTGTTGAAAGTCACGTTTTTTGAGTCCCGAGACGGGTTTGGCGCCAGAGCGTAGCGAGGGCGCCAATGGAGCTTGAGAGACTTAAAAGACTTTCATCCGAGGTAAACACTGTGCTTTTCATTACGAATACAAGGAAAGTAAAAATAAAAACATGAAAGAAAAATTTGAGAAAATGAAGATTGAATTGCCGCCTTCCCGGTTTTTTTTTTCTTTTTCTCTGGCGGGCCTTCGGCTTCGGCTCGCCAGCATTATTCAGCCATTATTTTCATTTTCATAATATAAAAATTTTTAAATTGTTTGATCAAATCTATGTTATTTTAAATGAATAGTTGAAGCTAAATAATAATAAAGTCAATATATTAGATTCAATATATTCTTTATTTAATAGTATTTTTATGTTATTTAAATTAAACATCGCGGACTAATTAGACTTTTAAACTTAGGTTTCCAACTTCTACCATGGGCTTCTTTGCTGAATAAAAAGTTGGAATTTGGTTAAATAACCTCCTTGCAGTTAGAAAGACTTTAGAAACTTGGAACATGGTTGAATAAAATAGAACTTGTTTTTTTTTATAATTTGACAGCTGTCAGTAGAAAGTGATTCTCCCTAGGGCTGAAAGTATTACTTTCAATTAGGCCCCTCAGGCAACTTCAGACCTACTTTCAGAGTATGAGCAATTAAAAACATATTTACAAGTTAATCACATAGCATTTGAGAAATATATTTTAAAACTCTCTCTTTACTCTTAATATAACTGAAACGATGTTTTTATGCCCCATGAGATTTAGCGGGATATACGAACTTTCTTTATCGTGTATCATGATTATTTGATCCAATTCTCCTTCAAATCTCAGCCGAGTAAAAACGTCAAAACAAATCTTCATAAATTTAAGAGCTCTTGCCGGGGTTTTGATGCAGTTTTCTCCAATTGAGTCTATTATAAGTTGTCTAGGTATCAAATACGCCTTTACTTCCTTATACGACATGACAGCGATCTTTTCTTTTCAAAACAAATATTAAACGCAATAATATTTTATCTCGAAAGATTTTATTGCGATGGAATTGCGATCAAATATCCATGTTTGAATTGCTACAGTGCACATGAATATGAGCTTTAAACTTTATCATGAGTGTAAATGTTTCAATGGGCTTTGTCCTAAAGGAATACTTAGCATCGCAGTCTTTAAAGTGAAACATAAAATATGAACACAAAGTACAGTTTAGTGAATAGTTTAAAATATCGTCTTTTGAAACAAACATCACTCGGATCCTTTCAAGCAGCTTTACAACCATTATCTCTGCAAAATGAGAGAGAGACATAAGTACAGCCTGAGTATTTCTATTTGAGTCAACATACCTGTCCATACGTTTGTACGCTCCTTTGACCACTTATCCCCGGCTCTTGTAAGTGGCTAGAAATGGAATGAAATAAAATCTGCGAGATATTTTTATTTTCTGTTTCATAAATTCACTAAACTTCTACCTGGTTTTATAAATAGTAGGTTTTGGACATTGCACACAACACTCAACAGACCCAAAATAAGCAAAGCTTGTACTATGAGCACCAGACAGCTGATATACCTAATACTAATTCCAGCTATTTACTCATAGGTCTTTTTTATTGTATTTTTTTTGTTATTTTAGAAAAACTTAAAGCTTGATACAAACATTGAATTAAGGTATAATAACATGAATATAAAGGCAAGTAAACGATAGAACAAAACGTTAGGTAAGGAAGTAGGTACAAAATTATTATTTTAAAGAAAATAATATGCAGCATCCAAAGAAATAATACTTAAACCAAAAAGAAAATAAACATGTTTTCAGAATCTTTTTGCTGTGGGAGGTCCTTGTGTTTTTTTGTACAGGGTGGGGCAAAAGTAATCACCCTATTGAAAAACGCTATAACTTTTACAAATGGCGTCAAATGTCAATTCGGTTTTGACATTTGTGAAGTAAACAAACGCATAATACTAATTTACAAACCGCTAAACGCTTCTTACCAACGCTTAAGCCATTATCCTGAATCTCAACGAAAAGATGGACGATTTTTCATCGAAAATTATCATAAACAAATGAGACTCATTTCCATCTTAGTGGTTACGTGATAAACAAAATTATCGTTATGGGGCACCAAAAATCCGTGTATCACCCACGAAGAGTCATTACACCCGCAGATGTAACCGCTCTAGACATTTATTGAAGTCGCGAGCTTACGTCAACCAGCCTGAGACGTTTGAAGTTCTTATAGAAAATATTCCCCAGAAATGCGAGAACCTGTCGCCCGAAGTTCTGGCAAGAGCGATGGAAAATGAGGGAATTGAGGAAAACGGGCCCGTATATGTCTGGTCATCAGCTCTGGCAGCGGCCACTTAACCGATATCATTTTCTCAACTTGATAGAATACATTTGAGTAATAAATTTCACATGAAGAACGAAAGTTTTTCATTTAAACAAAAACGTATAGCAAAAGAATATCGTGTAAGGGGGCGTCCATAAATTACGTGAGGCGTTTTTTCGAATTTTCTGTCCCTCCCTCCCCCCCTGGTGAGATGTCGTGAGATTTTATTCAACCCCCTCCCCCATCCCCCAATCTCACGTGAGATTTTTCAAAATGTGGGTTTCTTACGTAAACGCGTTGGATTGTTATTGTAAAAAGAAAACAAAACTGCTTCGTCCTTTTATCTACAACTAGTTAAGACTAGTAATCAATATTGCTGAGAATTATAAGTGTAATAAAAATTTAACTTAAAACGGGACCAAACTAGTAAGTATAATTTTTTTTTGTTTCAATCAGAAAAAAAATTGCGTGATATTTGCCGAGACCCCCCCTCTCTCCAAAGTAAGACTAGATGAGATTTGACTCGACCCCCTCCCCCCCTTAAATATCTCACGTAATTTGTGGACGCCCCCTAATTACTTTTGTCTCACCCGTTATTATATAAATGCCATTTCACTTTTCAGTTTCATCAATTTATGCTTCCATAGACCTGTACTCGATTTTCTTTCTTGATCAGTGTTTGTTTGAAGTCTTTTAAAGATATATTTTTAACCTACGTCTACAGACATCATCCACTTAGATGTTAAATTGCGCACAATAGGACGGATAGAGCAATTTACAATGTACATATTCAACGTACCTCGTCCCTATGCAAGTGACCTAGAAGTATGACGTTGTCTGATTGGAAAATAACCAAGACGTCTTACTGATCCTAAACACACTGACCGCTCAAACTTACTGACCGTTCGACTTAAAAACGTCTACTTTATGTGTATTTATGTTTTTTAAAGGAATTAAATTAACTGGACGATAATTATTTGTAGCAATAATTTCGCCTATGTAAGATACAGTTTTGTGTGGTTTTACCCGTATACAAAACCAGTTAGGCCAACTCATAGGTTGGAAAACGCGTTATAATCAAAATTATTTTTTGCTGAACTGTGTGCAATCGCATTGCACATAATCGAAAATCGCGGGTCACTATTGTGCAATATATTATATTTGACAATAGAGACCCGCAATTTACGACAGATAAGTTCAGTGATTTTATATCTATCAAAAGGTAACAGTGTTCAAGACAGAAGTATGTACCATCGACGTTTGTCTTCGCCTTAACGACTGCTAAAGTCGAGACCGACAAGTTAATGCTTCAAGCTCAGTTTCCGAAGCGCGTAAGCGTTCTGGCTTTAATGCTACTAGCGCCATGAAAATGGCAGTTGAAGTTTTACTGTTTCCAAACAACCCCTAAACAAGCTAAGTTAGGGTCTCGAGGAGCGAAGTTAAATTGTTCATCTCATCTCTAAAATAATCACACAGGTTTGTATAACATAATTATGCATAAAAGGAGTCATCATTCGAAGCAGGTTGCATTAACGGTTCGATCATCGAAAGAACATACAAATGATAATCTTGTCTACCAATGCCAACCATACTTTAGTGTGCAGAATCGATTTTATGTACCTCAAGTCCGAGTTTTTTTACGGTCTTATCGTTTTTGTATCTTCTTCCTGTACTGCGAGTATGAATTCAAAATATGTATATTTTGAAAGCAATCTTTTTTGGGTTTCATAGAAAAAGAAACATGGGAAATCATGTTTTTCGATACAAGGCCGGCAACATACGTCGGGTTTTGATATTAGGTTTTCGAACACGGTTAACCGAATTACGGTTACTCTCAGCTACACGTGGCTACGCTCTCCCACACGCGGTTATGCTAGCCTTCGGTCTTCAAAGCCTCTAAGGATAGGAAATCTGAGAATCGGCTCTCGTACTAATTAGGGTTTGAAAAAAAAGTCCTGTCCACCATCAAATGTTTAAATCTAATTACGAAATAAAAAAAAAATTGCATTGATGAGAAAACTTTATTTGTGAAGTGATATTGAGTGGTAACCGCATGGCCTAATACAATCATAAATAAAAAAAAAATATAAAATAAAATAAAAATATATAAATGGACCTGTCCCTGCTACGCAAGTGCGGTTGGAAAAGAACTGATACAACATTAGGTGAATCTATATACATATATACAATACATACATGATCATGTTTATAAGATTTACCTATTTTTATAATTACCGCAATTTTTTTATATCATTAGCTGATAGAACAAGCAAAAAGCATTACAACTAATAAATTCCGCCATCTCGACCAACAAACTTTACCCATTCTATAAATTAATGAGATATTTTTATTATTTCGTTAAATTATTTTATGCCGAATCCACTGTTCTCGAATCGGGTGGTCAAAACTAATCTGCACGACATTAAAGAGCCGCTATTACTAGCCGGTGCGCTGTAATTACTCTTTGCACACAGCACATTTGAGCTCCACAACTTCGCAGTCAACACGTAGGTATGTAATAACCCTTTGAAGCTCAGCTCCAGCGAATTGAAGTTTGAAAATATTTTCGTGGTGTGCGTTGCGTGAGGCGAATTTCAAATCACATGCCGCGTAACTTGCTCACCCAGTTTATTCACATTCAAATAGCTTCGACGCTGCATGGGACGTTTTATGAATGAACAGAGTTTGCATTTTTAAACAGATTTGTTTCCCTTGACCTGTTTGTTGTTTGGGTCACTTGCAAGCTGAATTAGAACCACTTCTCCTTATCGAAAAGAGATGTTTTTGGCAAAATAGCTTGTTACAATTTCGATGACAATGCATTTTTATGGTAAGCATACTCTGAATGGACTCAGGATTAGGATAGGATTTGCCCCAGCTAAAGGAACTTTTCAACGATGAGCAGCAGAGACACAAAATTGTATGCACACATTCTGTTAAGATACACGGTTTTCAGTTTGACATGGCTACTGCTCTCAGGATTGGCTCCTCATGAGCGAACTCTTCAAGAAATTTTCATAACTGTGACATAGCACAAAAAAAAAATATGAAAATGAAATAGGACAAAACAACGTGTTTTTTTTTTCAAATTATTAAAGGGGTACAAAATAATAAGTAGGTCCTAGGTACCAATCATCGAACCATATACATAATTATTATCTTTCTTTTCAAAATAAAACCGTTTAACTAAAAAAATACTTTTACCTATTTCATTTCATATTGTAAAAAGTGTTTACATTTTTAAATGCGATTCAATCTTACCTAAAAACTCGCAACAGAGTGAAAAATCCTTTTCAATTTGTTGGCTTCGCATGTAGCTTCCATAGCGTTTTAATTAACTTCTAATTTGCATCCTGGCGCGCCTTTGTTCAGCTGAAAATCGCCGCTTAATACGCAACGTGCTCACCGATGTGCAATGTAATCGTGAACAAGGGCAGGACGCCATCGATAAATGAAACTGTAGCGTAGCGTAAGGGCAAGTGATCAAGTATGAATCGAATGTGTGTGTGTATAGTTTTTTCGTTCTTTGCTCTTTTGTTTGTTGTAAGTATTTTTAAATCATCGTTACTTGTTATAGATCCTTGTGTAATACTTGTGTGTCATAATTTTTTATTTTTTTTATTCTATAGATTTAGAAAATCTAATTAGTGTTATCTGTTATATGATTAACAGAGCACCGACATAACATATGTTATCTCCATATCCATATAATTATGCTTCTTTTAATAAAATCAGCCGTATAAAATAATCGAAAGTCAAAAAGTCTTAAGATGAAAGAAAGAAAAAAAAGTGTAAAAAAAGTAACGAGGAAAATATTATCCCGGCTGTTATTTGTATATTGCAGAAAAAAAAACTTGTGACTTCGTATGCGTCTCTTTGTGTTTGATGTTACCTTTTGAATGCAAATAATGACACAAGCACTACGCCGCCGCGCCCGTCCGTCAATTCAGTCCCATAGATGCAAAGACTTGTGTTTTACTTTGAATACCAGTATTTTTGTTTGACTGTTGGAGAGTCATGTGATGACGACGTTATTAGGTACTTTTCTAACTAGAAGTTGTTTTCCAAAAGGTTTTCAAATACGTTTTGTGTTTGTGCATGCAACATGATGCTGAAGTTCGTGGTGTTAAGAGGAAGTGGGTGGTGTAAGGCGTCGCTCACACACAATGACAAGTGTGATTTACGAAAAAAAAACCCCTTAATACTAATAATGAACTTTATTTATCTAATTTATCTGTTCCAAAATGTATTGTTAATGTTGATTAAACTTGCAAAATTCATAAGTAGTAAAGTTTTTCTATGAGATTATGAATCGTAGAAGGTCTACGCACTCATGAAGTTGACTACGCAGCGTAGCCAAAATTGTACGTATTGTAGCCAACTAGCCATTTTGACTCAAAAAAGGAGACATCGCTAACTTGAGCCGGTACTCAATTTCTACCTGTTTACAATGTATTCATGTATTCATGTCGTATCACAAACAAGTGTCGGAGTGATCCATATTACTTTGGGTTATAACTTAGAAGCCTGTAGGCCAACCACAAGCTCTGTCTGGCTCTGGTTTTGAGTCTGTGTGAGTGTCATAATAAATCTTAAGTTGAAACGTCACACACAGTATAATACACTGGTATATAGCACTCACACAGATTCAAACCAGAGCCAGGAATCCGAAGGTTTTCCGATCAAAAATTAATATAACGTATGTAATTTATCTTGTTGACGCTAGTCAACTAAAATCAGTATTCAGTATGTTTATGCCTTCATTGTATAATTATGTAGGCCAGCGCACATCTAGGCGATGGCGATCAGCTTCTTTCTTCTTTTTCTTAATGAATGGCATCTGTCCTTTTCGTATCAATGTTGCCAGTGTCGAGTAGTTCAATGAGAATGATGATAATGTATTACATAGATAGAATACTTTTCCGTCAAATCGTCAGTCGTCTGTCAGGTCGGCCCCATCTAATTGTCTATGGAAAAAATATGGCTGTTTTTCCAAATCCATCAGAAACATTTTCGATCAAATCAGAATATCACATAATCAATTCCAACTGCTAACACTGAGCTAAGATCTCAAGTAATGTTGGTTAAAATACCACCGAAATTACACAACAGAACTCAAAATAACACCAGAAAAACAATTCAAATCAAAAAGCTATGTTCCTTCCCGAAATGACAGAAAACGAACCATGGCGATCAGCTGTAACGCCGTTAAATATGACAGCGATATTTGACAGCGTTGCAGTTAAGTGATTAACATTGACAGATCTTAAGATCTGAAGATCTGATCAGAGAGATGATAATCATTCCAACCTTAAGGTTAATATGAATCATGAACAAAACAATCAAAAAAGGTTTCGTTTCGAGAAAAAAAAATTGTGTGTCAGCTCCGACGCACGACTGGAGTTTACTCCTTAAAGGCAAAGTAAGGGTACACACTACCCTCGCATCTAGCTGCACTGCTTACACCAAATTAGAAAGTTGCGCAAGATAGGTTGCGCACCAAAAACGTAACGAGGTCATTAGTTCAGTAGATTTTGCTGCCCACATTTTTCTCATACCGGGCGCCCTATATCAAAAAACCGATTCTTAAGTAGTAAACTCCAAAAAGAAAGGACGGATCAACACACAGCTCTCAAACTAATAACAACCATCGTTTTAGCTGGGAACTAATTGTAATTACCGCTTTATAATCTCATAATCTCATATTATGGAGAAGCTTGATATTGTTTGAAGTCGGTAAACTTGTACAACAAATGGGGGGCCTACGATAATAATTATGCGTATCAGCATCTAGATGTAAGGGGTGTCTCAGTAAATGTAAAAATGTAAATTTAAAAATAGTGGCTGTATCACACAGATGACGCGTTAGATTTTCGATTTGAGCTCTGGTATTGTTACGAATTTATTCGCATACAGCCGAGATTTCACAAAACACTAGAGAAAAAAAATTCACGGCGTCTTGGTGGCCAGTTGACATAAGAATTTCAAGAAATAATGTGTTCTGGAAATCGTGAATGTGACGACATAGCCCAAGTAGCTCGGAAACTCTGGGTGGGGAAGGCAAGAGGCAGATTGAAATGAAACCTCTTGTAAGAGGCTTTCACCGCCACATGTGGCACTTATATAAAGTTTTACAAAATAAATTAAATGCGTGCAGTTCGAAAGGTCTTTAGAATCTCGAGAGCTCCAGCAAATATACTTTTATATTATAATATTGCGAACTCACACAAAGCCCCTTGTGAAAGTATATTCGTGAAAGCGATATACAATATTGTATCATTACTGCAGTCTTGAACTACTCCGTTCCAGTTGAGATTGAGAAATATACAATACCGTATTTATTCATTGCTAGCTAATACACGTGAATTCATGCGAATGGACGCGTTGACTTCGTTTTCACGTGAAGACAGACAGTTATGAAGATTTTTATTAAAATTCAACAGTTAGGTACTTAAGACCGTGTGTGTGTTTCCGCGTTTGAGAACGTTGACTGTCCAGCCAGATTTCAAGAACCAAGAAATAAATGTATATAGATTTTTTTATTATTTATTGTTATTGAATTTTTATACAACTAGCTGATGGAACAAGCATATCTCCAACTTGATATTTAGTGGTAACCATCGCTTATAACAAATCATTCCCATAGGTCACGCACGTCATAAACGTGCCCTACCATAAATTGCCCTGCGTCCATCAACTCGAGGCGTACAGATGTTCAGCCTCACGTACCAGTATTTGCGTTCAGATTCGAACACATTAACATTCAAGCAGGATCTCTACCACTAGCTCATCAGTACTTGCATTTATATATGTCTAAACCTCGGTTAAGTAAGCCTCGATGTGGTGCACTTTGCGATTCGTGCGGGATTAGTGTGGTTTTAATCTATTTCTGTTACATGTAAAGAAGACATTTCTTCTCAAAAGGAATTTATTTTTCCAGGATAATATTGACCGAAAGAAATTAGGTTGCTCATAAAAACGGCTTTGGCTAGCTTTGACTACGTTGGAACTTTCAATGTTGTGTATTCACTAATATTTGCTTTGCCTTTCAACTGGTTTCTGTAACTGTGTTTGTTTATTAGTAAATACTAGTCTGTAGAGAAGGCAGTTTTTTGTCGCGGTTGTTGATCAGCACTGGTTAGCACTGGAAATCCCACCTTATTGAAAAAGCACACTTATGTGAAATAAACTCAGCGTTGAATTGTGCTACTACCACCATGCCTATTTCTGCCGTGTAGCAGCATCGCTTGTTTCGGTTTGAAGGGCGTGGGTGCTAGTGAAATTACTTGGCACATGAGGTTGAAAACGCGTATGCCTCCAGTTAATGGTGGACAGTGCGTAGGGCAAATTTCTGACTTGCGTGAACTACGAGGTTATAGGCGATGGTTACCACTTAATATCAGGATGGGCCGTATGACTGTCCCATTAGCTAGTTGCATAAAAAAAATGTTAATGACAAATACTATGTCGTAGGTAAGTTTTTCAAACTCATGTTTCTGATTTGGTTATTATTCGTTGGATTTCTCGGCAAGTACGCAAAAAGCGAACAGATTTTCTCTCTCCAGTAACTTAGTTTCTGTATAATACCTTATTGCCCTATTCAGTTGAGTGCATGCCAAAGTGTTGTAGGCAGGTCAGATTGAGGGTATCATTGTGACGCATAGCACAGATACAGATAACACATTATGGGTGCGGCCTTAGATCTGCCTGTACTTGCTGTGAAAACGTGATCCATTCATTCACACGTTCCATCTACTACCGTACTAACACTTGAAAGACAAAGTTGTACTACGAGTATAATAGATTCTGGGGTGATTGCGTTTCTTTTGTGTTCAAAACCTAGTCGCATCTGTCAATTTTGACATAATTTTGAGCGTTGATTGTAAGAGTGTAAAATATTATTGACTGAGCCCATCTTTTACAAGGAACGATTGCAACAATAGCTCTCGCCCAGCGAGCGTAGACACCAGTTTAACAACAAATGTTGACGTGTGTGAACGTGTTTGCAACAGTTTATAAACATGGTAGTAGTGTGGAGCAACATGATAAAATAATGCAGTTAACAACACTTTTTCCTCGGGAACATTTAATCGAAGACTGACGTGTGGACTACGTCAGTCTTCGATTAAATGGTCCCGAGGAAAAAGTGTTGTTAATACCTATATTGATTTCAACAAAGTTTCCAGCAGCATTCTTGCCGTTCATCAACAATGTAGCTCAATTGTTGCGAAACAAATGTTTACCATTTACAAGGCTTTATTCTTACTGTGTCTAGAGCTCGTTATATATAAGTACAGAGTGACATTGTAGGTGCCCAAGTTCTTTGAATAGCCTTGTTAAGCGCTGGCTCACACATGCTACCTTGTATGTCTTCATTTCATGAATACAAACACAGTCCAAAAATTCTTAGCTTAGTCGGGTATATACAGAAAAGACATGGTCATTGGTCATACGTGCAGAGGTTGCTAGTGCGTTTCATCACGTTCGTTCGTAAATCATATAAGAATACTGATATTTTGCGCATATAATTATCTATCTAAATACTAATAATTATTATAAAGTATTTTTTTATGTTTGTAATGAATAAACTCAAAAACTACCGTATCAATATCATTTTTTTTCACCATCATTGGAAAGCTACATTCACCCTGAGTAACATAGGCTATACCTAATTCATGTGTTTAAAAAATAAATGTTCACCCGTGCGAAGCCGGGACACGCCGCTAATAGCAGTATTTAATAGTTTGACGGGCTTAAACATCAAAAGCATCAAATTAAAAGATTTGTCGATCTTATCTTAAAGAATATTATTTGAAAAGATCTTGGTATAATGTTAATTGAGTGCCCACGAGCTCCGATTGAAAACATTTTCTCACAAAGTAAAGCTAAGCTTCTGGCGCCGACTTTTGTATTGGATTTCCGAGATAGCATGCATATGACAATACGATACATTTCAAAAGGAAACAATTTGCAAGTTTCTTTTACTGACGCTTTTATTTGAATTTGAAAAAACCTCATTACTTTGTTCCCCAGGATGTGGTTATGATATAGGGAATGCCCGGAGTTCGTAGGCTTGAAACTTCAATGAACTCAAACTTATACAAGCACTCATAACTATTGGTAACAAACCAACTTAACTACCTTTAACTTCTCGCTGCACCCTTACGAGTTAATTTGCAAGTGTTCCGCTCCTAAGTTATTATTATTTTTTTAAAAGAGGAAGATTGCCAATCGCGTAACTATTTTATTTATCTCTGCTCTATAAAATGCTTCAGGAGTACACGCTGTAGCTTCTATTTGACTATGTTCTCTGTTGTATGCAATTCAGTCAGACCTGCAAAGAAAACATCGCGAGAAATCCTGTTGGTATTTATCCAGAAGCGTTTGTAACTTGGCACGTATTGTAAAGGTATACGTCGTAGGCGTATGTTTGCATTGAAATATGGAGTTGTCTTTTGACTACCCGTTTGTCCTCAAGTGTTAGAGTACCAAGTTGTGTAAAGGAATTATAGTCTAGGGGCTTTTTCTTCATTTTCAAGTGGGATTCCTATTTTGCGACGTTTCTTGCTTTTCCTTTTCGTTTTATGTCATGCAGTGCCTTCAGCGAGCTTCTGTGAATGCGAAATTCTATTAAGCAGCATCTACTGACACACCAAAATGTACTCGTATAACCAATTAGCGACATGTAAAATCTTTTGAAACCGTTATACTGGATGTCTTTCGGGATAAGGAATACTGGCCAATAGTACCTTATAGCTACAGCCCAGACCCGAAATAAAGCAATCAGTTCAAGTAAATCACGCAATCTAAAACTAATTAAAAAAAAATTTTAGATATTGAAAAATCTGGCATGCAAATTTTTCTTACTCAGGTATTATTTAGCTGCGGATCAAACAGCCCAGTGCCGTTTTTTTATATAAAAGAAACAGATCAAGATCAGAAAATAAACATAAATGTTAGGCGTTTCATGCAGCACCATCTTATCTTCTAGTATGGTAATTAAGAAGGATTTTTTGGTCCATCGTTTTATGATTCAACAATATTATTGATTTTTAGCTTATAAATAAAAATGTATTTTGAGGTTGACCTCAAAAGAAATACCTGGAGAAAAATGCATACATTACGCCGACAAGAGCGTTGCTCTTAAATAAGAAGAAATAAAAATGTCGCAAGACCTGGCGGAAGAGTGGCGTGCTCAAGAGGAAGGATACATATCCTTGTTTTGGAGGTTCCGTAGGGAGCCGACCGCGCGGCTCATTTGCGCGGTTGCGGAGTTATTTAAAACGATTATATGTTTGCTATATAGTAACGGCCAAACGAGACAAACGTTTTTTTTAATCTGTGAATATTTATTAATTAAATAAGTGTTTTTCTGTGATCCTGACCTCCTGGGTCAGGATCGAGTTCAATAATGGACCTAAATCCGCCTTTATGTGATGAGGGAATGGAGTTACAACATACTAAGCGATCATGACTATGATGGGCTTTCTGATGTCGCAGAGAAATACAAGGATGCAGTTGATGGAGATCGAGGTTTGAAAGACGAAGGGAAACGTAAAAGATTGCATGGTGTAAATTCTGATGAGGAAGGGTGGAATACAGTATCAAGAGGGCGGAAGTCGGTGGAAAGTCTCTCGTTGATGAGGTTGATGAGAAGGTTTGCGTAACAAGCTCATCCCCATTGCCGAAACAGTTCGCCTTGGCCCGTCTTTTTAAAGAAAATAAGATTAGTGGTATAACTCGCATTGAATACATTCATCAACTTAAGATGCTGATGACTTTTGAGGAGGAATCTGACGTCGTCAATTTTATTAAGCGTGAGGCGTGGAATAATTTGGGTTGGAGGTGCCATAAGGCTTCGGAGGTTGGAATCTGTTATGGCGTGATAAAGAACATTGACCTCGATGTCAGAAGAGGAAATTATGATGAACCTACGGTGTGATGCAGAAATTAGGCGTTAAAAGGCTCAATATGAGAAAACACGATGGAGACGTAGCTTCTGGCTGGGTAAAATGTGAGTCGGTGCGTCTGGCATTCAAAGGTCTTTCGGATAGGATCAACGGTAGGAACCGAGACGTAGTTTGTTGCCTGTTCTTCTACTCTTGGTCGCGTGGAACTGGCACCTAGACTCACCTAGCTTTAAGACGTTTCAAAGTGATTCTTGCATCGTACTGAATAAAAAACTATTGACTTTGACTTTCCCCTCTTTCGCATATATTCATCCAAGACAGGAGAATAAAAGTTGACTCGTTTATTTTTCCTGTAACTCAATGCCCTCGCTGCTGGAAGTTTGGCCACACTAGAGTGATGTGTCCATCGAAAAAGGTTGTGTGCCCGAAATGTGAAGGGCATGAGAATTGCGAAAGTACATTGTATCGCTGCATCAACTGTAAGGGCAACCATATGGCTCTACCCAGTATGCCCAGTTTTTAAAAAAGAGAGGAGAATCAGAGAGTTGATGTCAGGATCCAATTGTACGTATAAGAGAGCTTCTGGCTTGTCTGCCCCTCTTTTGGTTCCTGTGCGGTCGTTATCTCCTGGTCCTGGCGTCGCGCCGCCGTGTCGGGTCGTGTCTGAACCAGCTGTCTCCAATAACCAGCCTTCTCGCAGTGTAAAATTATTTTCTGAGTTGTATTCATTGCCACAACCTGCGCCACCTGCGCCTTCCTCAGAGGGTCCCTTTGAGTTAGTGCAGGGTCGCAAGAAAAGAAGACGGAGACCGCTGTCATCTGCTTCAGGTCACTTCTCGGCTGAAGTTCCGCAGCAGATGGAAGATGAATGCTGTGATGATGTGCCACGGTCTGATACAAACGCAAGCAAAAGTGAAATTCCTACAACATCACTTTGGTTTTATGCGTTTGTTGATGCGCTTGAAAGATATATTAATGAGTAGACAGTCTTTAGAAGACAACATTCGAGAGGGTTTGTCAGTAGTAACCAAATGGATAGTTTCTAAGGTAGCCAGCTTTTTTTCCGCTGGCTCACTTTTTAACCTATTCATTAATAATGGATAGCAGCACCATTATTTTGAACGTATATAAGCATACAATGGAATTTTATATAGTTTGTATAGGTAAATTAATATTTTAAGTTAAGTTTTCATTGCTGTTTCATAATAGAGCAATGTGGTCGCTAAGCGATAAAGCCCTTTAAAAAAACTATTGTATCTCCTTAGACGTTTATTGAAATCGAACGATTTCAAGGGCTTCAGAATTAAATACTTGAGATAAGTAACGTATTTATTTGGATAAGGATTAAGGATTATCATGTTATTCAAAATAATTTCGCAAATAATGCCTTATTTTAATTAGCTTAAAAGATAGACATACTCTGCCGCTGACTTTTTTTATAACTTTTAAAGAAGAACAGGTAACCCTTGTAGCGATGGTTTTCAGTTTTCTTTAAGAACCAATCATTAATGTACCCTCGAACAAGTTTTATTGTTAAAGCGTGTGTATTTGTTGGCGCTGTTTGAATACAGATAGGCTATTTTATATTCTGTACTACGCGAGCTTAGCCGCGAGAAGTTAGCCGACTTTAGAAATATATGTCTGTCTAGGCAAGGAAGGAAGGCGACTTGAGAGAGGTAACAGGTGGTTGTCCGCTGTTGATCTCGCGTCGGTACCTGGCATTCAACAGATAAAGCTGGAACAATCCAACAAAGTATTCAAGCGGGTGACTCATTCATTCCTAATAACACACCGCATTAAAAATAAATCAAGGTCACCGAAATAGCTCGTAAAATCAGTAAGTTGAAGTGGCAATGGGCAGGTCATATTAGCTCGAAGAACCGACAACCGTTGGGCAATAAAGGTTCTAGAATGGCAACCACGAACCGGAAGACGAAACGTAGGGCGCCCACGCGCCCACCCACCAGATGGACTTGTGATGTATCCTTGTGTACAATAAAGTGTTATCTATCTATCTATCTATCTATCTATGGACCGAAGATCGCGGGAAGTCGATGGATGGGAAGAGCTCAGAATCGTTCTTCCTGGAAATGTGTAGGGGAGGCCTATGTCTAGCAGTGGACTTCTTCAGGCTGATGATGATTAAAATTAGAAATAGTAAGGAATAGGATGGACATTCCTACAAATATAATTAATGCATGTCGTTGCTCACGTTGTACGAGGATAAAATTTAATCTATTTATTATTCATGTCACTAACTATAATTTAATCCAAGTTTATATTAAAATTGATCCTCGATAGTCGATAGTAGAATCATAAAAATATTACAACTAAAGTTCCGCATTTAAGGGGCCAGCGGAGGGCAAATTTTCATACAAACGAAATACCAAAATGATTACTAATTTAAGCAGATTATTACTATATTATTGTTATAACTGTTTTTGTTTAGTATTTATCTAGGTTCCTGAGCAGTTTTTATTTTAAATTACTTACCTCAAATGAAAATAAATACCAATCGCATTTTACACATTTTTTTCATTGCAAAATGTGATTGGTTTTAATTTCATTTGAGGTAAGTAATTTAAAATAAAAACTGTTCAGGAACCTAGATAAATACTATAAGAATACAATTATTACAATAATATAGTGAAAATCTGCCATAACTAGTAATAATTTTGGTATTACGTTTGTATGAAATTCGCCCTCCGCCGGCCCCTTAACGGCCAATTTTATTGTGTTGCTGTGCATTATAAATGCGGAACACGCCCAGGCTTGGGTAACATAGAATATTTGATTCGGGTACCAAAAGAACTCACTAACATTATTTTGAAATAGGTACTTGAAGGGCACCACGCTTTTTATAGATTATGAAAACTAAAAAAACTTTAACGAAACAGCTGCAAAGGTATACAATAATATCATTAAATTAAGTTTTAAAATCATCAAAACCAATCTCCGATCTTAGCTGCGTCGGCATGCACTTAAAACTTAACTCCTGACCCTAAAGTTTCGAGATGCTTGGGTACACCAGTGGTTCGCCCCGAACCGAGAATCTTGATATGCTTATATTTATGCCAAACACAATGTTTGAACTAGCTTCTCACTAACTTGGATTACCATTCTAATGAAATAGTACATTGTTACCTGAGTGTTGAAAGTCACGTTTTTTGAGTCCCGAGACGGGTTTGGCGCCAGAGCGTTAGCGAGGGCGCCAATGGAGCTTGAGGGACTTAAAAGACTTTCACCCGAGGTAAACACTGTGCTTTTCATTACGAATACAAGGAAAGTGAAAATAAAAACATGAAAGAAGAATTTGTGAAAATGAAGATTGAATTGCCGCCTTCCCGGTTTTTTTTTTTCTTTTTCTCTGGCGGGCCTTCGGCTTCGGCTCGCCAGCATTATTCAGCCATTATTTTCATTCTCATAATTTTAAAAATGGTAAATGTCAAATCTATGTTATTTTAAATAAATAGTTGAAGCTATATATTAATCAAGTAATTTAGAAGATATATTATTTATTTAATACTATCTTTATGTTATTTAAATTTAAATTTTACATTGCGCTATCTTATTAGACTTTTTAAACTTCTTACTGTTGTAATGAGTTTCCAACCTACTTGCTGAATAAAAAGTTGGAATTTGGTTCAACGACCTCCTTGCAGTTAGAAAGACTTTAGAAAGTTGGAACATGGTTGAATAAAATAGAACTTGTTTTTTTTTATAATTTGACAGCTGTCAGTAGAAAGCGATTCTCCCTAGGGCTGAAAGTTTTACTTTCAATTAGGCCCCTCAGGCAACTTCAGACCTACTTTCAGAGTATGAGTAATGAAAAGATATTTTTTATTCTTCTTAAATTTAAGATCTTAGTTCTTATCAGGGTTTTGATGCAATTTTCTCCAATTAAGTCTTTCGAATGCAGACGACGAAAAGTAGGGCGCCCACCCACCAGATGGATCGACGACATTGTATAAGATCGCGGGAAGCCGGTGGATGGAAAGAGCTCAGAATCGTTCTTCCTGGAAATGGACTTCTTTATACGATATAAATATATATATTTTTTTAATTCTTACATTTCAATTAAACGGACGTTTTCAGGATCATCTGGCCCATAACACACTCGATATGCAGCGCGCCGATCACCGCCATATCGTATTACAAATGGCCTTAAAAGCTGCAGATATCTCGAATCCCGGCCGGCCATGGGTAATAAGCTATAAGTGGAGTCAGCAAGTCTGCACCGAGTTTTTCGCACAAGGAGATAAAGAAACTGAGCTCAATCTTAAAGTATCCAGCCTCTGCGACCGCAATAAGGACTCCATCCCTAAGATTCAAAAAGGTAATACTCTTCTTCATCTTCTTTAATGGCACCTGTCCATTTTGGATCAATTTTGCCAGTGTCGAGTGAGAATATTATTATTACCTAAATAAAATACTTTTTCGTCAAGTCAAGTCAGTCATAGACAAGCCGGCTAGCCGACAAGCCTAACTTGGCTTTGAAAACCAATGATGGTCGTTTGTTTTCAAAACCATCAGAAACATTTTCGATCAAATCAGAATATCACATAATACACATTCATTCCAACTGCTAACACTTTGAGCTAAGACCTCAAGTAATGTTGGTTAAAATACTACCGAAATTACACAGCAAAACTCAAAATAACACCAGAAAACACATAAAATGAAAAAGCTATGTGACTTCCCAAAATGACAGAAAACGAATCCCAAGGTAATACTCGCGGTTAACTAATAGACTTTGTTAATTCAAAGTCATAAATATGTTAATTATTCAGTTTTTTTTTATTGTAGACAATTCACACAACTCTACCCAGCCCCAAACTAAGCAGAGCTTGTAATATGGGAACCAGATAGCTGATATAATACTTGAATACATTTTTTGTTTTGTAAATACATACTTAGATAACAATTGTTGTATCACAAGGATCATTTGAAATGAAATAAATATTAATTGGATAGTAACAAACATTACAGTAACAGTATTGTACAGCTAGGTTACGCTTAAAATTAAATTTCCTGGTGGGATAACAGTGGTACTCAAACTAGAATTACCCTACTCTGATATGTCATACCAATGCCCTGCTGAACAAACTAAGACAGTTTTGATTAATAATTACTACACATATTATTATTATTTTCAAATTTAATATGCATAATAATTCAAAATTTAATTTTGAAACGTCCTAAAGCTATGTGAGTCTATAATAGGTGCCAGTTCCACGCGACCAAGCCTAAAGAACAGGCGACAAACTACGGCTTGGTTCCTACCGTTGTTTTGTCTTAATCGGATGTCGGTAGTAAAATGTATTGATGTTAAAGAATTAATACTAATTTATTATAAGAATTAAGAATTAATAACTGGCCTCTCAGCTCAGTTAGTAGCTCTGCCTTCTGCGCCGTAGATCGTGGGTTCGATCCCCACCGAGAACAAATGAAAATGATGATGATGATGAAAATAAATAGTAAGTATTGTGTCTACAATATTTTTTTTATATTTTTATTGTATTCTTAGTATGTATTTACCAAAACAAATAAAAAAAATATATCAGCTATCTGGTTCACATAGTACAAGCTCTGCTTAATTTGGAGCTAGATAGTGTTGTGTGGATTGCCTACAATATTTATTTATTTATTATTACTCAATCAACGTTACGTTTTTTTGCAGGATTTTTCAGATATGTCGTCATGCCATTATTTACGGCGTGGAACGAATATCTCGCATCGGATTTATCCCGAGAGATGCTAAAAAATCTAGTTAACAACGAAGCCGAGTGGACAAGAAACGACCAGCGCTCAACTCAAAATTCGACCTCTAACGACCTTGGAAATGTAATAAGCGACGCAGATAACGTCGATTACGACCTTGAAACAAGCACGATCATATCTGGAAGTTCTGAGTTGCTTGTTCAGTCTTCCATAAGCTCAGCTGGATCTGGGTCACTGCAGCGCGTTCCTCGGCGTTCGTCGCATAGCCCGATGCGGCAGTCGGCTCTTAAAGATGCCATTCGCCGATTTTCTGCTCCTTTGCACATCTGGCCGGAGCCCCCTAAAGTTGTCATTAGCTTGGACTTAGACAGCGATGATACTCAAAGCGGCGAAGTCAAAGGTACCTACTTTTTAACTAATCGCCAAGTTATGCATGTTTGCGCTTAGGACGCGTAGACAAGCCATGGAGTCTACGATGTCCACGTGGGCGCACCAAGCTTATCACTTCGTGTTAAAGTATACATACGTGCTGTTCTGTTTTATCGATATCAGTTTTTATAAAGTTCATAAAAGTCATCTTTTTCATTCTTTTAGAATGTTAGATAAAATCTAGGCGTAGATTCTGAATGAGAAGAATTGTTTAATTGCAAAGTAAAATTTAGCCAAAACGTATGATTCCTACGCCGAAACCGGACCGGAAGACGAAGCGTATGGCGCCCATCCACCAGATGGACCGACGACATTGTTAAGATCGCGGGAAGCCGATTGATGGAAAGGGCTCAGAATCGTTCTTCCTCGAAATGTGTGAGGGAGGCATGGGATGTCCAGCAGTAGACTTCTTCAGGCTGATGATGATGACTCTTACATGTTTTATTTACATTTCTAGGGACGTAATCTTACTTATCAAATAAATCTCTCGTATATAATTTTTTCGCATGAGATGGAGGGACGAGCTGAGCGGGACTGGCAACTCAAAGCAGAAGATCGTAGCTAATGGCGAAAATGGGGGAGGCCTTTGCCCAACAGACGGACTCTACGGGCTAGTAGTAATAGTTATAATTTTTAACAGGAAAAATCATAATGTCGTTTTCAGCGCACACGACTCTGGCATCGGTTATAATTGAGGAGTCGAGCTCTTCCTCCGGGTCTCAGCCCATGTCGGCTGGATATGACAACAATGGCGCACCGAGCAACGGAAATGCTGGCCACTTCCGTCGCTCGGCGCGCAGCTCTGATGAATGCCTCGAGCGCTTACTGGGCGAAAGCACACCGGGTCAGTTACCTAGTTTAGTTACACAAGAGGTTCCCAACCTTTTTATTCTCATAGACCACTTTCATAATTTTACTGGTTCCGGTGGACCCCTTAATCCTGATGCTACATTTTTATAATATTCCCAGTCGACAAAAAAATATGGAGATTAGATCTAACCATGGACATTTGCATTGCGGCTGAGTTCCTACAACGAATTACCAGTTTTCGAAAAAAATAAGAATTGATAAATTAATTAATTTAATTGGTAGACGAAGCCAACATTTTAGCTCTTCAATATATACATATATATATATTAGTTTTTTTGTCACGCCATCATAGACCTCCGGTCGAGTCTCTCGTGCACCCCTGGGGGTCCACCTGGACCACGTTGGGAATCAATGAGTTACATGAAAAAAGAACGCTAGAAGTTGTAGAGAGTGTACAAAACCCGAACCTTATACCACCATAACTATAGGTGTGGGTTTTGCATGCGCACAGTCGCCCCTACCATCTTCTTAGAGCGTTATTTTTAAATGACGCAAACTACTTAATATTAGTAGAGCTCTTTGTGGGGAACTTGTCCAGGGAAGTATTACCACCGTTTTCTGCCGTGAAGCAGCGTTGCTGTGTTTCAGTGTAAAGAGTGTGGGTACCCGGTGTAATTACAGCACGTGAGGCTTAACATTTCTATGTCACGAGTTGATGGACGGAAAATAGTGTATTGTAGAATCATTCCTGGGGTGCGTGACCTGCGAGGCAATGCTTTGTTATAGGCGATGGTTACCACTTAACATCACTCGAGCCATATGCTTGTTTCATCAGCTAATAGAATTTAAAACAAGCTTTGGGGTTTTGAGGAGAAGGGAAATAGCAGTGCTGCACGGCTCACCACGCGGGACTAGGAATTAAAGTATAATCTTTTTATTTGTTTTTTCCAGAGAGCAAGACAGAGACTAGCAGCAGCAATAATATGATAGTGTTTACGCCAATTAAGAAAGCTGTGGACGAGATCGCGGAAGTTCTTCTGCCCCAGCTATCGATCACTGAGCCGTACCACCGCCGCCGTGGGTCTGCGCCTGCGCCGATCGCTGGGTCTGAGCTGCAGCGCCTGGCTTCCAACCTGTCGCTCCAGCTGGAAAAGCGGAAACAAAGCGCTGCTTCCTGCCACCAGGTAAAATGTTACTTTCACATGCCACAATGCAAAATTACAAATTTAGTAGTAGTAGAGCTCTTTGTGAGCTCGTCCGGGGAAGTACCACCACCATGCCTATTTCTGCCGTGAAGCACCATTGCTGTGTTTTGGTTTGAAGGGTAAATATCTGTATGCCTCAAGTTGATGGACGCAGGGCAGTGCGTCGTAGGGCACGTTTCTGACGTGCGTGATCTGCGATGCAATGTTTTGTTGTAGGCGATGGTTACCACTTAACATTCAGTGGGCCATTATGCTTGTTCTATCAACTAGTTCTATAAAATGCAAAACCTACAACGTACAAGCTCTGATCAGTTTGGGCCTAGATAATGTTTCGCTTATTTAAAAAAAAAATTAAAGACTGCCTGATAACCAGCGCTGTTTGGCATAGTAGATAATGCCGTGTCAGGCACCAAAAAGCAAATGTATGTATGTCAAATAAATGTATTTTCTTTCTTTCTTTCACAATGTGTATTTATTTATTTTAATGTGTGTTTTGTAAACTGTTTCAGAGGATTGCAGTAGAAAAGACTCCGGCTGGTTATGCTCGCCGAGGCTCTCTGCCTGTGGAGGTGATGACAGCATGTATGCAGCAACGCTTTTTATTATTATTTTTTAAGTTTGTTTTAGTATTTTTGTTTATTTACACCCCTATTTGGCAACTACCAGAAAACAAATAAGACCAACGTAAAAAAGACCAATTTTATGGACACAGCAAGTTATCCCTGTGAAAGGTTTCAACAATATTTATTTATTATTCGACATTTTCGTGCAACTATACCCCGAGTCGGAATTTTGCTAGCACATTTCGTAGACGAAATGTTGTAAATGAAGTGGGACGTGCTCTTCTGGCATCTAGACTCACCTAGCTATAAGACGTTTCATAGTGATCTTTGTGTTACTACTGAATAAAGACATCTTTGACTTTTGACTTTGAGTAGTATTTTTTTGATGATTTTAATTTCTTTGCTGCTATGTTTATATAGTAAAATATAAGTAGTTTTAGATTTAAGTTGAATAGTTTAAAATTCGACGGTCTGCCTCTAGGTCTTTGAGCATCCCTTGGCCACCATTCTGTAGCCGCCCAATTCAATAATAATTACATTTGTTTATTATTTCTAGGTATTTCCACATGATGCGGAGCAGAAGGAATAGAATGCAACGCAACAAGAAGAAATAAGGTGCTCCGTATTGGCTCTGCATATGTTTTACAGTTATTCTAAAATAACTATGGGGAGCACCTTCTCTATCTGAAAATACACAGAGCAAACATCAAATTAAGATCAACAAACATGACTTACCACACCTATTGACACTTGGATCGTACGAACACGAACTTTGACCTTAAACACGAGCAGACTAAATCAAAATTTAGCGAAATCACTAATTTCGTCATCATCAGTAACGATGCCAAAATTGGTAAAGAAGACATTGACTTTTTGCCACCAGAAATATATGCATAAATAAAAAAAAAAGAATAATGTGGACAATCAACACGATCTAGCCCCAAATTAAGCAGAGCTTTTACTATGGGAACCAGACAGCTGATATAATACTTATATACATATTAAAGTCATGAAGTCTTTATAAGAACGATTCCTAAAGAAATACTACTTGTAACTTATGACAAGTTGAAGAATTGAGTTTCTTTCAGTGGAACTAGTTCCATTAGCACTCACTGGTAATCCTTTTACTCGAGTGGAACTAAAGATACCGAGACATGTATGTTCCTACCTGCAACGACAATATTACCAAGACAGTGTGTACGTGCCTAGCTGCAATGGCAATATTACCAAGACGGTGTGTACTTGCCTAGCTGCAGTGACGATATTACCGAGACGGTTTGTACGTTCCTAGCTGCAGCGACAATATAACAGAGATAGTTTGTTCGTTCCTAGCTGCAGCGACAATATTACCGAGACAGTGTGTACGTACGTCCCTAACTGCAGTGGCAATATTACCAAGATGGTGTGTACTTGCCTAGCTGCAGTGACGATATTACCGAGACGGTTTGTACGTTCCTAGCTGCAGCGACAATATAACAGAGATAGTTTGTTCGTTCCTAGCTGCAGCGACGATATTACCCAGACTGGGTTCGTTCCTAGCTGCAGCGACAATATTACCGAGACAGTGTGTACGTACGTTCCTAACTGCAGTGGCAATATTACCAAGACGGTGTGTACTTGCCTAGCTGCAGTGACGATATTACCGAGACGGTTTGTACGTTCCTAGCTGCAGCGACAATATAACAGAGATAGTTTGTTCGTTCCTAGCTGCAGCGACAATATTACCGAGACAGTGTGTACGTGCCTAGCTGCAATGGCAATATTACCAAGACGGTGTGTACTTGCCTAGCTGCAGTGACGATATTACCGAGACGGTTTGTACGTTCCTAGCTGCAGCGACAATATAACAGAGATAGTTTGTTCGTTCCTAGCTGCAGCGACAATATTACCGAGACAGTGTGTACGTACGTCCCTAACTGCAGTGTCAATATTACCAAGATGGTGTGTACTTGCCTAGCTGCAGTGACGATATTACCGAGACGGTTTGTACGTTCCTAGCTGCAGCGACAATATAACAGAGATAGTTTGTTCGTTCCTAGCTGCAGCGACGATATTACCCAGACTGGGTTCGTTCCTAGCTGCAGCGACAATATTACCGAGACAGTGTGTACGTACGTCCCTAACTGCAGTGGCAATATTACCAAGACGGTGTGTACTTGCCTAGCTGCAGTGACGATATTACCGAGACGGTTTGTACGTTCCTAGCTGCAGCGACAATAGAACAGAGATAGTTTGTTCGTTCCTAGCTGCAGCGACGATATTACCCAGACTGGGTTCGTTCCTAGCTGCAGTGACAATATTACCGAGACAGTGTGTACGTACGTCCCTAACTGCAGTGGCAATATTACCAAGACGGTGTGTACTTGCCTAGCTGCAGTGACGATATTACCGAGACGGTTTGTACGTTCCTAGCTGCAGCGACAATATAACAGAGATAGTTTGTTCGTTCTTAGCTGCAGCGACGATATTACCCAGACTGGGTTCGTTCCTAGCTGCAGCGACAATATTACCGAGACAGTGTGTACGTCCCTAACTGCAGTGGTGATATTACCAAGCCGGTGTGTACGTTCCCAGCTACAGCGAAGATATTACCGATAGAGCATGTACGTGTCTACCTGCAGTGACGATATTACCGAGACTGTGGGTACGTGCCTAGCTGCAGTGACGATATTACCGAGACTGTGGGTACGTGCCTAGCTGCAGTGACGATATTACCGAGACTGTGGGTACGTGCCTAGCTGCAGTGACGATATTACCGAGACTGTGGGTACGTGCCTAGCTGCAGTGACGATATTACCGAGACAGTGTGTACGTGCCTAACTGCAATGGCGATATTACCAAGAGGGTATGTACGTTCGTAGCTAGCTACAGCGAAAATATTATCGAGACTGTGTGTAAGTGCCTAGCTGCAACGACGATATAACAGAGATAGTGTGTTCGTTCCTAGCTGCAGCGCCGATATTACCAAGACGGTATGTACGGTCCTAGCTACTGCGAAAATATTACCGAGACAATGTGGACGTGCTTAGCTGCAGTGACGATATTACCAAGACGGTATGTACGGTCCTAGCTACAGCGAAAATATTACCGAGACAGTGTGTACGTTCCTAGCTGCAGCGACGATACTAAAGTCAGCGGAGAATATCAACGAAAAAGATGCTATTTTGAGCATTGTTTTAACTCTAAGAAAAGGGGCTTTCTGACGTGATATGTCAATCTAAACTGACATGAGATGAAAATACGATTCTAGACCAATGTAAAATTTTATGCTAATTAAAACCTAAATTCTGTAGGTTTTGTCTTTATTTCAATTTAATGAGCATAAATGGAAAAGTACCTACGACCAGAGCGGTTTGACGAGGACCCATCAACGAAAGCTACCAAAGGATGGCTACACTGGAAAAAAACGTTTGTCAACTTCTTCGCTCAATCAGAACCCGAAAGTAAAAGCAGCGAGGCTGCGAAATGGCAAGAAACTAAGCTACAACTCCTAGTTAATCATATATCTCCCAAAGTTTACGCCTATGTAAGCGAGTGCTACTCTTACGACTCCGCTATTGCAGAACTCGATAAATTATACATCAAGGCGAACAATATAATCTACGCTCGACACATCTTAACAACGAGAAGGCAGCAACAAGATGAAACAGTCGACATTTACTTACAATTTCTTAAACAATTAGCCAAAGACTGTGAATTCAAGAGTGTAGATGCTGAAACCAACAAAAATGACAGCATTTGTGGTGCGTTCATTGCTGGTATGGCATCCAACAAAATACGATCACGCCTTCTAGAAAATTTGTCACTGACGCTAGATGAAACATACAATATAGCTCTCTCTATGGAGACGGCGGAAACGAACTCACAAAACTTCATCAACCCAGTTGTCAGTGCTGTGCCTGAAGCTCAAAACATCATCGCTGATCCTCAAACTCCTACTGCAGCTGCTAAAACATCACACATAAATAAATTTTCTACTTGAAAATGTTGGTACTGTGGAGGAGCACAACATGCCAGAAAGAATTGTCTAGCAAGAGACACTGCTTGCAAATCTTGTGGCAAACAAGGACATTATAACAAGGTATGTCGCTCGAAACCTAGCACCAGTGCTTCGATGTCTTCGTCCGAAGATTGCGGCCACTGCTTGGCCATCCTTGCTGCTGCACCTGCTTCAGAACATGCAAATAGGTGACCACTTTTATGAGCATGTCAATCTGCTAATAGTAAAGAATCTTTGTGCTGACTTGATAATCGGTCATGCATGACTTACTAGCGTTCCATTCGGCTCTACAGTTTGACTTTGGTAGTCCCAAAGATGCATTCAAAGTGTGCAGCGTCGCAGAGGCCTCAGTACCTGTTGTACCACTATTCGCAAATGTTTCTCCGGACTGTAAGCCCATAGCGATACGATCACGTAAATACAGCCTTGAAGACCAGAGTTTTATACACGACGAAGTCAAAAAACTCCTGGACAACGGAATCATTGAAGAAAGTCATTCGCCTTGGAGGGCACAAGTACTCATAACTAAAAGTGCTACTCATAAAAAGCGCTTAGTCATTGACTACTCCCAAACCATCAACCGGTACACCCAATTAAATGCATATCCACTACCTAATATGGAAGAAATGGTGTCAAAAGTGTCAAAGTATGCAATCTTTAGTACCATCGATCTACAAAGTGCCTATCACCAAGTTCCTATACTCCCTTACGAGAAACCTTTTACAGCCTTCGAGGCATGTGGCAACTTGTACCAGTTCTGCAGAATTCCGTTTGGTTTTACTAATGGGGTAGCCAGTTTTCAAAGAACCGTAGACTGGCTTATCAGAAAAGAAAATCTTTCTGGAACTTATGCCTATCTCGATGATATAACTGTATGTGGCAATACCCAAAGTGAACACGACCAGAATTTGGAAAGATTTATGAAGGCAGCTGACAAATTTAATCTAACTCTAAACGAGAACAAAAGCAAGTTCAGTCAAAGGACTATCAATTTACTTGGATATACTATAGAGGACCACGTTATTAAGCCTGATGGTGACCGATTACAGCCCCTGTTGAAAATGCCACCGCCAAATGATCTAGCGACCTTGAGGAGGACGTTGGGGATGTTTGCCCACTACTCCAGATGGATCCCTAATTTTTCAGAAAGAGTCCATGTCCTCGCTCACGCCAACTCTTTCCCACTAAGTGAGGAAGCTAAAGCTTGTTTCGAAAGTTTAAAAGGACAATCGCTAAGTCCTCCGTCCATGCTATCGATGACAACATGCCCTTCACACTAGAAACTGACGCATCTGAACATTCGGTTGCCGCTACGCTGACCCAAGACTCACGTCCCGTTGCTTTTTACTCCAGATATTTGAATCACAGCGAACTCAATCATTCAGCCATCGAGAAAGAAGCGTATGCCATAGTAGAATCATTGAAAAAGTGGCGTCACTTCCTCATCGGCAAACCCTTCAAGCTAATTACGGACCAGAGATCTGTCTCATTCATGTTTAATGCCAAACACGCCAGTAAAGTTAAAAATGAGAAGATTCAAAGATGGCGTCTTGAACTAGCGCCATTTAAATATGATATTATGAAAGGACAACAGAGCAGCTGACGCTCTATCGCGCATATGTGCTTGCACTATGAACTCAACAAATAAACTCGAATCGCTCCATGCATCACTCTGCCACCCAGGAGTAACAAGAATGTACCATTGGCTCAAAAGTAAGAATCTACCCTACTCCATCGATGAAGTCAGAACGATGACTCGAAATTGCCGGTTGTGTGCTGAAATGAAACCAAGATACTTTAACAATCCCACTCCTCTTCCAAAGCTTATAAGGCAACATCTGCTTTCGAACGTTTAAGTATTGACTTCAAAGGGCCGCCGCTCCCATCAATCTCCAACAACAAGTACATTCTCACCGTTATTGACGAATATTCACGATTCCCTTTTGCTTTCCCATGCAGCGACATGACTGCCAAAACCATTATCAAACATCTTAATAGTGTATTTATGATATTCGGTATGCCTGCTTATATCCATTCAGACAAAGGCACCCAATTCCTATCGGCTGAGGTAAGAGATTATCTCCATTCTAAAGGGATAGCTACAAGCAACACCACCGCGTACAATCCACAGTGCAATGGCCAGGTCGAAAAGTTGAATGCCATTGTCTGGTAAGCTATACAATTAGCTTGTGGAACACATAATGCTCCAATCGAACATTGGGAACAATACTTGTCTTATCGGTGGCACTTCACTCAATTCGATCGTTACTCTGCACAGCGACCAACTGCACTCCGCACGAAAGAATGTTTGGGCACACTCGCCGATCACCTAACGGTAATACGATACCGTCGTTGCTCGCAGGCTCGGGACAGGTGCTGATGAAACGATTCGATCGAAAGAGTAAATACCAGCCAGTTGTAGAGGAAGTCGAGCTAATTCAATCAAATCCGGACTACTCGTTTGTCAGATTACAAGATGGACGAGAGACTACAGTATCAAATCGACACCTTGCGCCTATTAGTGACAATTCCGGTGAAAGACTATTAGCTTCAGAACCAGAGATGGAAGAAGAATATACGACTCCACCTAGCTCGCCATCTTCGCCAATAACCTCTCCATCTCCTATTTCTCCAGTATCCGCTCCGTCTCCAATTGTTGAAGACTTGCCTGTTGTGGTGGTCCCTACTCAAAGCTCTACTCCTCATGTCGCCTCACCTCCTGTTTTGAGAAGATTGGGTAGAGCCAGAAAACCACCTCGTTATCTACAAGACTATATCGTGGGAGAATGACGTGACATGTCAATCTAAACTGACATGAGATGAAAATACGATTCTAGACCAATGTAAAATTTTATGCTAATTAAAACCTAAATTCTGTAGGTTTTGTTATTTCACTGTCACTTGGTGGAGCTGCTTGAATGTGCTGCAGCAGTGCATCGTGGGCACGCTCCTAATGTGCGTGACCTACGTGTCTATCTACGTACTCTCAAACTGAGGCTGAAAAGCACAATAATAGAAATAAATGTTTTGTCATTACTAAATAGAAATAGATACTAGTTTAGGTATTGTATGTGAAAAATAAATGTATTAAAGTTACGATCATAGCGCTCAAACAATGTTCATGCTTTAAATTTTCATAATAAGATATATTATAAACATTAAGATAAGTATACCTTTTTGAGAGAGGCTGTTACTAATGATTTCTTTAGTATAGCTTAGGGGGCGTCCATAAATTACGTGATGTGTTTCTTTAAATTTTTTGGCCCTCCCTCCCCCCCCTGGTGAGATGTCGTGAGATTTTATTCAACCCCCTCCCCCATCCCCCAATCTCACGTGAGATTTTTCAAAATGTGGGTTTCTTACGTAAACGCGTTGGATTGTTGCTTACAAACAACTTGGGCGATTTGGCATTTTATGTGCGTATGTATGTATGTATTTATGTATGTTTGTCCGACGATAACTTTCGAACCGTTGATCCGATCTGCATGAAATTTGATGAGTCGATAGCTTGACCTTGAAAAATTTACTGGTAAGTATATGAGTGAAATCGGATGAGGGGTTATAAAGATATGGGGTTTTTAACGGGTGCAAAAATAAAAGAAGTGACACAAAAAAATCAAGTTACATGTCATATGAAAGAACTTTTCTTGGACATTCCAAAACCGTTTTTACTTTTTTTCTAGGACGCTCAGTTTTTGGTGTACAAAAAAAAAGGTTAAATTAAGGGAACCAACGACCCGAGGGCCCCCATCTTTAAGAATTTAGTTGACATAAAGGTTTTTCTAATGGTCGGTCAATTTTATTACTTATTCTTATTTTTTTTTCTTGAAATAAATTAAGGAGGTACTCAGCTTTCATAAAATGGTAGAAAATGCCTGGTCTGATGATGGAGCCAAGGTCAGTCCAACGGAACTCTTCAGTCAATTGGCCCATTGAGTTATAACTTGTTTACCATACAAAGTCAGTGAGGGATAGTCAGAGGCAAGGTCAAACAGTAAATCTGGACAGAAATCCTTCTCAAAGTACCTAAGATAAAACACAATGCGTGATGGTGGCACATTTTTTCTGATTAGTTATTTATTCAGGTACTAGTCTAAGAGCCCGCTATAGAAGGACCTTCACCGAGCTGGTTATTTAATGAAACGTATTTTATATTTAACTAGCTGTGCCCGCGACTTCGTCCGCGTGGTATAATGTCTATGGGTAGCATTTTTAATTTGCATCGGAAGAAAACAGTAATTAAATAACAACGTCATATTCGCGTGCACGTGACACAGTCGTCTGCCCTCTTACTAAACTTAGACATATGGCGTCGTACTACGCCACACTTTCATCCCTCCCGCATTCCTCTCCGAACTCCCCCCACACTCCCCCAGACTCCCCTCCACAATCCCCCTGTACTCCCCCCGCACCTCCCTTCCACACTCCCCCCGCACCTCCCCTCTACACTCCCCACTGTACTCCCCTCCACACTCCCCCTGTACTCCCCCCGCATCCCCCCTCGCTCCTCCCCTCCACACTCCCCCTGTACTCCCCTCCACACTCCCTCCGCACCTCCCCTCCACACTCCCCCCTGTACTCCCCTCCACACTCCCCCCGAACCTCCCCTCCACACTCCCCCTGTACTCCCCCCTGTACTCCCCTCTACACTCCGCCCTGTACTCCCCTCCACACTCCCCCACACCTCCCCTCACCTCCCCTCCACACTCCCCCCTGTACTCCCCTCCACACTCCCCCCTGTACTCCCCTCCACACTCCCCCCTGTACTCCCCCCGCACCTCCCCTCCACACTCCCCCTGTACTCCCCTCCACACTCCCCCCGCACCTCCCCTCCACACTCCCCCCTGTACTCCCCTCCCTCTACCCCCCCAGCACAAACTTTAAATGTCATATTTTTTTATATCAAATCAACAGACTAAAAAATAAGTTTTAAGTTTCTAGCTCTAAAAATGACGATACTTCCATACAACTTTCAACACCTATTTTCAACCCCTTACAACCCTTTTTTCGCAATAAAAAGTAGCCTATGTCCTTCCTCAGGCCCTCAACTATCTGTGTACCAATTTTCATTTCAATCGGTTCAGTAGTTTTGGCGTGAAAGCCAGACAGGACGACAGACAGACAGACAGAGTTACAAACGCATTTATAATATTAATAAGGATTAAATATGCCAATAAATATATTCTATATGGGTTGCCTATCAAATTTCAGTCCAGAATAATTATGATTAATTAATAATTAAAAAAAAATGGTTTGTTTATTAAACAAATTCTATACCAATCAAAAGTATAGACCCCAGTATTTTTATTCAATAAACATACCGGTGCAAAATGCTAGTATGGATTTACCTGTTTATACCTGGCTACCCGAGAGTTGTGACCGGAAAAAAATAGGCAACCTAACGTTTGCATATTCTATGGGGTCTATACTTTCGATTGGTATAGAATTTGTCTAATAAACAAACCGGTGGAAAGTTAAAAAATCTTTTTTTTTTTTAATTATTAATTAATCCTATCCTGGACTGAAATTTGATAGGCAACCCATATAGAATATATTTATTGGCATGTTTAATTAAATATAAAATACGTTTCATTAAATAACCAGCTCGGTGAAGGTCCTTCTATAGCGGGATCCTATACTATACCTATGAACTTAACTTTTCAGAGCATTTGGATCGCACCACGAGATCTCAGTTCGGGGTGGTTGTAAAAAGAAAAAAATCTTTCTCTTCGTGCTTTTATTTACGATTAGTTAAAGACAGTAGCGCGAAAACAAAGGACGGGTTTAAAACGGGACCGTAGTAGTATATATTTTTTTTGTTTCAATCATAATAAAAATTGCGTGATATTTGCCGAGACCCCCCCCTCTCCCCAACGTAAGATTAGATGAGATTTGACTCGACCCCCTCCCCCCCTTAAACATCTCACGTAATCTATGGATGCTCCATTATTTGACGATGGGGCTTCATGTTGGTCACAAAAAAAGACTGATCATCATGAGCATCAATCAATCGCCCATCTCTTCAAAATAGCTATTGTGTGATAAAGCTCAATGTAGTGTTGTGTACTGGCTTTTTATAAACACATGAACATCATCACTAAAGACTAAGTAAAAGTGCCAATAGACACATTCTGAGTATAGTTAGTGTTAAAGATTTTAATGTTATTAATGCACTGCATTGTAGCGGTTTATTTAATACATAACGTTAGGCATAATTTTTAATATAATTATGTATTGAATGTTTGTATCTGAATACTTCTATGGTAATTTTAACAATAATATACAGCATGAGTTTGAATTCGTATGTTATCCCGAAAGGGGCTTATGCTACTCCTGAATGTCAACAGCATTAGTTCTATGACTTTTCTGAATCAGGACTTTTTCATTCAACAAATGGTGTGTAAAACTTACGCCATGATTTTGCTTAAAAGCTTGCTAAGCAACCCTATAACCAGCTGATTACTTGACCTCTGTTGAACTATGTCTTATTTGACACCCAAAATCTGCCATTGGCAAGTCAAAAAGCAATATAAATTTATTACCGCCACAAGTGTCATTATTGGCTAGCGAAAAATGTGATTGGATGCCTGCAATGGCCAAAATCCAATCAAATTAGCGCCGGCCCCGCCCAAGATGTAGGGTTTTCACACAAAACATTTTGTTTAAGCATTTCAATTGATTATTTTTTTTGTATGGAAGATTTCGATTTCGTATTTCACAGAACGGTTTTCATAGCTTGTGCAAAACCATGGTCCCTATCACCACCTTTTGGGATAACATACGAATTCAAACTCAGGCTGTATATATAATTAGAAAAAGTTGTGTAATGCATCTCTAAATTAGTAAATAGATACTGTTGGCAGGTATAACTGGAGACTTTAATTATATCAAAGATATCTACAATGTTTTAGATAGTACTAAGATCTTCTTAATAAATCCTATGGTCCTAAAAATGTCTGACTGCTAGACCCAGAAGTTTGTTTTGCAAAACTTAAAAATGCTCATGGCGTTTATGACCCTGCGGACCAAATTTTTCCAAGTTTTTAACTTATTTATGAATCACTCACTTTGAGTGAATCAATCTTTACACTCGAGTTACCTAAAGATATGTTAAATCCTATACTTATTTCTATACTTGTATAACAAAGTATAGGGATATCCCATATACCTTTTTTATATCCGAACTTTATATAAATTAAATGTATACTGTTGATAAGAAACCACAGTTCGTTAGTTATTCCTTGTTAGAATATAAAAAACTATATTATAAGAATCTCGAACCGGGGTTGCCCGTTTAGGACATATTCCACAGTTCGAAGTTATTGGACAGATCTTCATTTCGCTTGGTCTGATTACCAATGTACTTCAGAATATTGAAAGACGTAGCAACAACGGCAATTGGTCTTTAAAGGAATAAGTAAGTTATCACTTAGGTACAATTTCTTTCGAACCAACTCTGGAGTCTGTCCAAAACGGAGAAACTCATTTTAATCTAGTCAAAACATACAAACATAGACCCAGGAAAGACGGCCAATTGGAATATTAATGTTGTAGATAATGCTTTTAGATATAAATGTTATGATTCCTGGCCGGAATTAACTTCTTATACATATATGTGTTTCTTAGAATTAAGCACATAACTAATTATTAATTGTTAAGTACACTAAAAATGTAAGCAACGCTCTGTGCGGTTACTATCTAATGGTCTATGCATTTAATTAGCGTGTTTTATAACCACTTCTTTCCATGGGATTCCTGTCTAATTTTAAGTTTATAATGTATGGAGTTAGGATAGGTGGATAGGTAATTATTATTAGCATCTATCAATCTATCGAAAAGTAGTAACATCTTATTTTTTGCACTACTTTAAGTAGGTAGGTATACCGTTGTGCACACATTACGAGAAAATGCTGTTGGCGTTGTACGTTCATACAAACGTAGTCTTTTCTCTCTGTATAATACTAGAGAAAATATGTCTTTACCGTGCGATCTATATAATATATAAGTAGCACTGTAACTGTATGCTGCTTTTTTCTTAAAAATAATTATAAAACGAAACTTTCAAAAATTCAAAAATCTTCGTCCATTAAACCAATTTTACTAATAAAAACAATAAAAGGAAGGAAGGAGAATATACAGGCATAACTAAAGCCTGTATGCTTGCAAAAAAAGCCCTTCATTATATAATTTAAAAAAAAACTCTAGTTTTATAGGGAACAGGACAATACGAATTTGCGATTTTTGTAGGTAAAATCTTTATACTTAAAAAAACATTACATTTACATTTTACATTTTCAAAAAAGTTTTTTTAATGTAAAATTGTTTAGAGATAGATATTTATGAGATCACTGCAGGATCGTTGGCCTAACTCATTCGTTGGGTAAACTTTTATGTAGGAATACATATTAGTAGCAAAATTATTTTATTCTGTTTGTAAGTAAACTGTTTGTAAATAAGGATTGCACATAAGATTTTAGCGTTTAGCAATTTAGCTGTTTTTAGCGTCTATAATAAAGGAACAGTATTGTTTATAATTTATTACTAAATTATCTCTTCGTAGTTCTAGCTTCTAGGTCTAATCAACCCAACACAAAAGCGACCTCCACACGTGTGTTCGGACCGCGGGAAACAGCACGCGCCGTTCCATCCTTCGCTCTGAAACGTACATGTAGATGCGCGCGCGGGGTCGACAGTTCGATCTGGCATGTCTTTTGAGAGTTGAATAACCATGCTATTTAAGAAAAATTAAGAAAGCAAAGCACATAATTATAATAAGTAATGATATAAATTCAAACAAAGTTTTCATTAAAAACTTACTTTTCGCGTTTTTTTGTACACAACCGTCGTATTTTCGCAACAGCAGCGCCTCGTACTTTGCCGGCATGTACTAAGTCGTGTGGCGCGTATCGAAAGCGTCATGCAAGCGGTATAGTCAGCTCGCTACCTATAATAGGTTGGGAGAAATCGTCTTTGTCACAACTCACCTCTATCACAACTCTCCTAGGTCTCCCCTAGATTCCCGCACGACTTCGTGTTGAGGTTGAATTAACAAAAATCTCTTCTAAGGCCCGTATGCAGAAGCAATGCATGAGTCTGAGTGGATCCTCAAGCATAGATGTTTGCCACTTTTCAATAGAGAGCTGTCAAACAATATTCGGCCACTTTTTAACAGTTTTGACATAAACAGTCCGGTTCCCCCCCCGTCTCGCCACGCGCATGTCTCAGGCGCGGTATAGCGGTCTCGGTCAAACTATAGTAGGTAGGTCTATATCTACATGTTCAGCCTTCATTTATTCATGTATTATATGTTGTATGTTAAACTGCTACAGTCAGGATAACGACTTACCATCAGTCATATTGAGAAACGGGTTTATGAATACCTAGAAAGTTGCACCACATTAGATTATTTGGCTGCAGTTTTGATATTGACTGTATATTATGTAGTATGTATGTACTCTTATAGGTCTGATATGAAAATAAAGGTTTATCCCAAAAGCACAGACTTTTATTTGTTTATTTCGTACTTAGTATGTAGGTAAATACTAACTTTATGTACCAGTAACACCTAACGTACAAATACCAATGATTACTAAATACTTACCTAAGTACCTACCGACTCTTTTTACCTCTACTGTTATCTAAAAAGTAAAGATCCTATAAATTATATGGCAGGTGGGTACAGTTTCAAACAGTTGATCCATTCTGGGCATACAACAAGAGGGCATTGCGCCCAATAACATATTCAATTTTAAGTTGGTAAGTAGGTACCTACATAAGTAAAGAAGATAAAGTAGCTAAGTACTTCACCACTAACAAAATATGAAGCTTAGAACCTACAGCCCTACATATAAACGCAATTTAAATTTAATCAATGCTTAAAGTTAGCCCTGTCACTATTTGTCATTACGCAGTAGTAAGAAATGACAATAGTTTAAGCACTGTTTATCTTTTGACATATTTTTATAAGTAAGGCCAATAAGTACAATATACTGTCGAAATATTCGTTCAAGTTACAAAACATATTTGAAATTAGCCATTTTCTCAAGTGGTTTTTAAATATAATTCCCTTGAACAGGTTTGATTTTTTGCTTTTTTTGTTCTGCACCGTTTGCACGTGTCTTTAATTGAGACTTTATCAGACGGATTCGCGATCCGACAAGGATTGGATAAGTTAGAACCACCGCACAATGCGAGCGAGCTGAGCGAACGTGCCGCGGCTGTGGCTACCGCAGTGTCAGAAAATTATTTTTTATTTACAATAAAATTAAAGGCGTGCGTTTTCAGAACAATTATCCATCGCTAGTTAAACATACAATGTACTACAGGGCCTCACTAATTTGATAGTGGAAACAGGTGGTTTTGTTTTAACGGGGTGTACATTAACTGGCCGTACATTAACCAGACCCTTTGATCCTTGCCAAGAAAGAGGAATAAATATCCTTGCCTTGATCTATTTTAATTTTTAACACCTGTATGCCCATACTGGCCCACAGTCATCCAAATACCCAAAAATACCGACTTCCAGCAAAAATAAAACCTACAAAAATAACGATGCTATAAAAACCGAAACTTCCGAAAAATAATTAAAAAACAGCTTGGTAACACTGAATGCCAAAAAAATAGACAAGATAGTGTCAAAGTCCTTACTGATGTCATCGTCAGTCAGTTGTCCTGTCCGTCTGCCTGTATGTTCGGTGTTCGGTTCGGATCGGGTGTTCGCCAGGTTCGTAATTGTACGTCACGTCCGTCCGAACTCCGAAAGCGAGCAACGAGCAACTAGTTTTCCCGCAAAAATTTCGACAAATTTTCGGTCTAGCAGCAATCTAACTGCAGTAATCATTTCCAAACCTTCTACAAACTTCCGTAAGTGAAATCACGATTAAATGATGTAGTAGAGAATTCTCGAGAATGCTAGTTGCTAGAAATGTTTCCGATCAATCACAATGCGTTGGTAGTAGGTACATACATTTGCAATGCAAATCAATAATTTCTTCTTTTCCCTTGCCTGTGATGTGAGGTGAGATATTTTCAGAGCTTTTCGATTGAAAGATTGAAAATTGTATAAGGTTGTTAGTTTTCAAAAAAAGCTTTTTGGGTTTTCCCATTGCACAAATTAAAAATACGGATTCTCATCATTGATTTACTTATTTCATGTTTCAAAGATAGTTCTACAAATTGTAAATTAGTAGTCTACTATTTAAAAACCTTTGTACTTCATGCTCCTAAATGGAATATTCCAGATAAAGAGTCACTGATCAAAGAAATCTGACTCTGGAACTGCTTTTTCAAAGCTGAATCTGTTAACATCTTCTATTATATTCTAGACATTATGACTTACAAAATTCTGGCTGTTTACTTAGTTATATAAATAATTATTTGGGAAAAACCACACAACACTACATGTAGCCCCAAATTCAGCATAGCTTTTACTATGGGAGCCAGATAGCTGATATAATACTTGCTGATATTATGCATGTGTTTTTTGTAAATACGTACTAAGAATACAATATAACACTCAGTACATCATCTTATAAATATAGGTGGTTTACTGCTGCACAATACACCCCATTGCGGGATGTCAGTGCAGATCTTATTCCCCCAACTCAATTAGAATTAGTCGTTCACTCGCCAATGTTTTACTTAAAGTACCCTGCACACTAGCTTCTTGGTCTAGCTGTTGAACCCCAAACATTAAATAATGTTAGGCGTCACTGTCTGCACTTGTCTTACTATTGGTTATTCGCACTATCAAAATTATATCAACAACCTTTTTGCAGTTTTCTATGTATCTCCTTGCATGTCTATTAAACATTGCATTCCTTATTGTGTATTTGACCTCCAACTCTTATTGTGTAAGCTATTTATTAAAATTGTACTATTCATAATGCATTGTTCTCCAAATAACATGCTGTGACGTACCCACCTGGTTCCAACGGAAGATCAGCGTTGTGTTGCCTATACTAAACATAAGAACAAGCTGAGTTGATACCATTTTGTGACACCTTCACTACAGAGAGAATACTATGTGTAAATATGCTATTACTATGTATTTTTCCATCACTTAAATTCTTATAACATTTATATGTGTTTGACCAACTCTGTATTTTGTTTGAGTCTAATTCATGTTTCTCTTATTTACATAAATAAAATAGTTTACCTTTTTTTAATTGCACTGTCTTACTTTCACATAGGTAGCTGGTTATTGAGCTTGATTTTGACTCAGTTGTTTTTCTTCTTGTTGGTCACTGATTTTTTTGAACGGAGTGTGGTTAAAGGACGGAGACAGCATACTATTAGGTTGCCATTACTGGAGTCGACCGGGACATACAATTATAAACTTTAAGGGTCTTATTAATAATCCTAGCGTAGCGTTGGACTAGTTGATCCATGTTTTGTCTCTTGCATTGACATGCAATTGTCAACTCGAACCAATGTGACAAAACACGATTTAACTACTCCTGCGTTGCGCCAGGATTATTAATAACACCCTAAGGTTCTAAAACTTATTAATTAAATGAGTCTTATAAAAAGTTTACCTACAATTTCCATAAGATACTATGTATCTTAACAAATTTTTATTGTTTATAACAGATAGATTACTCTATTGATTACCATGACACACAGGTTTTAGGTGAAAAATAAACAATCACAGTAATACAATGGACAGCCTTATCGCTAACATCGATCTCTACCAGGCAACCTAGATAAGATTAAGGTTTTAAAGAAGAAATACATTTTATCATACAATATTTGACCGGCCTCACAGCTCAGTTGGTAGTAGCTTTGCTTTCTGCAGAGAACAAATATTTGTGCGGTGAATGCAGAGTTTTGTTTTCTGTCTGGGTGTCATATTGTACTTGGTACTTGGTGAGCGGACTGTTTTCCGCAAGTAGGCCACAGGTGGGCCCTTTTTGCGTGACGGGTGGTGGTGTTGGTAGCTCTGTCATATTGTATTCTAAGGCCCGTATTCTGGAACAATGATTGAGTCCGAGTCGAGCCTCAAGCATAGATTATAGGAATACGGGCCTATATATGTATTTACAAAAATAAATTATAATTTATTATTTATCAGCTATATCTTTATCTTTTTGTCCACAATATTTATTTTTCTGTGCCAGATCAATGAAATGAAATTTTAATTATCAATAACCACATGTAATAAAGGAAGACTTTCTCTATGGATGTTCCTCATTCGGACCTTTTTTGTGTTCCAGGGTCGCAGTGACATATTCCGGCAATCGACTAGCATGGGGGCCTTGGTGTTGACTTAACTGCGGCAGGTACCCACGGTAAGTAACTTGTTTCAAAAGTCTTGTAGGAACTGTAACCATACCTATCCAATTACATGAAGGTATAGATAATAGAGTAATAGTAACAATATTTTATTATAATATAATAACATTTAGCTATTTATTCCGAACTTTGAGTTTACATGGTTTTAGTAAATAAGTTTGATGACCCGCAGCAAATAAGTTTGGTCTGCCTCTTGGCATAGGTCCCAAACATTTTGCACTAGATTCAGCCATGCCCTTCATCAGTCCAGGGGCTCAATTCTAGACCAGTGACTTTTTTGTCACGGAAGATATATATCACAAGAACTGTCAAATTCACTAAAGAAACTGACAGTTCTTGTGATATATATCTAACGTGACAACAAAGTCACTGGTCTAGAATTGAGCCCCAGTTGTCATGTTCATGTCTAGCTTGTGATGAGCTCGTACTACCACGATGCCTATTTCTGCCGTGAAGCAGCATTGCTGTGTTTCAGTTTGAAGGGTGTGGGTGCCGGTGAAATTACTGGCACGTGAGGCTGAATATCTGTATGCCTCCAGTTTATGGACGCAGGGCAGTGCATCGTAGGGCGCGTTCCTGACGTGCGTGACCTGCGAGGCATTGCTTTGTTATAGGCGATGGTTACTACTTAACATCAGGTGGGCCATATGCTTGTTCCATCAGCTAGTTACACAAAAAAAAGCTAATTCTAATTCTTTGATTTTGGGTTATAAGATCTGCACTGACAAACAATGGGTTATGTGACACAAATCCTACAGAATTAATACAAACAACCCTTATCTCCTAGGCCTTAGATTCGGGTACCTTCACCTAGTTCACACAGAGATTCACCATGATCTTTGTGATTTTACTAGGTGATATCCTACATCACCGACTGAAACCCAACAATCTACCAGCAAGCTATGGTCTTCTGCGAACAGCTGGGACGAAAGGATCCAGTGAGCGTGTAGCGTTGCATCTTCATCTGCAAGGACTGTCGAGGGCAGGATTCTTCAGCTAACTCTGGACAAGAATAAGGTATATTTTAAGGATTATCCTATTAAAAAAATCCTATTAAATTGACTGACGGAGGAAGAATTCTATGAAGATGTCTACTTGACTGGCCTCTCAGCTTAGTTGGTCTACCTTCTGCACCGTGGGTCGTGGGTTCGATCCCCACGGAGAACAAATAATTGTGTGGTGAACACAGATGTTTGTTCTCTGTCTGGGTGTTAGATTGTATCCCGAGTATGTTTTTAAAAAATATGCATGTAAGTATTATACCTCTCAGGTATCTGGTTCGCATAGTACAAGCTCTGCTTAGTTTGGGGCAAGATAGTGTTGTGTTCATTGTCTACAATATTTATTTATTTAATCTCTCATATAAATGGTTGTGGTCTCACACGCCAAAGCGCGTGTACAGTTAGCGACGAAAGTAGTTTGAATTTTATATATCTGGAAACCAAAATGGCATGAAAAATGGAATTGGGGGGAGGCCTTTGCCCAACAATGGGATGATTCGGGCTAATAGTAATAATATTATGTCCAATGGTCGTAAGCTATTGCAATAATAATTATACCATCCACAGATCCAAAAAATGACGAGCAGCGAGAATTCAAATTCGGATAACGTCCAGGTCCAACTTAGCAGTGAGTTCCATCATACCATTATATTAATGCGAAAATATGTACGTTTGTTAAGCCTCCAAAATCGAGATGAAAGGCACAAACACTAACAACAAACATTAAGGACACAAACTTTATCTGTAGCAGATGAGTAGTTTTTCCAAGAACTTTAAAAAACTTCTATAAGGTAGATAAATTACTCTTTATTGATTACCATGACACATATATTATGTGAATACAGCCTTATACAATGGGCAAGGTACCGCCACATCTAGGCGAAAATCTGCTATGTTTGATAGCGGTATCGGTATGTCGGCCTAATATCGTCGCCAGAATATTGCCTAGATGTGGCTTTACCTTTAGCTATTATTGTTTGTCGAAAAATGGTTTTGCATACTTCGACAGAATTTAACAGTACTTTGTTTTAGTTACAGTTGTTCAAAAAACGGAGTCAAAGGAACACAAAGAACCAGCTCGTGACAAGGATCTGGAACTTCCTACCGAGTCGGTTAGTATTTAATTTAATTCTACTGTTCTTGGAATGTGAATGTTACTATAATACAAAGCTGTGACATTTTGGGAAACATTTTACTCAAATGTTTTTGGTGAAAACTTACAGTAAGGTTAGGTTAGCAAGACCGCTAATAATTGTACTCATTATTTTTAATACCTTCTGTTTTTATTTCTCCTTTGTGTACAATAAAGAGCCTCTCATCTCAGTTGGTAGTAGCTCTGCCTTCTGCGCCGTAGGTCGTGGGTTCGATCCCCACCGAGAACAAATATTTGTGTGGTGAATATAGATGTTTGTTCTCTGTCTGGGTGTTATATTAGATTCTATGTATGTATTTACAAAAAAAAAGTATTAAAGTATTATATCAGCTATCTGGTTCCCATAGTACAAGTTCTGCTTAGTTTGGGGCCTAGATAGTGTTGTGTGGATTGTCCGCATTATTTATTGATTTTAATTGATCTATTTATCACACAATTGTGGAAATCAAACCTACAGCTCAGAAAGCAGATATAGCTTCAACTGAGCTATGAAATGAGATGAGATGATATGCTATGTATACAGTGTACCTATGTGTTTGATAATGGTGTGCTATGTGATAGGTGATAACTGATTTTGGTCATGGCTCGCAAACTCTTGCAATAATAATTTATAATTATATCATCCACAGCTCCAAAAGATGACGAGTGCCGAGAATGTACAGTTGGAGAGAGAGGCCGAGAAACCTGAGGAGAGCGCCGAGATCGAACCCAGCCTCCCAGCCAGTAAGTTCTATCTATCCCTTTTTTTGACGTGACGTCTTATAATTCGATGGAGCCGGCTGCACGCATGAAAAAACATGACGTCATGCGGCGTTACCTCGCTCCGTGGCGTTCCATTTAAGGCTTTAAGTGCAGGCGAGAGCGCGGAACGAGCGACAAAGAGGCACAATCGACCTCCGCGTTCGGCAGCGTTCGACATCGGTCTCTCTCCTACTTGAGTGAGCGATGTGTCCGCGTGGACAGCTGTATGACGTTGTCACGTTCAACTATCGTCAGTAAACCGGCTTTACAGACAACCGATTTTTTTAACCTGCACTGTCCCACTGCCGGGCAAAGGTTTCCCCTACACAATTCCAGGAAAAACGATTCTGAGCTCTTTCCATCCACCGACTTCCCGCGATCTTAACAATGTCGTCGGTTCATCTGGTGGGTGGGCGCCCTACGTTTCGTCTTCCGGTACGTGGTCGCTACGATTCGAAAACCTTTGTTACCCAACGGTGGTCGGTTCTCCGAGATATGACCTGCCCATTGCCACTTCAACTTACTAATTCTATGAGCTATGTCGGTGACCATACAATTACGCCCACGTAGTCCTGGAATGCGAGAGTGTAGCAACTCAACGACGTGAAATCCTGGACCACCCCAGGTCCACCATGCCTGTGAAGCCCCCAGGAAGCTTCTGCGCTTCTGGGAGGAGTTAGGCTGGCTACAAGTATAGCCAGCGTTTCCTGACGCAAAACGGACCGTCTTTTGAGTCTAATTGCGAAAACAGGAGTCCGATACACGACCATACAATTATATTAATGCGAAAATATGTACGTTTGTTTTTTGAGTATCCAAGATAGAGATGAAAAGCACAGAGCATTAAGGACATAAACTTTATCTGTAGCGGATAAGTTTTACGGAGCTTTAAGGTCACGCCACATCTAGGTAAAAAGCTGCTTTAGTTGACAGCGGTAACGGTATGTCTATCAAATATCGCAGCATATTGCCTAGATGTGGACGTACCTTTAGCTATTATTGTTTGTCAAAAAATGGTTTTCATGCAGCAGCGCGCCTATTATGCATTCTTCGACAGAATTTGACAGTAATTTGTTTGATTTACAGTTGTTCAAAAAACGCAGTCAAAGGAACGCGAGAAACCAGCTCGCGTCTGGAATGTGGAGCTTCCTACCCTGGCGGTTAGTATTTAATTTAATTCTACTGTTTCTATAGTGTTTGTTACCACTAATATTACAAAGCATTTAAACAAAAAAATGTATTTAAGTATTATACTATAATACTATATACTTATACTATAACTAAGCAGAGCTTAGTTTGTGTTCAGATAGTGGTGTGTGGTATGTCCAAAATATTTATATATTTATCTTATTATATAAGGTTCACTATGTTTACATCTGATATCTGAATAGCTACTATAGATCTATAGTAACTATTTTGTTACAACCAAAAAAATCGATTGCCTGTAAAGTCGGTTTACTGACGATAGTTGAACGTGACAACGTCATACAGCTACGTCCACGCGGACGCATCGCTCACTCAAGTAGGAGAGAGACAGATGTCGAACGCTGCCGAACGCGGGTGCCGATTGTGCCTCTTTGTCGCTCGTTCCCCGCTCTCGCTTGCACTTCAAGCCTTAAACGAACCGCCTCAGCTCTCGTAGAGAGTATTATATTCCTTGCGCCTCAGAGCGAGCTAACGCTGCATGAGTCATGTTTTTTCGTGCGTGCAGCCGGCTCCATCGAGTTATAAGACGTTGTCACTTCAAAAATATCAAGCAGAAAGTCTGAGTTAATATACCATGAGTATAGTAGTAGCCTTAGTAGTGGTGACTCCATCAAACTCCTCCAAATATGAGAGAGGGCATACCTAGCAGTAGACTTACCCCAGCTGATGTTAATGTTTTTTTTTTAGTTATTTACTTTGCGATTCAACATACAATATCACGCTTGTTTTCCATAAGGTACTGAGATCCTGCCATACCGCTTTTGCTTCATTCACTTTCACCATCATTTCGGCTCACTGCTGGAAAAAGCTCCAAGAAACTGAAGTCCAAGAAGCTTTGGTTGATGACACTGGCTTTTATTGTAGAAATGCGTCTTTGTAAGTGCCTCTAGAATAAAACTTTCTACAAATATCATTTAATTGAAAAAAACATTTTTATTCTATTCAATTTAAATCATTCCGTGGCCGCCTTCGGCCATCTCTCGTCGCTCCTTGCCAGTTTCCTGCCCATTTCCACTTTAGTTTCGTAGCAATAAGCATATAGCAATAAGCAATAAGTCTAAAGGGGAGTTCTTTGGTAATGAGTAAAGCGTATATACATGCACTGTATTATCTAAGCTCTTCGATGTTAATGTCGACTTATGGCGTTCACAGTTTTTGTTTCTAATATGTTTTGTATCCGTGAAAACCTTTAATTGGCTCTCTCGTTTCTATACTATGAATGTTATTAGTTATTTCTTGCTGTTGGTTTTCCAATAATTAAATAAATAAAACATATTTCATATTGTAAAGTCGATATACAAGTAGCTATATATTCAAAGAGGTAGGTTGCCAGCCTGATATTTTTTGTAAATAATTTATATTATGTAAAGTTGTTCAATCAAACTTATTATAATTCCAGCAAAGAGCATTAATCATCCAGCATTGGCTCACCACTGGCGGTATTTACGAAAGGCCTGGCTTAGGCCCCAACCCGCCCGTTGCCAGAGTCCCATGCCAGTGTCATTATCCCCCGGCTGACCTGGACGCTGCCCACACACGCAAGTGGGTAAGCAAGGGCTACAAGTCCCAATCGAGCCGAGCGATAGCCCCTGTCAGGAACAAGCGGTGGTGTAAGTGCCATTACCCACCTGTGGAGCTGGATGACTACCACACCTCACGGGAAGACAGCATGTACCGTTGGGTAGCAAACAAATACAAACGCTATTAAATAAACTTTCATAAACACTTGTCCGACCGCCGGCGCATAAGCTATTGGCTATCAACTATTTCCTCGCTTAAGAAATGAACAAAAGATATGTAAAAGAGACGAGGATATTAATAGTTCGTCGCTGGCGATTCACACTGCGGCGAGAACTCTGTCTCCACTACTTCTTTTGTCGCAGCGACAAAAACTCGCACAGCGAGCATTGGCTACTCGTTCATCGCGACGGTGGGGCAAGTGACACTATGGCCGCTTGCACAAGGATCTGACATAACAGCCATACTCATCATCTTCCTGCCCTTACCCCACGCTAAATGGGGTCGGCACAGAAGGTATCTTCTTCCACTCACCTCTATCTTTCATCATCTCAGTGCTCACTCTTTTCTTGCTCATGTCATCCTTGAAGCATTCCATCCATCTTTTCTTTGGTCTACTTCTTCTTCTATAACCACCATCCACATCCATATCCAACATTTTCCTCGTAATATGACCATCATCCCTCCGCATGACATTCCCATGCCATGCCAACCTATGTTAACAGCCATACTAATAAACGTAAGTTTTTGGTGTGATAATGAAAGCTTCGTCTTGTTATCATTGAGTTTTCTGTCTACCTCTTCTTCTATAATTAATCACTATTGATAATATCATCAAAATAATCACTCGCAACACGTTTAGGTATGTCATTAGTATGTATATTATTACATACGCATTATACTAAGTTATTTCTAGTCATGTAGCGACTAGTCGTGTCTAGGCGTAGTGAAACATAATGTATTGGTGTTTTTTTATTATAATAAGGTATATAATTATATTTGTTTAATTACATATTCAAATCATGGTATCGATAAACCAGTCTAAAAATGCACGCCTCTCCACCACGTTTTCTTGACGTTGACTCACAGCAAAGTAGTTAAAAATTATCCTTGTAATATAAGTGATAAAGAACAATTTACTTTAACTGACTGGTACTCCAGCTCCAGTCCAGTCCGCTACTGCGGGACGTGCATTTTAAGCTTGGACGATCTCTAATAACATGGCTCTCATCTTTTGTAAAACATAATTCAGAGCCCCACTTTATAGATTTGTCTAGTGTTGTAAACCATTGTTAATTCTGTTATCATACTGGTTTGAAAGAACGAGTCACAAGAAGAATGTGTTCTTGGAATGTTAAATCAGTAAAATTAAGGAAGTATACGTAAAAGAAAATTAAATATTTTCCTGTCCTTTGTATAATAAGTTAAGACTAGTAGGTATAAATAAGAAATGAGTAAATATCTACACTGTATTTCAATCTTTTTTCTATTAAAAAAAAATTTTTTTTTGAATCAGCCTTTATTGGGCGTTCAATTTTGACAATTATTCTCTAATAGTGTTTAAGACTAATTTTATGGAACTTTAATTATTTTTTTACAATGTTTTTTTATAAATTTGGTCTTAAATTGTAATTTATTCTTTATTATATATGTATCGAGAGAACACTTCTCTATAATCTTAGCAGTATTTATTTATTACTTAAAACTTTGTGTAAAAAAACTTCGTAGTAATTAATTATGAATATTCTTTGATGGTGGTATAATTAAGTAAATGTTTAGTAGATACCCAATCGTTAAATTTTTCAGTTTTTTTATCTGCATTTGGAGCCAGATAGTATATTGTTTGGGTTGTATTATTGTGATGGCTTTTCCCCATTTTTGTAACTTTTTTCCCATCATGCCCTATGGTACAGGGCAAGATAGGTTTTCACAAGTTTATTTTTAATAATTCAGAAGCCCGGTGGTTTCCAGGTATAATGTATAATAATATAATCGTATAGGGTTAATGGCATGAATGATCGTTCTAGATCTAGAGAATTCTAGAACATTTTGGCAAAATCTGGTATGTTTAGAAAAGTCCTTTATGTGATGGAAAAGGATAGAGAAGAAAAGTCCTTATGTGATAGAAAAGGCATAGACATTATTATATATTTTAAACTTTTGCCACCCACATCCACCCGTGGTAGTATACAATCCCACGTGTTCGATAAACTATTTATATATATACGTACGAACACATAATCTTTGTATTATATATTTATATAATATCAATTTTTAGATGATGTGGTAAGTTGATCTCTCAAAGACTGGTGGTTGTGCCAAATTTGTAGACGATTTGATAATTAAGATTGTAAAAAAAATTACCCTAAGTATTTATTATTTGTTATTGTGTCGTATAAATAAATGTGATGATTAAAATATATAATTGTGTTATTTTTTTTCATAGATACCCCATCACATCGTGCATGAAAGGAGCCTCCAAACAGGGCCGCAAGATCCTTTCACCCACAGAACAAAGAAACGCTTACTTCTGTGCTTTCACCCGTTAACTACTATAATAGGATAATTACTTCCCTTATTGGACATTTCCGCTATGAATCCAAAACCGATTTGAAAAAAAAAATCATCGCTAGGTGGATAGATTGGTCCCATAGAAATTTCACCCAACTCTGTTCAGCAACCTAGTAAAGTCTGTTTTTTTCAAGTTTTTTTAAACTTAAACTGGTGGGTTTATTTGCCTGTTCGCCAAAGAGCAACTTCGTTCACAAACTTACGGGCAGCTGGGGCCGCTGGAGCTGTTCGCAGAACTAGTTAAACCTTCATGGTAAAAACCTATAAACCTTTTTATCAGCAGGTTGTAATCATTTTAAATTCGTTACCACGACAACGCGACACAGGCTAATGTTACTACTAAAGTATCTACTCTGTCACAATTGTGTTCAAAATAGACTAAAGAGCTGTAACGTTTTATTTTGAACTAGGTATAGCTGCAATTATGAATCGTCTAAGATCTTTGCTTACTGGTACTGTCCGCGTAAGGCCTGTGCTTTCTAGAATTGAAACTCCTAACAAGGTGCAAAAGTGCGGCCATCATGAAGAGGGTCCGCCGCAGCCATTCGATAACATGCCCTTTTCTATTCCTAATCGGTAATTCTCTTAATATTTTCTATGGCGCTACCTTGATACGTGCCACACGCGTTTACGGGAGAATGTGTGAGATAACAAAGTCACCTGTTTTTAAGTACCTACGCAAGAGGTGCGGGTTCGATTCCCGTTCCAGGTAACATTTTTTACACTTGAATGCACAGCACAATGGTACACAAGAATACAGCTTAAGTTAGCTAAAAACCTTAGAAAAATAGAGCTAGCAGTGTAGTGTGATGCATATCCTTGTGTACCCTACTTTTAGTTATTGATGCCCACAACTAGGTAGCTGGTAGTTAAGGAATCAGGGTTAAGAAAAGTTCTACTTATCTATATGCGGGTACCTACTGCTGGGTTTGTTATTAGAACATAATATCCATGTTCACCCGCTATCAGTAGCCAACACAGATTTACCATCTATGTTCCAGGGAGTTTTTACCCTGTTCTGAAAAATTGCTGTGGCCAAGCCTAGGCTGACATAACACGTTCAAAGTGATTCAAGTAGTTATGTGGAAAAATAATTTCTGACTGTTTAAAAATTATGTGTTTTTCTAGAATTGTCTGGTTTTACCTTATTAAAAACCTAATACATTGCTTTCTAGCCATGAATCTGAATAAAAATCTCTTTTTCAGGTTTGTTGCAACATTATTCTTCAGTGTTTTCTTTGGTATTGGGTTTTGGGCGCCTTTTATTATTGTCTGGTACTCCATGGCTAAGCGAACCCTGTGATGTTACTCTGAATAAATAATACTATTGTTGCAACATAATTTAGTTTTTAATTATTATTTAGGTATTATAAAACAAGGTCCCTTATTTTGAAAACCTATCCTTACCAACTACATCCAGAAAATAAAAAACCAATTCAATACATATGGTACACTTTATTAGAACAAAAACAATAAGTTACTACAATGATTACTGAAGTCTTCAAGGCCAGGACGGTGGCTCACCTTCCTTCACTCGGCCTCCATATAGACATGACTTGTCCCGAAAGCTAATCATCCTGAGAGTCTCCTGGTCATCCAGGAACTTGCCAATGAAGTAACCTGTCAGTGGGACACTGAACCAGATGAAGCGAGTTGTGATTCCGAAGATTGCCATAACTGCTTCTTGTGTTCCTTCCACTTTCTGGTGTGGTTCCAATCGAGGAAAATACAGCCGACGGCGAAGGTTGGGAACGCAATGCTCACCACGTTACGGCGGAGAAGGGGTCCCAACGCCATAAAACTGGAATAAGATAAACATTGATACCTATATTTCACTTACATAATAATAGGGGTACAGTAAGAAAAATAGCAGGGATAATACTTTAGTTACATAACCAACACTATTACAACATTTGGTATGTGCTAGAATTTTAAAACAGCAAGAGTGACCACTTGCTGGAGTGCACGTATGAGGCTTGGAACACCTAATCTTGTAAAGTAAGGAGTAGATAGAAAATATTACTCCAAAGCTATCCAAAAACTGTTTATGACGTCTATCTCATCAGACTACCAAATGAATTACTACTACCGCACATCTAGTGAGAATCGCACAAAGAATGACACAAATTTGAAATCAGTATCTAACAAAACAAAGCACTAATAAACAGTTTTTTAGCTAAATTTGTTGAAAACTAACCTAGCTCTCGTGACAGGTTATATTTTTGTTCTTGTTTTTCAGCAAGTCTTTCAGTTCAGCTTTTTTTTTTTCTTCGTCTTGGCTCCAGCGAAGATTGTTTTTCAATCATAATTATTTTATTGTTTCTGCGCGTTGGCAACTCATTTTTTTTGCCAAGTTTGTTGTTTATTTTTACCCTGCCAGTGTCAGTGTCAACTATTAAGTACAAAATTACATGGATTTACTTGACCCTCTTCCCCTTGGAGGAAAATTAAAAAGATATGTCAAGCGAAGCGAGGGATTTGTTTTCTGTCATTTTGGGAAGTCACAGTAGCTTTTTCATATTACACTAATTTTTGCTTTTCTGTTGTGTCAACTTGAGGTCTTAGCTTGAAGTGAGCAGTTGAAATGAAAGTGTACAACTATGATATCCCGATTTGAACGTAGGTAAATGTTGCCGATGGTTTTGAAAAAAAACAGCCACCATTTTTTTCGAAGCAGACGGCTGAATTATCTATTGACTCAAATTTGACATAGGCAAAATTGTCCGATTCAAATGAACAGATGCCATTTATTTAAGAAGATGAACAAATTCGAATTAAATTCAATGCCAAGATTCAACGCGTTACCTACTTTGTTTTGTGGTAGGTACGATTTTGTCAAGGACTCATCCTTCCATTTCCTGCTGGACAGGAATTTCTATATTTTTTTGCTAAATAAGTTGTTTGGTAAACAAATTACTCGAGAGATAGCGCTGGTAAAATGATCATGGTGTTTAATGAGTGGTTTATGTTATGTAGGTACCTACGTATGGGTACGAGTACCCCTAACCTACCTACTCCTAGTTTACCTACCTACAATGGCTACAAATAATACTAGAGTCCCCTAATAATAAAACTGTAAGGCCATCTTTGGGCTAATAAATGAACTACATTAAAGTCGACAATACCTTGGGAGGTATTTTCTTGTTGCGATTAACTTTGCAGTTTTTAGCGCCCTCTGTGATTATGTTCATGTACTTAATTCAAACAAACAAGTTGTGTGTAAGATACTAAGCTCAGCAACATAGTTTAATAACCTCACTTCTGTAGGTCGCACAGAAGCAATCGAGGTTCCTCAAATATATACAAGAGGGCGCTACGCTTTTTATTTTTTTACCTCGTGCTTTACGCTCGTTAGCCTTGTTAGGTTTAGGTATATCTTATACCTTTAAACGAGAAAATCTTGTATATTTATATATATATATATATATGTATAATATTTAGGATCTCGGAAAATGCGGCATCTCAGCCACAAAGAACTGCCACCGCCACCGCTTCCGCTGCTGCAGGGCCTCTTCGAAAATGTTTTATCTTCTTCTTCCTGCCATAATCCATCGCCATCGCCAATTATTATACCTACGCCTACTACGTTGTTGGGTCTCGATTTTTAATGAACCTTTTTTCTCGTAGCTTACCTAGGTACTGGGGCTTAATTTTTGGGCCGACCGATAATTAGGCTAAGGTAAGGCTAAGGCTTCTACGATGAGGTCGTCGATAAATAACTCAAGGAAATCATCCATTCTTTTTTCGAAAAGAAGCAATTAGATAAAGTTGCAAAATGATCGAGATTGGCCCGAGAATTAGGCCCCTGATTGTTGAGTGAGCAACGATCTTGTTCTTCTTTGCGCACCAATAAATATATTTCGATCGGTGCGCTACGAGGAATATAATTTCAGCAGTACCCCTTTCAAATCGGAACGAGAGACGAAACGAGATGAAAGACCACTGAACTGGGTACTTCCCCGAACATAGGTAACCTACATTTACTCAAAAGCTTTACTCAAAGTCAGATAGCTATTGTTTGTGTGACCTGTTTTATCTGCAGCAAGAACCCTTTTAACTTTAGTTCTTCGAGCTCGTGATTTCGATCTTCTGTTATGCGGATCCACCTCACATATGGATACCCATGCGTGTTGGAACATTATTGAGATGTATTTCAAACATAGACTTAAATGTATGTATCTACCTAGAATCTATCTATGCACGCCTTTGACTACTGACATTTTCACTGCCTAGTTTTCTTATACCTTCTGCCCGCCTTCTTATAGCTACCTGCCTAATGAAAAACGAAAAATAATAAGAAACAGGAAAGAACATAACGGGAGATAAATGAAACCAGAATTTGCTCTATTTTCATATATTCATTGACAGTTATAACAAACTTAAATATTAATGAATTATATTGAGACACAGATACTACGATGATGTATCCAGATCAACTGATCTTAAAAAGAGATTAATATTTTCCACAAATGTAATTATGTAATCTACACGACTTTACAACATCCATATTGAGTACCTGACTTATGTAACTTATGTACTTGATAAGAAAAGGTTGAAATTGATTGAACAGACGATTCTACTGTCTAGAAAATAAATGCTTTGGTATAAAGTATATTAACGTTGAAAAATATATTCAGGATAATATAAACGTGACATGTAACAAAGTGATTGGCATGAAAATATTTTATACGATTGTGTATTATTAAAAAAGTATCAAAAGAAACGCACAATAAAAACGAAATGCTACTTATCATTAAATTAAAAGTACCTAATGATAAATATAATGTAAATAATAAGTAGAATGCCAACAATTCGAAATTCAAAAACACCAGACTATTTCTACAAAAAAAAATCATTTTAGTAACTTTACTGAAATCCACAATCAATTTTTCAATCATTGATATTATCACAGTAGAATGGAATGTTCAACCTTAAAAAAACAACAAATCTGATTTACAATAGTGAAAATAAATCTTATTAGGAACACAATCGAGATTGAAAAACAAATAACAATTATATAAAAACGAGGTTCTCTTTTTTTTATTGTTACTTTGACGATGTGGTTAGATTCAAGCACAAACGCGTTGAAAATAAAATCATTAAAGAAACATTAAAATAAAGAGAGTGACTCAAATTAATAAAATAACAGAATAATAATACAAAGTAAGAAATTATAATTTACCAGTATGTTTTTGTGACCCCTATAACATTAGTTACATCTACGAATATTTTGTGAGAATAACATTTATTGAAATAAGTAATTACAATTCACATTATAGTGTTTTACAATATTGATTAATTTAAACAAAATTCTATATTTTATTCATTAAAGTTATTCATACACACAATCAGAATCTTAATACATAAGCGCACGAGAGCAAATAAAACTAATCGACTTAACTAGAAATGAATACTGAATTTGAAATAATAACAATATTACTTAAATGAAATGAAATCTATGAATACACTCTCGCGCTATTACATCCATGCTGTACAAATGATATTTCTCTAAAAACCTATAATGCAACATGCATTATCAGAAAATCAACCAAGACTAAAGACTTCAACCATACCCAGCCAAAACTCAACGTCCCAAACTTTCAAATAAAACTTAGAGTATTTTCGTTATTCCCATTTGCTCGTATACATGTTTTATCGTATATTTACGTTACACATAATATGTTATGTTCTTACATCAAATTTAAATACTGAAGCTGACATTTATTATTTTCATAGCATAATATATTATAAAGGTTTGCACAAAGAGTTCTGAATAGTCTTAGGTGACTCATAGCGGCTATAATTGTGTTACTAACGAATTGCGCCCTAAATGTACGATGCTAATAATCATTATAGATAGACACCAATTACACTTATAATACTTTAAACCGATAGCTTTTATTATTTCGGAAATGTATCCCATACTAACATGAGTATCTATTACACATTGAGGTTAAATATAAATCTAAATAAGCTGATTACAACACCCTAAGATATATCTGGAACGTTAGTGTAAATTGAATGGTAATTTTATAAAATTAATTGTCACAGGGGTGACAGAAACAGGAGAGGTGTAGCGTAGTTATAAACTATAGAGAACATGGGGTTTAACTACTACCTACTGGGAAGGTTACTTTAAAAAGACTTAGTATTGCACCGTCAATACCCCACCCCACAAATCCTTCAAATAATTTCCAAAAATCGATACCCACTGGACTACTACAATATTTATTCAAATGGGGAAATTCACAATAGCAGAAACGTTTATATATCATAATAAAATAGACGAAACAGGCTTACTAAAGGTTGCACTGCCGTCCATTAGTAAAATAACACACCGAAGGCTCTATTCAAACTACGAAGATAAAGGATTCGATCACAAAAAATATTTATCACAAATAATTAGGAGAGAATGTAAATAACTTGTCATGCAGTTAAATCGTGCAAATTGCCAGTACCTATTATGTACTTGAAATTATCATAATTTAGATACTTACATAATTTATGAACCAAAACCGCCTCTATAGATGGGTAATGTATATGTAGATAAGTAGGTAATACTACACGTATTTTACTAAGCTATCACGAAAATAATATAGGTAGATTCTTACCTACGTAATTATTCCAAAATTTATAATTTTCCAGTATAATAAATTAATGTTTAATATAATTACAACTACAAAATCCACGTGATACAAAAAATAAATGAACTAATTAGTCAGTTCTAACAAAATGGCACTTTGCAATAATTGCATTGCTTACGATGGATCGAGACAACAAAAACAATTTAAATTTAAATTTTGACGCCTAATAGCCAAACACTTGCCTGTCAGGGTAATACCACATTGGCCGAATATATAATATAGTATATTTTCACTATATAATAGTCATATGTATTCAATTTTTATATAATAATTTTGAATTTTTAAATATCCTTACTTTAAATAGTTAAGCACGTTCTGCGCGGGCAGCGACGACGGCGGCGCCTGCGGCCTAGTGGCAAGCCTGCGCCGCGGCCGCCGCTGCCGCGTTCCTTCTCATCGCACCGCATCCATCCCAACACTTACTGTGGTCAAAAACTTGGAAGGCACTTTCTACTTTTCAAAAATTTTAAATTTTAATTTCTTTTTGAACACATTAGCCTAAACTTACACAATAGAAAATATGCGTAGTAACATTTACCAAAATTACGCATTATTCATCCGAAACTTATAGGCCATATATTTTTAATTTTTCACCTACATTAAAACTTTCTTTCCAAAAGGACAGCCAAATAGTCAACACTAGTTCAGGAATCGCAGTTAACTTTTTCATTTAATAATTTGGTCTTTTATTTTACTCTCTAATTTCCAAACTTGAACCGAATCTGATAATTCCAAACACGAAACAATAGTTGAAGTATCAAGGCCACTTTGAGACTTATTATAAACATGCGGTACCATATTCTTGCGACGAGTCTTTACCCGGGTGCATGTCGCACCCTCCTACATACATTTTTATAATAGGACGCCAACGAGATCGCCAACAACAATTTCTAAATAAATCATGGTATACCCTTGCGGCAAGAACAATACTAGAAATATCTCACCGAAACTATAAAAATAAATAATTACTATGGGTTCGAAGAAGTTACTGTTAAACCAAATTTGTACATCCACACCTGAACGCAAAGTGCGGCCACAAGCGTGGCTCACGCAGCATGATCGCTACATTACAAACGAACACAGTACACGTATAGCTAATACAAGTCCACTGAAACGTTATCCTAACTAGGTAGATATAGTGTAGCAGACGCTTCAACAACGAATATTCACTGGCGATTTTAGTGCTCCTAAAGTTAAGCGGCGTCCCCAACACTCGGCGAGACTCATCCACGAAACATTAATAGTTCTATTATAGTGATGAATAATAAAACGTTAATTTAAATAAATCAAAAGTATCGATAAGGAAAGCAATCAAGTTCTGTGATTATGGTTGATTGTAATCGACAGTCGATTAATCAAAGAGTAACTACGAGTACGAGTTACAGAGGGGGTGGACAGTCGGCGAGAGTCAGAGGCGCCGCAGACACCTAATTTTAGCCTAACATTTGGAACAATCACTACTCGCTAATGATACATCTATACATTTGGCGACCACTAAGTCTACGTACGTGAGTCGCGGCGGGCGTGGGGCGGCCGCGTCACTCGGCAGTCGGCCCCAGCTCATCTACTATTACACTAGTTGACATCCATCTGACCAAAAGAAACATATTCACTATGGGGACACGTCTAACACTAATACATAATTTCATCTTAACACGAAGGCTTGCTGAATTACAATGATTTAGGTATACAGAACAGTCTTTTGAAACGGGCCAAATATTTTTTAAATTTTTATATCCCTACAGTCACAGATGGGTCTAGGATGTTAATGGTTTAAAAGCTTACACAGACAACGATGACATTCTACTTATGATATATAGTAAAATGATGTAACGAGCGTAGTTGACCGCGCTGATGCTGATAGGCACAGCACCGCCACTTACCCTCACGCATCATACAAACACTAACCAGAGACACGTTTACTAGAACACAGGCATTCAATATTATAGGTACATACTACTTTAAATTAATTTATAACATAACTAAATAACAAGCATCATATTGCACAGCAAATTCACAATAATTTATTAAATATGAAGTATAATGTCGACTGCTACAATTATAATGTAAATAATAATTATAATCATGCAAGAATATAATAATAGTTGTCAAATAAGGAGCCTCATAGTGTCCCTCAGACCATAGCCGACCCGTCACCAACTAGCGATCGGTATATATCGAGCCGCCAATCATCCAGTTGTTCTACCAAAACTACCCACAAAATTTCCTCAATCCTTTGTTTTTTAAAATGTCTACGAGAGCCTACAACCTAACGCAAGATCTAAATAAAGTGCCAAACCGATACTGCAAGATTTTAACTAGCAATGATAAAATATTTTCTTATTCATAGAGTAATAAGTAATGCGGAGAGACAAAACTGTTTAAATGATTCAAACACCGAGAAATAGCTAACCATATGGCTATACGTTCGCCAGTATGGTTATACTCGTACTCGTATGAAGCTGGAACTGTGCATAAATGGCGAGGACATCCTCAGTGAATGCACGGCGCTGTAGGTAATTATCTCTCGTATGGATGACTGCGCTGGAGTCTCGTCTTTACGTAGAATTATTTATTACTCTATTGCCGTCGCCACAACGCTATGCAGATCGTATGCATAGTACTTACATGGGTAGAGCACTACCATACTCTCTCATATAGAGCGGCAATCAGAAATATGGACATCTCTTTGTTGATGCTCTTTAAACTGTTTATGCGCTCTTTTCAGAAACGGAACAAGTTGCGATTGTATATTTTGTGTTATACAACTAGATACACCACTATTCTTAATTTGCCTACACGCCAGTATGTACTACGATTTATGATTTGAAAAGTTAAGTTGGGCTTTAGATTGCCATTTACACGTTAGTTTGTTCTGAATCACGTCAAGATGATGATGAGAGTTGGATCAATTTAATGTTGAACTGTAACGTATAGCACCGGATGTGACGGGTTCATCAGTAGTTAACGCTTATTATCGAGATCGAACCTTATGAGAAGATAGTCTTCATCAGTCTTTATCGTCAATGCTATGTGTTACAGATAGTGGTGTACGCGGGAGTGTTTAGAAGTAACTCCCAGGGCCAGTGCGGTTCTGGAGGTAGTAGTAGGGAACGGGCAGCGGTGGAAGCATGCCTGGTTGCATACCGGACTGTATCCCGGGTTGCATACCTGGTTGCATACCAGGTTGCATTCCTGGTTGCATGCCCGATTGCATATTGGAATGCATGCCATGTTGCATGCCGGGTTGCATGCCTGGTTGCATGCTGTGTTGCATGCCAGGTTGCAGATCAGGTTGCAGGCTGAGTTGTTGCATACTGGATTGTATGCCTTGGTGTAACATTTTGGGCGAAGTGTGGGCTGGCGGCGGCGGCATTCCTGGTGGAGTATGTGCCATCACTCGGGGCGGCGTGTGTGCCGGTTGCAGTAAGCCTGGAGATTGCGCCAACAGACCGGGCGATGTGTGCGCTTGCTGCAGCAGCCCGGGCGACATGTGAGCCAACATGCTGGGAGATGTACACGCCAGCATGCCTGGAGAAGAGCGCGCGTGTGCCAATATTGCAGGCGATATGTTATGCGCTTGTGGCATCACAGGCGACGTACGTGCGTGCGCCAACAGGTTAGGCGAAATGTGGCTATGCGCCATCATATTGGGCGATGTACGCGCATACGCCAGTTGACCAGGTGACATGGTATGGGCATGCGGCATGTTAGGCGAAGTGCGGGTCTGCGCCATCATATTCGGCGATGTACGGGCATATGCCATCTGACCAGGTGACATGGTATAGGGTGGCGGCATATTCGGCGATGTGCGGTTATAGGCCATCATATTTGGCGACGTACGCGCATACGCCATCTGACCTGGCGACATGCTATGGGGTGGTGGCATATTCGGCGAAGTGCGGGCATGCATCATATTGGGAGGGGTCTGGATTTGCGGCATCATGTTCGGAGAGGTGCGTGCGCGCGGCGAGGTGCGCGAGTAGGGGGTGGCGCCGGGAGTGCGAGCGTGCACGGAGCGCGGCGACGAGTGCGCGGGCGGCGGCGCCGGCGCGGCGGGAGAGGCGCGAGCCCGGCGCCCTCGCGGCGCAGGGGCAGCGGGCGCCACGCCCGCGGCCGCACTTCATATGTCCATCCGCGTGCCGTCCGGCACCGACGTCTCGGCGTCCATGGAGGCGGGCGAGTTGCCCTGCCCGTTGCGAGATACGGGTGTCTTCGGAGGCCCCATCTCAGCGGCATCGCGGTCGCTGTAGCGGCTGTCGGGGCGCGGGGAGGCGAATGGGCGGAACGGCTCGGCAGGGCGGGTGGGCTCGAGCGCGAGCCCCGGCGGCGGCGGCGAACACAGGGGCGACTCGAGGCCCGCCGTCATCGGCGACGGCAGGCGCGGCGAGTGCAGGGGCCGCTGCGGCAGGCCCAGGTGCGGCGGGTGCTCGGAGGGCCGCTGCGCCGCGACCACCATGTTGCACATCTGGCGGCGCAGGCCGTGCGCGACGGCGGCCACGGCAGCGGCGGCGGCGGCATTTGGCGAAACGCGTCCATCGCGTCCGTTGCCACACCCGTTACCCCCCACGGGCACCGGGTTCGGGCCCACCACACCGTCCTGAAAAATGCACACACCTACAATGCCTGTCACGGTGTGCGGTGCCGTGCTTTTAACACAGTTTTCCTACTCCAGTAAATCGCAAACGCATTTTCGCTTCGCTGACAACTGTATCGTTACCTAATAAATTAAAAGACTATGTTGAATCGCGCGAAAATAGGGTAAATTCACATGAAATGAGCGACACAACCGTCACAATTGTAGAGGAAGCTGTCCGGTTTCGATGTGAGGAGCTGGGGCAGTTAGGTAGGTGCGGGTAGGTAGTGTACTGACCGTGATGGCTGGGTAGGCGCCGGCCGGCATCTCGACCTCGCGCATGTGCGGGTGCGCCGTGTGAGGGCCGTGCGTCTCGCGGAACACGACAGCGCGGATCACGCCGCGGATGTGGTCGTCGGGCCACACGCCCAGCAATATTCTTTGCGGACGGCCGCGCCCTTTCGGTCTCAAATCTGCAATGTCGCATAAATAGTAAAACGTGAACGGACCGGTTTTTCTTGCGGTTTATGAAGACGCGATTACGAGGTGATATAGGTATCTGACTCGATGCATGGCTTCATTTGATTGATTTTGTATGTACTTATTTCCAAGGAATTTAAATATTTCACCACGATTTTGACCAATATTTTCAGTTGTTTTGCAATAAAATAAAAGTGATGGGTAAAATGAGTTTGGATTAAGAGAAGAAGGAATGAATGGAAGAGATGCCCTGAGATTAATATAGCAGTAAGCTAACAGTAAACAATGATAAAATTGTGTAATTAAGTAAAGTTTACGTCAAGGTAGAACTTCAACCATAAAAAACATACATTGAGCCAGATATATCTACTTGTATATATTATAATACAACTACTATTATACTAAGACTAACTCTACGAAGTCAAAAAACATACGTACAATAAGCATTTAACATAAGGCGCATGCGTATATTTTAAAAGCGTTCTAAAGGCCTGCGCACATAGGCGTTGGCGATGACGATCAGCTGAAAGCCTTTGAAATATGACAGCGATATTTGACAGCGTTTCAGCTAATCGCCATCGCCATCGCCGGCGAGATGTGCGCAGGCCTTTAAAAAGGATGTGCAAAAATCTGGCACGAAAGAATATCTTTGAAATATACCTAACAAGAAATTAAACGCCTATTTTTCCAAAATAGGATTATTTTTATTTAATCACAACCTTTTATGGTTTCAGCTTTTCGTGCTCTTCATTGTAGTATCTTTCATGATTTTGCATAACTAAAAGTAAAAATCATTTCAATAAAACAACACAGTTCTCAATTGAACTTAACGACATTTAACCAGTATCGAGATTCAAGTCTGCGAAAAATAGTTTTGTTAAATTAATTTATTTATTTCCAGAAGGAATTCACAGTAAATTAAGCGAATTTGTAAAAAATATTGTTGAAAATAGTTGATGTATTTTTTATTCCCGAACGAAAGGAGCAAGATTTGATTCGTTCTTTTTTAATACAAGAATATTGAAGATACTCAGCACTGCTTCTAGGTATATTATTTTCATCGGAATGTAAAAAAGTACAATCATTTTGTACAGCAGGACTTATTTTAAAGAGCCTTAAAATCTTTTGGGTAATACCCGTTTTATTCTAATGTTGAAATGGTCATTGTAGAAGCTATGTTTATTATCGCTAGGACCATGGGGTCCAGAGGCGTGGCTTCTATTCGAAGAATTATCCAAGAGGCTGGTGGCTGAGACTGGTGACCAAAGGGCTGGCGCTTACCTAGGGCAAAGAATTAGCTTAGCTATTCAAAGAGGTAACGTTGCCAGCCTTTTGGGCACATTGCCTGCGGTCGGTGATCTGAACTCTGTTTTCTACCTGTAATACCTACAGGTGGAAAGTTCATTATAAAATTTTCTAGTTTCTTATAAAATGTTTTTTTTTTTTATTATTTCATGTTTTATAATAATAGTTTTTGTAAATAATGTATATTCTGTTGTAAATCCTTTAATTCATTATCTTTTCATATTCTGTATTCAAGGAATAATCCGAAGTCGATGATATTTGATGAAAGTTCTCTGTAATAAATGTTGGTTTGAAAACAATATTGTTTTATTGGTTAGATTATTTAAAAAAGAACCCACGACAAAGAAACAACCTAGAAGGACAGCACTTGTCTATAACTCCCAAAGGTCTAATAACAACAGCCTTGAGATATGGAGTGATATTGTCTTGAGAAGAGAATTTTCAGCGCCACTATGAACCATTATGAGATTTGTTTTTGGCGTGGGTTTATATCTACAGTATATAGGCCTACCATGAGCTCTGTCTGGCTCTGTCTCTGGTTATTATTTTGATTGAGTGTTGACTAAATAAATCCTACGTCTAAACGTAACACACAGTAATACACTGGTGTGCACTCACACAGACTCAAAACCAGAACCAGAGACAGAGCCAGACAGAGCTCATGGTAGGCATACTGAGCAAAAACACAGTCACAGTAAGCAAACCCGGATATAATAAATAAAACAAAAGATCGCCTTGCAGACCACATCGCTTGGTAGAAACTATTCTAGCGTTGCGTTCGACTCTAAAATAATATACAAATATTAGTATGTGCATTTTGATTAATATATTTAATGTGATTCAGTGGATGAGAATCAAACTTGAAAGTTACATAATATAGTTTATTTCATCGTTTTTAAACAAAATAGGTTTATTGAAAGTTAGTAGTTTTCTTTAATTGCAAAGAGAAGGCACAGTTTAATAAAAATATTGAAAAAGCCTTTTAAATTTACTTTATTTATTTGAATTCGATATAATTAAACCATAAATATGATAAGTTCGCTCGATCGAACACCACTATTTATTATTCAATCGTAGCTTTTGAGTTTGATTCTCTACCAGTGAAGTGAGTCACATTCTATTTATGTCACTGTTTTAAAAATAAAATGTCATCAACACTTTACTTATTAAAAAAGAGACATAAATAGATAACAAGACATTTACTAAACTATAATTATATAAACATCTAAAAAAATGTCAGCTGAATGCCGTTCTAAAGGTTAGTCTTACTCGATAAAAGTGTCATAAAAAATACTTAGAGAGTCATCGATGGTAGTTATCGATGCCACTGGATAAATATTTTTTAATGATTGTTGTTAGTATTTACAAGAAAACCCGGCCGTATAGAGCACCAATTTACCATTTGAAAATATTTATGGAAAGAGCTTATGCTTTAGTTATTAAATACTTGGTACATTGAGGCTAAATACGACCATAAAACAAATCTATGAGACTCAGTCTTACTTCACGCTTTCGCTATTAGTCAGTAATGCCGGTACCTGTAACTAACTCCGATATAAACGCTAGGTTATAGTATACATTCTGGGAATGACCAATAAACAAATACTACCAGTTTAAATAATGAATTATGTAAACGGTTACATCATTTCCAAAACAAGTACCAAAACCAAGCTACCGAAAAGTGAGCTACCGTACTCGGCCGGTCAGTCAACATCTACCGTGAATTTAGAGTGAGTTTCATCCATCAGACCGGCAAAACAAATGACATTCGAAAAATAAGTTTCAAATGTCACTTACATGTGATGCACGTACCTGCTCCCCCATCAGCGCTCGGGCCAAGCATGTTGTGGACCCGGTTAGCATACAGTACGAACGTCGGGTATGGTATGTCGTACTTTCTAGCGGCTTGCGAGAGAGAGAGCCCTTCCTTTAGCACGGAGAAGATAGCCTCGGCCATGGTCTCGGGCCTCCAGGACTTGAGGGGTCCGCGTTCCCGCAGACGCAAGTTGTGCACCATGTTCTGATTGGTGCTCCAGCATTGCTGCCACAGAGACTGCATCCGGTATTGGTAGGTCTCTGCTGGAAGGAGACGGATATAGAGTTAGTATCTTTGCTGTGATGTGTCTGTAATAACGTTCAAGGTAAGCCCGTACGGCGTGGGAAAAGCTAGATTCCGGGGAACCTTAATTTGTGTGATAGTGCGACTGTGCACCATTAGAAGTCTGATCACAATTTTAGCAGAAGTTCACATGAACCTCTTCATTATTTCCAATGAGATCGAATGAAAAACCTCGACTTATAAAACCCCTACGACAGTTTTATAAACTTTTATATTAATTGTCGGAAAGATTTAAAAAACAGGGACTAGCGGGGCTAGTCATTTAAAAACGATTGAACGGTCTAGGTCAGTTGGTCATGGTTTCATGACTATTGGTTGTTATTTGCAAAAACTCAACTGTCGTTTAAAGTTGAAGTTGAAATGCTATTTTTTAACTAATTGAGCCGGCATGTGACAGTCAGTTCGCATCATTATACGGCTTGAAGAGTATATGTGGTTGGCGTTGAGTTCATACAAACGTAGTCCTCTGTTTCCTCTCTGGATAATGACACGAAAGAAAATATTTTTTTATCATACGACCTTTAAGTACCATTGTATGTTGGGGTTTTCTCCAATAAAATATTGTATAAGAACTGGTAACCTTCAACGATTTACTAATTTTACTGCTATTTTCAGACTTCCAGTAAACAAATTTGACGAATATAAACAATAAATGGAACATACAGGTATTGCAAAGCCCTTCATAATATTATTTTGAAAAAAATATCAAAATATATCCAGTGATTGTAGTTTGTGAGGAAACAGTGGAATACGTAATATAGTAGGTAGGTAAAATCAGTTTGAGCTGTAGTTGTCTCTATAGCCTTCTTTCGGGCACAGCGCGATACCGATATACCTATTTTCTAATTTCTTGCAGCTCACTGTCATTATAATTTCATACAAAATCTTCATATGATTTATTCCAATTCTAATAAGGTTTTATACAAGCAAACACTCAGAAAAACATGCAAAAGAGCAAATAAAAATAATCTACAGCATATTTACCTCCTGAGGAACCTGCGGAAGAGATACAAAGATAAATAGATTGATTATTAAATAAAACAAAGTTTTATAATCAACTGTATAATTACTATTACAAGTGGCAGTCTTAAAAAAATCTTAACAATCAAAAAAATAAGCACTAGATGGCTATACTTCAACAGTGACCTAAACACTCACTCTGACTTAGATTTTGATTAATTTTTAAACTATTTATGCAAAGTGACTAAAGGCCATTAGGCCAATTTTGGAACACCCAAGTCAACTCAGGTGCTGATGAAGTACCATTTTCCAATTAAGAAACAAAACTACCCTCCTTATTATAACGAGCTGGCGAAAACTGTGAAGCAACTTCTCGCTCGCACACTTTGACCTTCTTCTTCCTGCCCATAACCCTTTGACTTTATGAAAGATTATTTTTTTGAATAAGCTGTGTGCAATCGGATAGAACCTCGCAATAAATACGTTTAGTGATTTTATATCTATCAAAAAGTCAAATAGTGCGAGTGACAAGGTCATCGACGGCTGTTTCCCTTAAACTGTTTCATTATTTAGCTAGCAAGTAAAAGTCCGTATTACTAATAATGCAAAAAATATTTGCTCTATTGTGCACGAAGACGCAGCTGTCTTATAAACAATGCAAAATGCCACAATAGGAAGACAATACAATGTATTTAATTATTTACATGAAACGATATAATTATAACTTGTTTAAACTATACATATAGACGTATAAATGTTGCTACCATTTCCTATAATTTCGTAATTATATTCTACAACAGTAATTTTGAAGAAGTACGAATCTTTTTAAAAGAAACATAGTGTAAATGTAACTTTTTGGTTAATAAGAATACCAGCCTAATTATTTGATTGACAGTATTTTGCTATAAAAACTACTCATTTTTTGGCCCAGCCCAGTCGTGTACCTATAGATTTTACTGTTTGAAATAAATTATGTACACAATGCTATAATGCTCTCAAACCATGAAGGAAAACATCGTGAGGAAACTCGCGTCTTAATAGTCAGCTCCTCACGTATTAACCATGTCTTTCCTGGTGCATTAGGCCTACTGAGCTGTCAGGTGACAGGTGCTGGGCAAGCCTATTCCATCTAAATTCTTGTCCCAGGCACATACAGCCTCCCATAAGTAGGGGTATTAAAAACACCAGTTGCCCCTGACGTTATATAAATCATCTACAAAAACCTATCACAAAAACAATATGCAAAGGCCAGTACCTATACTTTGGCCCTCACCTTTCATTCATTGATCGATAATTTGTTTTTACAATACCTAAAAAAGAAATATAAAGTAAACGTAGAAACTATGTAACTGCTAATAAAGTATTAACTGCTATATTTTTAAACTACTTAAGGCACTTTATTGAGCAACTAACATTATTTTCAAGTTCTTAATATTAAATAAACCTGTTCTTTTACTATTATTTTTTACAAAAAACTAGAAGTAAACAAACAACTTACAAATGATTAATGAAAAAATAAACTATTTAATTACTGTTCCTTTCGAATACGATAATCGAGATAATAAATCACTCGTTCTTCAGATTTTAGGTAAGGTTATTATGTAACTTGTTAATTTTTAATAAAATCTAGGAATTGTAGGTTAGCACCCGTATTTTAACATGAACTAATTTCATTTTACACCCGAACTCTCACTTTGAAATATCGCGATTCTAGCATTTACCTATAATATAAATTTGTTTTCCTAATACCTACTTTTGGACGGTATTTCATGACTACTGTTGTATTTTATTTATTGACAGTAATCACACCCAAGTTTCGATCTGCGAGTTCAACTCTGGAATACGAATCAAGAAGTTTATTCACCCAACACATTCTTAGCTATTAACATAGCTTTTATAGCTCCAGGTGCTTTTGTTGGCACTTAGTACTCAAAGTATTATGCTAATATAATACCACCATTCCCGTCCATACTAAATTTACAACTACTGACACTTACTTACCACTTACAAACAATTTTATAAAAAAGACCCTTATTTAGACAGTGTGTACGAAGATAGTTCTCAAAATTGCCAATTTAAACAACACAATCAGAAACAATTCACTCTGAAGACGCTGTGTCAAATTGTTTCATGATTTTGTACTGCTCCACGAATTATAGGATTTAAATACGAAATTACTGGTACGTGAGGCTGAACATTCGTATGCCTCAAGCTGATGGAGACAGGGCAGTGCATCGTAGGGCACGTTCCTACGAGGCAACGCTTTGTTAGATGTTTGCTTTGTTTGTTTGTGGCGATGGTTACCACTTAACATCAGTTGGGCCATTTGCTTGTTCCATCAGCTAGTTGCATAAAGAAAATATACCTAGAGGCGTTCGAAATTTAAATGAAATTGTATTGTACCTACTAACCCTTGGCATGTAAATTAATTAAATTTCTACTATCAAATGTGACTCCTGTAAATGATATGAATGTAATAAATTGAACGGTTATATTCCCTTAAAAAACTGTATTTGCTGGCTGTATATTTTAAATATAGTTTTAGTACAGCTGTTTTCGAAAGCTATCTTTATACACCTTGTATTAATTATTCTTAAACATTTAAAAAATATGGAACTACAGAGAAAGGAACTTTATAAGTCTATATTAAATGCGCCTTATACAGACATACTTAAATTGATAATGATTATTACTAAGTTTTATACGCCATACATAAAAAAATATTGTAAGATAAGGCAACAGTCTTGCTACACCAGTCAGTCCATCGCTATATGGAAAATATTTCAGACTTTTTTATTCTAGCGTAAGTAATATAAGTTTTAATATAAGTTATTGCTAACAAAGGTAGTGGGCGATCGCCATTTTGAGCAAGATATCTTACTTTATTTTACCAATTTTTTGTTGGTCAAAGTAAACTAAAAAAAGTAAACAAACTAATTTCTAAATAAACATTCCCACTTGAAATGTGAATTTTTGTGTTAGATAAATAAAATCTCACTATCAACACTTACTATCTGATATAATAGATGGCTAATATGAATATTGGAAGGAGTATAAGGACGGTTGCTTTAGCTGAGTTCTGGATATCATTTCCTCCGTTTTAAACTTCTTCGTTCTACCAACTCTCCGTAGTACAAAGACACAATAGAGTACTTTTTACAAAACGCCCACCACCATCTAAACCCCATGAGACCCACGAACGTGAAGTTGGGGTACCTGGCTCCTACGAGCTTTACTACGAAATCTAGGATCTCTTTAAGAGGCTTTTTTGTTCTCCGATTGTGTGGTGAGACACTGGTGGAGCAACAGTAGTCTATGATGGCTCGATCCTCATCAACTGTTAAGCCAACATCGTCGAGAACCGCCATGCGTATCGATTTCCCTAATATATTGTCGTATAAGGTTCCTTTAGGTATTGCGTAGTGTCTTGCTGCCTGAGTGAAACGCATTTTTTGTGTAACCACAGCCTGAATTGCCTCCTGAAGTTGCGCGTCGTTCCATCTCGGTGTTTTCTGCTTCATGGTGCCACCGTGGTAGTCTGGTAGATAAGCAACTAAATAAACACTACGGTTCGTGCCAAACTTAAATGCGTGTCTGTAGCCGCATAATCCTTTTGCACTCGTCTGGTTAATGAATTAAAAATAAAGATTATTTCCTTACAAACACGGTGGTATATGGTTGTCTGCGAAAAATTAGTATTGAATTCCGGTTGTCCAGTTTTAAAAAGTGAAATATACCTGCGAGTGAATAAGTGCGACTGAGAGGTTCAGTGCACCATTCCATGCGATAGAAGAGGATACAGCATCGCACATATTCACTCGTAGTAATATTAGATTTTTTTAAACTCGACAACCGGAATTTAGGACATATTTTTCGCCGAGAACCCTAAACCACCATGTTCGTAATGCAATATATTTATGGACATATTAATTGATAAAAATATACTTTTCATCCATTAACCAGCTCGGTGAAGGTCGTTGTACAGCGGGATCTTAAACTGTACGTTTTTTAAAACTTTGACCTATGATAATCTTTTAAGCTTAGATACGTAATGTGATAGAGGTTCATTGCGGTCAATAACACAGATTGAAAATACAGTAAGTGATCCGTACTATAATACTGGACTTTACACACATTTTGAAGTAATTGTTTGTTGTTCCTAGAAACAAATACAGAAAGAAATGCTTACGCCAGTTATGATAAGGGTCCCATTACGTGTTCCCACGTTTCTGTGACAATATCAACCAACCAAGTATATTATCTGTGGTCCAGTTAGCGGTGCATAAACTGTTACATTACTACATGATTAGCTTGGATCACGTTACTGCATGCATGCATGCAATTTAAATACATTAAAGGAGGATGGTCTTAGCGGAAATCTACAGACGTTTGCTCTTTTCATACTACCTCTTAATCGGAATTGTCACAAATCACAAAAGTTTAATAAACTCTAAGTTAATTTAGGTGCCAATTTTGTAAGCTGTTTAAAAATTGATGACATTTAATAATAAGAAAATAAACAGCCTTAAGGTTGTTCGATTCCGATACAAACTGAATTTACACAACTATGGGCAAACAAAGTATAAATGTGAACTGAAATAGCTGTAATAGAACTTTTCCAGTGGTCTTTATTGCCGGCCAGTTATATAAAGTTGGAGAAAACTGTAGGATAACAGAAATATTAATAAAAAACCAAAAAAGTAATTTTTTCGTCATTCTTTTTCTGAAGCCCCGACTGCCACTACCAACGGCTGACACTCCAACTTTATATAACTGGCCGGTAATAAGGACCACTGTAAAAGCCTATTACAGCTATTTCAGTGTACATTAATACTTAGTTCGCCCATAGTTGTGTAAATTAAGTTTGTATGGAAATCTTACCCTTAAACGTATTTACACGATTTAATTCCCCAGGTGTGGTGGATAAGTATGTACTTTACCCTGAGATATTTTTGTACTTAGCTTCCACTCAAGATTCTCTGAGGGTGGCTATAGGTGTAGCCTGACTTAACCTTTTGTTCTTCACCCGTGAAGATGACGATTAGCAGTAAAAAGAGAATTGTAAAAAACGTGCTGCTTAAAAACAAGCAATTCTGTTTAAAGACCCCCCCGCTAAGACCAATTAGCAAGCAATCAAACATAAAGTAACACGAACCAGTGTAACACAAAGAGTCAGGAGAGGAAGACGTAACACCCAACTGACCTGCCAGTGCAGTGGACGTGGAAGCAGCTCCCATCCAAGCTTGGGTGTTCTCAAGCATCCGGGCCTGTAACAAACGAAAAATATATTTAAAACAAATTAAAAAAAAGTTGGCTACAGCAGAAAATAACTATGCACTAATCAGAATCCTATTCAAATAAAACTTTTACTTCGTGGATAAGTAGGTACTCGTAAGTACAAGAGAGCTCTGGTGGCCTAGTGGTAGCGGCCCTGATGCCTTCCAATCTCAAGGTCGTGGGTTCAAATCCATGTCGTGTAGCAGCTGGCCTCTCAGCTCAGTTGGCCCTGCCTTCTACGCCTTAGGTCGTAGGTTCGATCCCCACCGAGAACAATTATTTGTGTGGTTAACACAGATTTATGTTCTGTTGTGTTTCCAAATAAAAATGTAAGTTTCCAAATAACGAGCCTCTTTGAGGCGCACTTAAAACCATTTCACCACACTTGGTTAAAATAACCAGTGCCACGATAAGAAGAAGTAGGTACTGAATAAAGTAAGTTCGTATTATGATCCCCATAAAATTGAAAGGAAATCCAAAACCACCTACAATGATTCGCAACTGAAATGCCAAACAATACGCAATAATGAGAAGCCAACTCCGGCCAGGTCCGTCAGGATGCGCATCATTAAAATTAGCCATAATCGCTGGCCAATAATAATAACGGTCAGATGAAAAAGAACAATTCCTCAGTTAATTTACAATTTCCCCATCTCGAGCAGGAAGTTTACTGTTGCACATTTTATCGATCGCTACTGTATTTCATTCGTTCGTTCAGTAGGTGCGTGCGCACTGGGAGTTTATTTACGTCCAGCCGGCATGTCGAAGAAAGAGCGGCATTTCTTTGTTCCAACTAAACATTATCCAACTTTTAACTGTGGACGCAGACAAAAGCATTCACGGCAATGTACAAGGGTAATAGTAAACTACAAATAAAATGTTATATCGAGTCGGGCGACGACGGGTGGGGCTATTAGTATGCGCGCACGTGCCCTAAGTACCGGTTGAAACGTTCCGATGTATTGTTTGTTTACCCGAATAAAACACTAAAATCCAATTCAATAACAAAGAATTAAAGATCCCGAAATAAAATTTATTGCTGGAGTACGATAAAATAGATTTATGTCCGCGCGGGCTGGCCGGGACGAAGCGGGGGCAGCGAATGCCTAGTGCTGCCTTACTACCTGCTCCAGTTAGCCGGACATCGAGCTACAAAACACCACTGCAATCATTATTTACAAACAATCACGCCAACTTTAATGTGTATGTGACAGGGCAAAATACGACATCTCTAATTTTAAGAAGCGACGCGTGACTGGGCTGCTTGGGTATCTGGCGCAGCGCATTCGCATTGCTATTCAGGGTGGCAATGCCGCCAGCGTCCAAGACGTCCACATATAGCTGAACTGTTTCTCGTGTCCTCCTCCTTCCTAATATCTTATCCTTTTTTTAAATATTTGTTTAATAGTAAGTTTCTTTGTGTAAATAATAATTATCAGAAGTGTTTAAATTGAAAACATTAATTTTAAGCAACCTTTGGATGTTTATGACCTTTTAATCAAGGTGACATTAGTTGTATTGTCTCGTACCTAGACCGCCAGGTACCGGCACGTCCCTATTACCACAATAATGGTTTTTTTCTAAAAGCACGTTGATTATTGTACGGCCTTTTATGATGAGTTTCGCAATCGTCCGACTTTCTGATTCGATCGGGCGACCCTGACTAATATTATTAGGCGCACTCGGTCAACTGAATTACATTCTGTTCAAACTTAATAGGCATTAATTGTATTTAATTGAAGCGATAATAAGGTTACAAAAGCGGCAGCAGCTTCCGAGGCGAAATACATTGTTATAAATACATTTTTATAATTATAACCATCTTAATGTAACCTGAGTAAAACTTACTTTAGGTACTAATTTATCAGTAAAACCTACTTTGGGTACTATTTTACCAGTATAATTTATTTATGGTAATTTTATTTGCTTTTCTACTAATCTAATTTTCGAAGGACCAACCATTTTTGGTGCACTCAATCTAGTTTGATTAAGAAAATCCCTGATAAAGTAATTCCTTGACGCTCATACGAATGCCTAATTGTAAATATAATCTTGGCCCGGTTCTTATAAGTATGTACGGACGGCTGTTACTAACAATGAACTTCTAAAGAAAACAGCCATTTTTAATTTGTAAATAGACGGTATTACTTTTTTATTCCACGCTACATTTTGCGATGTGTTAAAAGAAGGTCACATAAGATATTTATGGAAGTTAATAGGGCTGTCACTCACATGGAGTGAGAAATTACTTTTTACTCTCGGAATATTTTACAGTTCAGTGTGCAGTTACACTAAAATAAACATTATTGACACGGCTAGTCTTTTAGGAGTATTTTAGGAGTTATGGTTACATCTTTGCCTGTAAACTTTTTGATACAACTAGCTGATGGAACAAGCATATAGCCCACCTGATGTTAAGCAGTAACCAATACCTATAACAAAGCTAAGCTTCGTGTAGGCCATGCACGTCAGGAACCTGCCCTACGATGCACTCTGCGTGCATCAACTTGAGGCACACAGATGTTCAGCCTCACGTGCCAGTAATTTCGCCGGCACCCTTCAAACCGAAACACATCAATGCTGCTTTATGGCAGAAAAAGGCATGGCAGTAGTACTTCTCCGAACGAACCCTTCACAAAGAACTCTACTACTACTTTTGTTTCCTTATTATTGCTTTTTATTTCTACTAGCAGTTGGTGACCGAGCTTCGCTCGGTATTTTTATTGTTAATTTGTATTTTTAAGAAATCATAAGAGTCATCTTAACTTTAGTGGCTTATCCTTACTGAACAACGCCATCTACTGGATATGATTGCAGTTAGTTGCTCACAATCATCAATAGATGGCAGGAGCAGTCACATATTCAGTTTATGTTTAATTATTGAACTCAGAGTAAAATAATCATTTTCTAAAAACGAATCCTAGCTAGATCGATTTATCGCCCCCGAAAACCCCTGTATAGTATTTTTCGTGAAAATTGTTGGTGCAGTTTCCGAGATCCTAAATAAATATATATACAAGATTTTCTCGTTTAAAGGTATAAGATAAGATAAGATAAACAGACGGACCAAGCAGACGGCCCACTTGAAAACACAAGAATCGTTTACCTTCCCTAAGGTACAGTTATCAGTAGTACCTAGTACTTACAATACCGGAGTGTTGATGTGTGTATGTAAAAAGTCCTTACTGCTCATCACTAAAACTATCCCTCAGATGGTGGAGAAATGAATTAAAAAAACAATATTCGCCCATCAAAAACATTCAACAGAATATTATTATACATCCTACAATTTTTAAATAATATTTATATTATAAGTTTATATTAAACTTATAAATTTAAAAAACTTGAGAAACCGACTTCATGGCCAAACTATTATTCCGATTTCGTTTAAATTTAAATGGAACCAATTCGGACCTTTCAGATAAAAAGTAAGAAAACTCTTTTAGGGTTAAGCTCGCCTATGTACATGTCCTTTGTTATTACTTATTTGTAAATTTTTCTGTGTGCATTAAAGAATTAAAGAATCTCCTCCTTTTTTATTTGAAGTCGTTTAAATAGACCCACCCCTATGATAGCAAGTCGGGGTTGCTTACTAGACCACCAGTGCATTCTAGCTACTCGCCGTTCACCAACCCCTCTATAAAAACAAATAACCATTTACCCACAAAAGATCCCACAAAAGACCCGTCATTTCAGAATTATTGATTGCAGTAGGCCTACCACAAGCTCTGTCTGGCTCTGTCTCTGGCTATGGTTTTGTGTGGGTGTTGGCTAAATCGAAACGTCACACTCACAGTTTAATACACTGGTGAGCATTTACACAGACTCACAAACTCACAAAACCAGAACCACAGACAGAGCCAGCCAAAGCTTGTGGTAGGCCTACAGGTCGTGGCTCGACTTTGTTTACAAAATATGAATTTGTTATGGAGTTTGCATAAGGACGGCGCAATTTTGCCACCCCACCTTCAATCACCACAATACCTAAAAGCTTAAATATACACCCTGTATTATGAGTGCAGCCTTCTGTTAATCTATTAAAAAGTAATTAAATAGTTGGTGTTGTTATAGGTATCTTAACCACAATGAAATTTTCGTTGTTGTGAGTAGAATAGAAAAGTACCTATCTACAACACAGGGTGTCAAAGAGGAGTGATTCTAGACATTCACAAGAATAAAACCATGTTCTAAAATCACTATATTCTATCTTTTTTTAAAATAAATTTGCGTTTTTTTGATCAATATCATGTTCCGATTTTAAAAACAACTTTTTGAAGCTACGCTAAGCTGCACATTTTCAAAAATCGAACAAGTGTTTTCCAATGAGTGTCTGGGCAACCCCCCCCACCCCTCCACCGTCGGGATAATACACTAGTTCTAGGACATCCTGTATTAGATACTTCGTTAATTTTGTAATTACTTACAAATGATATTTTCTGACGAAGACCCTTGTGGCAGCAGAATGTTATTATAGAACAAAGTTGTCTCTAATTAATTACTTATCTTATAGAAAGAGGAAAAATTATTTATTGGAAGGAACAACATTTTCTATCTTACAGTCAGCGACAAAATTTCAAGAACATCTGATGAATTAAAATGTCGGTTAAAAACGGTTTCTGTAATAAGGATCCATATTTAAAGTTACGTTTACATTTTTAAGGAGAAATTAAAAGCTAGACAGTCATAAGTCATAAACGAAACGATAATATGCCTAATACTAGTGGCCGCCCGCAGCTTTGCCCGCCTGTAGCAAATTTCATACAAATCGGACCATGCAGTAGCAAAGAAAAAATAATTCAAGCTTTCGCATTCATAATACTAGTAGAATTTTACTAGCGAAATTATAGCGATCAAATCAAATCAAATTAATTATGTATTTATTCAGTTAAGTCATAACTAAATAAACACACAAAACACCTTTAAGCTATAGGTGAGTCTAGGTGCCAGTTCCACGGGACCAAGCCTAGCAGAACAGGCAACAGATTACGGCTTGGTTCCTACCGTTTTTGTATGATCCTTTTACAAATCAAAAATTGAATGTCGTACCACTTTTCAGAGCACACTGTCTCTCTAAATGGAAGTGAGATTAGTTTGTTTATTGCATTTTGCTCGAGGGTTGAACGGAGAAGTTAAGAGGGGGGCTAGTGTGAACGATAATTAAACTTGTCTTTATATTTCAATCAAAACTATCTTCATCCATTATTATTAGTTGTCAAAGCAATGATGCAAGTATTAAAATATTTAGATACAGTTATTTGAAACTTGTAGACTGACCACCTAATATTGAGCGGTTAGAGCTTATTTACTAATTACATAAACTTACAATGCACGTCCATTGTAATGATGATGACGTTTTGCCTGATTGGCTATAGCGAATGTATGAGTATTTGATTGGCCTCTCAGCTCAGTTGGTAGTAGCTCTGCCTTCTGCGCCGTAGGTCGTGGGTTCGATCCCCACCGAGAACAAATATTGTAAATATTGTATTTGTGCGTTCACGCAGGTGTTTTTTCTCTGTCTGGGTGTTATATTGTATTCTAAGTATGTATTTACAAAAAAAAATATTATTATTATTATCAGCTATCTGGTTCCCATAACACAAGCTCAGCTTAATTTGGGGCTAGATAGTGTTGTGTGGATTGTCCAAAATATTTATTTATTTGCTATCTTTTATCGATCTTTAGATCAAAAAACTACAACCGGTTTTGTATAAGCTATTTCCGAATTTGCCGGTTTAAAACGTGTCGTCCCAACATGATATTTTCCTAACGACACACTCTACATGCGATATTATTTTAACAAAGTCACAACTGTATTATTTGCCTTTCCGTTGTAACAAGCTAAGTGCTTTCACGTAGTTATTTTCGTCGGAACTGATAATTTGCCTCTATTTTACCATTTATCACTCATTGGTATTCATACATCGGTCGTCTTATCGCACTATATTATCCAATTGAATAGTTTAGCTAATTATTACTTATCCACAGAGTTTGTTAGTAAAGTGACTGTTTTTGTCAAGGGGCCCGCGGAGGACGAATTTTCATACATACGTAATACCAAATCGATTACTAATTTAAGCAGATTTTCACTATATTATTGTAATGATTGTATTTGTATAGTACTTATCTGGGTTCCTGAACAGTTTTTATTTTAAATTACTTGAGTAGGTACCTCAAATGAAATTAACGCCAATCACATTTTACAATTAAAAAATGTGTAAAACGCGATTGGTATTTATTTCATTTGTTTAGGCAAATTAATAACTGTATACAAATACAGTTATTAATTTGCCTAAACTAATAATACTTTTGCATGAAAATTCGCCCTCCACCGGCCTCTTAAGAAATCGAATATTCCAATGTATTGTTTTGTCGTATCACTAGTTTTTGATCTAATGTAGGAAGATTTTCTGCTCAACACAGGCTTCTATCCACCACTTGACACCATGTTTCAAACTTTTTAGGTTCTACGACATGCTGGAACCTGGTTTTCTTAAGAGGTTTTACACACTCACAAAATAGCCGAAGACTAGAACCATTTATTGCACCACCAATAGGCCTACCACAAGCTCTGTCTGGCTCTGTCTCTGGTCAAAGTCGATAAATAGAATACAAAATGAAATATAAAAATAGTTTGATCTGACCGAGGAGAAGTTCGAAAATTAAAAACCTTTCAAAACTAACAACTAAAAACAATTCCAAGTTCGAACTTCGAATCTGTCTAAACGTCAATTGTATTCGTATTCTAAATATATTTTTAGCTTGGATTAAAATGCTGCTGGTTCGAGTCGACAGTGGGACTACAAATTTAGATGTCTATTATTTTATTAGACGGTGCAATCATAATCTCGGGAGCAAATGAGTGCAATTTTACGCGTTAGTTTGGTCATTATTTGTATTCCGCCGGCGGTGGCGCCCTCTAATCGAAACTGCATATGAGCGTAATAAGCTTCCGTATTTGCAATTACCTCAAGAATTCCATTCAAAAGTTGTGAGATGAAGAAGTTATAATTGAATTTCAGACTGCCTATAAGGCCTCGTCCACAGGGGCTGTCATTTAAACATATAAATAAACTAGCAGTCCCGGCTTCGATCGGGTGGACATTTATTTTTTACACACACAAATATAGCCTATGTTACTCAGCGTGAATGTAGCTTTCAATTGAGCTAGGCGAGTATGAAAAATAAATCCCAATAATTAGTACTTAGCAGCAGCATATTAGTGATTGCTAACACTTAAAATCCTTTCATCACACTGGTTCGAAAGAACTATTGACACGATAATAAGAAAAGTGAAGATATAAATCATCTACAATAGCGGCAAAGACCTGTTTACTTTTTTATTAGTATCCAAATTGGAGCTCGCTTCGGCTTGTTTAATGTGACTAAAGTGGCACTAATTCTGCGCATCTGCAATTAAAAACTCAAATATATTTTAGATATCTAAATTAGAGGCGTTCCGGATTCCATGCTTCAAAAACTTTGGATCTCTATTTGAGACTAACTAATGCAAAACAAAACAGAGAAAAAACTTCCTGAAATAACATGACTTTATAAGTACTTTGTGTTACAGAAACATCTCTCAAAATATTTGCTGAATTTTTCCTGGTGTATTTAAAAATACACTTTCCAACTTTGCCCTGGCTAACTTCGCATAGCTATTCGTATTATACGAATAGCTATATTAAGTTCTCCAACTTTAACATCTAATATTGATTGCAGCTATCTCGAGTCACGGCCGATTCATTTGTTAGGATGGAATTGAAAAGAATGGATGTGAGAGAGGGAGGGAAGGCTAAAACTAATCATACATCCTGTATTCTCTTCACGGAAGGGTCCGGTCCGAAACAAAGAGGAACATTTAGTTTATAGAAGTATGTTGTTTTGTTTTTTAAAACAGCAACGAATAAAATTAATGTTTTTTTATTATATCTATTCATTAAACCTAAATAACACCGGTAAATTTTGACAAAATCGATGTATTCAGCTGGCTTTGTGTCATAATCTTACGCCGCCGTACACCACTGTCCGGCATGGCATAAGAAAAGTGATTAAAATTATCCAGTACGTAGGTGATGGTAGAAAGTGTTAAAACTTATTGTGTACCTACTGGCACTCATTTCTTGCAGCTGGGAAAAATAAAAAAAGAACATTTTAAAGTTGGTCCTAAAGGTTTATTATATAACTAGCGGCCGCCCACGGCTTCGCTCGCCCCGCAGTCGTTACGCCCCGTTGTTTTTTTCAAAGCTTTTCCTCTTTTTCTCCGCTTAGGGAAATAATTTTCCAATTTCCTTTCTTAGTGCACCCCTATGCTATAAAACGAACATACCCTCCAAGTTTCATGCTTCTAGGACTTACTTAGGTTTAGGCTGTGCGTTGATTGTCAGTCAGTCAGTAACGCAAGAGTTTTATATATTTAGATATTATTGCATATTTCAAAACAACCAACACATTTTACGTAAAGGCTCAGATGACCAACATAACATGATTATTATCGTGACAATAAGCATCAGTTAGTCGATGCATAAGTAATTAGGTCTACCAGTAATCTATGAAGCTATTTCACAATAGACGAGCATGATTACCACTGAGATAATGTACTACGTGAACAAAGGAATGTGCGTGTAAAACCGCTGATATTATGCAAGTAACAAAGGAATAGACAGGTACCGCTCGCAGACGGACCACGCCCTCACAGCTACATATCCATTTCCGCGTTAGTGTCTTTTTTTTTCTCATTTGATTGTTTAAACGTGCGCCGATGCGGTGTCCAGTAGTTATTATTCCCATTGCTCTCACTCGAAATGGTCTCACTCAGTGGAAAAGTCTTTTATTGTTGAAGAACAATAACGCTCTATGTGTTTACAGCGTCTAAAGGCATGATAGCCTCTATTACGGGGCTCCATTGTTCAATGCTCCCGTTTTTTTATTAAAAGCGTATCATGAAGGTATTTATATTTCTTTTCGTTAGACAATTTATTGTGTGGAAGCTCAATCGAGCTTTGCTTTGCGGTTTTAACTTGTTATTTTTTAATTGAGATTGAAAGGTGTTTGACGTTTTTACACACATTTTTATGATTCATCATCTGCTATAAATGTATTGCAGACAATAGGCCTTTCTTAGGCCTTTCTTTCTATGTTTTAGGGGTTTGGGTAACCTAGAGGTCCACAAGGTGCTACGTACTCATTTCGTACATGAATTCTTTTTTTTACCTATTCTATCTTCGTCATATCTCGATGGTTTTTTGTTTATATTATATCATATTTTATGGAGGTATATTAATATTTTTTGTGTAATTTATAGCGAGTAGTATGTTATAATAAACTGAACTGTTTTTTCCAACCTCTGTTTTTCACCTGTCAAAGTTGGTTGTTAGAAAATGCTGTCTAGCATTAAGCTCTCCTATTGTACAACCTTTTTTTGTCCAATAAAGAATTAAAATATACTTTTGTACCTCTTTAATTTGTTTTGTTAGTACTTTAGCACCTTAACGAAATACTTTACTACTATACGTTTACTTGTGCCACCCTCTATTATCAAGGGGTGGTAAATATTGAAATTAATAAATCATTACTTACATACTTATTTTAGGGTGACACAATTCCCTATCAGCTGTACAACAAACAGTCACTTTGTTACTTTCACATTTTATAATATTAGAGAGATAATAATCTATTCCATCGTTCTTTATCACCAGCCTGAAGAAGCCCACTGCTGGACATAAGCTTCCCCATGGTTTATGAAAGAACTATTTGAAAGCTTCTCTATCCACCGTCTTTTCTTCAGCGAATCAAGCATCCAGACATGGCTCTGGTCTGGTGCCTGGATTTAAAACCACCCAGTTGTTTATACAAGTTATCGTAATGAGTTACGTTCGGAGATTGGTGGGAAAAACTCAAAACAGTTTGCAATATTATAAAGAAAAACATCGTGACGAGACCGACATATCGTAGAATCTAAAAAGTTTGGAGAAATATGTGTCAAAATCATAAAAAGAGCCTCTTTTCAGCCGCGCTTAAAATCTTATCACCACCACGTTTTTCAATGTGAAAAATATTATAAGAAGAACTTAGTATGAAAAAGAAAGCGGTTATCCCTACCGAGAGTACTTTATAAGCGTTCTCAGTAATTACAAGTTAAAATACAAAGTTGGGAAGCAGTCAAACAAAACTTTTAACTCTTTGCATTAATAACAACGAACCAACCATGTCGCGCGCGTGTTTGTTTTACACATTACGTGGTTACTTAAGAGGAGGCTAGCGTTCTACGGCCGTACGCAGCTTTAAAACAAACAGTCAAAACTCTTATAATTTGACGACGTATAAAACAGATTAAAATAATAAATATTGGTTGAAAATACACACACCACCATCCAGCCCTGGATACATCTTTATATATGTAACACGCGTCATGGTGTATATTGTCTATATTATCCCACAGTCTTTCCTCTTCTGTTTACTAATGATCTGTAAAAACTAAAAACAACAAACCAGAGATCGAAAAATCTTATAACTTTTGTTAGACAACATATATATTATTAATCCTCTTGGCAATCTCAATTGTCTTATGTACGTTGGTTGTCAGTTACTATTCATAAAATGAATGTCACAAGAAATTTGCGGAAAAATAAATTGGAAAGATTTCGTTGGTTTGCACAAAGCTAAAACGCTATACTTACCCGAGCCATACTTAAAACAAGTCCACCAAATAAACGTTTTAAATTCCAAAGTAAAACTTGCGCCTTAACTAAAACACAAGTAAGCGGGTACTTATGTAAAATACGAGTGAATTTATTTGACTTTCCGTAGTTTCGGTGTTAGCTGCGACATGAACAAGACAAACACGTTAATTTTAACCCTCTCGCACCCTCCTGACTACAAATTACGCCGGTAGAGGCGACGACACACTGCCGTATACCGTATAAGGTGTAAAAGACAGCTCTCGTAAACTGTAGGCTCTTGTCGTTAGCCCCGATTTCGTGTGGGGAAAGAAAAGCGCCCCTGGCGGTATTGCAAGAACTAATGTTATGACTTACGAACGCTACGTAAAACAATTGCTCATCACAACACACTCACCATTTCTCCATACAAAATCGGAGCTAACGAATACGTCAACGACAAGTTATTTTGCGTTAAGCTAACGACAAAATGATGTTAAAACTCAGAATTAACTTTCGACCCGAAAGATCTTGACGCACGTATCTCGATCCCCATGACCATTTCTCATTTTTATCTATCTTTATGTCTTTTCCTATGCAATCCTGCAATTAAATATTACTCAAAAAAATATCAGCGTTACGGTCTAATAATTAGGAAGTAGTGTTTTCACACCTTGTAGGGTAACACTGACGCAGACACCTGGATGTCCTAAGCGATACGTGTTAAGTACTTGTCTGGCTAATCACAGCATCATTATCATCATCAGCCTGAAGCAGTCCACTGCTGGACTTACACTAGGCCTCCCCTTTTAATTTCCAAATACTTGTCTAATGCTAATTTTGGTAAAGGAGTGTGAGTGTATGACTGTTTCCGCGTTTATCTTCGTTGCTAAACGAATTCGGATGAATCCTAGAATATACATAGTTAATGACCAGGAAAAACATGATGGCTGCAACTTTTTATAAATGTACGCGGAGCAGCAGGCAGATGTTAGGTCTCACAGAAAAAAAACAGCCAAATACTCGTTGCCGTAAGGGTGGTTTGGACACGAGAATTTAAATAAATAACCCCTAAGTGTTAAACAGCAAACAAAATGCAGTAGGTTAAACCAAACAACGAAACCTAAAAACGAACAAAGTTAAGCGCCAACTAATTAAAAAACAAAACGAGAATGTGCTCCTCGCACGGTAAACTGGCTTCCGAATTATACAACTCGCCTTTTTTCGCACGTTTTCGCTTTCATTCGGCTAATTAGGGTTAAGGAGCTTAGTGTTCCACCCGCTTTGTTTCTTTCAGGGTTCAATACACATTACTTCAACAATAAGTACATGGAATATTAAAGTCAGAATACGCACTCTGCTCTTGACCCATAATCTAGAAATTATTAAAATCCGCGTTTATGCAATGAGATACGGCCAGCGCCCCTAGCGGCTGTTTGGAGAAGCACAAACGTCAGTCATCTTAGAATAGGGGTACAGGTGAAAATCTGAAGCTCTACACTCGTGCGTTTTTAATCTTCCGTTTTAAATTCATCCTTAAAAAAATGTGGAATAAATAGTGTTCTGTGAAGCCTAAACCTAAATATCTAACAACACACCACTCTTTTGAAGCATGACGATGTGTGCAAGGCTTGAGTTGGTGGTCAAAAGTACGCATGACCTGAGTCTACAAGACGAAAATAAGCGTGGCAGGGTAGATACAGATATTAATGTTCTACGGCACTTATATAATATTTAAGCAACTGTATTATTCAGGCACATTCCCTACCGAAAGTTAGCCGGGGTAACTCGTAAACAAAACACGCTAACTACCCTGAAAATTAAATATTAACCGATGGCATATTATAAGAATACACTAACAAATTCATGCGAAGAGGGGTAGTTTCGGGAGCGGCTTTGGCCGGACATAGCAAGAATTTGTCCGGAAAAATGTACTATTGTTATTTGAAAAACAAAAATGTATAACGCTGCTTAATAATTATTATTTGCATGAAGTGCACCGACTAGGCTTGCTCAATTTTACACCTCGGGGCAGCAAAAAAGCTGAGTCGGGACCTATTTGACTTAATATATCTTTGTACCATTCAGCACGGGACGGGACTGGATGGGACCCAGTTTCTGTTGGTATGGGTCTAAGAAGGTACACAGAATATTGTGGATACATTTTCTGACTGTCTTCATCTGTCTGTTTTGTGTGTTTTAATGTATTTGTCTTACGTGTACGCCTCAGATAAATGGCTATTTTCTTTCTTTCTTTCTATAAAATAATGGAGTAAACAATTAAATAAATAAAAAAGATTCTTGTAAATTAACGAAGAAACGCGTTTGGCTTTGACTGTGATAATGTACGGCTACGAAATCTTCCGTCGCACGCAACCCTACCTTTAGGGGTACTAGCGCCGGTTTTCGTATACATTAATAATTTATTACTTGTATGTTATTTCACGGAATAGCTTCGAATGTTCGTGCACTCTGAACATTAGATTAGTTTTAATGAATAACACAAAACTTTAACTGTTTTCCGAGGTATATAATGATGGATTTCGGTATTTTATTACTATTTTGTAAGAGGGTTAAAGTTTGAAATGTAGCTAATAGCAGCAAAATCTATTGTATTACACAGTCATGACTGTTGATAAGAATAACCTTCTGCGTATTTGGTGCCATAAAATTTGTACGAAGTAATAATGCGAAGTAATAGCGGACTTTTTCCACAGCGCCATCTTACCACAGACTATGTAAAGCAGGAATCAACAGAAACCTGATCACTGATCTCTGGAAGAGATCGCTCTTAGCGATAAGGCCGCCCATTTTACCTTTATTTTTAATGGTTCTTTTAAATGTATTCTTTGTGTACAATAAAGTATTAATCTATCTAATCTAATCTGATACAGTGTAGCAGCATTGCGGTTTCGGTTTGAAGGGTATGGATGCCGGTGAATTACTAGCACAGGCTGATCATATGTCTGCCTCAAGTTGGACTTAGTGCATTCTAGGGCACGTTCCTGATGTTAAAAACGAGGCAAAGCTTATATGCGATGGTTATCACTTTAAATGGGGTGGGCCCATGCTTGTATCATCATTAAATACATCATTACACAAATGTTAATACAACATCAGCCCCAGGGAAGCTTCGCCCCGAGTTCTCCACAACTTCATAACTTCCAGGATCATTATAAATGTTTATTATATAAACGTTCGTATAGTACTTTCGTACACATTACACAATTACGTATTAAATCTCTACGCAATTTGAGCAAGAAAACGCTACCGCGCGGCTAAATTACAAATTATCTAAGAAAATAACATTTAACGATGTTCGCCTTATTGAAACAAAACAAAGATTATCAACATCAAATGAACTTCTGCGGTTTCTTATAATACTGGTCGCCGTTATATGACGACCATACTTAATAATTCATAAGTAAGTAAAATAAAGGAGCCTATACTATTCCCTAATAAAAATATGATTCTAACTTACATAATTTGGGCTTTCTCCAACTGTTTGCATTCTTTCCTTTCTTTCGCTTTTTCGATCCGCTTTTTTCTGTCCTCTCTGTTCTGTCCATCTATCTCTTTCCATAGAGGTGAGAAATTCAACATTGCATGATTGTTATAAAATCATTGTCTATGATGTTGCAGCCTACAAAAACCTTTCAAACAATAACCGATGTCGGCTAAAGGCCATAGTTTTGAACAATGATGCCAGAATAAAACTACACTAATGGCCACAGCTAGATCTCTTCTATTACGGACGTAATTTATACTGATTGCCGCTTCTGAGGAACTCTACCATAACACAATCAACGTACCAAAATATTAATTATAGGTAGGCAACAAATAATTTGCTCGTAATCAAGCCCTTTCAAGGCGAGGATTGTTTTTGTTTCATTCCGGAACCGGAAGACACTATACAGGACGCCCACCCGATGGACCGACAATATTGTAAACGTCGCTGAAATGGAGACTCTTCATCATCATCTTGATGTTCTCATCTCTTGTCATCTTTCATTCTAATGGACTACCTCTCCCGCCCGGAACAAAACTAAATAAGCAATCATAATAACAATAGTAATATAACTATTTTCTGCGTAATTCAATTCAGTTGCATCACAAGAACCACTTTAAAACGTCTAGCTATAGGAGAGTCTAGGAGCCAGTTCCACGCGATCAAGCCTAGAAAAACAGGCAACAAACTACGGCTTGACTCCTACCGTTTTTATCTTTCATACTAGATTCAAGATTCAAGATTCAATAAGCCTTTATTCAATACGATACAAGAATCACTTTGAAACGTCTTAAAGCTAGGTGAGTCTAGGTGCCAGTTCCACGCGACCAAGTCTAGAAGAACAGGCAACAAACTACGGCTCTGTTCCTACCGTTTTTTTTATGATCCTTTTACAAATCAAAAATAGTCTAAAATAATAGTAGTGAAGTTCCAGTGTGGTGCCACTTCACTTAGTCAGACGTATGCAATGCAATAATACAAAAGCAAAAGTTTCAAAGGCAGCACAGGCTACGCTTCAAAGTTATAATAAAGTATCTACACAGATATAAAAATGATACGAAATAGTAGGTACAGACATTGTAAATTAACATGCTAGCTTCCTATGGGTAGAGTGACCGGGACATCGGGCCACGCAGTTTTATCATTCATATAGCTATCTAGAGTATAGTACGCTTTCTTTATTAAATTACTCTTAATACTACGCTAATCTTACTCTAAAACTCTACCGTCATCGATACTTTCAAACTTCTGATGTGCTAATTCTTATAATCCATTACCATTACTACAAGTACTCCAATACTTATCTCTGAACAAATGCAACCTTCAGTAAGCACTCCCCGTATTTTGTTCCATTCCGTCGTTCGTTTAATACGAGCTTAAGGCGACTAATGCTTCCAGATTGGCACCTGGATAAATACAATTGCATTTATCCAGAAATGTCCAATTCCGCCGAGTAACGTAATTCGAAACAAAACTAAAAACAAACATTTAATTAACGACCAAAGCAGTATTTATCAAGGTTGATTTTAAACATGCTAAATAACAAATAAATACAACAAAAAAACACACTAAAATAATTTCTTTCCGTAGGTCATTTCGTCAAGTACACTGGTGTTCTTTTCGAAATTTTGTGTTTATTTGATGAGGTTGAGACTTTTTAACTTGTCCGGCTCACTTATAGACTTTAATTTAGAATACGGGTATGCCATGGCCGCAAACGCGGTTTCAATTGTTTCGGTACATAATGACGTAGCAAGTAAGTCTAGGTCCTATTCAAAAGTTTCTCAATCAAGATTCCCCAAGTTACGAGTATAACAGCGACGCGTGACAAGACGATTGTCGCGGCGGCGTCTACGCGCCCACATACGCCTGTTTACATTCATTTCCTTTGAACTCGCACGTAGGCCCAAGGAAACGTAAAGTAAACAGAACTTTCTCGTAATGTTTAATTAAATTAATCAGTTGATTAGTCGATGGTGGTTTAGGTGTAAACAAACGGCGTGTTCTTTGATCTAGAGTCGCGCTCATCCGTATTGTTATATTTGTGTGGACGTCGGTGGCTCCCGCGGCGCCTTGCTAGGGCTGCCAATGTACACTACCAGTACACTTTGCCATATTCCTTTAGAAGTACGTTTTATTTAACCGCCTTCAAAAAGAGATGGTGTCAATTCATTGGTGTTTATTTTTATCAGCCGATATGCAAACACGAAAAGCTGCGACAGAGAGACGAGAGACTGCACATTATCTCTGACTGGCACTCATTGTAAAAAAAATATGCTCCTGAAGTTTATTAGTCTGGGGAGGGTCTGGGATACGATTCTTACTCAATTCAGCCATTTATTTTTCAATCCCACGACAAAAGTCAAATTTTATCAGCTGCCACAAATAAATAAATAATCTTTTCTCTCAGAGCTTTAACTGACTAGTTTAAACGTTTTGACAACTGCTTAGTTGAAAATCAACTTTAAGAATGTCTTGTAGGTAAGAATATTCATAGTTAAGCTTTTGCTTTTACGTCACAAAACTCCTAAGAAAAAACAATCATCTCTTATCAACGCATAATTTCATTCACTATCATTGGAAAAAGAGCAATTTTTATTCAGTACTCTGCTCTGAGGTAAGTTCAAATAAAAGAAAAACTATGATTATAATTTATCTACGATTATGTTTATTGTGCATACCATATCGTTACACACTCTCTGCTGTTCATCTACTCAGTCTAGTCTGTCCCGCCATGACGAATACAAAATCCAATCTAAATAATATTCTTGAACAATTCACAAAAGCATTACAATAAAAGATATTCATTTATCATGCCACGCCATTCATATAATGTTAAACAAATGTACCTATTATTAGCGTAGATAGAGGGAGGCAGGCGCCAGTTTTCCGAGGAAGGAGCCGTGAGCCGTCTCAATCACATATAAAAACACTACTGGCGCTTCATTTGGATTTACTCACATCTTGCAATTTGCTTGCTTCCTCTATACCAATAAAAAAAAATAGCAGAAAAGAGAGTATACATAAATTATGTAGATACATTATATTTTTCATGTTTTCATCCTGCCAAAGTTCGATTTACATCAAGAACAAACATTTGTACACGTAATGTGTAAAAAAGGAAGCTCTTTCAGCTTGCTGGTTCCCGTTGAAGCTTAGACAGGCTTTCCCTAGTTCCAGTTTTTAAATTTGGATCAACAAGAAAGAATTCTTATAATTGTACTTTTATTGACGGACAAAACTTTGCATATTTTTTACAGTGAATGTGGATGCCAGCCATGTTTTATTGTTATTCAAAGTAAATATTTAGTTTTATTTCTCTCTGAGCGTTTTGAATTCTGCGTTTGTGGGAACGAGTGAGTAGGGCGCGTTTTAAATGTGCTAATTTTAGATTAGTCGCTTTTTTGTTTTAAATTGCAGCAGATTCTCTTTAATTTGAACTTGAAAGTAAAAGCTTTCTTACAGTTTGTTGCGTTTTACGTGTGTCATTTGAAATAACACGCATCGAGGTATTAATAAGCACTGATAACTTTGAAGAAATGAGACACAATATTAATTATTTAGTAACGTTCCCGATTTCGAATCTAGCTCGGGTAGGAGAAATCTGAAGATAGAGAAGTCTCTGTAATCTGACATCACACTCTTCTTCTTCTTATTTAATGGCATCTGTCCATTTCAGATCAATTTTTCCAGTGTCGAGTGAGGATATATTACATAAATAACATAGTTTTTAGTCAAGTCAAGTCAGTCAATAGACAGGTCGGCCTGAATTGGCTTTAAAAACAAATGAAAAAATGATGGTCGTTTTTTTTGGAAATCGTCAGAAACATTTTTGATCAAATCAGAAAATCACACTTTCATTCCCACTGCTAACACTTTGAGCTAAGACCTCAAGAAATGTTGTTTAAAATGCCACCGAAATTACACAACAGAACTCAAAATACACCAGTAAAACAATTAAAATGAAAAAGCTATTTAACTTCCCAAAATGACAGAAAACGAATCCGACATCATTCTTTACATTATACTGCTGAATAAAATGTCAGATTGACTTTTCTATCCATAATAGGCAAAACAAAAGGTAAAACAAAAGAAACGGCCAATCAACATAATTGACAGACGGACTCGGTAGATGGCGCTACGTTATACAAATCAAATAAACTGCTTGTATTACAGACTTGGAGCAGGGGCTAATGCCACTAGCCAAAACAGGGTGTTATAAGTTTGGGGCCTCAGTGCTCCTATGGTAATAAGCCAACATTCAAAAAAATTCAAACTAAAACTTAGGTAAAATGCAATGGATTTCTAAATAGTTCATCAAAAATCATAAGTAGAAAACCGTTGAATACAAAGCTGATGTGCTTTTGTTTGGTACAATCTTAGTAGGTACTACTTTACGGTAGAAAATCCGCCTTTGAGTCAGTAGTACTATTGATTTGTACCATCGATGCTACTAGTGACACAAATACAAGAGTAACTATAGTACCGTCAACTACAAAGTAATTGAATGAATAATTATTATGCACTAGCGGCCGCCCGCGGCTTCGCTCGCCCCGTTCCCGTTAATTCCAAGCATTTTCATATTTATTTACCTTTTACACCTTCTCTGGACCTCCACAAATCATTTAAGACTAAAATCAGCCAAATCGGTCCAGCCGTTCTCGAGTTTTAGCGAGACTAACGAACAGCAATTCATTTTTATATATTAAAGAAGAAGATTAATTTTCAGTCATATTTGGAAACGTAATCGGCCGTCTTATTTTGATTTTAGTTATAAGTTTGTAATGTTATTTTGAAGGCATTATAAAATATTTCTTAATATAGTGTGGGAGGAAACATTTTAAATTTAAATTTATTATGATGATCATTTATTTATCTGTCTGAAAACGTTCCCTAAAAGTTTATGAAGTGAATGTTTTCACGGTGTACTCACTTAACATTTGCACATAAAATAAGCAATTCGTAAAAAACAGCTCTTAGAAAATTACATCTGTTCTGTGTAAGTTGATCACAGAAATGTTTTTGGTATCGTTATATGACGGCTATCGTTTTTTGCACACGAACGCCAAACCAAACGTATTAATCGCAAACTTAAGAAGGCAAAAAAGTTTAAGATTACGCTTGACTAGCTGCGCGAAATTCCAACGACTTATTGTTTCGTCGATTATGACTTATTTATAACTCGATTCACCCCCCACTACCCCCCTTGGGTTCATTGTGCCAGACTAATTTTGTAATCTCGCTGTTTTCAATCACAGCATTAAACGTTGAGTGCAACACATCATGGAAGGTACGTCGTTGATATTTGCTACGCAGTGTTGTATGTGAGTCAGTCAGTCAGACAATACTTAGATTATTACGATATTAGATAACACAATGTAATGCAATGCAACTTTCAAGTCTTGCAAGAACTTATTTTCCCATCAGTAGGAGCACTAAGTGGGACCAACCGCGCGTAAAATTACCAGAGAAACGGTCGAAAATTGTAAAAACAGGCAACAAACAATACACCGGACGATGATGTTTGCATAAGTAGCCGTCTCACATTGTAGACCAGGAAAGGAGGAATTGTGTCAACATATTATTATTGATATGATCCGCATCCCGCGGGTTTGCGGTCAGCCTGAATTAAGCAAAGGACGCGTTATGCGCACGACCGACGCACGGCGCGACGTGTCGAGACGGTAACATTGTATTTTTTTACCATCGATAGAGAATGGGGTATTCTTGTGCTGTTTAGGGCTGTTTGTCAACTATATACGTCACAAGAATAGGTTTCCTACGGATATTTGTACTACATACGCAATTAATTGAGTTGGAGTGTTAGGTAATGTTTCGGTGTACGCAAAAATTTTTGTTACGAAATCGATAAAAGAATAGTAATCATTGTATATAGGTACTTACAATAATTACTATTCTTGAACGGTGACAAGCTGTAACTTCACGCACATGCACAGTTAGAACGCGGCTTTTGTATGGGATTTGGCAGTGTCCGGGGTATGGCTTTGCCGAAAATTGTTTTGACTATTCAAGTAAATTATATATATTACAGTGCACGCCGTTTGACTCAAATATTTTAACATTATTAACAAGTTACTTTGTGTAATTGTTTATTAATTTTATAGTGTTTACTACACTTAAGGAAATCACAAAGATTTTTATAATGTCCCAAAAGTTAAGAGCCGAGCGGGATTTGAACCCGCGACCTTCCCCTCGGTACGGGGCTGCGCTGACCACTGTGCCATCGGATCCTAATCACACTCGACGAATAACTCTTAGGGACTGTTCGGCACTAACGCGACCGTGGCTCCATCTACAGTTTTGACGTTATAGTCAACTAACCTGCTCGATAACCGAAGTTGCATTCAGTTGAATCGACGAGAGATGTCACCTTGCGTTTTTCATAATTGTTTATTAATTTTATAGTGTTTACTACACTTAAGGAAATCACAAAGATTTTTATAATGTCCCAAAAGTTAAGAGCCGAGCGGGATTTGAACCCGCGACCTTCCCCTCGGTACGGGGCTGCGCTGACCACTGTGCCATCGGATCCTAATCACACTCGACGAATAACTCTTAGGGACTGTTCGGCACTAACGCGACCGTGGCTCCATCTACAGTTTTGACGTTATAGTCAACTAACCTGCTCGACAAGATTTAAGTTACTTTGTAATTCGAATCGAATCTACATTTGATTTTATTCTTAATTCATGCAATCGTATGTTTCTCATCAAATACTAATTTCCTCTGTACTGAGTGGTACACTGCACACTTTTTATTCAAATCTTCTTTTTACTTGTTTGCAATTTCGCATATCCTGGAACACGCTGCATAGAGCTTTGACAAAATTGTACTAACGATATCAGCTCTCTTCTATTTACACTCACCAAACATTTCAACTAAAACGCAGAAAAAACCAAGTAACTTTGAAAGGATTTTTTCAGGGCTTATACTTGACTGTGCCAGTTTTATAGCAGCATTTCAAACAATATCAGCCTTCCAACCTCATTTCCTTTCAGAAAATGTTTGGTTTGAAATGCTTAGAGCGAAAGACCTAATTAATGCGACGCCTTACCATGAGTAAGTTAAACCACCACATTGCCTGGGGTTCCACTGTTTTTATTTTGTTAAAATGGCCTAATATGAAACCAAGCTAGAAGTTTGGTGCTTGTTCTTTGTGTTTGTTGCGTGTTGATTGCGGCAAAGCCTCCTGAATACCAGCCTCTGTCAAGCAGTGGAGTTATTGAGGCAGAGGCTGGTTATTATGGCAGAGGCTGGTTATTATGGCAGTAGCATAAGCATACATTCTACTTTAATAAACACAAGGCCAGTTTTATAAAAGCTTGAAAAAGTGTAGGCAGAATTGAAAATGCCAGCTTAAAAATACGAAGGCAATTTCATGCACACTGTTCCAATCGCAATCCACAGCATTCCTTTTGCAAATGTAATATCTAATTTCTCACAATTTACTTGCTTTCTTGCATATTTATGGGGATAAACTACACACAATGCATGCTTCAGCACCGCGGTCATACTGTTGTGTTTTTATGTAACGATATACTTTATGGTATTAGGAGAATGTTAACAAGTAGACTATGCCAAACGTTCAAGTGCCACTATTGAACGCTCACGTTCAAAATTAAACTAAAATCTTGTCAAAAAATTAACTGTGATGTCAAGTGAAAAGACGACGTAGTTTTTGAAGACCAAGGATATAAACTGAAAGCTGAAAAAAATTGCTTAAAAATGAAAGGTAACATTAGCTTTCTGCCCAATACGGCTCTGTGCCCAATTTTATCTCGATTCGTTCATACGTTGAGGCGTAAAATTATAACAAATAGACACATCTTTTTGTTAGTCGCGCTGCAGCGGTTTATAAAAACCAGTTATTCCAGTTCGCTACCCGAAGATGCTTAGAATTGTTTAAACGATAACAAATTGTTCGTATTGTTCGCTATTTGCCATAACACGTGGAGGCCGTTACGCTATCGGCATAACTGCTTCCTGTGTTGAAGAAAAGTGCCGTGCCAGTGCTAGTATGTACCTAGAATATGGTTCGCCAATACAATAACCGGCCGTTTTAAACCTTTTTTAATATCCGCGCTCTCTAAGGGTGCGTCCACATCAGGGCATTTTGATAGGCATTGAAACTTACCCGTAAAATGGACGTCCAAAAACTTCGATGTAGACGGTAATTGAAACGCTGACAAAAATGTCCGAACGAATGTCTGGCAGCGATCCGTTCTGGAGTGTACTGCAATTGAAGTACATACGACGCACACGTAGGGCGATATGTCACGGTATTTTGTCACGTTGATAATCCTTCTTCTTCTTCGTGTCACTGGTTCTTTCGAACCAGTAGAATAGCCCTGATGTGGACCTTTACAGATACTCACCGCAAATCCTCAAAATGAGGGCGTGTCGGCTGTCCACTCAATGGACAAACGACATCGTGAAGGTCAAAATATTCGGTCATCAAAATAACTATCTTCTTAGATGATGGGATAGTGTAATTTGATTTCCGAAGTTTTTTAGAAGATCTATATCGTAACATTGTAAAATGACGTGAACCTATTTCTAAAAACAGTTTTCATGAACGTTTGACCTTTGGTATTTGGGAATAAAAGACTACCTCAAAGCAAGGGGTGGAAAGAGAAGGTAGGCAAATATACGATAGTCTGTTTATTTTATATCGTCCATCGCTTTGACGTTTCCTAGTTTAGAACTACCATAACTGGCTCACGAGTATAAGGCAAAAAGACAAATACGTCCTGAAAAAGATTGCTTTCGTCAGTGGCACTGCGGTTAACCAATATTTTATGAATATGCTCTCGTCCAGTTCTTTTGAGCAATGCTATATACGAGTAGATGAAAATATTCAAATAAAAAATGTCTGGTAAAAGCGAATAAATTTGTTATAGGAACATGATTGCTTATAGAACAAGCAGATGACCCACTTGATACGAGTATGAAGTACATAATAAAAAGGTCAGGTGCATTAAAAACATGCCCTACGATAGATTTTAGCCATCACCCGTCAAACCAGCAGAAATACAATGCGTGTTGGGTGTCTTACTTTCCCAGACAAGCCATACAACAATAGTTACTTTGAACTGAGCCTAGTCTCAGTAAAAGTAGGAATAACATAGTGTCAAAAATCACGACCACTAGAAGAAAAGCATGACCAGCAAGCCACGTAGAACTTGTCCACTACGTAGGTACTTATATTGGTACGTGAGCGAAATATACTCGGTGGCCTCACGATGTAAACAATTTCAATCCAATTGAATAAATGCTACCGAACAATGAATAGTTCGATCACGAAAAAATCATCTTACAAGGCAGTCGTGAGGTCGCTCCACGGTAGTCGTGTATTGTACGGAACCCGGGGGGTAGTCGGAACTGGTAGCTATCAGGGGCTTTGGCACTCCTTTTTGGTATTTTAAAACGATGACGGTTCATCATAGTATCGGCATGTCATGCGTAGAGAAGAATGTCATGAAACGAGAAGATTGATATGAATGTGGATGGGTATAGAAGTAGAGGTAGGCCAAAGAAAAAATTGATGAACAGTGTGAAAGATGACATGGATAAAGAAGAAATGAATACAGAGAAAACGGCTGATAGAAGAGAACATGTTGTGCCAACCCTACATAAAGTGGGATAAGGGCAGGAAGAAGAAGAAGAAGAGAACACATTTCAAACAATTCATGAAAAGGTAGATACTTCACAAAGATTTTATAATGTACCAAAAAATAAGCCGTAAGTTAAGGGTGACCACTGCATTATCAGATAAATAAAGATGTAATCGAAGTTGAGATTGAACTCTACTACTCCCTAGAGTAGTAAGAGACGAGTCCATGCATTGCACACTATTCCCATTTTAGACATTCATTTTGAAAAATTCAAACTACAAAGAATGGCAGCCAATAGTAGAGTACCTATACATGAACGGGTTGGAAGTATTTCATCGCTACTGAATGCCGACTGGTATTCGCACTTCTCGCAGTATTTCCCTTTGCCGTATTAAGTTTCATTTCCAGAGGTTAAATAAAAATCCGATCGTATTTCGGTTTCGCTCGGATTTTTACATTCTCTGTGTAAAATCCAAAAACCTTTTTTAGTTAGGGAAAGAGTAAAATTTGATTATACACCCCAATAGACGGCACTTGTGACGTAACTTTTTTGGTCGATTTTAAACGCCGCGCTTTTACAATTACGATGGGTGACCTCTAGTGGCATTCCATCAGCATTTTAACCTGTCAGTTCTGACTATAGCACATTTGGACACTACGAACTTGTGTACTTGTATTATTGTTAACCACTTTATAGTAATAATAAATATTTTGGCCAATCCACACAACATTATCTAGCCCCAAATTAAGCAGAGCTTGTACTATGGGAACCAGATAATTTAGGACTTCTCTATTTTTAAAAATGTAAATAACATGCTTAGAGTAATCTAACATCTGTGTTCACCACACAAATATTTGTTTTCGGTGGGGATTAAACCCACGGCCTACGGCGTAGAAGGCCGAGCTACTACCAACTGGGGCTCAATTCTAGACCAGTGACTTTTTTTATTATTATTATTATGTCATTTATTTCAGATATTAATTAATCCATATTACAGTTACACAGAAATCAGACACACACAGATAAAACAAACCTACAATTGAAAATTACACTGAATTTTTGTCACGGTAGATATATATCACAAGAATTGTCAGTTTCTTTAGTGAAATTGACACGGTAGATATATATCACAAGAACTGTCAATTTCACTAAAGAAACTGACAGTTCTTGTGATATATATCTACCGTGACAAAAAAGTCACTGGTCTAGAATTGAGCCCCTGAGCTGAGATGCTAGTCAGTATAGTTTGGGGCATATACGTTATACGCATATAAAGCGACCTAGTGATTATAAAAAAATAATAACCATACATACTAGACATAGTGAACAGGATGAGGGGGAAAAAGAATCAAAATCATCCTGAAAATTGGGAGAACGTCACCCGTAGTCTCCTACAGGCTGTAAATGCAAATCTCCGTCCTAAAGCTGAAGCCAAACTTCATCAAGAAACTTTAGTAGTCACTGTTATTTATTCCATGCCTGAGTCGTATTTTACGAGAGGCTATCGGCGACGTGCCAGATAAATGTACCTAGTTCGTCACAACGTGGCCTTTTTACCTTTAGGGTTTCGTCAAGAAGAGATTGACGAAACAAAATCATGCAAAATGTAGGAAGTGGCAACGTACCCTTCGCTCTCAAGATTACTGGCTACTACTGTCGTCAACTTTGCCTTATCTTGGATAGATGTGGTCGCTTATGTCACGAAAATTTTAAATACATGTCAAAGAGACTGACCTCTCAGCTCAGTTGGTAGTAGCTCTGCCTTCTGAGCCGTAGGTCGTTAGTTCGATCCCCACCGAGATCAAATATTTGTGTGGTGAGCACAGATGTTTGTTTTCTGTCTGGGTGCTATATTGTATTCTAAGTATTATTTAGAAAAAACATTACAAAAGTTTTTATCAGCTATCTGGTTCCCATAGTACAAGCTCCGCTTAGATTGGGGCTAGATAGTGTTGTGTGGATTGTCTATAATATTTATTTATATATTATTTATATATTTTTATGTCATCGAATGAACTTATGGGCAAATAGGGTGACGGCGCTTGTAAGCCAGCACAAAGCATCTGCCTTGACTTCTTCGAGCAAAGCCTCTTCAGGCCACATGGCTATCTTATATATAACTATCTTAGGTACCTCCTTACATATTTTTTTTTTGAGTCCAGAACACACACATATGTAGGTTTTTTTTTTACAAGATACAGACCATCTTTTGCCTTCAATCTGACCTGATGCTAAGCGACAATGTAATAGGATGGTCTAGAAGTCTAAAAACCTCACTCCATCAACTAATGATTTTTTTGCACCTACATGTCACTTACATGTCTATCTAGCTGTTGTTCTGCTGGGTTAGCTAGACAAAACCGTGGCCCAGTGGTCAAACACACCCTTGGCTATTATGTTAGAAGCCAGTGCCGATGTCTTTTTGCAAGGTGTAAAAAGTACGACGGCACACTGGCGTAGAGTGAAAAGCTATGTGATTCGCATTTTAGGGTGAGTCGATCGATGCACTTCTGCGAAGCTATTGCTGAATAATTTACCTTTTGGGATACCTAGCCCGGTATTCTCACAGGCTTTCAATAAAAATTTGCTTGTAGTTTATTGCAGGTTAATAATAAAGTAGGGTATTTTAATTATACACAGAAACCAATAACTAATAACAAGAGAAATTACTGGCACGTGAGGCTGAACATCTGTATGCCTCAAGTTGATTGACGCAGGGCAGTGCATCGTAGGGCACCTACGAGGCAATGCTTTGTTATAGGCGATGGTTAACATTTAACATCAGGTGTGCCATAAGCTTGTTTCATCTGCTAGTTGTAACAAGAAAGTATTTTCTAAATATACAAGAACCAGTTGAGCTATCTGCATACCGTTACAAATGATCTAGAGATCAACTTATCCAAATCAGTGCCACTCAGAAGCGTCTCCAAGACGCTGGCGGCATTGCCACTCTAAATAACAATGCTCATGTTTTACGCCAGATACCCACCAGCCCATGAGTCACGCGTCACTTCGATCAGTCGCCTAGACAACATTTTGAAGACTCGCAAGGCCTCGGTTCCCGGCAAAATGTGATAGGTATAAAATAATTAATTATTTTAAAAGTTGAGTGTTCGTGAAATTAATTTCCAAGAACCGCTTTGCTATATACTTAAACACATAGACTGAAAATAGGTATCAAAGTGCCGATGCACAATATCTGCTCTAGGGTTTTGATGTCATTTACAACATAGGGTTCCGCGTTTTTTCGACGAGCAAAATTATTTTTGAACCCAACATCTATAATGAGTTTTCATCAGCCCATCTCGTGGCATCTACTTCTTATTTGCATAAAATTACAAATCAAAAAGGTCGTTTAGAGAGCGATTTGTCAGTTGTCTGGTTAGTGTGTCCCTGCACTCGATTCCTTATTTAACATACATTCCAAACAGTACGTAGGTATGTATTTGTGCTTACACAAAACACAAGGCTATATTTTATAAAATATACAACAGTTTAAATGATAATTTATACTCCATTGTTATTCATTGATGTTATTATATGTATATTTCGCCATTGTTTCAAATCAGAGCATATTTCATGCATTTAATGTTTAATTCTGAACCACACCGAACGCTACGCGATAATATAACGCTATATTTGAAAATAGAACGAATCATAAATAGTCTAAGATCCCTAGAAGAAGGACCTTCACCGAGCTGGTTATTTAATGAAACGTATTTTATATGTAATTAAACATGCCAATAAATATATTCTATATGGGTTGCCTATCAAATTTCAGTCCAGGATAATAATGATTAATTAATAATTAAAAAAAAAAAATTTAAACTTTCCACTGGTTTGTTTATTAAACAAATTCTATACCAATCGAAAGTATAGACCCCAGTATTTTTATTCAATAAACATACCGGTGCAAAATGCTAGTATCGATTTTCCTGTTTAGACCTGGCTACCCGAGAGTTGTGACCGGAAAAAAATAGGCAACCTAACGTTTGCATATTCTATGGGGTCTATACTTTCGATTGGTATAGAATTTGTCTAAGAAACAAACCGGTGGAAAGTTAAAAAAACATTTTTTTTTTTTTAATTATTAATTAATCATATCCTGGACTGAAATTTGATAGGCAACCCATAAAGAATATATTTATTGGCATGTTTAATTAAATATAAAATACGTTTCATTAAATAACCAGTTCGGTGAAGGTCCTTCTTCTAGGGATCCTATACTAAAATGTAAAGTATTGGCGGGCAGATGGCCATCGATAGCCACCCCTGGAATTTAAAACGATAAGAGTGAAATTATTTAAGTTATAGCGTTAATTTGAAATTTAAATGTCGAATCGCGGATTCGAGACGCATTGACGTTCATCTCACCAGTGGGTTTAACATTTCAAATGTGTTTGCTGTGAATATACGCAAGAGTCATGGAACCCTGACCCACGATGTTTATGTATCAGACATAAACTTCGTGCTCTAGACACTAATGTCACTGTCGAGGCCCCGGCGGCGGCGTTGAGAATAATTAGCTGAAAGATTTGTACCGACCTAGTGACGATAAATTTCCAATGCCACTGTCTTTTTTTTACTATATTAGTATACTACGTCTATGCGGTACCCTAATTATATTACAATCTAGCCAAGTAGGCTAATGAGCAATTTAGCTTTAACTTAGTTTTGAAGATGCCATTGTCTGGGCACAATACTATGTTAAATAACTACTTCATAAGGAATTAAATTATCTCTGCACATAGACAGACGATGCAATTTGACCTCAGTGATAATTTTGGTACTCTGCCGTGGCTAACGTTACACAGACTTATTTGGAGGTTGCATTTACACTAGAGATTATTTATCAAAAAACTAGCACTTGCACTGTTATGAAGCATAAAAAATATAAGAAACTCATAATATATCTAAACTGTTATAATAAGCATGACAAAACATAGTCCCTCTTACTTACATGTTTGTGTTACTTAGTTGTGAGACATTGCTTAAAGTTAGCCCTGTCACTGTCTGTCATTACCTAGTGGTAAGAGATGGCAGTTGCTTAAGCTTTTTGTAAGTAACGGAGAGTATATCTTGCAGTGGACTACAAGACAAAGCCCAGCGTATTGTTTCGCCCGCTTGTGAAATGTAATTCGTGTACACAGACGAATCTTACGCACACATGTACACGTTATTTATATTTGCGTCTCAGAGGTCGCGTGTCACTTTGCTGTCCCTGGTTCCTTCTTGGGCACGAGGAAGCGCTTGATTCATAACTTGTTAATTGAAATTCCGATGTACTTTTTTGATGTACTAACAATAAAATGTGTATAAGTAATTACAGCCTGTATAATAATATACAACTGGAATATTTGGGAATCAATTAACCCATTTTTTTTAATTTTAACCTGTTTTACTTGACCCTATTTTAATGTTCGCAGTTTTATTTCCTTGCATTACGATGGTTTTGCCTATTGGCGATCTACACAAATATACTTCTTTTCTGAAAATATCTTCAAACGTCATACTATAAGATCTATATTAGCGCATGGTTGGTTTATCATAGACATTATTAACCCCAGTTCAAACACCTTTATGCAACGGACCTAAATACTGATTCCTAACCTTGAAATTGACCATTCTTCTTCTATTCAGTCTGTCATATTGAACGATTCTAACAAGAAGACAATTAAAGTAATGAGCGTGTGAATAAAATTGTGGAGGGCAATTATTAATTTATTTATTCAGAAACTATTTCAATTTAGCTATTGTTTTATTAGCTAGCCCGATTTTTTTATTTAATCATAGTCATACGTCGTGTTCCAGGTCACAAACTTGTTTGTGTTTTTAGGGTTCCGTAGCCAAATGGCAAAAACGGAACCCTTAACTTCTAAAAAATAAGAGAATGATAAAACTAAAAAAATATATGTTGTACATTACTATGCAAACTTTCAACGATATTTGGTCGAACGAGATCTAGTAAGTAGTTTTTTTTTTACGTCATAAATCGTAAACCGCAATTTACCTTTCGACGAACTACAAGAACCTTTATATTATGTTACCCTTCATGGGTGAGTCCGACTCGCACTTGGCTGCTTTTTTATTTTTCATTTCATTTCATAGCCTGTGGCAAATACTTATATTTGGTAAAATAAATATTAATAAAGCGCTTATTTCTGGTCTCTGTCGATCTTTCTACCCTGTTCCCGTTTTATCGGGATGAAAAGTACCTACCAAACTATTATTCAACTTACGAGCTGCGTTTATTCCGAATTACATCAAAATTGGTCAGGCTCGAGCCTGATTCAAAGTCAAAGTCAAATATATGTATTCATTCAATAGTATCACAAGGATCACTTTGAAACGTCTTAAAGCTAAGTGAGCCTAGGGCTGAGATTCATAGACCGCACTTTGCTTTACAGCAAGGTAGTCTTCGCAAAGTAAGCTTTGTTTATCGAAGTTTCCTATCAATATTTTGAATAAAGAAGAGCTTGACAGAACTATGAAATATAATTTTGGTTGAAAGTTGAACTTTCCATCAAAGGAAAGTCAAAGTTCGGTCTATGAATCTCGGCCTAGGTGCCAGTCCCACGCGACTAAGCTTAAAAAAACATGCAACAAACTACAATTTGGTTCCTACCGTTTTTTGTATGATCCTTTATTTTTTAATTTTATGTTTTAAGTGTATTATGAGGATGATACTAATACTATAGTAGAATTTAGGATCCTTTTCTGTTAATTGCAGGCGTATATTATTTTTCATAAATAAATTACTTTTATGGTAATATCAACCAATAATTATAAATAAATTATAGTTTAAAAAACTAAAAAAAAAACGCTTTTATAACTAATTGAACTAAAAAGTTAAAAATAAAACTGTAATAACCAATTGAAAATTTATATTATTGTACAAAAAGCGTGGGGTGCTTTTTATAATAACTTCAGATATAATAAACTATTGATAAAATATTTACAACAATCAAAATCAAGCCCCCCACGCTTTTTGTACAATAATATAAATTTTCAATTGGTTATTACAGTTTTATTTTTAACTTTTTAGTTCAATTAGTTATAAAAGCGTTTTTTTTTTAGTTTTTTAAACTATAATTTATTTTTTACTTTTTAGTTTTTTTTTTTTCATATTTTTTATATTATTGCAGTGTCATCGACCTTTGACAGGTGTGCAAAGTTTGAATCAAATCTGATCGTTCAAAGTAGGTTTTTTTTTAATTTTTTTTATTTCTTTTCATTTTTTTTTATTTTTTTTTTCATATTAATGCATTGTCATCGACCTTTCACAGGTGTGCAAAGTTTGAATCAAATCTGATCGTTCAAAGTAGGACAAAATCGAGCTCAAAGGGGTCGGTTACATACATACATACATACATACATACATACATACATACAGGTGAAGCTAATAAAAGCGTTATAAAAATAAAGAAATTACAACGTAAGGACAGCTCAATTACTTTAAAATTACCAAATCACAAGCAGGTACATAATTACTATAGGTACCTAACCTACCATGAAAAAAACAGGTAGTTTTAAATAAAAAAATAATTTCTTAATTACTAAATAACAGTTTAGTAAGGCAGCCGGCAAGAAAGTTCGACTATAAGTGAAACTTGTCACAGCGTAGGGTATTAATTATAATGTTGATTACTGTTATGCAGACATATTCGTTCCTGGGGTGTTTTTAGGGGAAAGAGATACGTGATGGGTGGCAAGGCCACCGCCTCCACGCTGCTATTGATGCTTTTCGACATTCAAAAGGATTTCATCTCAGTACTTAGAGATCTGATGAAGATTGTTGTGTTTGATTATGTAAGTATCACTTTGGGGCTAGATAGTGTTGTGTGGATTGTTCGCAATAATCATTTTAAGTGTGGCATTAATTAAACAAACACTTTAGAAAATAGCTGTTTACACGAAATTAAAAGTTACCTTTCCGCGTTTAATTCCAAATAGTAGCAATAAAGCGACGATCTATAGGCTTATACAACGGCAATAAATAAGCCAGCCGGCATTTCTACACGCATATTTTTAAACCGCGCAGGAAATGGCACACAATAAAAATACAACACGAAAAAAAGAAAAACAATAAGAAAATAAGACCCGTTATAAATTAATATGTACCAAGAAACCGGAGTACGCGTATTAGCCCTTGCTACAACGAAAAGAAACATATTGGATTACAGCAAACGATAAATAAAGTCTCGAAAATAATGTTTATATGTAAATATGGGGTATTGTTAGAGTAACGAGTCTTGCTAAATCACAATATGAAGTTGATTTATATCTCTACGGTTCGCTTGCCTTCTTGGGAGGCCTATAAAACTTTACCGAAACGCAATGCACGAGGTACATTACTACCTACAGCGCCACACTCGGCTTGCCTCAATGCGGACGAGCGGTAATATCGCGCGACACTCGAGCCCACTCTTTTGTATATAATTGCGCGGTTTACGACTTCACAAAGCACAATATACTTTCAATCCCGCGATTCTCTCGCAAGTATGAAACCGATTATGCCTTTTGTTAGGATCCGTCGATCGGAACGTCCAGCACGCTGAACTTTAGAACAAATACTTTTGCGAGGGCATAATTATGAACCCAAGGAATCTAATTAGATTCCTTGGATTGCGAAGGTGGAACTGGAACAGCGGATGCGAGGGTCATTCTTTAGCAATGATTAATTAATAGGCAGCGCGTGGAATGAGAGCGTGCATGAGAAAAGGTACCGAACAATACCTATTAGTTTTATACAAAAAAAAGCTGCGTCCGCCCATAAGGTGGGTGACAAAAAAAAAGACTTCACATTAAAATCACGGCCATTGGAGAATGCAATAATATGAGCACGTGTGAACGTAGATGGACCAGAGACAATAGCGCCGTGTGACGTCAGCTAACTAATCGAATTAGTGAACTAATCATGCGTCGTCGTTCGCTCAGGAAATTCATTAATATCCGGTCCAACCTGCAAATAGGTGAAAAACAGCACTTTGGCGAAAAACGGTCTCAAAATTAAATTCATATTATACTAGCAACGAAGCTGTGAGGTGTTTTTTGTGTTTTGGGTTATCTGTGAGACCGATATCCACTGAGAACAAACGTTTGTGTTGATGTTTGATCTTTGTCTGGTTGTTGTTATTCTATTTGTAATACAAGTCATCCGATCCTAAGGTCGTGGGTTCAAATACAATCTTCTTGTCCAATCTTCTTCAATGATCTTCTTCTTATCGTGTCACTGATTTTTTTCGAACAAAGTGTGGTGAAAGGATTTTAGGTGCGCCTCAAAGAAGCTCCTTTCGTGCACTTGACACATATTTTCAAACTTTTTAGGTTCTACGATACGCCGGTTTCCTCACAATGTTTTTCTTCACCGTTTGAGAGCACTGGCATAGTGTAAATAAATTTTTGGGCACAAAAACTAATTGGTACACGACTGGATTTGAACCCACGACCTTAGAATCGGAAGACGGGGCCGCTACCACTAGGCCACCAGTGCTCTTAGGCTAATGATGATAAGGTTTAAAGACTTTTACTTATTCAATTAAAACTTTGCCCGGTAGCGCTGTAAGAATCGTAATAATAATCGAAAGAAAAACGCCGTAGCAAACCAGTAATTCAAACGGCACAATAGACATTCAACAATTATTAAATTATAATTTGCATTTCATAATTATTTTTATTAAACGCGACCACTGATTGAAACGTCTTGATAAGTCATGGTAAGTTTTCATTATTGTACCATAGGCACCTACATTTCCAGAATTTCCAGAAAATGTTATATTTTTTCGACTTCCCGTGATCTTTACCGAAACGTAAACAGAAAACTCATGCATCTTTTGGTACCCTGTACCTTCTTTCTTGGTATGGTTTGTAATATTATGTTTTAGTATTGAGATTCCTGTGTCCTTTGGCTACCAAAGTTACTTAGCGAATCGATTGAAACGCTTCTACGAGTACATCTCGTTCACCTTAACAACTTGCTCAATGTATCTTGATCCCGCATGCTAATGTATCTGTATTAGAGTCAGATCTCAAGCTAGGCTGGCCTTCTTTTTAATTTAGCAATTAACAGTGGCCGGACAAACATGAAATAGTCGATTTCAATAAATTAAAAAGTAATTACAATAGAGCGTCACAGTTGGGCCGCGCGTTGACGCCTTTTAAACGCCAGCAAATGGGTCAATTTCCGGGACCACTCGATACTCAAATTTCGATTATTTCCCGATTTACTGACTCGGTGCGTACAGTTCAACTCGATTTGACCCGGATTTGGACGTTAATCCGACTCGATATGATTTCAATGAAATAATATTCTCCTATTAAATTATGCTGGCGACGCTTTTACGTAGGTATCGGTAGGTTTATGTTCATCTTGTTTACTTATTATATCTAATAGCATGCATGTCTGGGACGATAATCTTGAATGAATTTTAGTACAAAAAAACAGTCAACTCGGCTGTCAAGTTTGATGAAACCACTCCTAACATCATTGCGAAGAGGAGGCAACCCAAAATAAATCTTCTGGAAGTAGTAACTAATGAGGAGTTGTATGCCCACACTATCGTAGTCCAAAGAAGCCTAAACATGCGACCATCACACGCTAGAAGTTAGCATAATACATTACGATAACACCTGCGATGGCCCTACTTAATGTTGGAGCAGAATCGGAAATAACAACTTTGAAACTTACTGTGTAACTTAGTACAACTTGTGCGGTGTGTAAGACGCTTAAATTTCAATGTTTAACGTCCTACCTATTGTAACGCTCAGTGTGGTGTCTGAGTAAGTGACCGTTTTTGCAGAGGCTTACACTCAGTTGGAAGACATGTTTATAGCCAAGTTTGTCTTGTAAGTGTTGTACCAAAATCTTGAGTTTGGAATTAAGTCCTTTAATCTTCTTTGACATACTTCTTCTTTGATCTTATGTGCTTAAGAAATCTGTTTACCGTATGCGGCATAACATACCTAAGTTTCGTTTTGTCTTTTTTACAACCTTATACCATCCCACCCGATGCGTTAATTAACATAAGATGCGTTATCTAAAGCCTTGCGCACATCGCCACCGCAGAACGCGGTAATGTGGTAAGAAGCCTTTACCCGAAGAGTGGTAGCCACACGAATGAAGACGAAGTAGTGTAAATATAAATATAACAGTGATTTCATTACTATATGTTTTCTATTAAGCATTGGCTTTATGGGCTTTTTATTATTGTGGTAAGAGCTTCCTTCTGTAGAAAAGCGTTTTTTCTTTACGGTAGTCTTTCGTCAGTCCTAAGACCAATGTTCAGTGCAATTTGTAGATTCAATCATTTTATTTAGTCTTTTTGAGACTTCTTGTGAAGTAAAAAGTATCGATGTTTTTAGGTGGTATTAAAGCCTTTTGCTTGAAATCGTTCAGATGGAAATTTCTGATTCCACCGTGACTAGACTTTTTTCCATGTGGTCTGGTTGCGACCAAGCCTATTTTACATGAGCTGAATGCTGTTTATTACGGAGTATGTAATTCACAATATGTAATCAGTATGTCCGAGTGTATTCGTCCCTGGTACGTGAATTTGTTCAATGCACTGTTCACAGCATTAACCTACTAACTGCTTACATATGAGCGCGTGTGGAATATGTGGGAGCTAGTGTTGGGAAATTAGTAAAACTAGAAAAACTAAAATCAAGAAAATTCGTGGCATTTGTCATATGCGTCTGTTTCAGCGAGTTCTTAGTTATTTCAGATATATAGCCAGTAGACAGCTAGATAACCTGTTATTTTTCTTAGCAGATAACAATTTCAAATGTCAGTCATCTGCGAAGACAATAAATAAAATCTTTTTGAATGAATCAGTTAGTATAAATGACGCTTACCGCAAGGACATAGAGCTGGCAGTGTATAATTTGATGCGTATCTTTGTGTACCTATTTCTTTTTTGTGTTATGGTTTCCCAGGGTTAAGTAATACAAGTATTGCTTATAGGCTCAACCCTACAGCGGTGAACTGTAATTTCAATAGTTACTACACAAAGCATTACCTACCTTGCTAACTTCGCACCCCTAGCACCAGTTCGCCAATACGTTTTTTACATCCCAGATCTATGGCATCAGTGGAAAGTAAAATATATCGGCACAATTATCAAAACGTCACGGTAGATCACGGTAGAGGTGGTGCTGTTGATCGCCCTTGAAAGGATTATGCATCGTGTCCAGCGGGGATTATCAATAAATAGGGAATAATGATGTCAGACTACTTTAGTTTCTTAGGACTATTACTTACTAAATTTTAAGTTGAATACGAAATCGAAGAGGAAAAAGGTTTGGACATCATCGACATGACAGCTACATAAAGAACATCATCGAAGGAAAGGTTGAAGAAAACGGGGAAGAGGAAGGCCAAAAATAAGTTATATAAGCCAGATAAAAAAAAAAGTCACTGTCATGTCGTATAAGGAAGTCAACGAGGCAGCATTCGAAAGACTTAATTGGAGAAAACTGCATCAAAACCCCGACAAGAGCTAAGCTCTTAAATTTAAGAAGAAGAAGAATACGTTATGAAATACTTATTGACGTGGTGAGCGGAGAGAGCAGTTCGTACAAGCCTGCCACCACGCTACCAAGCTTACAAGAACAGGCAACAGGCTTTCCTACCGTTTTTAGGGTTCCGTAGCCAAATGGCAAAAACGGAACCCTTATAGATTCGTTATGTCTGTCTGTCTGTCTGTCCGTCCGTATGTCACAGCCATTTTTCTCCGAAACCGTAAGAGCTAGACTGATGAAACTTGGCGAGTAGATGTATTCTGTGAACCGCATTAAGATTTTTACACAAAAATAGAAAAAATAGGTACTATAAATTTTGGGGGTCACTTCCAAAGTGGTAAAAAGTTGGTCCCCCCCCTCTAACTTCTAAAAGAAAATGATAAAACTAAAAAAAATATGTGTTGTACATTACTATGCAAACTTCCAACGATATTTGGTTCAAACGAGATCTAGTCGGTAGTTTTTTTTTTATTCGTCATAAATCGTAAACCGCAATTTACCTTTCGATGAACTACAAGAACCTTTATATTATGTTACTTGATGCTACGGAACCCTTCATGGGCGAATCCAACTCGCACTTAGCTGTTTTTTTGTATAATGACAATGATGACTTTTTATATAATGAATATAATGACTTTTTACAATACGTTGTGGTAGAGAAGTTGTGCTAAAGGCACGGGGTGTGGGAAGGGTGAGGAGGGCCCCGGCTATCGCATACTAGATGCTATCATAATGATTATTAACATGTGAAGCACCGTGCCAGCCCGCGAGGTGCCCATTCCCAGGGAAGTAGCCAGGGCACATCCAACGAACATAATCTTATCCTGCATGATAATGAATGCGAAAGTTTAGTTTGAGACTTAATCTGTAATGAAGATTAAACTTGGAATAGGTACAGTAGGCCTTACCTCAAGCTCTGTCTGCCTCTGTCTCTGGCTCTGGTTTTCAAAGTCAAAGTCAAAGTAAATTTATTGCTTGAAGAACATGTCGAAAAGATGTTCAATTTTAACCTGTGTGAGTGCTTCATCAGTGTATACTGTGTGTATGACGTTTCGACGTAGGATTTATTTAGTCAACACTTGCACAGATTCAACACCAGAGCCAGAGACAGAGCCAGACAGAGCTTGTGGTAGGCCTACAGTTTGGGACCTGAAATAGCAAAGGCTACTTGTTATTCATGTACGACGTGAACGAGGTCGCGGAGTTCATTTGATTTTAGATTTTGATTTACAATTTATAGATCTCCTATATTTATAAACGAGAAGTCCACTCACTGGCTTACTTATAAAGAAATATTGATAAAAAAACATTTTAATATCCGGAATTAAAAGGCTTTGGAGGTTGGAAATTCAGTACCCTTGAGAGGCATAAAAACTTGCACTCATTTAATGCAGTGGCAATCAGTGACACACTTTCGAATATGATATCGAAATTTTGTAGCATTTCATTGATCGCCACCGCAAAACGCTTCGATATGCGCAAGGCAAGGAGCTCACTGCGCATTTTTTGCTTAAATTCACTCCGCATGAGGAAATGGATTAACTTCATCTAAAAATTTCTAGATTATTTAAGATCATCGTATCAATCATAATAGTATTTTCACTCGCAGAAACTTTTTTTACAAGTTTCTGCATTCTTTCTTTTCTTTGTTTCAATGGGGAGTGGGCCCCACTTCTTAGATCCGCCTTGGCCCGCTCCTGCCCGCCCTAGATATGTTTGACACAAGCCAGTTATTTTAATATCGGCAATTAGAGGTTCCCGTTGGATTGCAAAGTTTCGACGAAGTTTTCGATTAGTCTGCGGTTGTGTTAAAGTGGATTTTAAATTGCTTGCCAAATCGATCGCGTCTGCTCGGCTTACGAACATTGGTTTTGAGAATATGAAAAACTAGCCGAACTGCCCAGATTCGCACGGATGGATAAATTCTGTGGTTCACATTTTTCACCTATTTTCTAAATGACACTATATAAGCTTGTGCGAAGCCGTCGCGGGTCGCTAGTAAAATATATAGCCTATGTGACGGAGATAATTTTAGAAATTAGCCCTGTAGTTTTTGAGTTAATTCGTTCTAATGGAGTTTTGTCGTGATTCTAACTCCCCCTAATCTTTTTTTTTCTTTTATGACGTGCCCTACAGCATTGCCTTGGTCTTATTAGTTTTTTAAACAATGGTAGGTATAATAAACAATTAAATACCTATAAGCTATGATAAATAAATGTGTACCAAATGCTCTTTACTAAATAAAATTTCAATATTTTGGCCCTCTCGAAAATATTCCATTGAAAATATGATTCTGAATCAGGAAATGATGCGTGATGAATTGATGCAACCTTAAATTTCCTCCACAAAATAGGCAGCACAGTCTGAACACATAATATTATGGAGCCAAGACCGTGCGTATACCATTCATTCAATTATCAAACCTATTAACACTAGTTAAGAGCGCAATCAATTCGCTAGCGTCATCAAAAACAACAAAGCAAAGATTTTAACTTAAAAAAACATGATGTGGTATTTAAATATTAAAAGTTATCCTATTCAAGAAATAGTTGAATTTATGAGCTCAGGAAGTAAACCTGAACATCTCCATTTCAACAACAGTCTGAGTTTTACTCGATCAGTTTGAACATTTCGTTTCGCCTATATACGTGTCTCTTTCTTTTGTATGGAGAAATAATGAGACAACAACTTGTTTCGATCGTTTCTATACCAAGTTTCTACGTTACGTACTGTTGTTTTTCTTATCTTTTCTCCATACAAAAGATACAGACACGTAGGCAAAACGAAATGTTCAAACTGATCGAGTAGAACTCAGACTACGGGTACTGATTTACTGGGTGCCGTTTTTGGGATCAGACTTTAATACTAAGATCTATTTCCAAATGTAGGCATGATAGGTATATTGCTAGGTTGAGCTTCAGTTTCAAAGAGATATGGTGATACTGTGATTGAAGAACGCACTCGTTTTTTTCTTCTCATGACTGTGTTCGGGAAGATAAGTCCGCGAGTTATAAAAGCAACGTTTGGAGGCTCTATACGTATTTCTATCCTCAATAACTAGTGCTCAGGGCTTGCAGTGGTGGAAGCGTTGGCTGACGGCGGCAAGAGGAATGGCGTCGGTCCATTAGCAGCGGTTGATGCCTAAAGTTGGTTGGATGCATCAAAATCAAATCACAAGTTTCTGCCTCACTGTAAAGTACCTATTAGGTGACTAAGTATTTTGTATTTATTTATTATCAAGGAAAAAAGTATGCATAAGATGTTTGTATTTATAGAGTAGGATATGGATCTTCACACGCAAGAAAAGTTAGCTAAAAAATGTTTTTTTTACAATTAATGCTAATTAATTGTAGTTAAATATGGTTTATACTTGATACGCTGATAGGAGCATAGCTCATAGGTAAGAAGAATAGAAGATCACCTTGTTACCCATATTGAAAGGTGGTTCGGTCCATGCATTGACGAAAGCTTGCTCAGTTTATTAAAATGCGATTTAATGCGAGGTGGTTTAGTATAAGTTTGTACGAATATTTTACGAAAAATAGCAGTATAAGTTGATAAAAAGATAAAAACTACTAACGAAGCGCTTCGTGAAATTAAGTTAGAAAACTATGACGGATTTTTTCGGGCTGAGAGCCTCCATTATTGCTTCAATCGACAGCTCAACGTTCCCTCAGACAACTTAAAATTGCACCTACCCTCAATTCTTAACCTCAGCTAATAAACGTTACTTAAGATTGCTAAAATTTGCATAGTCAAATATTTTCACGAGACTTATTTTAAAACAGATTTTCATAGATGGATTTATTGTCCAAAGCCTTTGTCATACGTGTGACATAACCTGAATATTGGAATACCGTCACCACGTCGTGTTCATTCATTATCAAAATAATATCTATTCGGGCCGCAAACTGGACGTTATTATTCAGCGCATGAACTAGGTAAGTGCGACATTTCGCCTTCCAAATTTGACAATACGCAGTAAATGTAACCGTGCGTTAATATTCATTTATAAAATATTAGGCTGGGGGCTTTGTCCACGTGGGAGGGGAGATCCCCCATCTCCCGGTCGCTAGCATCCACTCAAACACGCTCAGCTCGCCTTTAATGAACTTTGTGTCACTATTCGCCAATACAAGTACACTTTTCTTTGGCACTATCGTGTGTTGGTTGGAACAAAGCCGGTCTGAAGTCGCGCGGAGGGGTAAACGGGACCGCCACTTTCCTGTTCTTATTGTTCGTTTGCGACTATTTTTGCAAAGTCAAATGGCTCGCTCCGCTCACGGGGTGGGTGGTGCGTGCACAGTCGAAACTGATATAAATGTAGACAAGAAGCAGCGAGTATTGTCCTGGAAATTCGGGATAAAACCAATTTCAGAACTGAGTGTTCTTTCACCCCGTTCTTTTGGACAGAGTGATCATAGATAGCACTTTACGATGTTGAAGTAGAAAACTTTTTTTTTAATCTTTATAGGTGTATTATTTGATTTATTTGTATCAATCGGTACTATATAATGAATGTAGGTAAGATCAATGAAATATTTTCACCAATTAATTATGTGAGAGCAGTGTAACCGTTGGGGAATAAAGGTTCTCGAATGGCGACCACGAACCGGAAGACGAAGCGTAGGGCGCCCACCCACCGAGTCGATGGATGGAAAGGGCTCAGAATCGTTCTTCCTGGAAATGTGTAGGGGAGGCCTATGTCCAGCAGTGGACTTCTTCGGGCTGATAATGATGATGATGATGATGATGAGTGTAGCTCTAATTTTTGGTGTCAAATATTTAATCGGTCGTTAAGTAATCCGCGAAACCAACCCTTACTCTGTGGAATCAGTTAGCCAATCAAACGTCGCGTGGAATTCAAGTCACGCATCAAAACACATCGCAATTAATACATTCACAACCCACCCGCGGGTATCATAATACTCAAAGAGCAAACGGTAACTTCATAACATCATATATGTTGACTACTTGATACTTGATACCTTTCTCTAATCTCTGTAAATTTTTAGCTCAAATAATTTTTACCAGTACCTAATTATAAACATATTCCTGATTTAATGAATTTATCCGAATCCAATGGGTAAAACCATTGCGGACCAACTTTAAATCGAAATTTCAACAAAATATCAGCGGATTGATACATAAAATTCGAAAACATTATGTCAAGTGCTTGAAAAGAGTCCCTGCTTGGAGGAGCATTTAAAATCCTTTCAACTCACTGACTGGTTCGAAAGAACTACTAGCAGGGCAGGAGAAGGATATTAGTGTTAAGAGATAGATTTAGCTATCTCTAGATCGTTTGTAACGATCTGCAGATAGCTTAACTGTTTCTTGCGTATTTTGTACATTTTGTAAATGTTTGGTTTAATTGTAAGTTTCTTTATGTAAATAAATAAAAGATTGATACTATTTGTCAACCTTACATTTAACCTGACGTGGGAAACAGCAATCGACTCCCGGACACCTGCATGAAATATTTGTACGTGCAGCAAATAGTGCGCTGCAGATATGCTATACGGTGCAAAGATATGCTTTTGCAAAATTTAGAAGCAATCCCGCCGCCCATTACCATCCAATAACCGACGCACCTTAAACTATTGGCAATGCCTCATAGTGCTCGGGTAACTAAGGTGCGTTCAGAATGGTTAAAATACACTATTATTGTTATACACTGCGATCACTTTTGTTGCTCGAGTTTCGGAGCTCTTTGTGAAGGGCTCCGACCGTACTGCCGTGAAGCAGCATTGCTGTGTTTTGGTTTTAAGGGTGTGTGGGTGCCGGTGAATTTTTAATTACTGGCACGTGAGGCTGAACATCTGTATGCCTCGAGTTGATGGACGCAGAGAAGTGCATCGTAGGGCATGTTCCTGACGTGCGTGACCTACGAGGCAATGCTTTGTTTAGGTGATGGCTACATGGTATATACCTACTTGTATAAAAAAAAGGTTCGATTGTTGAAAAAGTATCATACTTAAGCCTTGTATTATACTTAAGCCCTCACATTTATATCACCTCGATGGCTTTTGAATTTGATCGAAGACGATGACAAATATGAGTACCTATATTATGCACATTTTCCAAAAAACCACAAGTTCGAAAATTTTCATTGCAAGTAGTGTGCTCGGCGTCTAACAAAGTAGGCACCTAGGAACGCGCATTCTAATTACCACAGAATAATAACCTCGATAGGAATCGATCTAACACTGGTCACCACCCAGAGACCACCCCCCTACCGTTAGGGGTGTAGACGTGAATTAGAAAAGCCTAGACAATAACGGTTTGGCAATTCTAACTTTGCAAATACTGAAATGTGCAACCTTTTTTTTTCCTAATGTAAGAGATACAATAATATAAAATATGATTATACACTATTAATATACAGCAACACGATGACGTGGAAGCTATTATAACTATAGTTTTAAAATAGTACCTATACATATACCTACGTATACGTACTATATCGAAATACGTTTTACGTTCTCTCCATAAAATTTTAGTTTCTTTAATCTATTAAAAATTTAAGTATTTTTTTATTAACACTTGTTATTCGTCTTTGGATATAGTTATATCATGATTTCCGTCTTAAAAGTTTTGAATATATATTTTAGTATTTTAAATATATCACCTAAGTGACCTCCTATGATAAAATTGTGATAAGATATTTAAATTTTCTCGCAACCATGTCACGGGATTACTCCCGCAAAATTTCGAGTCATCGTCATTGATTTGACGTTTGTTATTGCTCAAATGACGATTGATTAAATAAAGCGTCTACATAGTGCGTATCCCACCCGCGATATGCCTACCACGCCACACATTGTTACATCGATGGTATTTAAGGGCTCGAACGGCACCCTCACAATCCCTGGGTTGGTATTTGAAATTACGGCTCTTAAACAGCATATTCAGCTAGTTCAGCAATTTAATTAAGCCGATTTTACACAGCATTCTGATGACGGAATGATCACGATCCCCTGTTCATCAACCTTCTAAATCATTTCAAAAATGAGCGGCGGCCAATGCACATTTGGTACAAGCGTATTTTGTTCGTATTAACCTCGAAACCTTGAATACGGATTTTTGAATAGATTTGGTTCGAAAACTGCCATTACAAAGTCAGTATAATTTGACTTGGAAACTGCGCTGTCCCGAGTGATTTGTTTTCGATTTCTGGAAAGACGTACGTCACTTTTGATCCTGACCTCATTGCCAAAGTAAGCCCTAATTTGCAAACGACAAGAAATGCATGTTTTCTTTTTTTATGCTAATTTTAAACTCAACCAGGATCACTTTGAAACGTCATAAAGGTAGAGCATCTATAGGTATCAGATACCACCAGATGGAGCGACAAAACTGTTCAGATCGCGGGAAGTCGGTGGATGGAAAGAGCTCAGAATCGTTCTTCCTGGAAATGTGTAGGCGAGGTTTATGTCCAGCAGTGGATCTTCTGACATGATGATGATCCTTTTGTAAGTGTTATTCTATCTTTCTTTATATTGAAGATAGAGACCTTTGAACCAAAATCATCATCATCGTCGAAAGTAGTCGAAAATTGCTATCACCAGCTAATGGAAACTTCTAGACATGCTGACTCTTACTCTGAATTGAAAAAATCGAATTATTACAAGGCCTTAAAATATCATCTTCCCAGATGATAATCAACAAAAAATTGTAATGGTTCAAAGGTTCAAACAATTTATGTAGATAGATATTAGATGTAGATGCAATATCGAGGCCCCCGTTAGGGCTGTTTGATAGACTAACATAAATAAGTTACCAGAGAGGCCCGATAATTTTGGTTTTAATTGCTAATTAGCTACGTAGGGCTACGTTACGAAGGACTCGGTTCGCCCGGCAGTGAGGCGATATGGCCAAAATTAGTAATGTCTACGTGACTGACCATAACCCAATAACATGGACGAAAAAAGAAAAACGTATCACTCCCTTCGTTATTGGATAGATCTGTCCAGCATCGCAGTTGATAGTTCAACTAAAATGGTTACACCAAAACGAAAAAACGGAGCACTTAGTGGAAGACCACTATAAATTTAAGCTAGTGATTAGAATTTCACACAGAGCGAGAACCGCGCGCTGATATAGAGACGCCACAAATAATCCAACTGCATATTTAGATGCGACTACAATTCAAAATGACAGCTTTACCGAATCGGATAAAAGGTACTGGCCAACTCTGTTAACCAAATTAATTGAGACTTGGAATAGATATAGCTCGTTGCCTGGCATATCACTGAATGCTATTTCCATAATCATAGCAAAGCTGCATTTATCAGGTTCTAAAATAAAAATACCCCTAGCTAGACCGTTTGTTCAACTGTGTCCTAATTTGACTTTTCATAATTTGACTTCATCTAGCTCTAAAGCGAAAAAGCCTGTAGTTAAACCGTTTGGTCCATAACTGTGTTCTTAACTGACTTCATTCATTTAGAACGTCCAGGCGATATGCGAGCTAAATAAAACTGCCAGAAGAAACTATTTACATAAAGATCGTATTTCTGGCACGTAGGACATCATACGTAAACACAAGTATGTATTCTGTGAGGTATTTACCTATTCTTTGAATATAAGTTGAGTGTCTATTTTTTTATTATTGAATTATTTGTCTCAAACATTGTATCTAAGCGTTTTTTTAATTGATTTTTTTTAAATATTTTTTTGACATGTTGATAGTTGTTTGTAGCCATAAAAGGCTGTTATTCAGTTCAGTTATGTAATTACATAAACTACTTTGAAACGTCACTTTCTTGTCAAATGGAAGTATCTATGCGCGACGCTCTGTGGATTCCAAGCTTTGCTTATTGGGGCGCCCGCCCGCCCCGCCGCTGTAGGTACATTTTCTTCGCCTCCATCACGCCGCCCAGAATACAGAAACTATTGTAAAAGGATTAATCATATATCAAAATTAGTTTACCAAACACTTCGATGCACACTTATCATACTTAGGTCTGGTTTAACGTAGGTATAACTAATCAATAGTTTTTTTTTACAGTTGATTTATCTAAAATTTTGCATGCAAAATTTGGACTAAGCAACTGTCAAATATTTGATCGATCGATCAGTCATCCGTAAAATCAGCCATTGAAATAAGGCCTTCCCTGCCGAAATCCGTAGTTTTCGTAGTTACTAACCTACTATGTAAACTTTTGTGCTTTTGTTCCCAAACTAGCAGCCGGACGGTGTCATCGCAGCAAGTTGCTTTTGTTTAAACTATGCAGTACGATCACAGAATAGAAATAAGTTGATTCTTAGTATGGTGAAAAGATTCAGCTTCGACGTTATGTTCTTTGAACAATTACGTCGGTTTAAGTAGGTAAAGAACTCAATACTTTGCAGTGAATTCCAAAAATAATGCTTGATTTTATATAATATATCTCAGCATTCTTTGGGTATGTAATACATAATATTGCGTATGCTACCAAACGAAAGCTCTACGTCAACCGACGCCTAAACCGACTTGAGAAGCAGTCAAAGAAGATTCAGCGCCCGTCACGAGCGCTAATCCCACAAGAACATTGTCAAAACGTGCAAACTCCGCAACAGAATAACCGTGAATTGGTGAAACAAGTCGCAGTTTCGGCGCCGACGCGATGCCCGTCACCACAAAGCGACGGTTGACGCGCCAAATCCAAAGAAGACACTTTCCGTGGCGCTGTCCGCTCTTTGTGCACGCAATCAGCACAGGCTTTGCCCCGCAATTATTCAAAATACATCAGGCAATATTAGATAGATGGCTACCTACGCGTTTTGCATTTGGAATCAGACGGACTTTGTGCGAGCGCTCTAGGGAACATAGTGTTTATGCGTCGACGACGGCCGGTGCGCCGGTATACTGTAAGCTCTCTCTTTAGTACAGATAACCAAATAGCTGTGACTTGAGATTCACCTCGCCTCTCTCAAATCATCATTTTCTTGCCTATAACCAACTTCAATGTGGGGTCGGCATAACAGGTTTTTTTATCCACTCTCCTCGATTGGCCATCATTTCAGTCACTGCTTTCTTGCCCATGTCACTGTTCAAACAATGAAAAGTCTTTCTCGAATATCTTTAGGTATATTATTATTATTGGTCATGGATGTTTTATACTGAATTAGACACCCAGTATCAAGCTCTGAAAGGTAGAGGAAGACAGTTAATATTCGCAGCGGCGATACATCTGAAAACTCTCGTAAACATGAGTTCCTCAAGATGTTTACTGTTAGTCAGATATTTATTTTATTTTCTATTATTATTACCATAACTTCAGATTGGCCCATATATTTATTTTTGCATAATCCCCTTGACGTTGCTAGTTTGGTGGTAGCGTCTAAGCCGAATTAATTATTGTTACAAAGGTAGTCAGTCAGCCAGCGGGCAGGCCTCATTTGGACGGCTCGGTTTCGATTGATTGCAACCGGCAGTGATTTAATCACACGTGTGTTCGAGCTTATCAAACGTGTTGTTTGCTGCGGTGGCTTCGAATCAGCTTCAAGCAATTGTGGGTTAAGATAATCTGATTTTGAAGGGGTTCTTTCCGAGCTCAAAAGGAATACATAGCGGGAGCTCAATACATTCAAAAGAGCCGTAGGAATATACCTACTTGTTTAAAATTTTACTCGATACGATATAATAAGCAAAACATACAGCCTGTGTTTTTTGTAGGCACCCTAAAAAAATCTTACAAGATTTTTTCTTATTGTACTGGCCATGGAAGTTAAAACCTTATATGGTACCCGATATTTATGCTTCGCAAATTTTTAGCTTGAAATACAAGTTTGTGCGTCAAACGATTATACGTTCCAATGAATAATATTTACTTAGTTGAGAGCTATACTGCAAACAGTTAGCCAACGGACGGTTTGTAACAAAATATATTCCAGGAAAGCATCCAGCATATCCTGTGGTATAGATTCTATCTCTTCAAAATAACGTGTAAACTTCAATGTCCGCCGATGTGTGCTGGCTTTTGAATACTGGCCAGAGGCTTTGCTCATACATCTCATAGAATATATGCAGAGAACTATCAAAGACATCCCTTTTGCACCGTAGCTGTAGCCGTCCTATTGCCAGAACTCGGTAAAACGAACGGGTCGAGAGACGGCCATACAAGACACAGCAATAGGCATTTGGGATCTATATTTACTATATCCTAGGCAGTACCGTAACTATTCAATGTTCTCAATTACTGCGCGACAATATTGGTTTCACGTTTGCTGATTCTATAAAGCAATAGTCGCGTTTTTCAATCTACGAGAACGATACAAGAGTTTACTAGTAGTTTTATTTTTATACTAAGCTTTGTTGCAAAAAAGGTCGGTCGGCATCGGTCAAGTATCGCTACGGCAACATTTATTCCTTATAGTGCCCGCATCTCGCTTATGCGTGTATAATGCATGGTAACACTTCTAAACAGCTGGTCGAGGCATTACCATCTAAATTACCTAATTTATGCCGAGCTAGTGCCCGCCCGCGGCTATACACGTGTAAAATACGGACTTCCCCCATCCCACAGGAATTTCCTAACACTGTTTATTTTAATCTGCGTATCGAAATATTTATAAATATTTTTCAATTTATAGAACAGAAACAGTTTTTCTTAAAATATTCGATAAAATGATAGATCTAGAAAAAGTCGACAAAAAGCTTTTGTCTTAGCTTTTGTTACGTAATAATCTCTCTATATGTATAAAAATATTTTACGGGTAGATATTTTTCCCTCGCGTTTATATGTGAGGGGAAAATATCATGCTTATTCATCATCGCCATTCCAAAAGAACTCCTACGATCGGCCCAGTCGCTTCTGATTAAGTCTATAAAATTTTCACATGCCTCTCAGCAGACTTGCATTTACAGGTACTTCCTAAAATGAGTTCATGCATTTTAATTAGCGTCGATGCGGCGACACGTATGGCTTAAGGAGCAAACGAGGCGTTGAAAAATCGTGTGATATGATATGAGTGATTATCAGCGAATATTTGATGAGTGCTCCCGACCAAATTCCCTTTGCGCGGTCGGATGCGACGCCATGATTTGTATACACTAAGCATGAAATGTTGCCAAGCAAACGTGTAGGTGGTGTTTGCGTGGAGGTTTAGGAAAGGAGGCGCGCTGGGGGTGGACCCCGGCGGCCGGCGCGGTGCGTGCCTCCTCTCTCGCAGCTTTCAATACCGAATCATATTCGATAGATGCATTTTTCGGACAAACAGAACAATCAGCAAAAACAATCTTGAAATGCGGCATTTCACCGCTGCTCTTCGAACTAAGCGGACTGCGATTTGATTTCCGCTATTCCAATAATGTCTTGTTGGTCCAGGGGGTAAAGTCAAATATTCGACGGACGGCATGCACTTACGTTTAACGACCACGGCTTTGAGAGTGGGATGTGTAGTTATGAAAAAATTGTGTGCTTCGGTCTCGATTCAATCTTTTTGCCATTTCAAAGGCCAGGTTTATGAACGAAAATAAAATCTGGTTGGCTTTGACGGTGCTTCACTACAAAATATTCTAGTGCACTACAATGTCTATAGAACTTTTTATAACTTTACCAGTACTTTTAACTCATAGCACAAGTTTGCGATAATTTGTAGGTTACTATAGCATTTTCCAAGATCTCAAGATGAGTTTAATAACAGAGTTTAAAATAATAATTCATCCACCATTTCCCATAGTAAAAGCTTAGCTTAGCTTAAATAAATAAGGACTACGAAATGTGCTCCGATATTCGATACTACTATCCATGGCCTGGAATAGCAAGGTCGCTTGCTCAATAACGAAGAAGTCAACATTGTGTTGAGGGATTTGACAGAAATTACACAAGGCTTAACGGGATTCTCTTGCTCAGTGTGAGTAGACAGCTAGCTCACTTCAGTAGACTAAACAAGTAAAGAAAAAACTAGACTAAGAACGCAGACCAGTCCACATCTTTTGATGCTTATAAAGTTATATATGACCCGTGCCCTCTTCGTTGGGCGGTGACCACCACGAAAAAATAACAATAATAAATAAATTGATTTATTCTTAGCCAAAACTTCATACCACAATACGGTATCGATCTACACTAGAGTGTTACTTTAAGTACCTATATTACATAATAATAATAAATGAATGCATATGTACAGTTTTAGGTAGGCACTTAGGCAGTTACTTTTGGTGGGTAAACAGTAATTTAATTTTAATATGTAGGCTAAGAATAGCAAGCCACATCACAAATAACGTACGCTTTTTATTGATGGTTCAGTAGATCCAGATTTACCCCCTATAACGTCACAAACTCATAAACTTGACCTCCTTATAGTAGACTACGTCATAGACCACGTTCACCGAGAAACGACAACACCGACTGAATAAAAAAAATGCACAGCATCTATTGCTCTGTTTTCTATATAGCTTTTTATCACACTGGCGGTTTACGAGCGTTTTCCAAGCGGAGCGTTCTACTCTAGCTAAAACGTCGTGCAAACGCTTTGAAAACGTGCGTAAACTAGTGCCAGAGCCAGTTTGATTGAGATAATATTATTATTTTGGCTTGTACCAGCTGTTCACGAAACTATGATCGGTATCCAATTGTTGGATCGACAGGTATGTGAGACATGGCATCGATTCTCACTTTCCACCGTTCAATTCCGACGTGTTAACTTGATCCATTGCGAAATGATATTCACCTCTCGGCTGAAGATGCTTTTAGACGAAGTTACCAGCTGCGCTACATAGATAAATATCACCTGTCTTATCGCCAGAATCAAGCAGGCTATTAACATTCCCACTGAAAGGCGTTCTTCCCCAACTTCCCATCTTCGCGGTCTAATACATACCTACTACATTTTACAACTGCTGTTTGTGTACAAAGACGCCACGGTAGGTACTATCCGTCATTCTCTAGCAGTGGTTATGACAACACAGAGGCCTAAGATCTTAAAACACCGTCACCAAAGTTTGCTACTCAAACGAACTTGCCGGTCATTTTAAAAAACATGACATTATTAAAACTATGAAATACTAACGACCTGCCCCAGCTGGAAAAATTGGAATTTTAAAGGCATTTAATTTGCTACATTTTTCACCTCAATTTTTTAAATTGCTCCCCACCCGAGTCGGGGTGAGTCGCTAGTAATAAATATAGAATATACTCAGGGATAATGTACTTTATTGTGAACCATGTTTGCCATAAGATGCTTTTTTGGTATAGTAAGCTTTTGAGGCTCTAATTTACTTTACCATCATGTACCTACCAACTGCTAGATTCATCAAATATGTTCTAATACAAAAAAAAGGAGCGTAATCTATAGTAGATTAGCTCATCAGTCAAAATAAAAGAAAATAAACTTTTTGAACGGAAAATATTCAAGCGGTGATAAAGTTATGGTACAAGTACCTACCATTAAGTTATTCAAAGAAAAAGCGTGCTTATCAAATCCAACACTGGAAAAACAAATCTGATATACAGCAATCCATTGTACGTACACATTAATAAACCAAGGTGTTTTTATCGCGAGGACGTTTTAAAATATATACCCCGGCTGGAGAGGGAATTAATATTGAATAATTAACGATGAAAACGGATAAGCGTGCAGCAAAATGTATTATTCTGTATTTATATAGGAGTGCTTTCACACGACGTCCGAGTCGTGAAATGCCGCCGCGCAGCGCCGCCTCGCCGCGCAGGGGTGTAATTCTAGCTACACAAATCACTCCAGAGATCGCTGAATTCGATATGAGATGTCAATTTTTATTTGTAAATAGAACGCGATTAAGCGTTCTACGATCACCCAATCAAACCGTGCTGCCGAAAAAGCAGGGCTGCGCTGTGCCGTTAAAGTCAAGGCAAGGCTCGTTCGTAGCCATGGCTATGAGACATGCGCTGCGATGCGTGTAGCTAACAATGCGTTACACGAAAGAGACAACACGAATAAGTCTTAATCCAATAAGATAAGGTTTCTTTTTAAACACCTAGCTGATGGAACAAGCATATCGCCCATCTAATGTTAAATGGTAACCATCGCCTACAACAAAACTTTGCCTCGTAGATCATACACGATAGGACCGTGCTGCCCTGCGTCCATCAACTTGAGGCAAACTTATGTTCAGCTTCAAATGCCAGCAATTTCACCAACATAGTGAGGTTCAGTAATCTATAATATTCAAGAATTTGTTTAATTCGTATACAAGTAATTACTTATAGTTTCATTAATTATATTGAAAATGAAACATATCGCTTTTAGTAAAATTTTATTATACTTAGGAAAATACATAGCTTGATCTAATTCTAGTTACGAGTTTTTTGATCAGGCGACTTTCCAGCGTCGTGTGGAAGAGTCCTAACAGAGTACACTTCGCTCGGAAACTGAAGCATTAAGTATGCAACACATCTGTTAAACGAGTCATGGAATTATGATGGTCCACATCCATAATTAAGCATGCTGAAGTGCAAAAGTTGATAAGCGTCGTATATAACAGACGCTGTCTGGGAATCTTGCTTTTGCCCTTCAAAAATAGTCAAGGGATTAGTAAATATTTTATCGAAGACAATCAAGTTTTTTGATCTAAAATTATTCAACAGTTTTGGTACTATTGAGACAGTTATATATTATTCGTATTCCAAGAAATATACTAATTACACCATTGAACAAAAAGGTTACTAAGGGCACTATAAAAGTATTATAAAAATAAACAAAAGATTTTTATTGGTTTTATAGTGTTTACTTACACTTAAGGAAATCACAAAGACAACTTCAAAGAGAACTTTTTTGAAACAAAGCATTGTTAGACATAGTAAGCAATGATTTTGTATTTAAATGCAATTTTTCCATAGAGATTGAAACATAATGGATTCCAGTTTTGTAAAACAATGTAAAAATATTTATTTGGTGGCCGTACGCACCCGTGTAGATTTGATTGAACGCATAAGAATGCCGGGAGTAGCGAATATTATAATAACGCCAGACAGAGATGTAGATACATATAGAACGAGAAGGCAACATCGCAATTACCTCGTGAGATTGTTGAATAAATTTACATTGAGTTGATTGAAATAATAATGAAATTGGCCCGGCACTCTCAGCACGACGGAACTGTACATAACCATATATAAATAATTATATATAAAATTATTTTATACATAAATTGTGCATGTACCAAGTTCCCTGCAGATGTATGAAGCTATTTCTATTGTAATTAAGTGGGTACGCATATTCTTTTGTTTGAATAATGCAAAAGAGACTGACGACCTATCTATTCGTATTTTATTTATGCAGGACGTTTTACCCACGACGAAGAGCCTCAAGGACTTTTCCTTTGTTTATTTGATATTTTGGTATTAATATTTATTTAATCTTTTATTAGACAAATCATCTTCCATTATTATCATCCTTTCACTGATCTGGATCAGTTGAGCTATCTCTAGGTCGTTTGTGCCTGCAGATAGCTCAACTGTTTTTTGTGTATTTTGTAAATATTTGTTAAATTGTTAGTTTTTTGTGTAATAAAATACTAGTAAATATTATATATACTTTGAATCTACATTTTTGAATGGTAATCGCTTGAGATTGGCTATTTATAAGAACCAATTTTTTTAAATGTCTCTAAACCAGAACAAAATATTTTTTCATAAAAAGTACCTATGCAAAACTATCAATACTTGTGAAGGGTTGAAATATGAAAATTTCAGAAATGTAAGAATTTCTAATTAATTAAATCCTGTCCATTTATTTATATTTTGCCGTAAGATGTTTATTGCATAGTAAGAAAACGTGTCCTCATATTTTATTCACTGGTCGATCTTAGGCGGAGTTTTGTTTCCAAAACAAGAGATGGAGCTAAAAAGCATCATGAAACCAACCTTGCATAAAATGAGCCTAGAAGAGCTAATAATATGTTGCTAAACGTTATGATCCTTATTACTGTTTAATTATCTTCGTTTGTTTATTTCAAGATTGTTCTTAGATAATTTAAAATATTACATTATTTGGTTTTGTAATTCATAAATCTTTTAAATTTTAATAAATTAAAGAGAAAGAGATAGCAGTTTTTGTCATATCATTTAATTTTATTGTTTTTTTACTTATACTATTATAAATTATATTTACACCTCGTGCTTAAGTTGAAAACGTGCACGGAAAAAAACAAGGAAATCAAAGAGTTTTTTATTAAATAACGATGTTTAATTGTTATATCTAATTTTATACAAAGACAAACCAAATAATAAATTAAAACCTGTAAAGCATAGCTCTCATGAGAGACTCGCATAGTCAAAAACGCTTAAATGCAAGGCGACAAATTTCACAAAAGAATAATTTCCGACGACAAAATTGCTCTCTTGGGATAGTCGCACGCAAACACATAATTCCACATATCCTTGACCCAGAGGTCAACAACCTGACCCATCGGATATCAGAAACTATTCGAACGGAAAAATCAGGCGATACGTCGTCGCCGGGCGGAGCCAGCCAAGGCTGAGCTGTATCCCACTAAAGAAGGTCTTATCCGAGGGGTCAGAGTAAATCGGGTGAGATGTCGTTGCGACCCTGACCTAGCTCAAGTGCTGGGCGGGTCACGTGGTCGGGCGGGCGGTAAGTAGCTCCGGTCGTTCACCTTGAGACGAGACGCTAGAGGGCGGTGGTGGAGTTTTCCGCCGTTTGGAGTTATGGTTTTGGAGTTCAGTTTCCTTATAACATGAAATCGATGATGTTATATGAATAAATGAAATTTAAAGATCTCGTCGAGAAATCGAGGCATCTACTTTTATCAAGAAAGATGTACAACTTTGAAATAGAAGAAAACTATTTTAAAGTTGTACATCATTCTTGATAAAAGTAGATGAATGTGAAAATATAAGTAAACAAAGCCTCAAATATACGGGAATGGTAAAAAAACGAAATACTTCGGCACTCAGTTTGGAAAATGCTAGGATCTCCTGATACAAATAAAAGAACAAGTCTAAAATTGAGGGATTTAGCTATTTCCACCTCTGAAATGGAATGATCTAATTCTTTGTACCAGGAAAAAATGTTTGAAAGGCTTCATGCCTCTCGACCGTATATAAATAAATTGGAGGATTGGTTTGTACATTCAAAAATATATCATGCTGAGTGAGGAGGCCTTTGGCAAGCGTGGTTTTTGTCGATTTGCTTGCTATCTGACCGCACTGCAAAATTAATAGGCTGGGTTTAAAAATATATGGAAAACTCAACTCGGAGAATGCAGAACGTCAGACCAAATTAATTTGTAGTTTCATTCGTTTGGCATTCAAAGAACCTATAGATTTTTTATAAAAGACTAAAGACGAAATAAGATACGAGCCTACGTACGTTAGGTTACAAAAGCGTTATTAGAAATATCTATAGATACAAACTATATTTATTTAAATATACATACATCTATATATAAAAAAGAAAGTCGTGTTAGTTACTCCACTTATAACTCAAGAACGGCTGAACCGATTTGGCTGAAAATTGGTTGGGAGGTAGCCTAGAACCGGGAGAAGGACATAGGATACTTTTTATCCCGAAAAAGTAACGGGAACGGGGTGTTACGGGAACGGGCGAGCGAAACCGCGGGCGGCTACTAGTTTATTATAGACAATCCACACCACACTATCTAGCCCCAAACTAAGCAGAGTTTGTATGGGAACCAGATAGCTGATATAACACTTATAATATTTTTTTTTGTAAATACATATTTAGAACACAATATAACACACAGATAGAGAACAAACATCTGTGTTCACCACACAAATATTTGTTCTCGGTGGAGATCGAACCCACGGCCTAATAATCGAATCTATTTACCCTTTTCATGACAGAATTTCCTGTTTAAAAGTTGGCCCAACTGGTTTTGGTAATTGGGTCAACTTTTATTACGAAAACATGTTACGATTTTTTCAAAGATGTGTGCGATTAAAAAGTTCGTTCACGGGTTTCAGCGTCTTAATTATTGCATAGAATTCTCTGTACAGCTCTGTTTTCTATCATTTTGAGAAGTAACGTATAAACTACTAAATTTTTAAAGTATTGTTTTTTTTAGCTTTACTTTAAGCTCTTGTTTTGTACTTTCCGTTGTTGCCAACCTTTGTTTTGACTAAACCAGTCAAAACAAAGGCTAACTCAAAGGATTTATTGGGTAAGTGTTCAATTATTTAAATACGTACTTCGTGTTAATGTATGAACTGTTGAGTATTCTGTATCGCTCTAATCCTACTAATGTATTAGCGACTACCAGTGATATAGCTAGATAACAATATACTATGTGTGAATGTGAATATACTATGTCAGGCGATTCAAATTCCTAATCTCTGCAGCAAACATCGAAATCGTATTTCACGATGCAATGAAGTTAGATAACAAAATCCACAGTTTCATTACTAGTTTGTGCACGGATGTAGGAATTAAATTCTTATTGTATTAAGCAAAGAGGGTTTTTAGTATTAATTTCTTTAAAACCAACTCAAAAATAAAACTTAGTGACTCTCAAAAGCATACTCTTTCAAGCTACATAAATATCAAAATCGGTTTATAAATGCTGAGTTTTAAGGGGCCGGCGGAAGATGAATTTTCATACAAACGTAATACCAAAATTGTTACTAGTTTAGGCAGATTTTCACTATATTATTGTAATAACTGTATTCGTATAATATTTATCAAGGTTCCTGAATAATTTTGATTTTAAATTACTTACCTCAAATGAAATAAACACAAATCGCATTTTACACATTTTTTTCATTGCAAAATGTGATTGGCGTTAATTTCATTTGAGGTAAGTAATTTAAAATAAAAACTGTTCAGGAACCTAGATAAATACTATACAAATACAATTATTACAATAATATAGTGAAAATCTGCTTAAATTAGTAATCATTTTGGTATTACGTTTGTATGAAAACTCGCCCTCCGCCGGCCCCTTAAGAACATTAAAAAAGTAGGTTCAGTCGAATTCAGAACTTCCTGTTTGTGAAGTTGGTTAAGAAGAGTTTTTGTTTCGGCTGTAGTGCACTGAGCTATTCGTAAGTAATAGTGAATGATTTTTACTCAGCATGTCAGTTACATCATCTATATCATCGTTCTTCATAAATCGTCCAAAAACTATCATTTTATGGTGTGCCATAAGGACGACGCATACCAAAAGTAAAAAAAATCTTTGAGTGAATTTAAATAATCGTTACCTCTCTTCTTAAGCATCTAAACCCATTGTAAATTAACTATTAAATCTACTTGGATAAACAGTATTAATAAAAAATAAAAAACAAATGTTTTTGAAACATTCTATATTAAGTTTTTTCTAAAATGTAATTAACGAAACATGCCAAATAGCCAGAGGTTTATCAATTACATTCTAAGCATGTTGGTCGATAACGAACCAATTTGTGACGTCCATCGACACAGGACTGAGTCATTATTGAGTCTGCTTGACTCAAAACTCGATATGCAATCGCAAATTTGACTGGCCTCTAGCTCAGTTGGTAGTAGCTCTGCCTTCTGCGCCGTAGGTCGTGGGTTCGATCCCCACCGAGAACAAATATTTGTGTGGTGAACATAAATGTTTGTTCTCTGTCTGGGTGTTATATTGTATTCTAAGTATATTCTATTCTAAGTAAAAAAAATGTATTTAAGTATTATATCAGCTATCTGGTTCCCATATTACAAGCTCTGCTTAGTTTGGGGCTGGGTGGTGTTGTGTGAATTGTCCAGAATATTTATTTATTTATTTATTTAAATGACTCGCCTCTCGGAATAGACGAGCGGTCTTTGCCTCTATTTTTCGTCCATTTACTAGACTAGTCCTATGTATTAGTAGTCTCATTTAGAATATTAAATGAGTAACTTATATCTTAAATATTTTAAGAATGAAGACATTTAGGACCAAGGTATAGTCCTTATCTTACATTCCCTCGGTTCTCAGAAGGATTACTACAAGCTACACCACCACAATCCTAAAACGCATCGTGCATTCACCTCTTATCCCTGTCTACGTAGTGTGTGGCCACCCTAAGCGCATCCAAAGCGGATATGCGCTCTTCTCAGGAGTGGTTGCAGCACATCTAACTGGATTCAGAATCATTTGCTAGCCACAAACTAGGTCGGGAAGGGACAATTGCACGTTGACAGATACCTTTACCTTTAAACTAATTTAAGTTTGAGTGGTTGGTACTGGCACCTCACTCAACCATTGTTTTTTTGACATTTTCAAGTGGTTCTTGTAATGCAAGCGAAAAAGTGATTTAAAACTTTGAAATAATTTTGATTAGCTACATATTGACAATACTATTTACGTACTTATCCTTATATAAGGGGGTATATAAGGCAACTAAATAAAAAAACCATAATAATTATATGCTTCCACAAAGCTTTATATACAAGGGTCATTTTTCCTATTGGTATGGTATCCATATTTCTGCCAATCCTCTCAGTATCCACCAGATGTAGGGCAAGTTCAATTAGTTCTCAGCTGTGAACTATGGAGCTAAAAGCGTTCTTTGAGTTTTTTTTTCGTATTAAGAATTGGAATATAGGTACCAAATACTGTCTTCCAGAGGCTAGTCTTAAGCAAGCCGCCATAATATTTATTTGTTGAGACATTTATTGTTTTAATTCCATACTAGAAACTTCTATCAGATATTCAGTGTTTGCTTGAAGATCAGTAGTTAGGTCAAACGTTAGTCATCAGGATTTTGTGTATTGTTAGGTAAATAAATAAAAACGTTCGCTCAACAAAAGCCGTGATTATCAAACAATAAAAAACCTTAAAAGTGCGCCGTCTTTCAAAAGTTAGCGAGGGACCGCATTCATAATCATTTTTGAGTGAAAAAGAAAGTTATTTGGTACAATAGTAGGCGGGCGCGAACAAAGCGCAACTTACGCAGCGGCAGGCTGTCTAGGACGCCTCTCAGAGCCGTCTCAGAGCTAATTCCGGCGAGCGGTGACGCGCACCCATCACCAGGGCCCGAAAGCACTTGCGGCGCGTTAACCACTCGAAGGGGGCCGCCCCACCCGTCCCCATCGAAAAAAGGCGATGCACTTCCAATTGTTCTTTTTATGTCCACCATCGACCGTTTCGGTAAAGGAATGAGTTTTTATCTGTCCAGCTCCGTGCTCTTACTTCACACGTGGCGTTGGGTACTAATTGGGGGACGCCCGAGCAGCTCAATGAGAAAAATCGAACAAACAGGAGTTGTGAGATTTTTGTGGGCGACAGACGATCGCGAGAGAGTTGATGCTATGCCGCAGGTCAGTATTTTTGAGTGCGGTGGGGTGGCAAGGGCGGCCGCCCCCGTGCGACATCCCGTAATAAGTGCGTTCGGGATTCTTTTGAGAAAAAAATTGGCGATTTTAATCAAGTTTTTTTCAAAATACGTTACCTGCTTCTGCTTATGAGAAACTTCAGAAATATTATTCTTTTTCGTTGGTTTATGTTGCGTTTTAAGAATTATTTAACCCAAATAGTATTACTTACAACCCGCTGAAATATCTGCAGATATGTTTGGTAGCCTGAACTTGATTGTTGAGTAGAAACTTACCTGTAAAATGAAAAAAACATACGTTAGCATTTTTGAAATCAGAGTAACAAAAGATGGAAGATACGACGCAGAAAGATGAAAAATCATTCAAGTGTGCTCAGGCATCTCTACTTATAATACTTGCACACTTTAGGCCGATTGGGCAGACAGCCAATCGATTACCCCAGTGTGAACGTTATTGTCCTAACTAGACAATTGACAATACTAGAACAAGAAGGATAAAAAGTTACGCTTGGCTATTGGCCAATTTGTAATCTGTCTCGCTCTAATTCCTTCTGTTTGTTTTATTGATACTGAACTTTCTGTATTGTTATTTGTAGTTAGCAACTGTGAGTTACCAATTTTACTATGATACCTTTTAAATGTGGATATTTCAAAAGAACGATGCAATTATAGAATTCAGTAGGATAAGCTGACAGGATATCATACCATTAAATGTTGCCATAATAAAACCAGGTCAATGCATTTGCTATAAAGTTCAAATCAACTTGAAAACACTTCGTGTGAAACCTACGTACGAAGCGATAATGCAAGCAAGTATAAGTAAAGAGAAATGTTATTATAGTGCGGATACCGCGAAATAATATATTAAACATGACCGCACAAACAAGCACACTGTAAATTGTATTCGCTTGGCTGCGTAATACAATGTTGTTTTTATATGTTGTAAAAACAATAAAAATAACTAGGGCTCAGAGGAAACGATGGAGCAGGGTTCACACTGGTATACCTTAATAAAGTGGCCGACGGTAAAAAGTGTTGCGTCGTACTATAGCGGTCGTAATGTAGCACTTACTGCTACTTTGAAAACCGTAGCTTTTGCAAACCTTTAACAAAAATATATCACTGTGGAATTCTTGTTACTTTGTCTTCTTTTATTTTCGTAAAATCATAACTTGCTGCGTAATATTAATTTCTAAAAAAGTCCCCTTTTAAAATCAGTGTCTGTTTTTTACTTACAGAAATTCAATTAGGGCTGTGCATTATTTTTCAGTCAGCTTTGCAGTTTTCTTTTATAATAGTAGTGAAAAAAATATCGAATCAAATATTTTTTTTCGATATGGATCTGTATCGAACTGCCGATAGTTCAACCATTTCTTGTGTTTTTGTAATAATTTTCTTTTAATTAATATATTTTACAGTAAAAAAAAGGTATATGAAGAACATCATGCATTATAAATTAGATATAAATTTATAGTACCCTACATTGCCGACAGATTGATGAACAGCGGAATACATAATGCATAGCGGTTCGCTTCAGTGAACAATACTAAATTAAGTGTAAATAAAACGCATTTGTGTTGTAGACTGTCCGGTTGGTTATTCTAACACCGGCTCCACACGTTGGTCCGAATTTGCTGACATTGGCTGAAAGAGCCTGACGTGTGGATGTAGCACCAGTATGGGTGCATATTTCCTTTGGAGAAACTCACACAGTCGACGAAACGAGTCGACTCATCTAAATTTAGTGCGAGCGTTGTGAGTAATGCTATTTAGCTGATCCATACGTTGGGTGAATATACTAAGGGTAACGGCTAACCAGTGTGAGGTGCACACCTAATAGAGTTAAGGTCAAGTCACTCACTCACCGCGTTACCATGAAGCGATAGGGGTTACAACGTAGACACGGATGGAAAATGATTATCATCGAGGTAAGAACAAAGCTCTAGAAAACCTGACGGATCAAAGATGCAATGCTTAAATTCAATTGGTAATTTTAAAATATCTAAATTAAAAAAAAGTTGTGTTAGTTACACTATTTATAACTCAAGAACATCTGAATCGTTTTGGCTAAAGTGGGGAGGTAGCTTAGAAACGGAGTCGGACATAGAATACAATCCCGAAAAAGTAACGGGAACGGACGAGCAAAGCCGCGAACAGCCGATAGTACAATTAAAATATCATGCTGATTTTGTTTCCTCGGATACAATGTAGGTGCAAAAGACAAGTCAATAAAAAATCTGACGTTTTTATTAACTAGAACCCCTGACGTAAGCAGAAGGGTATTTATCGTTTGCCTGCGGCATCGCACCTCCCAAACGGATGAACCGACTCGTATGTCCTTTTTTATTTGAAATTTGAGGTGTTCTGTGATTCAGAAAAATCTGATCAGGCGTTTGAAAATTGCTAACCTTATCTCAGGTTAATCAAACGGCTGGCGGTTTTATTTTTAGTATAATAAACTGGTTATGGACAACAATGAAGTTAGTAGACCAACAGTCTCAGAAAGCTAACATGCTAAGATGTCCTAGAATTAGCCTTGCACCGCACTCCCACTTGACTTCGGTAAGCTGCCCCGTAGGCTAACTAGTCAACCGCGACTTCCGATTACTAGTGTCGGCCATCATAGTTTTCTAGCCTATTAAATGCCGAAAGTCATGACAAGGTTTTAATTGATCTTTTTAAAGTCTTACGAGACAAAACAACTTGTAAGGAGCAAACTTGGCTTATATAATTACATACATTGTGTATAGAAGCAAGTGTGTGTGAGAGGATATAAATAAAATCGTGTACCAATGAGTTTTTCTGTCGATAAATTGATTTGCACAATACTAGTGATCTCAAACGTTAAAGGAAACCATCGTGAGGAAACCTGCGGCTTAGTCAGCTCCGCACTTATTGACCATGTCTTTCCTGTGGATTAGGCCGACTAAGCTGTCAGGATGGTATAGGTGCTGGGAAAACCTATTTCATCTAAAATCCGGTCCCAGGCACTATAGCATCCCTCAAATCATCTACAATAGATGCAAGGGCCTGTTTATTTGTTTGTATAAAATGGATGAATCTGCCATGATATCGATGAAACAAAATCATCAAAAGTGGTGTGGTTTAATCTGGGCCAGAAATCTTTGCAGCCCATGAATCTATCACCTGTCCACGTCATAGACTAGCGCCAACAATACAGTTTTTCGGTTCATCTGGTATTCTATTTTCGAATATCGGTTGCATCAAATACCATTCGCTCAATATTTATGACAACGATATATTCAATATCTCTCCTCAAGAATTGTATTATTTTCGGCATATTTTGCCCGAAGCCGAATACACGACCGAAGATGTAGTGCAACACTAGTTGCATCTTAATTGATTCGATTACGCGTATAGGCACTGAGTCGTCACAAATGAACAGAGGACGCGACTGACCAGCCAGTCGGACTTGCCGCAGAACGTCTGTGAGGCGTATGTAGTAGCTAATGCGATGTCAGTAATGAGAAATGGCGTATAACATAGTGTAGTACACAAATAATAATGATCTGAAACGGTGAAGGAAAACATCGTGAGGAAATGGCATATCGTTGAACTTAAAAAGGTCGAAAATATGTGCCAAGTGCACAAAAGGAGCCTGTTTTGGTTCGAAAGAATCAGTGATACGATAAGAAGAAAAAGTACATAAGTAGAAAGAATGGCCTTTCCTAATATTCAATGTTCAGTTAATGCTCTCTTATGAAAATCTGTTACAAGATAAACATTGTTTTCTGTCATTTTGGAAAGTCACAATGCTTTTTCATTTTAATCGTTTTTCTGGTGTTATTTGGAGTTCCGTTGTGTAATTTTGGTAATAATATATAAATAAATAACCAACATTACTTGTCTTAACACAAAGTGTGTGTAATATTCTGATTTGAACGAAAATGTTTCCAAAGGGTATTGAAGAAAACCGCCATCTTTTTTTTCAAAGCCGGTGACAGCCGACTTGTCTATTGACTGACTTGACTAAAAACTATTTCATTGACGTAATATATCCTCATTAGACACTGGTACAATATGGACGGATGCCATTATTTAAGAAGAAGAAGAACTATTACCATAATCTCTTATCGCTGGATTATGACAGGACCAATTTGAAGCAACGATTTAATTTAAATAGCATTTTTATGTATGGACTCATAACCAGAACCAGAGACATAGCCAGACAGAGCTTGTGGTAGGTCTACAGGTTTTCAGGCATTTATATAGTCCATGATTAACAGAAGGAAAACTTTTTCCTGTTGTAAATAAAATCTAAACAGGCCATATTAAGAAACTGATTATTCTTTAGAAAACCATACATCCTCGCGATACATTGTTGTTGCATAATAAGTAGAAACGTAGTCGTTCATTTAAATTTAATTACTGTTGATGTAAATTATTGTTTGATCATGCATTAAAAGTAATAGACTTTGTAATATAATATTTTATAGCCTTCTTGCCTGCCCGCGGATTTACTCGCTGGTACCAGGCCGGATATTATAGTTTGTGTGAATAAATAAATGACTGAAATGACGGCTCATAGAGGAAAGTGGAGATTGAAAATCTTTTGTGCCGACCCCACATGAAGGTAGGATAATCATCTTCTCATTAAAATCATCATTTCATCAATCTACTCCCCTACCTACCTACCTAACCCTACCTATTCGTACCTAGTATAGTTCATGCATTTCACGAAGACGCGTCAATTGGAGCATTTTGGCTCTTATTACAACCAGATAAATATCACTGGATGCGTCTTCGTGAAATGCATGAACTATACCTACTCACTAGAGTAGGTACTTACTAGAAATATTCGAAACGAAAAAACTGTTTCGGAATCCTTTTAAAAGGAAAACATCGTAGCTCAGTTTAAAAGCTTTTAACTTGTTAACGATACATAAAATATGCATTTCCTTGCGTTTTTTCCATCAGAAATAACTTATTCATGCAACAGATACCATTATATTTTAAAATGTTTTATCTATGCATGTTTTCATAAACTATATGGGTACTTCGCCTAGAATATGAGGCGCTTGTAAGTGTTGCTTAGTCATTCTAAGATAAGCAACGTTCTGCTCAGTCACTATTTAGATGGGTGACCTAGTGAAAGAAAGAAAGAACGTTTATTTGTCACACCTCTAATGGAGAACATTTAGTGGTAGTTGGGCCATTGGGAAATAACTTAATATGCTCTTTATGTAGAAATTAAAATAGTTTTCTAACAGCGGTTATGGACTTGCAATCTATCACTTTTTTGTACCACATAGATACATCTAATTGTTTTTGTCTACACCATCGTCTTCTATAGTTCTTTTCAAGTCCAGTCCATCCCGAGGTTGTATGGAAGAGATCGCTTTTAGTGATAAGACCGCCCACTGTATTCCACTTTGATGTTTTTCTGTATTCCTTCGTTTATTCTATGAGATGTACGATAAAGTATTTTCTATCTATCTATCATCGATACTGGAGAAGTGCGTCGTGTTTCTGTGTGCTACATCAGCAGAAGCTCGAAAACATGTGTCTGTACGAAAGAAAGTAGTCTCTTTGAGGCGCACTTAAAATCTTTTCACCACACTTGGTTTTAAAGAATCAGTGACACGATAAGAAGAAGAAGCAGCAAAAGGGTCTTCAGAATAATGTCTAGCTACTGTTTAGAAGCAAAAAATAAGCTTAATTGTAATTTATATTACAATCGCATGTCAACTCTCTGTTAAACACCAAATAGCCCTATAATAACGTAGTTATGCCACCGACAGTCATCACGATAAAACTACACGAGGAATGTTGTATTTTATCACTTTAAGTGTCATATACGCTTGGTTTTACCGCACTAGTGGCTAAAGGAAGAGTTGGTAAAGTGGCCACATTCTCGAACAATGAAAAGTTAGAAGATTCTAGAAAGAAAAAAGGGCCTTTTGCATCTATTGTAGATGATTTATATAGCGTCAGGGGCAACTGGTGATTACTCATGCCTTACGTTCTTTTACAACACTTCTTGATGGAACATGCATATGGCCCACCTGATGTTAAGGGGCAACCATCGCATAAAACAAATATAAGCATTGCTTCGTAGGTTACGCGCGTCAGGAATGTGCCCTACAATGCGCTGTTCTAAACTTGAGGCATACAGATGTGCAGCCTCACGTTTCAGTAATTTCACCGGCACCCACATCCTTCAAACCGAAATACGGCAATGCTGCTTCACGGCAGAAATAGGCAGGCCCGAGAATTAGGCTCCTGTATCAAATTTCATATTAAATTCTTTAGTAGTTTATTTGATATTAGTGTTACAAATAGGTTATACCACTAAGCGATAATTGCTTCGCAAATTGGCTGGCGTTACTATATTAACCTGATTAGTTGAGCTTAGGCAACAAATACGTCAACCAAAAAGCACAAATTTCACCCCAACCCCACCCCGCGCAGATAATTGCTAAAACAATTAAACCATATATCAACGAGTTTTAACCGTCCGGCAGAAAGGGCATAACCGACTGTGTGGCTTTTATCATTCTAAATTGATAATTAATGTAAAGTGAGCGTTTATCCTATAATATTACATTTGACTTTCGCGTGGATCCAAGGCCATAGTCTGGTTCATCATCATCCACAGCCCGACTTCACCCACTGCTGGGTATAGGCCTCCCTTAGTTTGTGCCATCTACCTCGATCCTGTGAAAGTCTAAACCATTGCCGCCCTGCGACCCTATGTCTATGTCGTCCATCCATCTTGCTGCAGGGCGTCCTACGCTTCTTTAGCCGGTTCTTGGCCACCATTCGGTTGTTGTTCTACTCCACCTGTCATCACCACGCTAGTCTGGTTAATCAGGCGGAATTATAGTTCCTCTGATTATTTAATATTTTTTTCTCAGTTTGATGGTTGCCATGACTTTTAGTTAAAGTATTATTTTTCAGAAAAAAATAACTCTTGTGCATTGTGAAAAAATGATGTGTCATAGTCATAGGGGAAACGGAAGTAAAATAATGACACATCGTTCTAAAAATCTTTGTACGTGATTAATTAATGATATTTGATTCCATTCATCTGAAATTTTACATGCAAAATGGAACGTATGCAGGCAGTCCCGAGGGACGCTGTGTTCACAACCTGTGGCAAAAATATACGGGAACAAATACGAGCAAACTATTCTTATGATTATAGGATATAGTTGGTATGAGGTGGTATTGGAATAACAAAGAATTTTTACGATAACTCGTGTAAAAATGATTCTTTTTTCATGATCAGGAATAATGGTTTGTTTTTTTGTTGTAAGGTCCAAAATAATTAACATTTTGTAACAATGCTGGTCAACTATGTAGTTGACCAACGTTTTCAATCTTGAGTAGGGTTGGATAACCAGTTCTAAATTCAAAATGATACTCATTGATCATACGCTTTTAACTGCCAAATTTGTATTGGCTAACTTTTATTACATATTTTGGAAATATAACCATAAAGTCACTAGAATCAGTACTGGTACATGTATTGCTCGTTTTAACCGTTCGACACCGATGATACCAATATGTAAAGAAAATATAATTCTGTTCTATTTTATAGTTTTAAATATTCTTGGCGAGATTTTTTCGCCCGCGTGTTAGTTTTTATCCCGTTCAAGTTAAATAAATAACTTAGACTTATAAAATAACAGGAACGGGAAATCACATACCATGCAGGTGAAAACGCAGGCAACCGCTTGTAACATAGATAACAATATCCATAAAAGAATAAAATACCACCTTAGCTTTAGCAGAATTATTATGGGCTGCTATATGACTTGGGCTAACTGGTTTCTTCCTCATGATAATAAAATGTAAGCAATTTGATACGCATAAATTAATTTCTGCGGCTACTTATGTGAAGCACAGTCAGAAATATACCGGCAATTACAAACGCTTGGCTGGGCACAAATAAAATGTAGAAAAGTTTAGATTGCAGGTTTTTGCATTCATTTCATACTCGTATAATCAAGTTAATTTAATTTAAAGGAAATCGATGTATTTTGAAATTGATGCACATTGGTTTAGTGATTATTGCAAACAATGTTGTTGATTTCGTGTACGTTTCTATTGGTAGACTTTAATAATCATGTGCTATTTTACTAGAATCTAGCTGAATTTCTAACAAAAAAAATCCCTCACTGAAAATTTTACAGCAATAGCTTTACATTGGTCATATCACACTCCTCATTCACGAAATAAATAAAACTACGATGCAGTTAAAAGTTTTGACCATTTTATTTTAATATCGAGATAGGATCGCGGGAAATATTGATGGAATTTTCCGTGGCCCCTGAAAAAAGCTTTGAAATATCGTAAGCTAACAGTGACACCGTGCGGTAATAATTGGCCGTCGGAATTAAGCCGATGCCGACCGCCAGAAGCACAGACCCGTACAATGGGTTAATTCCTGTACCGGTTTATCCGCGATCGGATCACACCTCACGCCCACTGTGGACAATTGACAATCAGAGGTAGAAAATAAAATTTAAAAAATGTATTTGGTTTCGGCGCGTGTTGGTGTGGATTGGGCAAACGTTGTCGGCTGCAGAAACAATGTATTTGTTACGTAAAAAAGGTGTTTATAATTGTTGCATGTCGCAGTTGACAAAAGTTTTTGATCGGAGAGAGTGATGGGATGTTTTTATTGAATAGTGGTAAAATATTCGTTTATTAAAACATCGCGTGCGTGTCATGTTTAATAAAATAGCATCAGTTCAGCAGCTTGTGTTCTAGTAATGTAAGGGAAGCTTACAGGATCCAAATTAACCTGTCGATTTACCAAATCCAATGCAAATAGATAAAAAATCACACTAAGAAGCAGCTATCTTGAGTGCAGCATCGTCTTAAGTTGAGGTCATGCTCGAATAAGCGTACAACACCGTTTGTCCAATTATAAAGGTTTGTATTGTTCGCCCGATAAAATATAATAAAACCAACATCACCCTCCTGGGCATTCGCAAAAACAATCAATGATTTGTTGAACTTTAAAACAGAAGTAGCGGATTCAATATTACGAAAAGCAACGCAGGGGAGTTAAACAAATGCACAACTAGCGTTGAATTGTAAACGCGCCGACATTTAAATGATATAATAAATTCGCATTATCGCCGTGGTCGGGACGAAATTGTTTTCAGTCCCGGCCGGCTTAATTCATTAACCGAGTGGATATGTATAAGCGATAAAATACTGACTCCTATGAAAGCAGGACGGGATACGGCACCATTTTACAATTTATTTTATAAATTGTAAAATGGTGCCGTAAAAAAGAAAACAAGAAAGAAAAAAAAACAACAACCCTGAGAAGTATAACGAAAATAGAAGATGTCGGAGCTAAAACCAAAATTCAAAAATGGAGGTGGACAGGGCGCATGATCCCTTAAAAAAAAAAATGGTCTAGCTACATAACCAACTAGACCCCTCGTGTGTGCACTCAAAGAAAACAAGGAAAACAGCGAAAAAGATGGTCAGATGACTCCAGACAAGCTGCTGGCCCGCCATGGACTTGAGCTGCACGAGACAGACACCAATGGTAAGAACTAGAGGAGGCCTATGTGTTTAACAGTAGACTTTGAAAAGGAAAAAAAAAAGTACTGAGTGTTTATTATTTTCTAATTTTATTGTATAGTGATAGTGCTACATTAAAAATACAAGAACAAAGTGTCTGCAAAGCAAAGGTTTTTTTGTTTTGTTTCTTGTGATTAAAGACCTAGAGGCAGACCACCCACCCGTTGGTCAAACGACATTGTTGCGAGTGTTGGGAATGAGTAACTGAGACTCTAGAGGGACCGAAAAGAATAGTGCAATAAATAAATAAATAATGCAGACAATCCACACAGCACTGAAACTAAGCGGAGAAACCAGATAGCTGATATAATACTTGTATACCTACTTATATTATTTTGTAAATACACACATAGAATAATGTGTGTTTTTACATATTTTTCTCTGTCTGGATGTTATATTGTATAACACCCAGACAGAGAACAAATATCTACGTTTACCTCATAAATATGTCCCACCAGCAATTCAAAAATAATATTGTTTTGGTTATCAGTTCTGAAAGGCCGAATCACGGTCAGGAATTTCTGTCTGAAAAATATGAACATTAATATTGCAAGCATTCTAATTTAATATAATTAGTCTAAAATTGGGCATTGAAACATAACGAGGATCAGCTATTAATGAAGACACATTATAGTGAAATGTTTGGTACACCACATCATTTTGTCAATTTAAAATCAATACGGATTTTATGACAATGTAACCATAATTAGCTGGACGACCATGATAAAAGCGTGTGGTATATCTGAACCAATCATTTTAGCAGAATAATTAATATTACGTTTTAATATTCCTAATATATAAAAAGCTGTATGGAGTTTAGCGTTAGATGGTTGAGGGACATGGACATTGACGTAGCGGGATAGAGAACTACTGGAAGCTTTCGAAATGTGGTGCTGGCGGCGAATGTAGAAAATTACTTGAACGGAAAAAGTTACGAACGAAGAGGTCCTAGAGCGAATGTTCGGTTGTTCTACGACATAACAGCTACATAAAGAACATCATTGAAGGAAAGGTTGAAGGAAAACGGGGAACAGGAAGGCCAAGAATAAAGTAACGTGAGCCAGATAAAAGAAAAGGTCGCTTTCATGTCGTTTATGGAAGTCAAGGAGGCCACATTCGAAAGACTTTATAGAATAAAACTGCATCAAAGCCCCGACAAGAGCTACCCTCTTAAATTTAAGAAGAAGTATTCTTGGATACAGTTTGTTTGGTAGACGAGTTTCATACTCTAGACGGGTGCAGACTTCAGGTACTCTCGCAACATTATGGAAGTCGGTTCCGATCACCTTCTTCAACTTACTGTGACAAGCCTACTACTGAAATTATCAATTTCCTCACCAATCTAAAATAAAACTTATAATTTTTGTTTACACAAAGAAACTTTCAATTAACAAGTATTAACAAAATACACAAGAAATAGTTGAGCTATCTGCAGATAGACATACGATCTAGAGATAACTCAACTGATCCAAATCAGTGCCAACAGTGCCATCAGTGCAACTTTAATACAGGATCTTAAAATTATTTTTATTCGTCAATCTTTGAGATATTGAGAATATAGACTACACACAAAAACCTTCATTAATTCAGTTTTTTAAATTAGTTTTTTAGGATCTTTAAATCGATAAACACCATAATGTGTTTTCGTGGTCAAATCAAATTTAAACAACAACAAAAGTGTCGTTGTTTAAATCAAATTTAAACAACGACACTTTCGGTAGCTGTACCGAAAGTGTCCGACGACGGCCGGATCAAATATTGACCGCCGATCAACACGTTACAATTGGCACACCGAAAAACATTAACGTAAACAATGTAATTAACAGCACAAAGGAATGACGACCCAAAGTGCACGAGCATAGTTCACAAATTAATTCGACAGACTCGAAAAAATTTAATTGAACCCAACCGTACCGGTTGTCACGGCTTGATGTATTAACATTTATTGGTTTACAAATTAAAGATAACCCACATCGTCGAGGCAATATTGTCGGAATTTTTTCAGCTCAGTTTGAACGATCGTATCGGCGCCAATTGAAACGCGAAATTTTCATATAAACAAATTAATATTCGAAACAAATTGGATGTACGCCGATTTTTTTGGTTATCAGGCCGACAAATAATAACGCCTTTGTCTGAATATCACGCAGGTGGTGCAGAGCAAGGCTTGTCATGACTCATTATTCAACCCATGCTTAGATTCCCTAAGATCTGTTTAGAATACACGATTTCTGTTGTAAGAGTCCGCGCAAGATAAGTCTGCGCGACACTGAGGGCTGAAAAGACACTGAGGGCGGAAAACATGAAAAAAAAATATCCGATCACAAACATGAATAGGGAAATCGAACGTGCACTGCGTTTAATGCAAGTTCTTATTTGTGATTGGGAGATTAATTAAAGTCCGTTTTTTTTACATTTTCCGGTATCTGTCACTCGCAAGGCTATTTTTCGCGGAATCTACCTAAGGGGCTATTATAGCCCCTTCCCACTGGTGCGTGATATCGCGCACCAGCCCGCACGACACACCATGGGAACGGTCTCGTGCGCCGAGGTGCGCGGTAGCACAGGAGCATTTTCTGTGTGCGTTGCCGTGCGTCGTCGTGCGCGGTGCTGGCTGGTGCGTGATATCACGCATCGTAGGAAGGCGGCATAAGATTTTGACTTCACGTTTTCATTGTGCCACACACAGAACAGCAAATACGCTTTTATTCTGTGGTGCCACACACCTAGAATTGCTGTGACGTATCTATTCCCGTCGTGTGCCGTCAGTAAACACGTCAGACGCGTCAGTAAATGTCACTTGGTTTGAGCTGTGCAACTGACATCTCAATCTTGCGGTTACATTAACCGCAACAGCTAAGGATGGTTTCACCGAAACATACAGAAACTAGCTGCCTGTTCCAGCTTCGCACGGGTGGACATTTATTTTTTAAACACATAAATATAGCCTATGTGAATGTAACTTTCCAATAATGGTGAAAGCATTTTTGAAATTGGCACAGTAGTTTTTGAGTAGATATAGATAGTATAGATATAGACAAGCGCATACGTTCTAATTCAAAGTTTTTGTTTTCAATCGTATCACTTGGAAACGTCTTGGTACTAGGTGCCTGTTCCACGCGACCAAGCCTAGAACAAGTCTATAACCAGATAAAATATAATAAAGCATAGTTCAACTGATATTTTATTATGCCCTCAAGGCTTGCGCACATCTATGCCATGGCGTTCAGCTGAAACACTGTCAAATATCACCGTCATATTTGACAGCGTTTCAGCTGCTCGCCATCACCATCGCCTAGATGTACGCAAGCCTTAACCGCCTTGATTAATTGTCAGGAAATTTATATGAACACTTTTAGAGCTTAATTTACATTGCAGGCCGTCTGACTTTCCGCACATGTCTAGTCTTCAGTGACACAATACCAGCAAAATGGAAATTAATTACGAAATTCAAACTAAACTCGTCTATAAAGAAACGGTGCCGTAATATGATATTACGGCCGAGAACTACAGCAAAAAAACCTACCTGCAGTCAAGTGCCAACAGGGAATCTTATAACCCAAAATATCATGATACTTTACAAGCTCAAACTCCATCAGTTAAATACCTAAACATAAATCAAGCTTAATTTTGTTCATGCGCAACTTTTCACTTAGAATGCTACAAAAATAGAAAAAAAAGACACATCAGACTACTTTCTAATAGGTAGATAAATAACGAAATATAAAGTACATTTTTGCTCTCTTTTTTTTTAATAATTCAGAAAGCAATATTACTTCTAGGTGTAATAGTACAAGACTGCGGTTGTAAAATAACATTTCCAGTTTTTTAATAAGCCAAAGCTTTACGCCGAGTTACAAAAGAGTAGAAATTCAATGCATTACTTTCATGGTTTTTCAAGGTGGTTCGTCTAATTGGCTGCTTTGACACTTTTTACTTTTTCGTGTTTTTCGTATCTTTTTACTGGTTTTATAGTCCTGGCGGGTATATCATAAAGCTTTTCAGAACTTATTTCTGAAACATGAGAGTCAGCTTGTTTTTGGAACCTATTAAAATCTTTTAATTTTGTTTTTATTGCAATATTCTTTATAAGGTTAGATAAATAAAAATCGACGAAATTCGTGCATTAGCGAGACTGTTGGGGGAAAAAGACTACGACGTACCTACCTCAGGAAAACTTACGTTTTAAAACAACCAAATTTTAAGAGTAACAAATCAAACAGAATGGTATGAGAGCAAATAGCGACATAGTATGTCAGGATCGCGACAAGTGGAAATCCACGCGTTTTTTTCTATAATTACGGTACTTAAAAAAATATAAAAGGATTTATATTCATAGTAGAGTCTGTTCAGAAAGAGAACCGTCGTGGCCAAATTGAGAACTAACGTTTTGATTTTTATATGGCAGCTCATCCCTTTCTTTCTGTCAGCATTTTGCATCATAAAAATTAAATAAAGGAATAGTACACTAGTTGTGATAGGATCAAAACGCAACAGACGCGCTATTGTATTGCACACTAAACAAAAAAGGTGATTAAGCACAGCAGCGCCTTCAATTCCACGACGGTTCCCTTTCTGAACAGACTCTAACTACTTTTTAAGAAAAAACAATGTTCTAACATTGGTCGCTTACACCAATTACTTCTGAGAAACACAGGTCTATTGCTATCCTGATCCCGCGGTACGGTGTCTAATTGCGCTATCTCTGTCATACGCACCCGCCCCAACCCCCCGTTACCTTCCACTACATTTTTTTTATTTAAGGCTATTTTTACACAAAACTGTAAAATATTGACCAATGACAATGTTTATCACTCAGCGTCAACAAATATCCACAAAGTACCAAATAAATTACCACCCATTCGAATCCGCAGACGAGTTTACACAAGTTTTTCATCTGCGGCGTCCCACCGCGTTGATATTACAAAAGCTATAAAACATTCGGCTGAAGCCAGCCGCAATGACGAGTGTCAACTCAGAACGCAATATACTGACTCCAATATAGTTGCGATTGTCCACCACGGAAAAAATCTCGCACTGTAAAGGGAAAAGTCACTTGCAATAACGAATTTGAAATCCAATCAAGCCGAGCGTGCTAGAATTCAAAAGCGAGTGGTTGGCAATAAATAAATGAATCAGTGTATTCTATTAATCAGTAGCCATATTCGTGCTGCTAGGTATTTTATTTTTTTACTATAGTAACTTTACACTATAGCGTCTTTAGGACGGACGGCTCAAAATCAAAAGTATACGATTACGAGTTTACACAAGTTTTTCATCTGCGGCGTCCCACCGCGTTGATATTACAAAAGCTATAAAACATTCGGCTGAAGCCAGCCGCAATGACGAGTGTCAACTCAGAACGCAATATACTGACTCCAATATAGTTGCGATTGTCCACCACGGAAAAAATCTCGCACTGTAAAGGGAAAAGTCACTTGCAATAACGAATTTGAAATCCAATCAAGCCGAGCGTGCTAGAATTCAAAAGCGAGTGGTTGGCAATAAATAAATGAATCAGTGTATTCTATTAATCAGTAGCCATATTCGTGCTGCTAGGTATTTTATTTTTTTACTATAGTAACTTTACACTATAGCGTCTTTAGGACGGACGGCTCAAAATCAAAAGTTTATTTATTCAGTAGAATCGCAAGGATAACTTTGAAACGTCTTAAAGCTAGGTGAGTCTATAGGTGCCAGTTCCACGCGATCAAGCCTAGAAGAACAGGCAACAAACTACGGCTTTTTTATGATCGTTTTTTATGATCCTTTTACAAATCAAACAACGAATCATAAAAATAGCAGTGAAGTTCCAGTGTGGTGCCACTTCACTTAGTGAGACGTATGCAATACTACAAAAGTTTCAAAGAAAACGCTACGCTTCAAAGTAATAATAAAGATAGATAACACTTTATTGTACACAAGGATACATAACAAGTAACAGGGTAATAAAATAAAGTACAATGGGCGGCCTTATCGCTGAAAGCGATTTCTTCCAGGCAATACAATACAATAAAGTACCTACACAGGATACAAAAATAAAAACATTGTATAGGCCTTTACGGACTTCTACAGGCTGACAAAAACCACTGCGCTGGTACATCGATCATGGACGAATTCATGGTAATGAGTGGGTCGTTCAATGAACGTCTGAATTTAAAATGAAACGAATATGTGGACAAAATTCGAAAATAACAAGTCCAATCTGGAATGTCATGCGATATTAAAATTTCGAACTATTCGTCGGGTCTTTTTAAAAATAATTCAAAAGAGTAGTCACACTGTAGCTCTACCACAAGCTCTATCTAGCTCTGTCTCTGGCTCTGGTTTTGAGTACAGACTCAACAGCCTACAGACCAAAAGCACTGCACTTTTGAATGTGGTATGTCTCACCTGTGTGAGTGCTCACCAGTGTATTATACGTGTGTGACGTTTCGACGTACGACTTATTTAGTCAACACTCACACAGACTTAAAATCAGAGCCAGAGCCAGACAGAGTTTGTGGTTGGCCTACATGTCGATGTCGACCAGATTTCATTTATTTCATTCATCCTACATTTTTGGTAAAATAAAGGGTCCTCCTGTCAAAGGAACAATACTCTTATTGCGAACGGGACTATTTCATAATAAAAGCGTAAAATATTTTCAGATACTAAAAGGATTACTAATCAATTATGCACTAATTATTTCATTATTACCAGCTTTATTTCAGTGTAGATAGATTTATTATTTATTCGTGCATAATAATATTGAACAATCGTTCATATAATATAAAATTCAATGTCTTTATCCATTGGATAGCGTCGTTTTCAAGTAGATAGATAGATATAGATAGAAAATACTCTATTGCAGACCACATAAAATTAACAAAGGAATACAGAAAAACGTCAAAAAGGAATACGATGGGCGGTCTTATCACTAAAAGCGATATCTTCCAGACCACCCTGAGATGGACTGGACTTAAAAAGAAGGACGTTGGTGTAGAATAAAAAACAATAAGTATAATGCATACTTAATATTATATTTACATAATATAATACTGCACACATACATACATACCCTCAATATACCTAAAAATAATATAATGAGAAATATGATGTACTTACATAAATAAATATTATACAGAAAATAAATATAATGGAAAACATAAATGCTTAGTCTGGTAAAAAGTGATCATACAAAAGCTTCAAGTGTAGCTAAATAAAAACAGAAAGCCAATCTAAAAATGTTCCAAAGAACACTAAAAAGGATCAAATACATCGGTACATTGCCTGAATCGTAGGCAATTTCAGATGTGAGCTATCAGTTCGCTAAAAAGAAGCAAAACATAATGTGATTCGGCGTTCTCTCTCAACCTTCTAAATGTCCATCGAAGTAAGAGCACCGTCACAATGAAGTTACAAGTCTACCTGTCGGCGATTGATGGCGTTGCCGATAGGGTTGCCACTCACTCTCCACAAATTATAAATATGAATAAATAAATAATGCAGACAATCTACTCAACTCTGCTGAGCTTGTACTATAGGAACCAGATAGCTGATTAATACTTGTATACATTTTTGTTAATACACTTTGAATACAATATACAGAGAACAGGAGCCTAATTCTCGGGCCGACCGAGATTTTCAATGTCCTTTAAATACACATTGGCATTGCACAACCCTGCACTTTTTCTACGTTTTCCGTATATCGCAGCTGTCGAGGCTTCTACGATGAGGTCGTTGATGAATTACTAAAGTAAATCTGCCATTCACTGTTCAAAAAGGAGCAATTAAATAAAATTGCAAAATGATCTGAGATGAGCCGAGAATCTTCGAGACCTCTTTGTGAGTTTGTGAGACCTCTTTCACCACACAAACATTTTCGGTGGGGATCAAATCTAGGCCCTCCAGCGCAGAAGGCAGAGCCAACTGAGCTGTAAAGCAGATTAAAGGAACTAAAAAAAATGCTCATGATTGTATTTATTTTCTGCAGTGATTATACACTATCGTGTGTCTTCCTGTTGCTTAATTATGATTGATTGATCATGTTTGTGTGTAAACTAATCTTGAATTGTTAGTATAGTAGTAATCTTACTACACTTAAGATTCTTGATGACTATCAAAGACGCATTTCCAACTCTTTTAAATAGTATTTGACTATTTATTAGTGTGTCTAAAATCTCTACTATAATAAATAATTAAAATAGTAAAAATCATAAAATAAACATATAGCAGAACATATATTTAGCAACGTATTTGCACACGGAAAGTGGAAGGAACCCCTGATGTTTCTTTGTAAAAAATAATATAACCTTCAAATATTTTTAATACCAATCAGTGCATTTAATATTTACATCATTTACCGCTATCATCCTTAAACAGAATCCTATTCCGTCCCATGAGTTGCAGACCATTTCATTTAAAATGCATGATTCGAGGATCCCCATGTCGCGTCGGTGAGCAAGAGGCAACCCTACGTGCGTAGACCTCTACAGAGCTCGAAAAAGAACAAGATCCATTGAATTCGGAATAGCAAGCAAGTAGAAGCTCTCATACATTGTATCTAAAATTCCGAAAATGCAAAAAAGGTGGAGAAAATGTATTCTCCATTTTCTACATGCATTTTAACCTAACAATAAAACTTTAGAGCAATTAAAAAGTGTATACGCAGGTAATTGCCGGTTATTAGGTACATTCCATTAAACTTACGTAACAGAGAACACCTAGTAACTCACTTTTTCTGTCGAGAACGCCTAGGGAGCGCTTTACACGAAATTATACAAGTGTCAAGTGTCGTGAATGAGAACTTTCGCCGACGACTGTACACGAGGCGTGGAATTAAAAGCTAAACTTCGTTACCGACCAGTTTTGTCGTTTGGATTGGAGAAACTTGTTACTGTGTACCTACCTATCATTTCAATTCGAAAAGCGGATTCTCCAAGTTGATTGGTTGCCCGAGCGCCGTAGCTGAGTATCTACGTGATTCCCTACAACACGTTCATCAAACACACGAAATTGGACAATGTGCTTTTAAACATTTTTGCAATACCAATTTTATTTAAGAAGGTTTCCACTTTTGTCGCATTTGTCTACGATTTTACAACATCGAGTTCTTCATTATATTACATTATTCTTCATTCTTTATTAGAAGTGCACAAGGCTTTAATAAGATAGCTACCTACTACTGAAGGGGTAAGATTTTCAACATCGAATTCTTCATTAAATTACATTATTCTTCATTAGATATGCTTAATGTTTTAATAAGCTAGCTACTTCTGAAGAGGTAATATTTTACAACGTCAAATTCTTTATTATATTACATTATTCTTCATCTTCATTAGATGTGCACAAGGCTTTAATAAGATAGATACTACTGAAGGGGTAATATTTTACAACATCGAATTCTTTATTACATTACATTATTCTTCATTAGATGTGCACAAGGCTTTATTAAGCTAGCTACTACTGAAGAGGTAATATTTTACAACATCGAATTCTTCATTACATTACATTATTCTTCATAACATGTGCGCAAAGCTTTAATAAGATAGCTACTACTGAAGGAGTAATATTTTACAACGTCAAATTCTTCAGTAGATTACATTATTCTTCATCTTCATTAGATGTGCACAAGGCTTTAATAAGATAGCTACTACTGAAGGGGTAATATTTTACAACATCGAATTCTTCATTACATTACATTATTCTTCATAACATGTGCGCAAGGCTTTATTAAGCTAGCTACTACTGAAGGGAGTAAACCCATTTAACATTTTACCCAAAAATATCGTTAGTCATTGCTTTGTTTTCCTTTGTTCTCTATGGAGCTTTGGTATTAGGTCTAAGCTAAATTTCGATTTCAAGCTGTCCAACGCACGTGGCAATGGACTGCACAATGCGTTTGAAATCCATGGTTCCACACGGGTCTACCCAACCGGTTAATACTTTGAGAACATTCACTTTTGCGTTAGCACAACAACCAAAAACTTGGCTGTCACTTGATTTAAACCCCTAATCCGAGGGAGTAAGAGCCATCAAACTTGCTAAGTTACAACATTTATAAGCATGAAACGACCGAATACTATTAATTAAAAATGCAAGTGGTACCCGGTTTAGTCATGGAGTATAGAAGACAAAATCTATGGAAATGCTTTTATTATGTAAACTATCAAAGTCACTTTAAATACTCAATGAATTCGCGATTCATTATATAATTCTAAAGTATCACGCGTAAGATGACTATTCACATCCAGGTTATTTAAGCGCTTTTATAATTCATTTTCAAGTCTAAATTTACTCAAGCTTATCCTGAGCTATCACATAATTTGTAAACTGATTGATAAACTGTATTACTAAATAACCAGAAGTCCTGCGCTTCAGCGCTTAACTGTGGCACGCTCATGCACCAGTAAAGCCTTCTCTATAGGCGTAAACTTACTTCGCGTTGGGGGTGAAACAATGTTAAACAGTAAGGGCTGTTTGTCCCGGTCATTAACATTTATCCAGCACTATACAAATAGGTGGACAGCTTGTTGGATAAAAACATAGCTCATAGGAACCACAGCTCACATTACAAATACATTGATCAATGTAAAGTTTTCAAATAAAGAAAGAAAGAAAAAACAAACTTATTTAATAATGACGACAAAAGGTATATAACAAAGCAACACACAGATATTTATGATAAACAAAGATATAAAAAAACGTAGACGAAATGACATAAAAATATCCACGTAAAGATTTATCTAATTAATTAATTCTGTCTGTCTATCTGTCACGCTTCCACGCCTAAATTAACTAATTGTACACAGATAGTGTACAGCCTGAAAAATGACATAAGGTACTTTTTTTATGCAAAATAAGGGTTGTAAGGGGTTAAAAAGGGGGATGAAAAGTTGTATGGAAGTATCACCATTTTTAGAACTAGAAACTAGAAACTTTTGAACTTTATACTTTACCGGAAAACCGATAGGATACGTCATTAATTACCTGTAGAAAAATGTGTGTGTAAGTCAAAAAGTAGGTGACATAAGTCTAGAGAGACTGGGTACAGTCTCTCTAGACTTATGTCACCTACTTTTTGACAAGATTAAAGTTTGGTCAAGTGATCCAGTTGTTTTTCCTGCGCTACGCCATCGTGTTACTAGCTGAGTGAGTTTATTAAATAAAATATTATATATAGTGAGTAGTTAGCACCACCCACCCAAGGCACTCAAGTTACACAAAACTATTGCATATTTTAGTGGAACGCGCCGTACTTGATGATTTATTCAGTCGAAATTCCCTAGTCTCAGGAAGGCTGTATTGACTGTACATAATGCATGTATAACATAGTTGTGTACTGACTAAAAATGGCTGTTCCTAAAATGAATAATTTAGTTTGTTCCGTATTGTTGTGAAGTGTTATTGTTGCGATGCTTAAAGGTGACTTTTTCATGTGAACGAAACCACGTGGAAGGTAACTTTGAGTAAAAATATTGGGTTGTTAAAGTTTCTGACCATGATGTCGTTTTGTTATCTTACAAAATGATATTATTTCTTTATTTAGAAACACAAGCACTTAATTATAGCTACTTTTACAAAGTTTTATATTTTTGTAATAACAAACTTATCGTCAAAAACTTTTGATAAAACACTGTGAAACCACAATAAACTTTTACTGAAATAAAGAAATAACAAATGCTGCTTCAAGCTGTCGCCGTATATGGGCTAAGCATCGCTGTCATGTTATCACGGTGTTATCGCAGATCGCTGTATTACCGCCTTGATGTGGCCGGGCCCATCTTTTATCTAAAGATCTGTAATCCTTAATTCTGTAACCGTACACAATTTCTAAATTCTATAGGAAATAATAGACTATGGCATCGGAATATGTAAATGAGGTGAGACTGCAGAAATTGGCAGATCACGAGCTTGAAATCACGGCACGATTTGATGGAACCCGCCAAGCCGACCAATCGCTGATCAGGCAGGCCAAGGGCCAACTATGTACTAACATTTCCCTGCAGATCAGTACAATTGGAATAAGGTATCGACCGGTGCTCTCGTCAAGGCGTTGTATAACATTAAATAAATAAATATTGTGGACAATCCCCACAACACATATAGCCCCAAATTAAGCAGAGCTTGTGCTATGGGAACTAGAGAGCTGATATAATACATACTTTACAATATAACACCCAGACAGAGAACAAACATCTACGTTCACCAAACAAATATTTGTTCTCGGTGGGGATCGAATCCACGGCCTACTGCGCAGAAGGCAGAACTACTACCAAGTGAGCTGAGAGGCCAGTCCCCATGTATTTAAAATTTTCGTGACATACGCGATTAAATCTATACAAAATAAGGCTAAATGTGACAACAGTAGTAGCCAGTAATCTTGAGAGCGAAGGGTACGTTGCCACTTCCTACATTTTGCATGAAGTCGTGTGCGCTGCGATTGCCGTGACAGAGCGAGACCTCTAGAGCGAGATGAACTCTGAATCTACATTTAAAGCGCATTGTAAGCAAACCTATTATTAATGTATAAGTTTTAGTTGTAGCAGAGCAATGGCGCTCACAAGAACCTCCCGATTGTTCATGTAACATGCAAGCTCTTTCATATTTGATTCCTTTTAATACAGCACGTCTTTCGGTAGTGTGAGTTCCTGTGATTTTGGCTCAACGTTTAGTTCAGCTAGCACATTGATTTCTATTTTCGAACTGACTTGTGTAGTAGGTTTATCGCCGATACATTTTTATGCCGTTTCTCTTTTAAAGCGTTTGTTTTTAATTACTTACCTAATACTTTGATCGTTGGAGATGTAGAATCGTATAAAGTTCCTGAGATTTGAAGTAGGGTTTTCAAGTTTATTGCCGTTTCAGATTAAAGATTTTGTTTTCTATACCCGATCACATTATTATAAATTATCTAAGCAGTCTTTTAACTAAAACAAGGAAAATCTTTCACACATACTGAGATAGAATCTTCATAATAATTAAAAGGTAAGATTAAATAAAGTTCTTGGACGCACGGCAGTGCATCGTTCATAGGCGATGGTTACCACTTAACATCAGGTGGGTAATATGCTTGTTCCAACAGCTAGATGTTTAAAAAAATAATCTTGCATGGTAATGGCTTGTATTACTTTATTTATTATTGTACTGATCCTACGCTAAAGGCGTGTGGGCATTTAGGCAATGGCGATGGCGATCAAGTGAAACACTGTCAAAAATCGCTGTTATATTTGACAGCGTTTCAGCTGACCGCCATCGCCATTGCCTAGATGTGCGCAGGCTTTTTGTTGCAATTTTGAGTAGCTTATCGTTGAAATAACATGAGCATTCAGTTTCTGGGAAATAGTAATGGCTCCGGGAAACAGGTAATCCCTTGTGAGCCGCTATCGATACGAATAGTACCTTGATTGTTTTCCTGAAAGTATGCATGTTATCCTTCCATCAACTACGTTTATTGGTTACTATTGGATGCTCTACCTGCTGGACCTAGCTTCCTTTTACATTTCCAGACAAAAACTCTTGAGCCTTGCGCTTATTAAATCTAGGACTTTGTGTATCAATTATACCTTGCCCGATTCAACAATACCCCGGATTATTGCTTAAGAAAGTTCTTAGCGGACTCATTTAATCTAGGCATCGTATAGCTATGAAACTGTGTGAAAGATGACATGGATAAGAGAAGAGTGAATGCAGAGATAACGGCTAACAGAGAGGAATGGAGGAGGAAGACATGTTGTGCCGGCTCCACATAAAGTGGGATAAGGGCAGGAAGAAGAAGATCGTACCGCGATGAAATAAGATTATTTTAAGGCTTTTGATCCTCATAATGCCCACGTGATGGCAAAATTACCTACGACTTAAACTCTGAGACGTCATGTTCACACATATATGGAGAGCCTTAGGTTAAGGCTAGACTATCCTAAAAGCTTTGATTGGTATTAATAAGACGAAAGCTCTTCATTGATTATAGCTACAACTCTGTTAATCTTTATTACACTGCAGATAATACAATTCTCTAAAACGACGCCATAATCTCCTTTCTCTTCTTCTTTTTTTTCTCCACTAGAGACGCAACTTCTTGCTTGATCCGAATAGAGATGTCCTATTCCCAAAACTGGTTAACAGTTTATAAGGCTCACGCTGTGTGAAAAACTTGCTAATATTATTCTGATTAAGGTATTCTCCGTGAGTAGTCTCAGTGTAGGAGCTGATGTATAAGGAATTTCGTAGTCCATTGATAAGTGATCTCTCGTACCTCGATGGATTAGGATACTATACCGCCGTTGAGGCGCTATCAGACAAGTTTAAATATTTTAGCAGCCAGAGTGCGCATGTCTCCAGATGACAAACTCTGCCTGCACCAGGCAACTAATAGATATTCTAAGGCATAAATGTATTGGATCAAACAAGAAAAGCGAGCAAACTTCTCTCAAAAGACTTGGGCGAAGCGTCGTTTAATGTTTGTTTACATTTATTTGTTTGAGCATTTTCTTTTGAAACGTTTACCGATTTGCATGGAATTTAGTTGTGTGATTTGAAATGAATAATATGAATCAACAACATTTGCTGCGAAAAATAAATATAATTTCATCGTTTATTTGATCGTCTCCGTGTACTATTTTATTGATTTATTTATGTTCACAGTTTTTTTTTAATCCACACATCTTCTTCTATCCCCAAACTAAGCAGAGCTTGTACTATGGGAACCAGATAGCTGATACAATACTTTTTTGTTTTTTTTGTAAATACTTAGGTACATACAATACAATACAACACTCAGACAAATAAACATCTGTGTTCACCGCACAAATATCTGTTCGCGGTGGGGATCGAACCCACGGCCTACGGCGCAGAAGGCAAGGTTACTACCAACTGAGCAGAGAGACCAGAGCAGATCCATACGGTTAGTGACCACACTTTTACGTCCCCTTGCACTAACTTATTGATTCATTTATGTTCACTGTGAACCGTATTCCCTCGTAAAATTGGTATTCGTGGAGCATTTTGTTTTATTAACAGATACTTACACTTACTTCTGAATAGCATGTTCTACATGACATGCGAATTGCAAAATAATACACAACACGCTACCTCAAAATTTACATTTACATTACCCAAAATTCTGAGTGCACTAGTGGTTTCATCATCATCAACATTATCAGCCTGAAGAAGTCCACTGCTGGACATAGGCCTCCCCTACTCGTTTCCAGGAAGAACGATTCTGAGCCCTTTCCATCCATCGACTTCCCGCGACCTTAACAATGTCGTCGGTCCATCTGGTGGTTTAGTGATAGTTGAATCAGAAGGTAGAACCTTCCGATCCTAAGGTCGCAGGTTTGAATCCAGTAAGTAACTATAGATTTAAAAAAAAATGTGTACACAGTGCTAGTGCTCTCAAACGGTGAAGGAAAACAGCGTAAGGAATCCCATGGCTTAGTTAGCTCGGCACGTATTGACATGCCTTTAATGTGGATTAGGCCGACTAAGCTGTCAGGATGGTTTAGGCCGTCTTTCAGCGATAAGGCCGCCTATTTTACTATGTATATGTAGAAACTTACAATTAAACAAATATTTACAAAATGTACAAAATACACAAGAAACAGTTGAGAGAAGAGTATCTGCAGATCGTTACAAACGATCTAGCTCAAGTGGTAAATGTTGGTGTAAAACAAAGTATTATCTATCTATCTATATTTGTATTAACTCCATTGCATATAGGCTTTCTGAAACCTGATTATGAGTACAACCATTTGTATTTTTTAAGCTCCTAGAAATTTCAAGAGCACAGTATCCGTAAAAAGCTAAAAGACAACTAGCCAGTATCCGTACATACGACCAAGGACGGCTTTTTAATTAGTCCACTGAAGGCATGAAATGAAAATAAAGTAAATATGAACACTAGCCTAATTATCAGCCTTTTGAGCACTGATTAGTCGGCATCAGCACTCCGGCGGCGCCAAAGTTCCACTTTCAACGCAATGAAACACCACAACTCAAGGCGGCGAGCTCTTACAAAAGGTCGCACTCAACAAATTCTAAAAAAAACCGCTCCACACCGCAATTCAAATGAGTCGACCTGCACGTACATAAGTTATTAAAAAAAGTAAGGGAGGCTGTCTACACGGCAGACTATACTGAGCTCATCCGTCTGACAATCCATTGCGTACGACAAGTGTAAGAGGCACTTGATACTGTGTCACGAAGCAATATCTTTTTTTTTAATTAAAATTTGTTATATAACGTTCAAATGATTATTCTCATGACGGTGATTCCCGAACATAGTTCTTGAGAATGTTTAAGAGACTAACAAAATCAGTCTGTGACTGTCAAAATTTAAATCCCACTTATTAGCTTATATTTTCATTCATAAATTAAAAGTCACCAATAACGAATTATATTTTACTGATATGCACTTATCTATTAGTTTCAGTTTATTAGAAGTATTTTATGCTTATTTATTAGCTATCGACTTTGATACGAACCATAGTGGTTTTCTTAGTGCTATTTATAATTAGATTATGTATTTGTTATAAGATTAATATTATGTTACAAAAATTACAAATATTTATGTTAACTCATAGTTTTTATGTTTATTTTGCCGATAACTTAAACCATACCATAAAATAGCACCTTAATTAACCTACAGTTCAACTAAGCAGTTTGCACGCCAGTCTACCGCAGGCCTCCGTCGGAGGTTTTAATAAAAATAGTCGTCTCGCGTCACTCTTTGTGCGAACATCACAGGAGTTTGCACTATACCTCTATTAGTGCAGGGCCTAAGACGCGCAGGGATGGATTAAGGGTGGATTATCTATCCAAATAATATTTATATATTTTTATAAAAAAACATAGCAATAACATAAAATTAGAGCGCCCACCCACCAAATGGACCGAAGACACTGTTAAGATCGCGGGAAGTCGGTTGATGAAAAGAGCTCAGAATCGTTCCTGGAAATGTGTAGGGGAGGCCTATGTCCAGCAGTGGACTTCTTCAGACTGATGATGATGATGAACCCTACTGGATTATTAAGACAAAATGTTTTTAGACAATGTACATCCAAACATATTAACCTCATACCCACTTTTTAAAGAAAAACTGTCAATGGTTAAATTGAACCAAGTATGGTGAAAGGATTATAAGTGGTACAAGCCCACTTTTAGCAGTCGTTGTGAACATTATCCCCTTCATTCATAAATCTGTAACTTTTTAGCAGCTCACTTAAATGGTTTTGTCTCTGTCATTTGTATGTTAGCAAATAGAGATGTGCTCAGAATTAGCGGCTTGCTAAGCTAATTGAGTGCTAGAGAACCAAAATAGGCCCAGATATATAACAAACATACGTACATCTTCTCCTAAGGATAACTAGTGATGTACTTTTCTGGGTTTTTGATAAAATCCCTATTTTTATTTTTTAATTTAAATTATTATTAGTTAAAATAATGTGTGAGTGAGAAGTATTGATAAGTTTTTCATTAGATTTGTTTTTTTATTGGCACAAATGCCAAATGTTTTCGTGTTGGAAGCGGAATGCTATTAGAAATGAAACATCGATAAAAAATGTTGTCTACATCTGTATCGAAAGCTCTGAGGTCCGATCTTGTAGGATCATAATTATTGTGGATTATGGTCCCCACAGGCTCAAAGCATCTTAAAAAATACATTTTCAAATCAGAAATGACTCCATGCTTATTTAGCATGGAGCTAAAAGTATTAAGGTAAGCAGCGCCTGATATTTTGGACAATGTTGGAGCAAACGAATACTTAAGTGGAGATCGCGGTTTGGTAAACGTAGTGTAGGACGCCCTCCGGCAAGGTGGGGCGATGATCTGCTAAATGTAGCTGGCCAAGCACTGGAGAAGAAGAGCCGAAGACCGGGCTCAGTGGCGCGTCTTGGGAGCGACCTACGTCCAGCAGTGTATTATCAATGTGTGTATAGGTTGATAATGATGGGTTAGATATTTGGTCCTACCACGGAGAACCAATGGCTGTCGCTAAGTTGCGGGCTACACAATCAGGTCCCTAATGTTGTGATTACAAATTATCTTAGTTATTTATAACCTATTATATATATATAATCTTCATTTATTTGCTCTTTGCTAAATTTGAAGTGGCAAAACTAAAAGTAACTTTGAGACTTTTGTAATTGCAAAAATATAGCTTTTGGTTCTTACTCCGCTTTTGTGATTATAATCAATGCATTAAAATGACTAAACTTTTGACGAAACTTTAAATTTGGATAGAATATTAATACAGTGTTTTCATTAAAATGCTTCCCATAAATAGCAGAGTATATTTTAATAAATTAAATTACAATATAATTATTTGTTCTTAGTACGTTTTCAGGCAAATTTTAACCTGTTTCTTCTATTGTCGAGACGAATATCACGAATTTATCCTACAAATTCCTCCGTAATTCGCCTCTGAAATATCACGACGTGCAAGCAAATTTTTTCACTCCTCTCGCTACATATGAATGAATGTGAACACAGTCATAAGGTCTTTTTCATCAAAGGACGTCTTTGAATTCTCGCTCGAGAACTAAATACTATACAGAAAATAGTACCTACATTAGAAATAGAGACGGAATGAATTGGCTTTTGTGAACGAGAGTGGTTTTTTATGACATTTTAATGGTTTCGCGTCTTACGATTATTTGGTCTCAAATTAACTGAGCTACGTCAGTTTGATTAAGGGCAGATTTTTCACTTGTTTCAAATAACGCTGTTCAACGAATAAAAATGTCAGTCCTTGTTTTTGATAATCCTAAAAAAGAGATGTATATTTTTAACCGAATAACTTTATCTGTAGATTGAAAAATTAGACCATAATAATATACTAAGGTATTATTTATAGGTACACATTTTAACGATTGTGTTTCACATAAAAGTGAAAACACTTATAAGTTTTATGACGTAATGTAAAACAAATTTATTTGCATACACAAAGTTGGTGGTCAAATTAATGACGTGTGGTGTTATAATACATTTAAAACATTATTGTTCCTCGCACAAAAGCAAAGCAAGCCCTAAGTGACGTACAAAGGATAAAAATAAGGGTGCACAAGAGGTTATTGAATTAAACGCGTCATGCATGCAAAGTCAACCGCCTGTGAAGCAACACCGACTCGCACTTGACCCTTCCCGCAGGTGGGCTGAGTACAATTTACAAATTGTACTTAGAGACAAGCAGCGGGCCGGATCACATCCGACATTTACATGCAAAAAGATAGCCCGCCCGATGTTAATGATAATGTTTTTTCATGGGGGTCATACAGTTTGCAGCATTTTTCATCCGACATAATCTTAACGCGTACTCTGTATAAACGGAGACAAGGGCACGCGACAAGCGACTCTCGCCCGCAACACAACAGCACACGGTCCACATTACCCGTCGCACACCTCCACACATCACTTAAGATATTAATGAGTGCATCCGTAATAGGCGAAACATACATATGAAATTCAAATTTGTAGCGGGCCGGGAGCGAGCTCTTCTACATATTTTAGTAGGCAGCAGAGTGTGAATTTGAATCTTTTGTTAGCGTTTAGTACGTCAGTTTATACAGGAAAACAATGTTATATTAGAGTCGGGTAAATCTGTCTGCGGAGAGCGCAAACGCGCACGGAAGTCGCGCGACCACGTCGCGGGGTCGCTGCGGGCGTCGCGGCGACTGACCCCGAAAGTAATTAGTGGAAACGAAAGAAACGCCGTTCGGGGAAAGTCATCGGACATAATTCATAACAAACACAGAAATAACGGAAAGTCGGTTCGACGGGGGTAGGCAATGAATAATTCTCTAACTGCGAGCACCCAACCCCCGGCAGCCGAGCACCGCGAAAAAAGCACACGACCCAGGCCGAGTTTTATAGTCACGAAAAAATAGGAGGTGGCCAAAATATCTATATACCAGTGAATGGAGAAAAATAGAGGAAAATGTACAATCCCGCTTTCATGAATAAGTGAGCGGACCTTCATATAGAATACAAAACAGAAGTAATAAAAGTCGCTCGCGAGGGGTGAAGACGGGGACGCGGGGACTGCACCCTGCATCAACACCTCGAACCTGCTGCAAATGAGGTACCTACCTACCTAGTACTACGCCCCACCACCGTGCCGGCCGTCACTCCACTCAACTGATAGCCAGTTTAAAGGTAACTGCGTACGTGACGAGAATATACCTCGCACGGGACGTTCATCGTTCATAATGTGCCGTCTCGTTCCGTCCGTTTACACGTCAAGTGTGTTTTGTTCCTATGTTTAATTCTTTTTTCGGTTTACCACAACAAGTAACAAAATCTGCCTATTTTTTTATAATAGTACCTATTATAAAAAAATTGGCAGATTTTGTTAATATACAAGAGCATAGCACCATTTAAATTTTACACCTGTTACAAGACTGTTGCTTTAAGTAAGCTTTAAGCAAAGGTTGTCTGGAAGAAATCGCTCCGAGCGATAAGGCTGCCCTTTGCATTGCAGGACAATCTATTCTTTTTTTTTTAATGAACTAGTTTTTAAGTTACTCTAAGGTGTCCGCAATAAAGTTTTTATTTATTATTTATTTATTTATTAATAGTTAAAACTACCGATCTTTAAACTGCTCATATAATATGGGTTGGTCAACACTGTACCGTGGGCAACCATTCAATTGTAAACCACGCTGACCGTTGCATAACTCCGGATCTCTTGGATAAACAAGCTCTAACGTATACGTTGAATATTGTCATGTTAATAACTCTCTTTTGTATAAGATTTTGCTTTGTGATAGTGAAATTTTGAAAGCAGTATCGGTGGGTCTTCCGCCACCATATTATATTAGCATGGAAAGCTGCGCCTCTATATTTGAGCATGGTTCATCCATCTTTAGCCGTCGCTTCACGAATACGCAGCATTTTGCATCAATTGACATTTTATTGCGTGAGGCGAGTGCGGCGCTTACGTTTGACAGTTTTTACTAAAACGCTTTTATACATTTTGAAGATAGCCGCAAGGGGAAAACATGTTTGAATTTGGGGTTGAAGCCTTATTTTGTAGTCACGATAAATTGTCCGAGTCAACATTCTTTAACGTTTATGATACAATTTTGGGGAGTACAAAATGTTAAGGTTCCTTAAAGAATACAGGCAAGTATAATTTTGTTATTAGTAAAGATTAAAATGTTTAGTATAAAAGTACCTACACAACTTTACATTGAATATTTAATAAATTCGACTTCTAGTAAAGGGTAATAAAATCTGTGCTGCTGCATCTTTGTGCGAGTTCGTCGTTTGAACGCCCTTGAAGCTGCACTATCCCTTGCTAATACATGTAGCACATGATCAGCTACGGAGCTACGAGGCTACGGGCTACGGCGTAGCACTAAGTCACTGACCTCTACAAAACCGCGAAAACGGGTGCGGTGCAAGTTTTCGAAATTAACTCCGCGCTGGCGTTACGCCATGAACTTCGGTATTTAATCACTTTATTAAAGCCATAAAACTCTCGAGAACAATAGAGTTGATCGATACAAAAATGTATCGAATAGTAGTCTTAACACGTTAAGTGCGAAGCGAGGCCTAAATCACCCCTGATGCAACTTCCCTGTGGTGCGGCAAGCAAAAAAGTGAATTTCTCTGTCGTGCGAATGGCATAGCTTTGGTTTGGTCCAGTGTAGGAAAGAGATAAATATATATTTGAGATCACTAATGGTTCCGGACTCGGTGGTGTACCTACCTTGGCACCGGATGTCTTAGGCCTCGTGCCGCACTGAATTAATATAATTTCAATGCAGTGCGGAACGAGGCTAAAACGACCCATATCCCCCCTGACCTCGTACCGCACTCAACGCGAGCTTCCCGCGACCAGTGTTGTGCATCACGTCGATTGGATTCGTCTTATTTTTCTATTCTGTGAACCGCATTAAGATTTTCATATACAAATAGAAAGATAAACCTTATGCATAAACCGTAATCCATTATTTTCCAATAATAAGTCTGTAATAGGTGCCTCTTAATGGTATAGAATGGAACGCTTCGTGCGCGAGTCCGACTCGCACTTGGCCGGTTTTTTTTTCTTTATGGCGCCTTCAAGCACAATTTATATTATTTAAAAAAAAATGTATTCTTTGATAGCTTTGTGTTGTTTTGCCAGGTTTTGCCCTTAAAACGATCTAATGAGATATAATTGATCAAAATCGGTCAAGTCGTTGCGTAGTTAAGACAGTTTAAAAACGACGATATTATTTTTCCCATCACTAATCGCAGCGAAAATTTGCCCTAATTCAGTGCGTTACGAGGTGTATAAGATCCCATATTTTGTTTTGCTAATAATTCCTAAACTAGCCATCAGATCCCGGGGCGACGGTGGATTAGGGTTCATCAATTCACTGTCTATATTAATAAGGACCAAAATTCTCATTTATCTTTGATTTCGCGCCAGAAAATGGATTTTAGTCTGTGAAAGGAGGTGGGGTCTAATAGACCGCGTGTCGCCCTAACGTCTGGTCACGGTACGGGCCGATTATACCTCGTGCCGCAGGAACGGAAAGTATGCAAAAATTGGTGCCGCAGCTAACGTGTTAATACAATGTCTCTAGCTCAATTTCGTCGCCTGTGAACCACTCGTGGTTGTTTTTTCATGAATACTATAGCAATAGCTACCTTTAAACTTACCGGTCGGCAGATTGCTAGCCTTGTTTGCAGCGTATTAAGTTAAAATTTTAAATTTTTTATTTGAATGAAACTGCCCTGTTACTATCATATTAACGGCAAATTTTTCAATCTAAAGATAAATGTGTTCGTCAGATAAAAATATATCTATTTTTTTAGTCTTGTAAAGAGGACTGATATTTTTATTCGACAAATAGCTTTATTTGGTCGATCGAAAAATCTGCCAAAAGTATAATTTTATATGTTTTTATTTCCAACTCTTTATTTAATGAATTGTACCGATTAGATACACTTGAGTAACGGGTTGAAAAAAATAGAAATTGTTTCAATGGATTAGACTTTGTTACTTGAAGTTATGAAGAGAAGCTACAACTTTATGTGCAAGACCAATCACGATTACTTAATAAGGTTTAAAAACTTACAAGTTTAGGAATAATTTACTTAATTATCTATGTATCGTCCAATAAGTATTTATTACTGAAACTTACATTCTAAGAGCAATCATTGTTAATTAACCGCACATAATTGTATGCTAGTGAAGTGAGGGGAACACTTGGTTTTGTATATAAAATATATCACAAAGATTGTTGGTTTTTGTACAAAAGTTAAGATTTTTCTATAGCCATAGTTTATTTAGTATTGAAAGCGCATTTAATTATATTCTGAGTTGCACTGAGGTTAGTCACAGAACATACTTACATCAGCTAGGTAAACTATTATTATTTTCATAAAATCATTTATTACTTATTTACAAAATATATCACCTAAGCTACCTAAAGATCTAGAAATAGTTCAGCTGATCCAAATTTTCTTTATTATGCAATCCGCTGTGGCTTAGCGTGGGTGGACAACTGTTATATCACTCGTGCGGAGCCGGGGTTGATCGCTAGTAAATAGCTTAAGTTACGCAGGCATAATGTAGCCTTTTAAAGTTAAAAGAATTTTAGATATAAGTCCAGTAATTGGTTATGTACATACAAACTATTAATAATAAAGTAAAGAAAATAATTTAACCAACGTTGGAGTTTTGACTGAAACAAAGTCATCAATAATTTTAACACTTTCAAAATAAGTTAGAAAAATACAAAAATCTTAACCATAGTTTAAGTATCTTAACTATGGATGGTTAAAATTTTTGTATAGTTGGCATTATAGTAATTTCAAAATACCATTCAATCGTTCATCGATGTAGAAAACATTGTAACTGAAGTACGTACTTTCGAGCTAACGTATCGGTTTTACATACTTTCGAGAAAGCGTTCATCGAGCTGATATTTATTCTTCTTTTGTTCGGCGAACTTGTGTACTTTAGGCATTTACTGAATCAATAACACGGTATTTATCACATAAATTGCCTTATTAAATGCCTAAACACATTTTACGTACTTTAAAAATAGAACTTCAAATAATGTGCTCTATATACCTATATTCTAGCTATTATACTCATAAGCGAGTTTCGCAATAATTATGAATTCAAATACTTATATAAAAAAAGTCTAAACCAAAGTAATTAAAAAAGCTTCTGTTCAAGTTGATAAATATCCTTAGAACACGGAAAAGGTTGACTTTTTTAAACTCATAATGCGTTAAATAAATAGATGCAACGGGTATTTATCGCGACGACTCTTTTTTTATAAAATACTATATAATTTTTTTATAATTATGTATGGAAACGGAGTACTATCTCAGAACTACCATTTTTCAGACACACACGCTTAGGCCCTAAACTTTTTTTTGGTGCGCGGTTTTAGAAATCCCCGTTCATTGTTCTGTGCAGATGACAAGCTGTACTCTATAGCTATGGCATAAACCCGCACGTGACAACTCTCTCTTCACGCCTCTATTATAAATCATTAACCCTAAGAGCATTTTAATTGACCATTGTTTTAACGTATTTAATTTAGAGCTGTAATGAAAAATCTAAATAAATGTCTACAGTCGGTCATCGGATACCAGTATGTTAATGAGTTTTTGATCTAATTAACTTTATAAGTCTTGGTGCATGCAGTGGCAAACGCTGATTAAAATTTCTAGTTCGATCGTTTTAGAACCATACCCAGATTTGATAAAAAAAAATCGAACGAGTGAGGTCAAAGGATTTTAAGTGCGCCTCAAGGAGGCCCCTTTCGTTGGCACATGTCTTCGAACTTATTAGGTTCTACGACATGCCGGTTTCCTCGCGATGTTTTCCTTCAACGTTTGAGAGTACTGTCATAGTGCACATTCATTTTTGGACAGAAACAATCATTTGTACACGACTGGATCATACCAAAAAACGGTCGGAACCAAGCCGTAGTTTATTGTCTGTTCTTCTAAGCTAGGAACTCGCACCTAGATTGACCTTTAAGACGTTTCAAAGTGATCCTTGTGATACCATTAAATAAATCCAGGGCCGCTACCACTATAGTGCTCTTGAAAGCGGATGAAGCAAAAATATCGAAAAGTGTCAGTATCGAATAAAAGATACGACTGTCTCCAGGCACGGTAGAAATACTTCAGAACTGATATCTTGAGCTCTTGACATACGTCAACCATTAGCAGCAGTATTCCATACGTGGTTTCAAGGCCGCCCCGCCGGGACAAAACCTATTAGTTTTAAAGCCCGTGGTCTATGCCTGATCACGTGTACAAAACACGTGATTTTATACAGTGGTTTGATAGGTGTTTGGAATTAAACCCGTCGGTTCTATTTTATTCATTTCATAGTAAACTAAAGCAATTTCGTTTTAATTTTAACGACCAATAAAATATTCCGCATTTTATGTTCATTTACCGGATCGGCTAATAAATGAAGTAATAACAAAATAAAATGTACATTGTGACTTACCACTGGCGCGGTGGCGCATGGCGCCAGCGATCATCATCACCAACTCTATTATTATAATTCTTCTCTGCTATTTATATACTTTTTGATTTGTAAAAGGATGATACAAAAAACGGAAGGAACCAAGTTGTAGTTTTTTGCCCATTCTTCTAAGCTTGGTCGCGTGGAACTGGCACCTAGACTCACCTAGCTTTAAGACGTTTCAAACTGTTTCTTGTGATACTACTGAATAAATACTTTGAAATGTGAAGTGCCGGTGAAATTACTGGCACGTGAGGCTGAACATTATGCCTCAAGTTGATGGACGCAGGGCAGTGCATCGTAGGGCATTCCTGACGTGCGTGACCTACGAGACAATGCTTTTTATAGGCGATGGTTACCACTTACCATCAGGTGGGCCAAATTGTGCTTGTACCATAAAAAAAACTTTTTTGAGTTTGAGTTTTCAACCAAAACCCGACTTCACCCACTGGTTTGAATTAAGTAACTTCATTTCCGAACTGCGATATTGACAAGCGTCTACAGAACAGTTTGAGTTTTTTTTTTTAATTGATTGGTTTCTGCCGGCAGCGGCTACGTTACCGTGGCAATCTTACTTTGATAAAAAGTAGTTAGGCTATCGATTTACCTGCTAGAGTCCGTGCTCTACACGTGACAAATGGCAGAGAACATGAAAAAAATAGACTGGAAATATATCACAATGAATGGGCAAATCGAACTTTGCGTTGCGTTTAATGCAGATTCATATTTGTGATTCGGAGATTATTTCAAGTCAGTTTTTTTCATTTTCCGCCATCTTGTCACGCGCAGAATTATCTTGCGCGGACTTTTAAAAAGTTATTTTTGACAAACGGCTAGACTCATTTGACTGCTATTACTATTAGCTATAACTATTATTATTCATAAGTGGTAAGTAGAATCACTCACTCACACAGGCCTAGTATCAGCGATGATGCTGATTAATACAGATAATCGGACTACTGAGGCTTTTAGTCTGATATTTACACACTTCACATGCTCTCGAACTATTCATATTACTACTATTTTTATTTTCCCCTTCCTACCGAGCTTTATCTTCACACCATCTATATATTCCTTAATTCGTTCTATAATGGCTAATAGAAAAAGATTTTGGTATAATGCAATATGCTATAAGATTCCAAGCATCTAAAAACTTATGTTCCAACAGTCCCAACGTCGAAAGGCATTCAACACATCACGGGAATTCCACAAAAAGCGACATTTACAAGTTGTTCCATTCAAAATATGTCGTCAAACGTTATCAAAACCAAACTACGTGGCTGTGTAAAAAGGTGAAACAAGTCACGCTAAGTGCGAGTCGTACAACTAGCACTCTGAGAGTTCCACCGTGAAACTACCGGAATATGCAACTTTGCGTAATTTGCTTTTGTTTTATGTGGACTGAGAATTTTCCTGCGTTTTAAAGCAATGTGCGTTGTATGTAATCTGGTTTCGCAGTCACAAATAGACGGACCGACAAACTTATACATCTGTGTTTATAATTATTAATAGGTGTTACATGATTCAGCTGAAATGACAAACGATAAATATTTATTTATTTATTTTATTTCAAAACAAAGTATTGCATTCGTTAGTGAACTCAATAACGATTCGTGAGGTTAAAATTGCCTTAAGAAGCGACTTCTACAGAGCATTTGTAGGCAAATTAAACACCTTGCGGATCCCTAAAACTGTGAAAAATATGGTTCCATTCTGCACGCGATCCGTGTATTAAAGGACAACAGTAAGTTGAAGGTGCTAATGCTCGATTTAAAGTTACCACTTTTGACGTGTATTGCACGTTTGTTTTGAGCAATGACTTCGCAAAAGAGCACAAAAGAAACCGAACATAAAAAATATACCAACATTTGATATAAAAAGGGAATAATTGGCTTCAGTTCTACGTCTTTATAAATAAAACTATTACATAACTTCATATTTCAAGTCTTGCAGCAATTTAAAACAATATTGATTGAAGAAGTATTATGAATCAATAATAAGCAGCTCTAGTTAAATCGAAAGCTATAACGAGTTAATTGCTATGTTTCGTAATATTCTTAGTAGGTATTCCGAGAAAACCATTCACAGGCTGAACTCAATCCACTCGTAATAATGCAACTACAAAACTTGCGTTCAATACTTTAAAGAAAATTAAATTTAAAACTCCAAGTGCAATAATTTGAAATGGCGTGTTACGTAATATCAAATTAAGCCTCGCTAGGGTTGTCAACAGCAATAAACACGGGGCAGCAATTATTGCAAAAAAAGCACTATTCCCCACTCAATGAAAGAAAATGCCGCCTATTGGACGTTATCTACACGAATGAGCTGTAATTTTGCGTACAAGAAACACCAGCCCTATTAAAAATCGTCGTTAAACTGCATTCATCAAGCTTTTTCTTTTCATTTCTTACGATCCTTTGAAAACGTTAATGGTTCGAATCGATGGTATTATTCACTGCTTTGGGGTGATAATGAAAGAGTCATTTTTTGTTTGATTGTCTGTCAGCGGGTCGATCTGATATGGCAGTGGCACGCTCTAATGGACTTTGTATATTTTGTTTTATCCTGTTGTTTCAATTATAAAAAAAACAGTATTGTGTTGTTTATTGTCTGCACCTTGAACCGTGCGCTAGTGTGTGCAGTGTATCTTTTATGCGTAGGTATAACTTCTTGTTTTTTGTGTGTGTACAAAGAATTATTTGCAAACAGATGATCACAGAAAAGACTCGTTGAGGTGAAGAGATAATGTTACACAATAAAAAAAAAGCTTGCAGTTACTAGGAAATAACTTACCGAACAAGTAAAGTTTGAATAGGTAGTTGTGGTTACAACATAATATGGTGAGTACTTTTTACGCTTCAACGTCCCTTGAGTTCAACAATGTGAAACTAAGAGCAGTGTTATAAAGTAGGCAGTAAAGTTTGATTAAAATATAATATTAAAACGTGGCAGATTATGGAGCGTCGCGCGTCGCGGAAGTGAGGGATAAGAGCCTAAACTCACACGCGACGCGAAGTCATCATGGAACTTCTCGATATTGTGGCACGCGCCGTTTCCATTGACATTTAATGTATAGACGGCACATCTCTATCTGGTATAGTCAACAAGGTAGGTCAACTGGCGTACTCTCACTCACAAGAAGCTAGGGCACACGATGTGACAACACACGCTTTCGTCAGTAAAATATTATCTCGATGGCCGTGTCATGGCTTCTTCTTGCCTGGATTCTTAGGTTTCTTTTTTCTAGGTGTTTAGTGTGGCTAATATAATGAGAATATTATGGCGACTACTAACTACTGTGTTACAATGCGAATTTAAGAAAATTGCGCTTGCGTTTAAATTGACAAGGTGTACATTATCTTGGCTATTCTAGAGCTCATGGATTTCGTAGCAGTTTGTAGTTCATCACGTGAAGTCGGGCATCATCCATTGGTGTAAAATAAGAGTGGTATCGAGAAGGTATCGAGAGTGGTTTGTGATGGGTATGGTTAATACAGTCTGTTCTTTTATCTATTTATGGTTCTTCTTGTATCGTGAATAGTTTGAATAGAAGAATCTGTTCCTAATAAAAAATCGAGACGTCTTAGTTCGGTTTGAAAGCAGCTATAGCTATTATCTAATATGCTACTTGTCTTTTGCGTGAATCGTAACATGATGACGATGCATTGTCGTGTTGTAGTTATGTGTTTTTACCCCAACCAACGACCCTTTTTAATCCAGCGGCATTGTCTGACAGACAGTTTTTAAACAAAAACTGACGATACTGACTAGCGACTTAGGCTTTTATCAAGTTTTTAAGCATAAACTACAGAGCAATCAATCCCTATCACTAGCACAAACCTTGGCACAATAATGAAACTTTAAACAGGTTTGGCAACAATAAGATGTGTGACAGTGTAAACACGCTCTAAGCGAGTAAATGAAAATATTAATTCACTATCAAATCAAACACACACTGTTCTAGGTCGTTCATTTAATAAAATACGTCATTATAATCGTCATACGTCATACATAAGTCAGTTAGTATGAGCTAGAGCGAAACTTTGGTAAAACAGGCCGCACCAAGGTCTCCATCAGTTAATTGAGTTTTAGAGCCGAAACCGACACGCCCTTCAAAGCATGGAAGCGCTCTCATTAGCGGTCACCAACGCAAATTGTAAACGTTGCTTAACTTATACGATTGGCTAGGAATGGCATAACAATCTATGCTATTATATTCCAAGCTCTATGTAATTTCAAAATGGTACGTTGTAGTTATTGATATGCTGGACTGACTTACCATCAGTCATTTGACACTGATAGCATGATTTTTCACCTAATGCTGGACACGAGCACTGATATTTATTTATACTCTATTACACGCGTGTAAATTTCCAAATCAGTGGGCAAGAGTCATAAAATGACAGTCGGCTTGCTTGACTGCCTTGATTGACTAATTTGTCTTCTAACTGTCACAGGGTGTATAATTTTGAATCTAGTCAGTCGGCGAAGTTAGCGAAGCACTCTATTAGTCAGTTATCATTTAAACTTGTCTTGCGTAAAACTATGGCGCCAGAATCGGAAGCGTTTTTATTAAAATGAGGTTGTCACAAAAAAAAATGGCTTGGTTGTTCGATTCCGATACAAACTGAATTTACACAACTATGGGCAAACAAAGTATAAATGTACACTGAAATAGCTGTAATAGAATTTTACAGTGGTCTTTATTGCCGGCCAGTTATATAAAGTTGGAGAAAACTGTAGGATAACAGAAATATTAATAAAAAACCAAAAAAGTAATTTTTTCGTCATTCTTTCTAACGGGTACTCGGCATTGAATACGTGAATGAGCTTAAAACATATGTCTCAAATTAGTCGTAAAAGTCTGTTAGTTCTTTTTCTGAAGCACCGACTGCCACGACCAACGGCTGACACTCCAATTTTATAAAACTGGCCGGTAATAAGGACCACTGTAAAAGCCTATTACTGCTATTTCAGTGTACATTAATACTTTATTCGCACATAGTTGTGTTAATTAAGTTTGTATGGAAATCGTACCCCCTCCAATTTTTTTAAGCCAATTTATGTCAAAGCCTTTTAAAAAGCTAGAAAAATGCTATGGCGCTTCCGAAAATTAGAAAATCTAACCGCATATTTTACTGGTACGATTGTCCATCGGTATGACAGAAGCCACTAGAAAAAAAGCATGAAAACAAAGTAACAAGTCTAGTATTAGTTATAGTGTAAATCTCTACGAGCAAGCAGAAAAAACGCGGCACCTTTGATCTTTGTGCTCCAGGAACCTCTGAGAGGCTACTACTTCCATTACTGTATGCAGATTTTATACTTTGTGTCATTTTTGTGCGAACGCTGTCAACACCCCATTCCCCCACCGCCCGGCGCGGCGCTACTTAGCTGATGACTTATTAACAGCGCATTCTTTAGAGGTGTCTGCCTGTCGTCGGGTTTAATGACGTGGCGTGGAGAAGCTTTTCGATTTTCGTACCTTCGAGAATGTCCCACTTTTGTGACAATAGCTGTACAGATGCACCCTTGTCCCCGCTTTCTGTGTTGCGGTTTTGGGATCTGTTTGTTTTTTATTTCGTGTTCCTTTGTGTGATGTGGAATTGTTTGCGTGTGGCGCTGTGTGGATGTCATCTTTGATAATTACTGATTATTTAATCATTCTTATCCTGTCTCTGGTTCTTTCAAACCAGAGTGGTCAAAGGATTTTAAGTGCGCCTCAAAAGGCTCCTATCGTGCACTTGACATTTGTTGTATAATAAGATTGTTGAATAATAAGACAAGCAGAGAGGGCCTTGATAGTAAGTTACCGTTCGTAACTTCTAAAATCAAATAAACTGCTAGAATCTAGCGCTTTGATACTATGCTGGCGCTATGTATCAAAGGTGCACACGTGCGCACCTTTGATATCGGCGTCGTCAGCCGTCACACTAGAAAAAGGAAAGTGTGAAAAACATTGATACAAAATACGCGTCAGACGAACAATACAGGTCTTTGGTACGAGTGCAAAGTTAAAGCTTTCGAGAACGGTACAATACTGCATTGCGTTGTAAAGCTTTGGCTTGTGCAGCGGCCATCATATACCAGCCGTGTTATAGTGGTACGTGTCATACTTCTAAAAATGTAGTTTTAGTCTAAATTTCTTGGTTTCATTAAGATTTTCATTCCGCCAGAAAAGCCCGAGCTCTCATGAGGTAGGCTTTCAACAAATTAACTTAGTTATTATGTTCGGCGCGGTCATTATTTGGGGGATGGCCGTAGTCTGTGTACCTAATCTAATCAACGTATGTTTACCCTGTAAGCCTCCTCTTCAGCACGCTCTCTCCGGTCCTGCACTAATAACATACCGTGATGTCCGACCTGATATCCAAGCAAGGGGGGTGTTATATGGTATTTTAAGTAATTATTTATAAAAAAATATGCATATAAGTATTATATCAGCTATCTGGTTCCCAAAGTACAAGCTCTGCTTTATTTGGGGCTAGATAGTGTTGAGTGGATTATCACTTATAATACCACAAGAGCTTCAAAATTATCGGATATTTCCCGATAAGTTCGTTGCAAACAAATGAAGGAGTCATTTGTTTTTTGCAGGGAACCTTGAGGGAAATTTCCAGATAATTTTGAAGCTCGTGTGGTATTCGGGGGATTATTTTTCCGTCCCAAATATCGACCAATTGCACCATTCGACGTCACGCGGTACAACCTAGAAAATTTTCAAAAAATTGTCAGTATAATACCATGTAGGTTGTGTACCACGTGACGTCGAATGGTGCAATTCTATTGGTCGATATTTGGGTCGGAAAAATAATCCACAATATTTATTATCATTTATTTACTAACCATTATTAGCCATATCTAGTTAGTACTCTCAGCTCGCTTCAGCGGTTGGAAACATTTTTTTTTTTCAAAATAAAATAAAAATAATTAATTTTCTTATTTTTCCAAATATTTTTTTTCAAAATTGACCGTACTTCAAACGAATAAATACATTTCATTTCTGAAAAATGTTCCTCTTTTTTATATTTTTGTACATTTTAAGATGCGCACTTTTATAATTCAGCTATTTGGTTCTCCAAGAAGCGCACCCTCCAAAATCAAGTTTCAGAACCAGTCACGACTTCTATTGTAAATAGTGTTTGTGTAATTACTATCAAATTGTAGTTTCACCAGCAGAGCGCGCAAATATTGTGTACCTAAGCTCATGATACAGTGTACTCCAGTCAAACTAGCCCAGCGGGATATTTGCCTAATACGTATACAGGTGGAAAATGATGGGTAGTATGGCCGACCTAATTACTTAATTCGGACTTTGTAGACCAGGACGTATAGACGGGATCTACGCGTGACGGGATGGGGTACAAAATGTGATTGCACCGACTGTCAATAAGGGGGTATTGCAAACCCCGGTAACTCCCATTCGTTCTATTGGACTGTGACGTCATACCTAGAACAAACCTTGTTTTCGAGAAATACTTGAAAGATCCAATAACATAACAGAAATGGTAGAATTACTATTGAACTCATCATTACCAACTGAAAACTTGTCAGGAAAGATCAGGTTCAAACCAGTGTCTAGAAAAGATTTCTAATGTGCCTCAAAGTGGTTCTTTTCGTAAGTTCTTACTAATACGAGTAAAACTGTAAGTGTGAAGTTCTAAGTCACGTAGTGCCGTCGTGATATCATTGTTCCCTTTAGTGGGAATCTGCAGCCCCCCATACATACTTGAAATGGATGAATAAACCTGTTCAACAAGCCGACAAGTTCTGCGACACTCAGACATCTCAAAGGGCATTTTTACACGTTCTGTTTTATAAGAATGAGGGAAAAAATGCATTGACGATCTGAGAACACCTCATTTTACGGATGAAACTTCGATCGATACCCATTAGTTTCCTGTTGTTGCAAGCAGCAATAGGCTACGGCAATCACTTATGGGAAAGTCACGGAAATAGCAGATAACAGTCCTGATGTAGAGCGAATCGCCATTGCAATAACATGATCTGACAGAGGACGTGTTCTTATAACAGTGATAGACGCCAATACACCAATACACTCACTCTCTTCACCAATACACGTGAAGGCTTAAAGTGAAAGTTGGTTTCAGTATTTGCACCAGTACCCACCCTTCACATCGCTAAAATGATCCAGATCTCAACCAGTCGGAAACGTAGATTTCAACTAGTCAGAAGCGTCTCCACGCGTCTCGACGAGAGCGTCTCGAAGCTTTGAATAGGAAAGTGTTTTCTGCGAGACACGACCCGTAATAGGTCGTTACATACTTACAAAGGCGAGAGTAATTGAGCCGGTGTTATTGTTTTTGATCGCATTTTCATTGAAGCAGACGTAACATAGTGTAAATTCTACATTCATATCCGCGAGTCGAGTGTCCATCGCGTGCAGGGTTGCCACGCATCCGTTATACAACTAGCTTTCAATTTAGCTCGCGGCACCCGGACAAAACACCCTACACTTCAAGCGTAAGAGAGTTGTTATTCAACAATAAATATTATTTGCTCCAGATTTTACTCAAATCGCTATGGGATGAGAAACAAATAGTCACGATTTAGATTAGATAATTATAATAGCACGCGATTCAACCGAGCAGTCGACCAAATTAGTTTTTTGGGTAAAAAAAACAAAGGTCGGAATGGACTAAGCGAGCCTCCGAGCTACCTAGGTCTTCTATGAGTTGGGAGGGCGCGCCGAAAAAAAAACGACCTGAAATAAGCAAAGCAAAGAGAGCTGCGTTTTTACCAAAACGGTTGACTTTTTATTGCCATTTACAACACATGGTTTACCCCAAAAAGATGCATGTTTTTGCCAGGCAGAGCCAGATTTGGCTCTCAAATCAGCGTGACAACCCTACTCGTTCCCCATTCACCGATAGTTTTGATACCAGACCATAATATCCTGTATCGTATTATATTGTGTTTACTTTTTACTGGAAACTGTATTATAAGGTAATGTGTTGATGTGTGTAGATTGTTTAACTATTTGTGAATAATGATCGAACTACGAGAAACAGGGCATGTGGTTGAGAACATTATAGAGCCAAGACGTACGCTACCTAGGTAAGTACGGACGAAACATAACCGAAAGAGCAATTGTGGGAGAAAATAGTACAAGTAGAAGCCTTGGAATTTCATCTGCGAAGTCAGCTTTATCCTTGAAATCAGGAAGAGACTTGATTTAAACTCTTGAAATCGACCGTAGTTTTATTGCATTGCCAAATGACTAACTGCTTAAAAATAATTATCTACCTCCCTTCTTTTCACGTTAATTCCCTAGTTATTTTGAAACTCCTCATAGAAAAAGAATACGGAAAATGCAGCGTTACGATACGATCAACTTTCCCAAAAAAATAAACGAGTATCCGACGGGTTTTTTATTTTTTACTTTATTAAAAGTTGTGGTGAAATTTTTAGCTGAGTAAGAGCTGAAATTACATAATAACACCGCACCACAAATATGCAAAGTTAGAGGCATATTCAGTCGTTCGTTGTATCTCAACAACTACGAGACTTTGGACGTGTATAATATGCGAATAAAGTACATATACCTAACACCGATTAAGCTAAGCACAGCGAAGTGAATAAGTGTTCCGTTTTCCCCAAAATTGGACCGGAACACTAAAAATCAAGCAAACGCTCATGATGCTATTTGAACACGGGAATTTATATAAACACGTTTTAGCTGATACAATTTACGCCAAAGTTTGTTTTTGTTAGAAACAATATTGTATCTGTGAGTCTAAGATTAAATAAATAAACAAATAAACAAACCAGCGGTCAGTTTTAATTTGACTGAAGTCTATTAAAAACCTTAAATAAATTTAGTTACTCTCATGCTCTTAGACAAAATGAATGACACTTATTAAATTTTTTATCAAACATCCTTATTTTAACAAAAGCTTGCATCATCTCCGGAATACCTACTATGATACGGAATATACCTATGCCGGAATCACCTATCGTCAAAACGCTATAAGCTGAATCTGTATAATTTCTTTAGGAACCTACATAATATGTGTGGGCAAATAAATACAAGCATCATCATATACATCGCTAAACCTTGACTTTCTCAAATGTCAATCAAAACAATGCAATATGATATACACAATATTTGCAGCAAAACCTTTCATAACACTTCATATTTTAAAACCATTAGAATATTTATCTACAAGCATCATTAGAAGACAGCTAAGTCGGTAATGAAGTGGCAAGGCAAGCAGGTCACCAGGTCTGGACTACCAAGCCACGACCCACATCGAACAATACTCTTCCGCTGCGCGCCACGCAATTAAACCAACCAGACATAAAAAATTACCGAAACAAAAGCGAACCACACCACCCCACCCAACGTTCCCGCTGTAACAATTTATCATAGCAAATAAAAATACGCAGAATTAAAAAGAAAAGGACGAAGGAACTGTTACGCGGGGGAGAAGCGATCGCTCGTGCCCCGTTGCCCAAAATATTATATTTTACGGGTGTGCCGGCTTGCCGCCCGCGGCCACCACTGTTCGATACAACCTATAAAGTATTTCTCCAGTTGCTCTATTTATTTCACAGATTGATGTTTACATTTAATAATGCTTGATGTTTGCTTGTTACATTTAATACAATATTGGACTGGTGGAAAAGCACTTTCATATTAAACTCTAGCTAAAGAAGACCGCCTTTTCAGTGAGTTGTTTCATTTAGCAATAAATAAATGACCGGGTATCTTTTCAGTTTAATTCTTTTGATAAATGATAGCTTCGTAAGGTCAAGTTCAACATTATATTTTTTACACTTACTTTAATATACTATTTCTTTTATACAACTAGCTGATGGAAAAAGCATTTGGCCTGATGTTACGTGGTAACCATCGCCTATAACAAAGCATTGCTTCGTAGGTCACGCACGTCAGGATCGTGCCCTATGATACACTGGCATGCGTCTATCAACTTGAGACAGGTACAGACGAACCTACACAATTATGATTATTCAATATTTACCTAATTTGAGAAACTCATACCAAAGTATGTTTTATATAGGCTACCAAATTAACGAAAGTATCGTCCAATTTTCGACATTCCCATCAAATTTTCTTTATTACCACCTTAATCACTTGAATGAATTATTAAGGCCTGATCAAACTATACGTTAATTAAGTTAGTATTTTATTATTTAAGGACGATGCTGGCGACGCCATTTTGTACTAGGTATATGTTGGTGTCACGTCACGCTTAATGATACTCGAAGGATTATTTTTTTTGATAAGACCTCTTTTTTTTCTTAATCATCCTGAAGATAATAGTTAAAACGAAACCTTACAGGTTATAGAAAACATTATTATTAGAATACCGTATTTGCCTGAGCAAATGGGGGATGATCTCTAAAAACGACACGCAATGCCAGTGTGGTGCCCAGGTGCAGTCCATGGCACACGTGCTCGCGAGTCCGTCATGTCCCACCTCATGCACTATGGATGATCTCATGTGTGTCTCGGCCAATGCCGTGGATGTGGCCACCTACTGGTCGAAATGGCTTTAATGATAACGATTGTAATATCGATACGAAAGAAGAAGAAGAAGAATACCGTACGTTTTATGCCCCAGTAAAGTTTTTCCAACTTTTTAATACTCGAGTACTGATACTGATACTGATTTATTTGACTGGTCTGCCTGTAGTCGTCTGGTCATCAGCGAGTAATCCCATATTAGTCTGAAGCCAAACGAAATCATCGAAAGGTAGAACGGTAACGGTAGAATGCACCCGCATAGTCAGGGCTCTGCGTGCAAACGCAAAAACTATGTTTTCTACAAGCATTTGGCAGTCATACTAGCCACCGGCGGCGGTCGTAATATGAAGTCCTAATAATTATATTACATTTTCTGAATATCAGATTCAATGACCTTTATGGTGTAATGATACAGTCCGTAATTTTATGAGAAGTTGAATACGTTCTAACTTAAGCGAACTTGTTTTATGGAATAAGTTTATTTAGTTTCTGAATTATAAAGATAAAGTGAATAAATTTATAGTTGTATTTTACGAAAACACGCGAGTCAATTTTTTGTTCTCAATCATGTAGAAATAGGTGCTTTTTTGATACTATTCCGATCACCACCGAGCCTACAACTGCGAGATGATAGATGACTACGAATGTTATCATGTAAATGAATAATTTAATTAAAAGTTATATTAATTAATCGTGCAATGTATTTACCTATATAAGTAAATAGTACTAAGTACCGATGAATGACGTGTAAAACAATGTTTTACAAATAAATCTTGTATCTTGAGAGCGCTGGTTAATAACCGCGAATGTTTTTGAACTGTACCCATCCATCAAGTCTAATCTCATATTATCTAGTTCTCAAGTGCAAGTACTTAATTAAAAAACACACTTCTCGCCTTTAATCCCCCCTTTCATGGTAGATAACCCCTCAGAAATTTTAATACGAAGCAGCAATTCAATAATCTTAATACTAAAAACTCTTCAGATAATCTAGTAGGTATAACGAGTAGCTTCTGTTCACTCTAATTAATATCAACTTATACAGTCGAAAGATCACTAGTACCTCTCGTAAGCAAAACAACCCATATCTTTGTACCAACACTAATTAAATATGTTTTAGGGTTTCGCACTAAGGAATGATAAAATCTGAAGGGTTAGTATTCCTTTGAACAACTTATTTTTCTCATTACGGCTGTTTCACGGAAAATATCAAAGAAAAAGCTTCCACGAAATAATCTGATTGTTTAATGGCTTCCACCCTTAAAGAAATTATTGAACATTTATAAACTTATAGAAATCGGACAAGCCAGTGTCGGAACACGCATAGTGAAGGCTTGCGAATTCCGTAGCTTCGTCGAAGTTTTTCTTATGACATGTCAGTGAAACCTTTAGTTTTGAAGTCTGTTACCTTTACTTACTGGTTAATATTGACAGCATCTGTAGAATTAAATAACTCCCTTTCACTTCATAAGCATTTTCTTATCTGACAACGATAATTAACAAATCTATGCCTACTCTAGGCTTCTCAAAGAGAAGCTTTATTTATTTATTATTGATGGAACCCTCATAGCTCGTTTCTAACTCGACTTCCCCATTTTTTCGACTCCGAACCAACGAACGGGATTCTTCTAATTAAAGCAAGTCCTTGATCCCCGGTTTTGAATTGGTAATTATTTCGAATCAAAGAATTCTATGCATCCTGTTATTCGCTTACTATGCGATCGCTTATTGATTGCGAGACACCAATTAGTTATGATGTACGGATACTTCATCTTGCTAGCCAAAGTATTCTCATTAAATTATCGTGAGGATCGACTCCATAATTGTTATCAGTAGGTATTCAATAGGTGACAGCTCAAAAGCGGCTGTGTACTAAAGGTGATTATACTGTAAGGACAAGACTTTAAGAGTGGAAATGTTTCCGGCGTCTGTGTTTCCATGGAATTCTGATCGCGTCAGCGTCATTCGGTACGCTATAACTTACTTTTGGTCTGCAAAAAAGGAAGGTGGTTTTCTTAAGTTCCTAGTTAACAAAACATAAAAGATTTTTTCAATCTTGGCATGGAAATTAAAATTGTCTTGAAGCACAGGTTTTACGGAAGATGAATGCCAAAACAACACTTCTTTTTTGAGATCATTATTTTACAGCTTTTATCTTGATCCTCTTTCATACGAATATTATTTCTACAAGAAATGCATGGCCACGTGAATTTCGTCCTTTGATGCCAAATTTCGTTAGGAAGGAAACAAGGCAGAATAATCTACACAGTCATATTGAGAAAGCCCTTTCATTATCAAAGACTGCAGTAAAAAGTTTAGTAAGAATACTCTGATTCAACAATGATGGAATAAAAATACATCTCGTTATCACTATCAGATGGGACAAAACACGGGGCACGGAAGCAAATTCAATTAACAATATAAAAAAAGAAAAAGAACTAAGAAACTTGTGTCTCGACCTTCCGCGTTGAATAGTTTTTCACGTAAATGACGGAATAGTAATGACAGAGTGGACTAAGCCTTTGTAAAGAGACCTGGGATCGAAGACTGTTGTTGACGTTGTTTAGGCCCGCGCACACCTAAGTCGCTGGCGATAGCGATAATTGAAACGCTGTAAAATTTGACGGCGTTTCAGGGCGCTTGTACACGCTAAGAAAATTTGCCGTTCCTGCGGCAGACAAGACAAATTCTTCGTGTAGACGACAAGAATTTTGTCTTTTCCACACACGAAAACGCAACAACGTTCGCCGCGTCGTGTCTTGCGCGGATAAGATTTTTTTCGTGCACCGCTGCGAGCAGTGTACACAGTTATTTTCTAGTTAAGACACGAATTCTTGGGTAGACCCGGCGTTTTTTCTAAGCGTGTACAAGCGCCCTCACTGATTGCCGACGCCAGCGGCCTAGGTGTGCACAGGCCTTTAGAGTAAGTTTGGTATCGCAACACCACCGCATCGAGACGACAGAGATTTTTCTTAGTCTAGTCATGCATGACCAATAGCCACAATAAGAAGCTGTTGTTAGATATTCAAAAACTGGCCGCGTTTTTAGAAGATTCAAAGTGAATTTTGAGGTTCTAAAGAACTTTTGACTCTCACGAACGAGCTTCATATGGTTATGGCTATGGCTGTCAAATTGTGTATAGGTAGGCTGACCCACACATTCATTTTCTTCTTGAGTTTGAATGTGTTGACACAATTTTGACAGCCATAACCATAAAAGCTTATGTAATGGTAGATCAGCTGGATTTATTTTCGGCAAACATTAGCATATTATTTGAAAAAAAAAGTTTTTTTTTGTCTCATGGTAATGGTTTTTTATAATTGATTAAAGTATGCATTGATTATTAAAATGTTATTAAAACTTTGGGATGATTATTACATAAATATTTGGTAGTGGTATCCGTTTGGAGTAGAAAGCGTTCGGCGGCCGCCCGCCGTAACCCCATTAAAACTGCTTCGGCCTCGCCCGCGTCCCTCTTCATGAAATATTAAAAATTCAATTGCGCTTCTCTTTATTTTAACCCCCACCTCCACGCCACCCCGCGTTCCTGTACAATATAAAATGAAATATGTATTCGAAAAAATAACGTTCACCTATAATTTATAATTTGTGTAACACGACCCCTCTCTACCCCACTCTCCCCTCACGCGGGCTCCCACAATGTTGCTTTTACTAATCAAATTTGGTATTATTTTCGTACGCATTGTTTTAGTGACAGAGACAACAATTTATCAAATTATGTTTAAATTGAATTTTATAAGATATAAATTAGGTTTGGACAGAAACGAAAGGCTCGAGAGCCTCAATCTATATAAAGATGGACACCTCCACTGAAAAGGAAGTCTGCTATTGTTAAGACAACCACGAGAAACAAAAAATTGTTTTAGTCGCGTTTACGGTTTATTTTATTTGTAAACATTTGCAAGCAATAAACATTATTATTAAACATGGAGTTGTGTGTTCAGCGGCTCCGCTTAGTTCCAAGTGTGCGATTACAGTTCCTACATTAAAGTTGGCCGTTATGAACTGCAAACAAATTTAAAAAAAAGAACATAGACATGCCGTTAATAATTAACGTTCCCGCGTGTTTTAAGAACTTTTAACAAAATTATTATCGTTGCTATGCCCCGAAAGTTTGCCCCTGACGTTGTATAAATCATGTACAATATATGTTAGGATGTGTTTACTTTGGCCGGTATAGATAATGAAGTATGCAGTCGTTTGGTGCTTCTGTTTTGACTTCTATCGAACATCAAGACCCGACGATATCGCTCTCATAAATTCCATTCAATACGCCGCGCCACTGCCGTAGAGCACTCTTGACTCTTTTTGTAATTGGTTGTATGCAATTTCGAGCTGTTAGAACACGGAAGCTAATACCGTGGAATAAATGAGCGATCGAATGTATTTAAAATTCAAAATGGAAACAATTGCGAACGATGTCGCAATCTTTTATTTGCGCACATTCAGATTTCGTTTCGATACTTTCAAACACTGCTATTTTATTTCCTGGTAGAGTTTCTTTTGTTGGCAAAAGAGCGCTGAATTTCACATTTTTGCTAAAAAGAATAGTTTTTAATTTGAAAATCTGAGTCTGCACCTAACTACACTTGTTTGGTGCCACGAGAGGCGCGACAAAGGTGAGACCTGCTCTATCTACACCTACCCTCAGGCACTCCGCTGGAGATGCTCATGCGAATGTCCATTACTGTCGATGTTGCCATGTCAAAGGATGTGTAAACAAACCTACTCACTCAAAACTTCTTTTAAGTTACAAAAACAGATTCATCTAATGTTTGAGTAATTTAACAAATAACATTTGCAAAAAATACTCAAACATTTTACTAAAAGAAGGGTAAAGTAAAATTGTATTTTTAACAACATTTTTGGGCAGCAAAAAGCGTTTGCGTTACTTTTTTTCCGCCGCCGTTATTTTTAGAAACTTGCAACACGGATCAGGCAACTTTTAAGCTGAACTTCGGCCCTCCTATCCGAGCCGAGTTCTCTTTTAACTTTTTAGACGCGCAAAAATGCTGTTTTGTTTTCCTCGTTTGTCATTGTCGTTTGTGTGAGTAATGTGTTAATAGGTACCGCACTTTTGTGCTTTTAAGTCTAAGCGTTCGTTTGTGCTACGGAAACGGTGAAAATCAAAATGGCGGCTGCCAAGAGTTCTTAATTTGAAATTTGAATGGTAGTCTTTTTGTTCGCGCGCTAAAAGGAGTTTTTAATTATAGACCGCCATTAGTAGATTTTAAAAATAAAAGTCACGCTTTTTTCTTTTAAAATAAGTTTAGATCGTCTACGAGGTTAAGCACCACTGCAAATGAAACCCCGATAGAGCACAAGAATTCCAGGGTTTCGTTGCCTCGTTTCTCCTTCAGCCGCATGGTTACGGGCTGAGGAGCTGCGATTGTCATTTCCAAGCTATAAGACAGACCAAGCTGTCTTGAACAGTTAACAGCGCCTCGCTTGGCCAGGTATGGTTTCATTTTCTTTCTTTTTCAGGCGTAAGCGACCAGTTTTATTACATATAACTCTATTTTATTAGTCAACGTCATTAAATTTATCACATTTTAGATAACACTTAAATAATAATTTAAAAAATGCTACCTCTTTATAGAACATTCCCTATTTAGTATAAAAGTTGAAATTATGCAACAAAAAACATATTGTTAACCCCTAGACCTAGGGGTTAAAAATTACTAACTAAACAAACAAATGAATGTTCCTTGAACACCACGGGGGGGGGGGATCCAACCCACGACCTACTGAACTGAGCTGTAAGTCCCGTCACATTTATAGGTTAGTCGTTAACCGCTATTACGAGCCCATTTACAATGTTAGAAGTTGCTAATGCGAAGGTGCATTTTAAAGTGACAAAATGGCTATTATAGCCCTGACATAATAGGTTACTTCTGTTATTTTTCAGTTCAGTTCCGGTTCGGAATGTATTATTATAGTTTGTAGCTTGACATAGTTTTTAAACTAGAAATCAATAAAAATATTGTGGACAATCCTCACACACCTAGCCCCATATTATGCAGAGCTTGTTCTATGGGATATCAGCTATCTGTTATAGCTGATTATTAAACTTTTATATATTTTTTGTAAATTCATACTTAGAATACAATATAACACCCAGACAGAGAACAAACATCTGATTTCACCACACAAATATTTCTTCTCGGAAGTGATCGAACACACGACCTATGGCGCAGAAGGCAGAGCTACTACCAACTGAACTGAGAGTCAGTCATGAGGATGTCTGAATAACGGCAAGCCCGTGCTCATAATACGTCGATTCTGAGTATAGATCGATAATGGAAACATATTATTGTTTTGCACATACCTTACTTATGGTGTGTGTTCTTTAAGCCCCATTGTTTGTCTCGGAGTATCAATTAGCTGATATACAACTTACCTGTAACAAAAATAAACAATATTAGTTTTATTTTAAAGGAAAATTAATCGCTTCTAGAGGAAAAACAAACTTTTGCCTAAATATAAATTAATATTCAAAGAAATTAACAAAAATACATTAGTTTGAAAATTGAGGAGCAATAGGCTGGCGTGGTACGGGCGTGTCATGAGGAGGGATGAAAGTCATGTGACTAGGAGAGTGATGGATATGGATGTGGATGGATATGTGAGCAGAGGTAGACCAAAGAAAACATGGATGAACTGTGTGAAAGATGATATGGATAAGAGAGGAGTGAAGGCAGAGATGACGGCTGACAGAGAGAAATGGAGGAGGAAAACATGTTGTGCCGACCCCACATAAAGTGGGATAAGAACAGGAAGAAGATAAATACATTATTTCCGATTCCAATTTGTTTTCTGCGATTCACTAGATGGACCTCATAACAAACAGAACTGCGTAATAAGACATCATTCATTAAACAACTTGGGAAACTGATTCCATAGCCAAACTGCTGAACCCATTTTCATGAAAATTATATGGACCCAATTTGGAAGTTATTAGCTTTCAGATTTTAGAAATTCTTTAGATATGCGATAAAAAAAAATATTTAAAGTGACTGAAACATGCTTGCTTCAGTCACTACTTATTTAGGAAGTGTATATTACTGTGCCATAGTGTGTGTATACGGTAGCAAAATGTCTGCAAAAACCGTTGCTCTAAAGCGGGAAGTGGAAGCATCACCGTTCATTCATAGACGATTTGCTAAATGCCTTACATATTCGAGTGCGATCTGCGGCGAGATTTTCGAGATTTTCAACTGGCCTGCGGCCTTGTTAAGAATTTGACGTTCGAAATTTCATCTGAACGGGTGGAATTCTCGATGCGGATAATTTTCATCTCTCGATTGGTTGAAACACGCGTTATAGTTTTCGATTTGCTGCCAGTAATTGTTCAAATTTGAAAGCGATGCGAGATAGGCGGGTTAGTTTGTGGACGTCGGACATAGACGCTGCGTGTGCCTATTGTGAATAAATAATGTGTCCATCTGTTCTCTTACATTTTACTTATATCTCAAGTTAGACAAAATTTAAATATTCTGTTGTTGACTGAATGATATAAGGTTTTAAAAGGTTTTAAGTAAAACTTAGAGTATCTAGATATAATTTTGTTTATAAAATATTTACTAGTGTTGACAGCTCTTAGCCTAGTTATTTCGTAAATGACGCTATAGGGCCCCATTCGATTTTTCACGTTATGTTAAGTAGGTACACATAAAAAATATTGTGAGCCACAGAATGTATAGAAAAACACTAGGCTTGAAAATATTTTTGTATGGATAAAATAGGCAACAGAAATGACAGCAAAATCTTAATACAGAAAAGGTTACTGTTTTTTGGATGTTCAATGTTCAATTTGACTGGCCTCTAGCTCAGTTGGTAGTAGCTCTGCCTTCTGCGCCATAGGTCGTGGGTTCGATCCCCACCGAGAACAAATATTTGTGTGGTGAACATAAATGTTTGTTCTCTGTCTGGGTGTTATATTGTATTCTAAGTATGTAGTTAAAAAAAAAAAAATGTATTCAAGTATTATATCAGCTATCTGGTTCCCATATTACAAGCTCTGCTTAGTTTGGGGCTGGGTAGTGTTGTGTGAATTGTGCACAATATTTATTTATTATTTTAATTTAATATTATAAATAACTAGCGGCCGCCCGTGACTTCACTCGCCCCGTTACCGTTCCCGTTGAAAAAAAAAACCTTAAAACCTTCTCTGGACCTCCACAAATCATTCAATACCAAAATCAGCCAATTCGGTCCAGCCGTTTTAGCGAGACTAACGAACAGCAATTCATTTTTAAATATTTCAATTTGTAAAACAATTGCAGATTTCTTCCTGTATACCTACCGCAGTAACTAGTTTCAAAAGAACATAGCGCCATCAAATCAGTTCCCATACTCTGAGGATACTATTTACGCGTGCATTTTTTCCTCGTCAAGAAATGACGCGTTATTTCCGTCGCTATGAAAGCTGCTTCAGCTCTGCAGACAGAGGCTATTGTCCAAAATATAAAGCACACTGCGCTTTATTATGAAGAGCAAAAATAGTAAAGTTTAAAAAAATGAAAAACCATCTCAAAATTCATGCAATTATTTTGATTTAAAAAACTGAACCGACTTTAATGAAAATCATATTTACTAAACCCAAACCAAACTGAAAGTATATCCTTTAAAATAAAAATCCAGAACAGTTTTTATAACGACGAAGTTCTGAGGCAGCAAACAAAAAAAAATCGAATTGAGAAGTACTCCTTTTTTAAAGTCAGATGAAAATTATCTACTTTCATGTGAAACCGTATTTGCGACCGAAGCTGCGTTTTGTATAATTTATATTCAATAGATATGAAAAACATGGTGCAAAATTAAACAAGCTCAGAAAATCAAGTCACTTCTTCGTTACAAGTTGATTATTTGTACATATACCTACTTAACCTAGTATTCTTGGTAGTATTCACGCACCACAACACTTCCAAGCGTGTTGACACAGAACCTCTAAAGGAAAATTATAAGAGTCCGCTACAAAATGAGTTCCTGCATTTTAAAAGACAACTAACAAAAAGACTGTAGGGCCTGGCGCATAAACAACATGGTCGCGACAGGCTATGCATACGATATAACTCGCATGCATTATTTTGCGACACGTTATACTAAAATTGTCTAAGCTAAGTCAGTACCCCCGGTAACCCCACACTGATGCGGGTACTCACACATCCGAACTCAGCACCCTACCCTATACATCCTGCTTCTTTTATTTCATATTTTAATTCCCATCAAACTTGCATACACTTTTGATCGTGCTGCCTTTATTGAAGGCGAGTTTTCTTGTGTTTTCGTTTTGTGGCGGTAGATTTTGAGGTTTAAAACATTCGATAGGAGGATACTGCGTTTTAAAAATCAGCTTTTATGTTGATTTTGATGGGTTGTGGCTTTATAAAGGAATTTTACTTGAAAATTAAAAAGAGAAACGTGCGCGTGGGGGCTGTTTATGCTTGCAAGTCCTGCCTTCTACGGAAAAGGAAAGTACTGCAATTTTGATGCAAAATTGACACAAGCTGCATAACTTAGGCGTATCGATCGCTACATGCATTGGCCAAATACGTCGTTTGCATTTTGGGGTGAATTGGCTCGGAAATTCGAGCACACCCCGTAGCCGGCTAGGGCGGGTATTTGTTTTGCCATAGCTTTGCCTGGCCTGGGACATGCAGGTCATTAATTGTTGTAAACGCCGGCGTCTAATCGATAGCGCGTTCGATTCTACTTTATATTAATGTTATTTGTGCTCGCATGCTCGTCCGGTAATGTGGGCCCATAAACCTGAGACTGTCTAAAAAGCGGTAGCCGCTATAATATGAAGGCGACTACTTCAAGTTTTTTTTTATTCAAGGAATGGAATGGTTTTTATTTTATAACGGATGTAGAGCGCTTTACTAATTCCCCCCGCATTCATAATGCCTGACACTTTTTAGCGGCTCGCTAAAAGTCTCTTGTCACTGTCACTTTAGTCATCAAATACAGATGGCATTATGAATATGAGTTTCTTTTAAAAATTATCGTGACAACTCAAGGCAAGCAAACTTACTAAAAACTTCCAAACTGAAACTGGCTAATGGTAGGCTTTAAAAACTTTTTGTCTTAACCCTTTTCCGATCCATAAATGAGGAGGGTCTTTGAAACACTGATTTTGCATAAAAAACCCCCATCTCACTGGTTTTATTCATTCTGAGTCGATTAACGTAACAATCGATCAAACTGATAAGTCTTATTTACTTCTAAAAATGTTTAAAATTTAAATATTTCAGTTTGATGCAATACCTTTAATCGTATACGTTTAACTAGATTTAACACTTAATAAAACCTCTTATTTAAAGGTGACGGCTTTAGATTATGTCAGGGATGAGATGCCTCCGCTTCTCAGGAAACGAAGGCTTAAAATCGAATGGCCTCGACCGCGATTCTAGTTCTGCTGCTTAACCATTTTGCGGAATAATTAATTAGAATTTGGTTTGATGTTCTAATTGTGATTTGTGGCGTGATTTTCTTGACAATGTTTTTCTCGGCCGTGGGCAGTCTTATAAAAAATACACGAGCAAATTTGACGCAACCACTAACCTGAGGGCGAACATAAGATAAATTACTTAATAGGTCACATTTCTTACTTAAGTTGTTCAGTCAAAGATACTAAAAAGCGGATAAAAAAGAGTCTTTCCGAGTTACACCAATTTCACCTTTCATTAGGGCTGTCACTGAATTAGTTTATTTATTTATTTTAGACAAATGCATTCTGGGCTAACAGCTAGCGCCAAAGCGCCCAAATGCAAAATACACATTACAATAAAAATAGAAGTCAGTTTAAACAATACAATACAGTTAACAATACAATTACAATATGAAAAAATCTTAACATGCATGGTAAAAATATCAAAATAGCAAAATTTCAAGGATATAAAAAATAATAATAATGATAATTATATAATTCCCAGTATAAATAAAATAAACGGGTTAGTTGCGGGCTTTGTGCTTATTATACATTTTAATTATTATAAATGCGGAAGCTTGTATGTTTCCTTGAATAAAATGTGGGCTACTTTATATCCCGAGCTACGTAACAATATTTGTTGCTAGTTTCGATTTATTTCATATTAAAGCGAGTGTGCCAACCCTAGGCGTAAGTAAGCTTGCTGTCAGGTTTTTGCGTTCTGCGATGGTGCGCTCTACAAAAACTTTAATATTACTTTTAAACTTTGTCCCTTACACTTATATCAGTCAGCCTCATTTCAGACTAGCACCCAGCTTGCGACTTCACTTGGATTAATATTCCTACACCAAAATATAAAAAAAAATCCTAGAATCATTAAAAGCTCACGACTTTGTCTAGGCTTGGTAAACATACCCTAACCTTAAGATATCTTAAACACCTTCTCTTAGTACTGAAAAAGAATTAAATTATTCTTTTTAAAAAGGTAAATAAAAAAACGGTTGCTGTTCCAACTTGAAAGTGTCAACCCCATCGGTTTCAGTACTTATGTACGCGCATCATCATACAAATTCCTGAACGAGAAAAACTAAAAACATAGGATAAAAACCAAAGCTGAAAGATGCGGAAAGGTGAGTGAATAGTAGCAGATAAACAGTTTCTTGATTTTTAATTGAAATCTTTACAATTCATTGAAAACCGACTCCGTCTCATCTCTTTTCTTAACGCAGAGAGCAAAACGCTTTTGTCTGAAATAGTTTGAATGCTATCTCTTTACCATAAAGACTTGGGGAAAAATATTAATCAGCTAAAATGAGCTTTTAGTTTAACCGTGGTGGTACCCCTCTTTCCCATTCCCGCAGATTTCATAAGACGCGACAATAGGCAGCAAAATTTCCCGAGTTCTTAAGACGATGAACACCGTGAACTTCATACATTCTTTCTAGAAATGGACAAGAGCCCCGTCCAGCAGTGGACTTCTTGAAGCTGATAATATTTAGTTCTAACATTAAGTGACAGTTCTAACAGTTATAAACACTGCGTGACATATGGGGCCGATACAACTCGACTGTGGAACGGTTACTGACTTGCCTTAAAATATTAATCTGAAACTCCTGGTATCGTTGTTCATTAAAGAGTAGCTGAACTCAATAAGCTTATCAACAAAATCCCGCGAATTAATAAAACAAACACGAGTGTTGGGAATCCAAGTAAAAACCTACGGCAACAAATACCACCTATTGTCTTCAAGTTATTTAGAAAACTATAACACACCTCGATTGGCTTAATTGTTTTCAATTTGTTTGTTAAAGATTTCAAAGTGTATGTTAACATTGCAAAGTGTATGTTAACATGTAAACTATCATTGTTCATGTGTACCTTGTTTAGTAAAACAGCCATTGTTAGAAGGTTTTCTTTTAAATACGAGTTTTCTGGAAAAAGCGCCATATTTACTGTTTAAACCTTTTTGTGAGAGCGTGGTCACCGAGACACTGATAGACAGACCCGCCGTTTTTTGTCTACTTCGAACAAGTAGAATACACTATCATAGAGTGCATTTTTGAAATAACGATTTTACTAGCATCAAAGGGACGGTAAAAACTCGATTCCGGCTCTCAATTCGTTTAGTAGAGCTCGCTCTTGAAAGAATTCGTCCGTATAATAGTACTATCGTGCTTGCACATAATTTCTGACATCCAACACGTTGATTCTAATACATATTGCTTTGTTGAGTTTTGAATGGTAATGTAGGTGCACATGAGACACCACGTTGCTTGACTGAGACAATACTTAACGTCTTAGAGACCACTCTAAGACGTTAAGTTTGCAGTTTAATGCCAAAGGACATATTGTCAGTGGCGGCACCCTGTTAGGTACAGATTGATATTGGCAGTGCTATATGCGTCCATCTACAGTAGGCCTACCACAAGCTCTGCCTGGCTCTGTCTCTGGCTCTGGTTTTTAGTCTGTGTTAGTGCTCACCAGTGCACCATACTGTGTGTGTGACGTTTTGACGTAGGATTTATTTAGTCAACACTCACACAGACTCAAAACCAGAGCCAGATCCCGATAGAGCACAGGTGGGTGTCTGATTATTTCATCAATCGTAAGATATTTATCTGTACCTATTTTCTGCTAAGCTTTAAATGTTTTATCCTGAAGACGATTCGTTCGTCTTTATAAGTAAAAAAACTCTAGATTAAGTTTTATTCCAACCATTACATCATTGCTAGTTTTTTTATTTTTTTATTACCTAGCCAGCTTACAGAGGGATAATTCACGCCAAGTTCAGTTCAATCTAATACATGTGTCACAAACGATGTTCTCTAATACTATCATGTCAAGATTGAAATTAGAAATAACTCGATTCAATTAACTATTAGATGAATATGTGAATTACCCCCCAGATCAGCCGAATGGCACATTTCAAAACATACAAGTCCATGAAAAGCAATTCATGCAGGTAATAAAATTGCGGTGATGTGATGAACCCTCTATTATTTCTTCTGGGCTATAGTGTGGGGTCCAAGGGGCCTAGGCAATATCCGATCTAATGAGCAACGCGATTGAATCGCAGTGGTGGGGCAGAAGCGGAAGCGGGCAAATTGATGTTACCCCATAGTGTGAGAGCGAAATTTCCTGTGCAATTCTTGGTACCACCGGTCAGTATATAGACATAAAAAAACAGGCCTTTGCACCTATTGTAGATGATTTGTATAGCGTCAGGGGCAACTGGTGATTACTCATGCCCCTATTTACGGGCCTGGGACAGGATTTTAGATGGAATAGGCTTGCCCAGCACCTATAACAACTTAGGACATAGACATTAGCTAGAGGGATAAAAATGTGCGTATTTATACCGAATTTCAGCTATGAATACTGACTTCGTGCATTGGGCTCCTTCTACACATTCTGAGAGGATAATGCTGCAATATTTTTCATCTTCAAAAAAGTCTAGATGCCTGTGTACAGCGTGTTTTTTTTAACATTCAGATTTTTTTTTGTTTAAAATAGTAGATTTCTAGAGGTGGTATTGCCACAATCATTTTGATAGGAAGCGGTCTTCCACGGCTCCAATTCCATTTTTTTCTTAGGTACTTTAAGCACAGCAATAGCGGTTACCTCATTCCACATCACTTTACCGCGTTCGCATAGATAATAATATAATATATGCTAAACAATGGGTGGTAAGAAAATAAACAAAGCATATGAATTAATTATTTCCCGGACATCCATTTTGTCACGGACAAGCACTACAAATAGATAGGCGGATAGGGTTGCCGAACTCGATACTAAGACTGATAGATTGATTGGCGTGTTTCATGAACCAAGTTTTACAAAAGGAACAAACAAAGGAGAGAGCTAGATTGAAAAATGAATGAGTGGACCGTAGTCAGGTACGCAAAATATTTAATATAAAAATTTGCTATGGTGATTTCATTCAATTTTATTTTCTATAGTAACAAATTTTATTTGCTAGCACAATACCTAATTGTTTGACATTCAAGTGTTGTTTTTTGTTTGCCTAGAAACAATATCAAATTTATTATGAACTCAGATGATTGAAATTCATAACATTGTCGATATTGGTTTGAGAATACATTTTTGATACTTTCTGGGCCTGTAATTTTCTGAAACGCAACTTCGGCTTGGCGGTAGAAATAGCCATGGTGGTGGTCTTTTTCCAAGTGAGTTCTTCTTTAGGAAAGTTGAGAAAATAAGCATCATCGATGATGGCAGCCCTGAGTCGCGCTGAATCTAAATTCATGAGTGCGCGCGTGATTAGAACGAGGTCCCAGTTTCGGCCCCAGTTTCAGGCCGAGTTTCGTACCAGCAGATAAAGCTCTCGTACTGCCAGATTAATTGTTTATCGGCCGTATGTACCATCGACAATTTGAATTATGCGCTAATATTTAACGCTATAATGCCCGTTATTTACTACCGCCCTGTTTAGAATAATAGCAAGAGAAATTAATATAATGCAAAGTTGCTGTAACGTGAAACTAGTGCACGCAAATTTGGCCATGCAATAATATGATTTAGCTACTACGAAATAGCAGCTATATTATTAATTTATCAATTCATTTCTCACTTAAAGAAAGAAAGAAAATACATTTATTTTGAACACACAACACACATAAACACAGCACACACAGAGTAACACAAAAAAAACCTATGGACTTGCCAAATTCTTTCTAACTATATCGTTTACTCTCTGATGTTCTCTCAAAATCACTTAAATAGTCTCTTCAATGCCTTTATCGCAACCCCGACCTCCGATAAGTTTGGGCCGTAAGCTAGCTAACCTATTATTGACGGAAACCCACTAGGTTTAAGCAACCTCCATACTGATATCGTCGTGGTCATCAGTCAAAAGAAATCCACGGATGGACGTAGGTCTACACATAATAAGAAGCGAGTTAGGTATTGTATTTCATTATTGTTTTCGATCTGTCGCCAATCAAATATAGTGAACTGATCTTACAATAACCATAGGGCTTAGCTGATTTCCAATTTAGAAGCCTAAATTAACTTACAGTTGATATTATATAAGATGCTTTAAAGACAAGTGATCCAGTGAGTTACTATTATTACTAGCCCGTAGTGTCCCACTGTTGGGCAAAGGCCTCCCCCCATTTAGCCAGTCACAACGATCTTCTGCTTTAAGTTGCCAGTCCCGCTCATAAGCATCCAGCTCGTCCCTCCATCTCATGCGAAGCCTGCCACGACGCCGCGCGCCGTTTCACTGTATCAGGGCACCCTCGGTAGTGGTTTTGGCTCAGAGATCGTCCGGCATGCGACAGACGTGGCCGGCCCAGTCCCATTTTATTTTAGTCCCAGTGAGTTAACTGATGAAAAATATTTGTATTCTTTTATCTGCAAGCCTGTCGAAGGTTTGCTAATACTAGATAAATTTTACATTGTTATAGTTTTTTGTGTCAGTAGGTAATACGATTATAATAATGGCAACTTAGTAACAAAATAAGTACTTATCATCACGCGACTTTTTTTACATTATTACTAGTAATTTTCCCAACAACGTTTATAATAGGAAAAACCATAGGTTTTATGACAGTACAATTACGGTACTTACTATTTACGGACTCTTATTTTTTTAATTGAATTCTTAGCTTTTCGTGAAATTTCTCATACTCCTAAAAAGGATGAGTGATGAAATAATTATATCGATAGAGTCTGCGTGTGACTGATGGCGGAAAACATGAATAAAATGGATTGGAAACACATCTTCAGATCACAAATATGAATGGGGAAATCAAACTTGCATTGCGTTTGACTGGGATATTATTTCAAGTCACTTTTTTACATTTTCCACCATTTGTCACGCGCAATTGTTTCGTCCCAAATGGGCCATTAGCTTGTTGGACGAAACAGGAATAACTCATATTATCTTTCGCGGACTCGAGTATTGACGTAGATGTCATTGCCCTTTCATGACCAGTGGCATTACAGATAAAAAACACTTTTCGCTAAATTGCCTGAAATATATATTCCGTTTGTTAATTTAGAAGATCCGGAAGTGCTTTGAAATAGATTTTCAAGTCATGCCTACTCTTAACGACGTCTCCGGTTGTCTAAGTCCGGGGTACCAATTACTATGCAATTCGACAATTAATACAATTGCAGTCTCGTGCCACGGATATGTACCAATTAGTAGCGGATATAATCGATCGTCTAGTAAGCATCATCTTCATTATTATGTCAAATGGCAGTTCTATTGACTGTTGATTTGATGATTGGCCTGGTTTATTTCTGGTCTAGTGGACTTCGGGAGGGTAAAAACTTTGTAAATATTACGGACAACGCTGTCGTTTTTATAGGTATGAAAAAGTACAACTATGCTTGTAGTTCTACGAACTATTGTTCGTTGTACTTTGACCTCGCAAAAGATAAATTGTATTGCAATAATTAATATTATAGAAGAAAAGATAATTGTGGAAATTTCACATAACACTATTTAACACTTAACAAAGCAGAGCGTAATGTTACCTAGAAGTTTCTAATGAAAATGCTTCAAAAGATACAACAGGATATTGACCAACCAGGTAGATGCTCCGATTTTAAAAAGTACAGCGTGATCTAGCGAAGAAAAGTAGCACTATCTAAGGACCTTAATGTAAAACTTACATTAGTTTCTAAGCCACGTTTTAGATCACTATGATTTTCCTATTTGGACTCGAAGCCACAAAATTGCTCGAATTCTGGGTGCACATTTTCAACAAACTCTAAAATGTAAAATAATAATAGACCCCGAAAAAAAGAAAAGTTCTGACCTTTAGCGAAATTTAAGTCCCCGTGGCTCACGGGCGAAACCTAGTTTTTGCCATAAACCGATTGGGCTGTCGATGCCGCGTGTTCAGACAGGCTGTAGCGGCGTCTATCACGCCGTCGACGTACTCGAATATCGACATTTACTCACTACGAGCCTTTGTAGCTTTCAAGTCTCAACAACGACGAGTCGTTTGAAAAGTTGAAGTCACAAGGCGCCTCATGTCAAAAGATACACAATTACACAATCCATTTCTTCCCGATAGCTCAAAATGTGAACAAGGATTTATTTAATAAATGTTTAAATCTACTTAAATAATAACGTGTAAAGTAGGTATAGTGTAAGCGTACAATTTTATTTTTTTATTTATTGAAAAAACAGACAGAGTAAAAGAAGAACAGAGTTTCATATGCATTAGTCTAGGACAGCCCAATAACAGGTCTCTCTAAATCTATGTACATAATATAAAAGAAAGTCGTGTTAGTTACACTATTTATAACTCAGGAACGGCTGAACCGGTTGGGCTGAAAATTGGTGGGGAGGTAGCTAAGAACCAGGAAACGGACATAAGACTTTTTATCCTGAAGTAACGAGAACGGGGCTAGCAAAGCCGCGGGCCGACAGCAAAATATACAGTAGGTATTCCACTTCAGTGTTAGCAGTCAACTCATCAAAATAGACTTTGTTGAACGTCGCTTAGCCCGGTTGATCCGAGTCAAACAAGACCTCGCAACGCCTAAACTAATAGGCATGCAAATTAATACTTACTTGGTACATAACCGGCTAACTGTAATAGTCGATGCACAGATTACGCCCGTGTCTAATACCGCCGTTTATCAATACAATTTACAGGCTGAATTTAGGCCCAATCGGAAATATTCTTCGCCTACGAGCACGCCTGTGACTAAATGGGAGCATACATACTGGTTTTCGTTCAGTAAATTTCATTTATGCGAGTAGTAGTGTCATGTGGCAAAAAAACTGCGAAGAGGTTCGAGATTGGGCCCTCGAGGAAAAAAGTAAGTAAATCCTAAGTATTCCGAAGAATTGAGGAAATGTTACGCTAATTTCTATCGCAAAGAAACATTGCCGCGTTTCAATTTGCAGCTATGGGTGGGTACTTACTAGTGAAAATTACAGGCACGTGAGGTTTAATATTGCCTCCTTGATCTTCCTATCATGCGTGACCCACAAGAAATTATTTGCTATGATGGTTAACACTCAATATTACGGATGACATTTACTTGTTCCATCACCAAGTAAAAAATAAGAATAAACAAAGTTGATCGGGTTGGTATGACCAGGGTTGATCGCTAGTTACTAGTGCTAAAGGCAAACGCATTGAATGTCAGTCTATTGGTTTCACATTCGAATACACCTGACAACAAAAACGACTGCTTTTTACCTAGATGATAACAATAAATCAAGATTTTGAGCAAACACTGTCATTTCTAATAATCGACTTCAATTTTTAACCGACTTCCAATCAAAAAGGAGGAGGTTCTCAATGCGGTTGTATTTTTTTTTTTTTTTTTTTATGTTTGTTACCGCATAACTTCGTCATTTGTGAGCCGATTTGAAAAAATATTTTTTTATCTGAAAGGTACTGCTTCCAGATTGGTCCCATTTTAATTTTATTAAAATCGGTGTTGCCATTTTTTTTTAAATATTTTTTTTAATGTTTGTAACTGCATGCCTCCGTCATTTATAAACCGATTTAGAAAATTATTTTTTTATTTGGAAGGTTATTCTTATATCCAGATTGTCCCAAACAAATTCATTAAAATCGGTTTAGCCGTTTGGCAATGAAGTCGGTTTCTCAAGTTTTTTAAACTTATAATTATATCAATGCATTCGTTTTCTGTCATTTTGGGAAGTCACATAGCATCACACACAGCATCATTTTGTTTTTCTGGTGTTATTTTGAGTTCTGTTGTGTAATTTCGGTGCTATTTTAACCAATATTACTTGAGGTCTTAGCTCAAATTGTCAGCAGTTGGAATGAAAGTGTATTATGTGGTTCTGATTTGATCGAAAATGTTTCTGATGATTTTGAAAAAAACGGCCACCTTTTGTTTTCAACGCCAAATACGGTCGACTTGTTTATTGAATGGCTTGACTTGACTAAGAACTATTTTATTTATGTAATATATCCTTACTCGACACTGGCCAAATTGATCCAAAATCATTAATTAAGAAGAATAAGAATTTTATCTATAGTATTTCGTTCATTTCACATTGGTTGACTGTCAAATGACAAGAAGATTTCGGCGCTCAATGAACCGCGAACTTGTATTTCACGTTATAGTGGATAGGTTAGGAACGACGGGGCACGCTTCGCTTCATTACTAATGCATTATGAACGTGATACCTGCAGTTCTGTATCGAAGTATCGGCCTAAAATCCAGATCGGCTGAAAGTGAATTAGGAGTAAGTCGGGTGTACCCACTGCACCTGGCCTCGAGCTAGGCTTAATTCTAGACAATAGATTCTGCACCATACAATACGCAATAGGCTTCAACACTATACAGAATGTACGATACTGCTCTACCGTGATTGCTTTTTTGTGAGTTTTGAATTTAAAAAAGCAAATAAATAAAATATAAGCACTAATTACTATGACTTTTAAGACCATTACTATAGATACTACCAATACACATACCAAATAGTTTTTATGTAAAGATTGAGCGATCATGCCTATAGCAATAAGTCTACTTTTTCTATCATGTTACTGGTCTTTCGATTCAGTGAGTTGAAAGGATGTAAGTACGCCTCAAAGAGATTCCTTTCATGCACTTGACAAATGTTTTCGAACTATAAGTAATAATTAATTGCACTAAGGTGTTCGGTCTCTGCTTTTCAAATCGGCAAACTGCAATTCGAGCTTCCCTTTGGCGACAGATTAGTACTTTCCCGTACGAACTTTTTCACAAAGAGTAGAACTTTACTCTGCTAAACGGATGCACCTATGGATGCTCCTCGGACTATTGAATTCAAAAAGTTGTGCTGTAGATACCCCTGTTAGAATAACCAATGATGTATTGTGCTATTTCTATAGTGATTACTTTGCAGCTCCAATGATACGTTATGGTTGATATTAACACTCGATTGAATCTTTAACTAGTGTTTTACCATTCAACAGCCATACATAAAAACGCAATTTAAATTTAATCATTGCTTAAAGTTAGCCCTGTCACTGTTTGTCATTACTCAATGCTATGAGATGGCAATAGTTTAAGCATTGTTTATCTTTTGACATATTTTAAAAAGTAATGCCATAATATGTCTACCGCGTTCTATCGTAGCAAAATGATACTTATACAAAACAAGCTTATCAGTTTCATATTATACTCTCTCAGTTGCCGCGTACCCAAGACGTATCGGAATGAAATATTTTTTTAGAATGACCTAGTCTTATTTCAAATTAATTAATGAAATGTTATGTGTGCTGTATGAATGACCCGAGGGTTGACTTTAACATCAAAGAATTGCGCTATCCATCCGTAAAAATATTTCTGACAATATTATTCTGAGCAAGTTTTTCCATCTATAAATAATTTTATCCATCAAATAAAAATATGCCCATTTCTTTTTAAGGCCTGGGGCTTTTCAGAAACAAGGACTGTCATTTTTTATTCACCCAATGGTGTTATTCTGTAGCTCTTAGGTACTATAATAATAGACAGTACTAATAAATTCAAAACTAAATTAAAAAGCTTTTGCTGAAAGGGTCTTTTTATTCCATTGATGATTTTATGTATAATGACATTCATATATTGACATTTGATTATGTTACATTTCATTTTGTATAATTGTTATTTAATTTGTTTATTAATTATTTCTTGTTTGTCTTTTCTTAATTGTATGTACTTTTTACATACTGATGTATAATCGTTGATCGCATAATGATTGTATAATCGTTAATGAATAAATTATAATTATGATATGATCTAAGACTCAACAAAACTGAATCATCTACATCCAATATAAAAGCGTTTTATGTCATGTTTAGCTCACTGATAAATAGATCACCGGCCATCAATTTCCCAGATCCCAGTATACTCGGGTAAAACATCATCTAATCAATCACATGGCTCGATCTCGCAGTCCCGAGGCTGTACAAAGCATGCCTAATCAGGTGCATTTGTTCGACAAACCTCCCCCCCCCCCTCACCTCTTGTGGGAGCGCCCGCACCCCCTCCGATGCAGATAATTAACAGAACCTAGGAATATCCGGGCGACCACACTCGCTGACTTTACGGAGACACTAAATACAGTATGTGTTGAATAAACAGATATAAATATTTTATTGATAATTATTTACATAGGTCACAAATTTATATTATTATTTCATACGTAGTGTAAAATTTTTATAAAATTAATTATAACAAATTACATAATTGGATAACACATTCTTAATGAACTTGAATAAATAATATCTAGTAGATCATGGTGGGTAGCCCAAATTCGTGGTGAATGGCAAAAGTAAAGAGAGGCTTTTGCTTCGAAGTGATTCCATACTTGTTTATATTACCAACCCTACCTTGCTCAGAGAAAATACATAATTTATTTATTCATATTATTATTTATAGAGTTGCCTCTGTTCTTGATGGGAATTATATAAATACACACTGCGAGTTATAAATATTTTATGTTACTGTATTTTATATACCATATAAATATGAAGAATTCATCGTCTTGTCCCGTTAATGGGGCCGACCCCACTGACGGGACAAGGGATGAATTCGTCATGAGGTTCATGACGAAATCATGAGGTTTTTTCTTGACTACCCTTTATCAGCCGTCCTCCTCTACATAATTTTTAGAACCGTAAAACAATGAAGCGACATCTTTTCCGAACTTGATAATTTATTGATGAAAGATGGCGTAATTATTATTTGATGATATTAGGTTTTAATAAATTATGTCATACTTACGTCCTTACAAAATCTTCTCTCCTCTTTTCTCGACTAGAACTGGCTTTACTTAAGCGAAAGGTAACAAGCAAAATTAGACTCTAAATAGGGAGACAATACGACTGTATACCATTTAAGCCACGCACAATTCTCTTGTAATCAAAAGTATTATTTGCCAAGGAGGGCACGAGGCTGACGTCACACTAAAAGCAGGTTGTCCGCTTATTTTAAGCTTTTTCATGACAATTGTGAAGATCTTACGATTTAGTAGAGAAAGGGAAATATGGATGGTAAAACGTCATTTTTAGGGTTCCGTAGCCAAATGGCAAAAACGGAACCCTTATAGATTCGTCATGTCTGTCTGTCTGTCTGTCTGTCTGTCTGTCTGTCTGTCTGTCTGTCCGACCGTGTCACAGCCATTTTTCTCCGAAACCATAAGAGCTACACTGATGAAACTTGGCGAGTAGATGTATTCTGTAAACTGCATTAAGATTTTTACACAAAAATAGAAAAAAAACTATAAATTTTGGGGGGTCCCCATACTTCAAACTGAAACTCAAAAAATTTTTTTTCATCGAACCCATACGTGTGGGGTATCTATGAATAGGTCTTCAAAAATGATGTTGAGGTTTCTTATATCGTTTTTTTCTAAGCTGAATAGTTTGCGCGAGAGACACTTCCAAAGTTGAAAAAAGTTGGTCCCCCCCCCTCTAACTTCTAAAATAAGGGAATGATAAAACTAAAAAAAATATATGTTGTACATTACTATGCAAACTTTCAACGATATTTGGTTTGAACGAGATCTAGTCAGTAGTTTTTTTTTTATACGTCATAAATCGTAAACCGCAATTTACCTTTCGACGAACTACAAGAACCTTTATATTATGTTACTTGATGCTACGGAACCCTTCATGGGTGAGTCCGACTCGCGCTTGGCTGCTTTTTTTTAAATATTATTTCTGTAATAATCTTCTCTGATAGAAAACTTTAAAGTGGATCCTATTATGGGTTCCGCAGTTGACTTAGCTTTGTTTAGTTTGAGGTTTAATTTTATTAATAATTATGTGTGTCTACGAATATTATTTATTCCGTTGTGCCTAGTCTACTTTCTACGTAAACGCATCTCAAGGCGAGACATAAAATTGTTATAAATAATTCAAGCGTACCATTATGCCGGCCGAACGCCCAAAGAGGAAAACTACAGCTCTAAATAATAAATCGCTGTGTTATATGTATTGCAATTTTCATTAATGATTAACGAAATATCGGGGATGTAGCCTGAGCTCCTTCATGCTGTAAGGCCTCGGCCACACGTTGGTACGAAAGAAGACGTTTGTCAACAGAAACTTCAACTGTCATCTTGATGGGAATCAAAAGAGCCATATAATTTTATTAGAACTAGATTCATATTATGAAATTTGCGGAATGGTCTCCTCTCGATTGTCAAAGACTCAATATCACAGTCGACTAAGTCGCCTAATGTTCTTATCTACAGATAAAAATAAATCAATCTCTTTTTTAGGCTTGTCAAAACAAGTATGTACTGACCATTTTTAGGGTTCCGTAGCCAAATGGCAAAAACGGAACCCTTATAGATTCGTCATGTCTGTCTGTCTGTCTGTCTGTCTGTCTGTCCGACCGTGTCACAGCCATTTTTCTCCGAAACCATAAAAGCTAGACTGATGAAACTTGGTGAGTTGATGTATTCTGTGAACCGCATTAAGGTTTTTACATAAAAATAGAAAAAAAACTATAAATTTTGGGGGTCCCCGTCCTTGAAACTGAAACTCAAAAATTTATTTTTCATCGAACCAATACGTGTGGGGTATCTATGGATAGGTCTTTAAAAATGATGTTGAGGTTTCTAATATCGTTTTTTTCTAAACTGAATAGTTTGCGCGAGAGATACTTCCAAAGTGGAAAAAAGTTGGTCCCCCCCCCTCTAACTTCTAAAATAAGAGAATGATAAATCCAAAAAAAATATATGTTGTACATTACTATGCAAACTTTCAACGATATTTGGTTTGAACGAGATCTAGTAAGTAGTTTTTTTTTTATACGTCATAAATCGTAAACCGCAATTTTTTTTTTCATCGAACCCATACGTGTGGGGTATCTATGGATAGGTCTTTAAAAATGATGTTGAGGTTTCCAATATCGTTTTTTTCTAAACTGAATAGTTTGCGCGAGAGACACTTCCAAAGTGGAAAAAAGTTGGTCCCCCCCCCTCTAACTTCTAAAATAAGAGAATGATAAATCCAAAAAAAATATATGTTGTACATTACTATGCAAACTTTCAACGATATTTGGTTTGAACGAGATCTAGTCAGTAGTTTTTTTTTATACGTCATAAATCGTAAACCGCAATTTACCTTTCGACGAACTACAAAAACCTTTATATTATGTTAATTGATGCTACGGAACCCTTCATGGGCGAGTCCGACTCGCACTTGGCTGCTTTTTTATCTACGAATGGCGTTGTTTCATAAATGGTAAAACAGCTCTCAGTAGTTTAAACTTTGGCAGACTGGTTCATTAAAGAAAAACATGGCGTAGCATAATTTGAATTTTCTGGATTTAGTTAATTATTCATAGCACTTAACAAAATAATGATAGTGTCAGTCGTAATTAATTACTCATAGAACGTCGAACTTGGCTGCCCGATTACCAGAGCATTGATTTAAATCCTGCATTCAATTGAAAACAGCTGCAAGTTTCTGCACTCCGAAACACGAAGCTGTTGTAAAAGCTATTAGCGGTCACTCAGCTAAATGTGACCGCGCAGAACATTGCTTTGCTTAGAGCAAGGGTTTTCAAGAACAAGGACTGTCACTTTTAGATTGATAAATAGCAGTTATAGGTATAGACCTATAACTGCTATTTATCAATCCAAACAATATCAATATTTATTTATTATTCCAAAGCAATAATAGTATTGTTTTGGAATACTACATTATTCCTGAGTAGCTTATGCCTTACTTATTGCTAGCGACTCGCCCCAGATTAGCACTTTTGTATTTTAGAAAAAACATGGGAGAAATGAATCTTTCCTCACATACCTTTTATGATCTGACATAAATGAATTGAACTGAATTCTTAAGCCGGGTCCCTAGGACAGAATATACGGTTTACGTGAACACCAAATTATTAGACGAGGCGGATTAAATGATAACTAAACCATTATAAGTATTAAAATTTATGAACAGGCGCATGGACTCGCCTTTAGCATACGTAAGCGAGCCTGAGCAGGGCTGTTAATCTACGGGGAACACTAATACGTGATACTATTCATATTGTATGACAGTGCCGACGTGGCCATACTATATTTATTGCATGGATGACGTTGCATGATCTACGACCAATGCTGGAAGGATCATGTAGTTTGATTCGGAAAATATTTGAATTTAAAACCTATCCTTATATACATGTTACTTTTTAGATGTGTTCCAAATTGGTACTTACTCGTAGTTTGTCTTTCATTAAGGGGAAAATAGTTTTAGCATTTTTTGAACTTACGACAGATTTTTAGTAAACCAAGGCCTAAGGTATCACGGACATCTATTCAGATTTCTAGCAGATTCCTGAGAAGTTATAAGAGGGTTAGACAGGAGAAGGACCCAACATTATGATTAGGTCCTACTTTTTTGTATTCCATACTTGACATACAAGTCTATGTCCGCGCGTTATTATATTTTTTCGAAGGAAAAATGGCAGTAAAAAAGACGTTGAAGGGCAGGAAAAAGTTATTTAATTTTTTCATTTTAGTAAAATTTATAAAATAATACATATTTTCGGCGTAGGTACGAGGCCTCCCTTTAATGTTTTAAGTTTGAATATTAGCATTAATTAAGTTTTATTAGGAGATTGAATGGAGCACGGCTTGATATATGAGAATACTTTCAAAGTTGTGGGGGTCTGGTGCAGCAAATTGAAACAAATTGTACGACGCTGTATAAGGTTTCCTGTGCAGCGTTGCTAAATTTTAACTTTTTAATTCAATGTTTTTATTCAATAAAACATTAAAGAAACATAACCAGTGACATGCTGAGTCTTGGCTACACATATCTTGGTCGCGGGAATCAAAAACTATGAGATCAACGAAAAATACCCTGATTCAAAATATTTGACTATACATTCGTCTGAGACAGTCGGAAAATAGTTGTCTTGCCACTCAGCTGATTTGGTTATTCACTTGCAAAGTCGCAGAAAATACTCCAAACATTAGCCAAACTCAAGCTGAACTTTTCTTTGTGCCGCAACCAGCCTGTCACAGCTTAGACACAGGCATTGTGGCCACCGAACTTTAACAAAGAGTGAACAACTCCTAGAACTAAGGACCCAATGATTAGATGCGAACATTAGCCATTCACTCGTCACATAGAGGTCCTTTGAACAAACAGCTCCGACGCTATCTGCCTGTCGATAGCTCAACTGAAACTTTTACAATGTAAACTTTGAATGAACGACTACAATGAGTGCGCTTGATGTCCAGTAGAATGCTATTGTGTATCTAGTGCTTTTACTTAGATACTTGGGTCGTTGGTGGAGACAGCACACGGCTAATGCAGCTATAGTATTGCCTGAGGAATCGTGGCCTTAGAAAACTTTATTGTCAGACTAACTAGATATTCCTTTCAATGATGCTCATCTTTTAATGAGAAGCTGGTAAAATTAAGTTGGTTAATAGATAAGGAATGATATGCGACTGTGATCCGGACACACGTTTTAGTTTGATTAGAGAGCTCTGTAGTGATTTGATCAAAAATACCTGTAAAGTCGATATGAATAGATTATGTTCGGTATGTTACGTGTATACCAAACCAATTGCTGTAAAATGTGTGCATGCACCATCGTGCGTACCAACTTGAGTACTGAGTTGTACCAAAGCCAAGAAATCTGAGAATATGATGTCTACCGTGGTAATTAAAACATTATTTGATATTACAATTTTACATTATTTTACACCAAAGAAAAAAGAATGACGATAGCCGTGTGGTATTTAAATAATTTATGTTTTAACTTTTAAGTTTAAAATATTTGTATAGATTTTAAGCTTTTTGAGGTATCACATTTGGGCACTTCATCCCACTTCGAACTTCAAACGTTCAATGCTAGTCTTTCGGCGAGTGATCACCCCGTGGTTTTAAGTTTGCCTTTGGATTTGGTCCAGTGCATTGTGAGCCCGTCTGCTGCTGCCGTCCGTTTCGCTCAGCAGATGGACTGTTAGCACAAAATGCAGGCATTGATTACGATCGCCCGTATCTGCTTGCAAACATCCGACATTTGCTGTTTAGCTGTTTACTGTCAATCTGAACTCTACGAATATTAAATAAGGTGAATGCGGACATTGTGCGTGACTCCGCGTTTCGTGATGCTACCGATAATAATTTGAATATTGATATAAGTAATAAACTGGTATTACCTTTCCGGTTAGGTAACTGAGGATTTGGAGGCAAATTTAGAAATGTTAAACGTATAAACGAATAAATGATATATGATTTTCTCTTTCAAGTTCTACCTCTAATCTGCTATAGATTTCTCCCATTATAATATTTTTTAGTTCATACAAATAATAGTTTTTACCACCCGTAAGATTTATTCAGCTAATTATGTTCTGATATGAAATGAATATGTTTCTTGTTATAAGTAATAAATAAAATTACCGTGACCTATAAAATAGACCTCCTTCCAACGGCGGCGTACAAAAAAATGCATACATGCGTTAGATTGTGTCACATTATAATGTGACACAGTTCACCGAAAAGGTGGTGTTTTCATAAAGACCAATATCTGAATGAAAAAGGAATAAAAAAATAAATTCAAAACAGTTATCGCCGTCATTTTACTTAACAAAAGTATCAATAGAAATCAGACTAATGCTCAAAACTCATTCCATTTACAGAACGAAAACATAAAAATTACGCGACTTTTATCGGCATGAGCCAAATCCCGTCGGGTTTGCTTTAACTTTGAAAATGCATTTACAAAACGGAATGCGAAAAGAAATGTGGAAACAAAATGTGTTTATTTACAGACCATCAAATAAACCCCTCTGCGCGATGGTCTGTTGTATGATTTGCTTCAGTTGAACTGTCACATTTTGTCCTATTTGGAAAGTGTGTTCTTAGCCGGCCAAGTAGAAGGTGTTTTCATTACATTCTGGCAGTCTAAGAACAGGAAGATGGATATTTGCACCGTGAAATAGAAACAATAGGTGACGAACTAGACCTAATGAACCCAGCCTAACGTTATTCCCCACGTGGATGCAAAACATTCAAGACACACAACGCACGGCCTGTGTGCCATCCAATCTGAATTGCAAAATGCTCCCGACTCTCTCTTAATGTTTGCGACTATGCGGTACACGAGTATCTGCGTTTGTCGGTTTGGGACGTACCAATCCCTGGATCTCACATTTTGGCAACTAATAAGGTACACTTCAAAAACGAACTTCATAAACCAAGCTCCAGCACGGTACATATCATAATAAACTTAAGATTCTTTGAGGATGTCTGCGGAGGATAGTCACAGAAGTACATCAAATTATTACATTTGGCACCTAAACAGGAATAAATCGCTTTCAGCTATAAGGCCGCCCATTGTTCTTTGTTTAGTTACGCTTAACTACTGTGATGTATCCTTTTGTACAATATAGTGTTATCTACTTATTTATCTGAACATTACTTAAATATTTTGTAGTAAGTAGTTGGTTTATGTGACAGGTTGCAGGCTTGCAGTGTACGCTCCTACGGCTACGCATAAGCTTAGTCCAGGCTTGTTCTTTCTCCGTGGCATGTTTGCTTATGATTTGTGCGTGAAGAGTACCTACCGTGGTTCCATTGGAAACTCCCAAACTACGGTGCGGTTTTGGTAGATCGAATCGCATCAATTTCACTAATTGCAGACTGCATTGAAAGGATGCGTTATTTTGATCAATGAATTTTATTCAAAATGTTATCGTATTATCATCATATTTATTGTTATCCATAATTTCTTTGACTGGTCTCTCTGCTCAGTTGGTAGCTCTGCTTTCAGCGCCGAAAGTCGTGGATTCGATCCCCATCGAGAATAAATATTCGTGTGGTGAACGCAGATGTTTGTTCTTTGTGTGGGTGTTATTTGCATTGCTAAGTATGTATTATGAAACAAAATGTATATGAGTATTATCTTTCTTAATACTTCACATCAGATGAAACATCTGCTTGATCAGTAACATTTTAGTAAATTTCTATGCTTAAACTTCACAAATAGACAATCAATCCAATATCGTATAAAGAAAAAATATAGGCACTGTTTTTTTTTTACTGGCTTTTTATATTTTGACATTGTACAAAAAGAAATTCTTACGAGAATAACTTTACTTAATAAGATATTTTGTCTCTAGGTAATGAGGTTCCTGGCAGTTCATACAATTCCTAATTGCTAAAAATGTATAACCTACAGTTAGCTAACCTCTAGGTTTACCTAATTATAATTATTTATAATATTTTTTTATTTCGTTGAATAACTTTTTTAGTTTACTGTACGTTCTCATCACGCATTACCTTTTGTGGTCAACTTACAAAAGATTATGCAGCAACGAAACACACAGCACGTATATAGTAAACTCCAAAGAAACCTTATTTACTCGTCTCTTAAACCGTCGGTTATTACACACAGATACCCGATTCTTCTGTTCTACTTATCCACCCTCTCGATGGCATTAAGATGAGGGTGGGAGGACCGGGGGGGTGTTAGCGGTCAAGGTCACGCTCGGGGGCTGTTTACGTTCGCAATGATTGAAAAAATTCTCGTGTATAAACAAGGAAACTGCCATTGGATTTCAACTCTTTGGACTTTTTGGAGCTAGTTTCCGATTGTTTCTGGCTTTTTTTTTAAACCTTTACTAAAGAACATGTTTTAAAAGATTTAAACTATATTTCACTGTGTATCTAAATGTAATGTAGTAAAAATAAAAATAAATAAAAAAAAACGCTAAAGGCCTGAAGCCTATGTGGTTTCGTGGGTCCGACTCGGTTCTAAATTTTGTCGTTTTTATAAAAAACTGTTCTTTGGGGCTTGTGCCAACTAGCTCCACTAAAGCGTTCAAGATTTTCAGTGTTGAAAATACATCTAAGCACTTTCGTGCTTCAAAAAGCAAGTTTTACTGCCGGTACCGACTACCATGACAGATGCCTTAGGGAAACTAAAAAAACTCCGTCTGCAGAGCCGACTAGTTCATAAAAACGAACTTACTACAACAAGGTTAATCCTCTATGGACTTCTCATTACACCAACTTTCGTACGTATACCGGTGATCCGGTCTAGTAATTAACAGGTCGCCTCGTACTTTGTGGGAAGAGCTTAAATTCTACCCTCGACGCAAATCAATGTCAATGCTAATCCCGTCGAGCGATTGACGGCAACTTGTCCCAGAAGGTGTGCGGGCCAGCCATGGGGGAGCTCTGTTGGTTTAACTGCTTTACGAGATGAATATATAGGTACTAAACGAGACTAATTAACCAGAACTGTCTTATAGAAAACTGCGTGGCCCGATGTCCCGGTCACTCAACCCATAGGAAGCTAACATGTCAATTTGCAATGTCTGTACCTACTATTTTCGTGTCTTATTTTAATATGCTGTGTAGACTTTGAAGCGTAGCGTGTGTTGTCTTTGAAACTTTTGCTTTGGTATTATTGCATTGCATACGTCTAAGTGAAGTGGCACCACACTGGAACTTCACTGCTATTATTTTAGACTATTTTTGATTTGTAATAGGATCATATAAAAAAACGGTTTGAGGAGGCTTGGACGCATGGAACTGTCACCTAGACCCAACTAGCTTTAAGACGTAGTGCGCCTCAGTGGCTCCTTTCGTTCATTTGACACTTGTTTTCGAACTTTTAGATTCTACAACATACTGGTTTCCTCACGATGTTTTTCTTAACCGTTTAAGAGTACTGGCAGAGTGCACATACATTTTGGACAGAAAACCTCATGGGTCACACGACTGGATTTTAACCCACGAATTTAGAATCTGGAAAGCAGCACTGCTCTCACTAAGCCACCAGAACTCTTGTGGTTCAAGTGAAACCTTGGCAACAAAAACTATGGTGAGATTAGATTAGATCATACGTACCTCATACATGACAATTTAACGAGTCACAAACGAAATCAAAGTCCAAAGTTACATTAAACTCACAAGGATTTGAAATACCGAATCAAACTGCCACTTCAATGCATGTTACAATCGTTATAATATTACGGCGAGTTCCGAAATGCAAGCCTGATTTCCGCATAGTGCATACAGGCTAATAAATCAAATTTGGCCCGACGTATCCCTTGATAATTTGTTCTAATTGAAATTCAAGTCATTGACATGGGCAACGGGTGCTATAATCGAATCTCTGCGTCTCTCTACGCCTGTTTGGACGTGCCGCCGGTCCTAGATTAAAAGTCATGTTAGTGCACGTGTATTGCTTTGACAAGGTTTGATGATTCGAGGAAGTTTACACACAACAAGTTTACACGCAACACTGACGTACCTGTATTTTAGTGATGGTGCTTTTGATCGTCATCAAGTAACCATGGATCGATTTTTGTAATTGGTTTTGTTGAAATAATAATTCGACGGACTTCTCAGCTGTTGGTAGTACTACCTTCTGTGCCTTGGGTCGTGGGTTCGATACCCGCCGAGAACAAATATTTTGTGGTGAACACCAGTGTTTGTTTTTTGCCTGGGTGTTATATTGTATTCTTAGTATGTATTTACAAAAAATATGCATATATGTATATCAGATATCTGGTTCCCATAGTACAAGCTCTATACACTTTCTTGTCCACAATAATTAATAATATTAATTTATTTATTAAATCAGCCAACTTTTTCCATTTGTGTTAGTAGACTTAATCCTGGTTTCACGGATGACTAATCGTCCAATCAAATTTTTGACAGTTGTTTGTCTCAAATTTTATAAGCAAATATAATTTCGAACCCACAACCAACAATGCAGGAGGCCACGCTACTACCAACTAAGCTGCGAGGACCGTCAAAACGCAGCAACTAAGTACGTAGTTCTCTCAATCATCAAGTAAATCATCAAAAAACATCAAAAAGCTACATCGACCACGCAGCGCCACCGTACACTCGCAAACAATTCAGTGAACCCGATCAGAGTGATTTAAAGCCACAGGGCGGTTTATGTGGCATCATCGACAGGGTAAACAGGGTCCCACCAAAAATCGGCAGCTAGTTTTAACAATTCAACGCGCGCGAGGGTGAAAGTTCGGCGGTAAAAGTTGCGGTTTCGACCGACCGGCCCGTGCCTGTCATCCCTGTACTAACAGGTTGCCAGATTTGCTACTATTTTTACGTTGTGCCTAGTGATGGGACTCGACACACCTGTTGTGCTGGTTGAACTATTTAGTGTTTTTGATATAAAAAAATTGATGGTTTATTTGTGTAGTAATAAATACATTTGAAAGGTCTCCGTCTTCTAACTATTCTTTAGTTGAATGTTTGTATAAATCCGTTTTATTTCAGATTTCAAAACTAGAAGAGAAAAATAATTGAAGTTTAATTATAATTTGAGTTGAATTCTAAGTTCAAATGAAACTTCAAAACACAGCACAGTGAAGCAGTGAACGCAAGCGTCTTTTGCTTTTACTACCGGTGCGTGGTTGCCATTCGTGAATCTTTATTCCTTATAAGGATATTCTCTTCATTATCTAAGGATAGGTATCTGTTTTTCGGCTATTATATTACCCACCCAGAAAAAGCCTATACGCTGTTCCAGGTCACGAGCTATAACAGTTCCAAATTTCATCTGAATCCGTTCAGCTGCTAGAACACAAACAATGAAAAATCGTTGAGTGCATCAAATAAAATAATTCATTTCAAACGTTTAAACTGAGAACATCAGCGTCAATATTGAAGCACACCACTAAATTACCACGGCATATTTAAAAAAAAATAAAACGTACCATTATTGGAGTCTCACAAACGTTTCAAACGTCAAGCTGTCCCGGTTCTTAACAACTGATATCGACATGCGCTCTATATCGCATCCTCACTCATCGATATCGATAATAAAACTATCGACAAGAGCCATCCCTAGCGGCGACACCATAGTGATTGCGAATGATCCGCGCAAACCTACGCGAGGCCAATTAAACGGTTTTTACACCCGCACATTTGAGCCAAATTATGTTGGCCAGTTAACGTGATCGCATGTGTTCATGCCGCGCAAACAACTGTTGATTTTTGTATGCACAATAGTTTTTGCAAAACTAAGTGTAATCTCGATTTGTTGCGCATTTACTGGTGTTTGTGTTTTGTTTTCCGTTTTGCTTTGTTTTGGGCGATTAAAGTTAGCAAAAGAGCTTTCAGTATTACAATCAAATAAGCTAAACAACAAAATACCCGTGATTGAGAGAAAGTAAACTCATTGAATTAATTTAAATTCAGACTATTTTAATAATTGCACATTCTATATAGTAATTATTATTTACGTAAAAGGTAAAGTGATCATACAAAAAAACGGTAGGAACCAAGTCGTATTTTGTTGCAAGTCGGCAGCTGAAAAAAAAAGTTTTAAATATCAACGCATTGGTTCATAGGTCACACACGTCAGGAACGTGCCCTACGATGCACTGCCTTCAGGCCACCAAGTTAAGGTACATAGATGACACAAAACAGGCACATAGACCACGAGCTCTGCGTTTTTTTTACAATTCTTAATTTATAAGCCCCACTTTTTTCTGTGAGGTATAATTGATCTAGGTAGAGGTAACCAATCAACATCGGTTATAAGCATGTTGTTTTTTTTCTCATGAAAAGTGATAATCTACGGAGTTCACTAGGTTATTGAACTCTAAGTTCAGGACTCAAGGCATTGTTATAGCTTCAAATGATTATTACAGAGAGGTTCGACTTGAACAGCGGACTAATCAAGGCCTTTGACAGACTTTGGCCACTTATTAGAACCTTCGACACTCATGCAAATGAGAGCCTCCGAGAATGCGAACACGACATAATCAAAAGCTACGCTCGGCCATTGCATTTTTATAAGTATACTGATAATACTATCGCACAAGCTCTGCTTAGTTGGGGGCTTGATAGTGTTGTGTGGATGCATAATGTTTATTGATGGTTTATTTATTAACCGCAATATAATAAAAACGCTTTTTTTTTCAATTTAGCATATTTTTTTTCTTTTATAGATTCAATATTTGATTTATTTCTCTTTCACGCCCAAGTTTATGCCTTTTTCACAATTTTGTCGATCACTTTCTAACCATATATTTACATCAGATGATCATAACTACAGATTTATTTTTATTGATGACTAGCGGCCAGTCCCGGCTTCGCACGGGTAGACATTTATTAATTAAACACATATAAATATAGCCTATAATACTCAGGGTGAATGTAGCTCCCCAATGGTGAAATAATTTTTACGGTAGTTTTTGAGTTTATTCATTACAAACACACAAAAATACAAAATCTTTCCTCTTTATAATATTAGTATAGATAAAAAATATAGTTGTAATTCGTATAATATATTTTATCTCTTATAGATTTGATATTACCTGTCCTACTGGCAAAAACATGTCAATTATTCTCGTCGATCCTTCATGCTGTCAGTAGCCCGTGATGAATTAAATTCAGTGCGAAATCGTATAGGCCTGAAATAGTAAATTCGGTTAAAATATCAATATTCATGTCTGCCCTGTCGAATAGTTGTAAATTGTGACATTTATCGAAATCATGAGGATTCTGTAGATAATAATATATATTCGAACTTCCGAAAGTAACTTCAAATGATTCGATATTTTTTTATACACTGGCACGTCTATGAAATTGAACATTTGAGGTTCACTTTGACAAAAAGATGAAACAATCTTAGATGAGCCTCCATCCCATTCTCTCTTTTAAACTACAGTCCGCTTTTGTTTTACCTAAAAAGTAAATACAAAATAACAAAATAAAAAACAAAATGGTTGTCCTATGACAACCAGACTGTTATTTTGTATTTTACTTTCTGATCCTATGATCAGCATTGATTGTTAAGCTTAGCTTGGTGCTAGACGGGGCACTGTTCGAATGTATTTATATTTAATATAAACTTAAACGGCAGAATACGAATGCACGTATAATTCCTGAAAACGTTGAAGTGTTAAAGCCGAAACAATAATATTCAAGCCGCAAATCCAAGCAGCGTCGAAATTGTTTTCAGTAACCGCGAGTTGTTTCCGAAAAAATAATATCGGCGTTACAAAATGGCAACGTGACAAATCGTTGTTACAAGTCGTTGTGACAGAATGTCGAATAAAAAAATTACAAAATGTTTTTGTAAAATAAACGAACAAACTCCAGCCTGTCGCTCTGTTCGGGCGACATAGCGAAAATATTTATAAAAACTCAATAATTCAACGATTCAAAACTCGTCAACGACGAAATTTGGATGCGGGATATTATAGGAATAACACTGATTATAAAATATGCCTCTATTTAGCAACTTATTTTTAAATGTATAGAAACATCATAAAAAAAGGGAAGCGGTAAAAAGCAGATCCAATAACTCTTACAACCGGCAATCGTCAAGAATACAAGTTCTCGAACGGTGACTACGAGCTGGAAGACGAATCGTTGGACCCGGTGGACCGACGACATTTTGAAGATTGCGGGAAGTCGGGGAATACAGAGGGCTCAATTTTTTTCCTGGAGCATTTTGTATTATGCTGTTCATGGAGAAACAATTGCAAAATATTTACAAATAACATGAGGATGACGTAGACCCTTAAAAAAATCGAAAACATGTGTGCACAAAAGTAGCCTCTTTGGGGTGCTCCTAAAATGTTTTCACTACTGGTTCTTTCTGACACGATAAGAAGAAGAAGGTGAAACAAAAATTTAAGACAAAGTTATTATTTAGATTAAGAAAATTTGTTTCAAATTCAAATCAGATCTTAGAAAAACTTCTACTTTGACTTGAGCTCAATATAACATTGAAAAACTATAAAAACCATCGTTTAATTATTAATATTATACCATTATTTCAACATTTTATAGCTCTAATTAAAAATATTATTCGCATGTTTGAAATCTTCGGAGCATTAAGTAATACAAAAACGGCTGTTTTTTCTGCTAAATTTATTACTCACAATAAAACGTATGAATTATTTACTATGTAATTAATAATTCATTAGGCGATTCTATGATAACGGGAATAATATTTTAATTCGGGTGAAGCGAAAGGCGAAATGTTAGGATGTCGGTAGATCTGATTTTACACCCTCACGCACCATTCAGGGGTTTCAATTTATATTTATATCCGGGGAAAAAATACAAAAATCATCGATGCTGACACCTTTTTTTGTTCTACGACCATACCGACCATGCGGTAGACACCATCCCAAAATAACTTGTACCAAAAGACAAATCAGAAGAATCTATGTCAGTACAAACTTCTATGATAATTTATCTGAATTTAATAAAACATGTGCCTTAATTTTCAACACCGCAAATAATATTATATTCAGTTACCTTCGCTAATTTCATGAGTGCAATTTTACAAATTAAATGCACAAAACTGGCATTCACAAAAAATAAACGAAAATTGAAACGAGCGAGCGAGGTTATTTGTTCCTTTTTTATCATATAAGGAAGCTAGTTTGCAACCCCAAAGTTTGGTTTTACACCATTGGATGTCATTGTTTAATATTCCCCGATGTTTTTTGACAGTAAACATGCCTTCTATTGTAGATGATTTATATAGCTTCAGGAGCAACTGGTGTTTACTCATGCCCCTACTTACAGGACGCTATAGTGCCTAGGACAGGATTTTAGATGTACTAATAAGCTTACCCAGCAGTTATACTATCCTGACAGCTTAGCCGGCCTAATCCACAGGAAAGCCATGGTAACTACGTGCGGAACTGATTAAGCCGCGGGTTTTCTCCCGATGTTTTCCTTCACCGACAGTACACATACATAATATATGTCATGAAAGTGTACGCTGGCGGCATTTTACGCGTTATAAAATATGTGCCTATAAGTAGGAAGCTTAGATTTTGCTTGGTTGATTTTCATATATCGGTCGTAGGATTTCCCATTGTCCGGCAATTTGAATGCCTTCGGCGATCGGTGAACATTTAATCTTACCTCTTATTACTTTGCCATCGTTAGGAGCAGTCCCTTTATCGGGTTTTACACTTTGTTTTGCAGATTATATTCAGGATTATATCGTAATTCCAAGGAAACTTTTATCGCTTTTCTCCATCACGGTTTCTTTTCATATGAAATCAATTTAGTAATTACCTTTTTAAAATAATTGGATGTTTACAAATTAATAAAAACACTCACATCATCCTGAAGAAGTATTTATATTATGTCCGCCTTCCATAAACCTATTGATCAGGTGAGCGACGCATACGAATACTTATTTTACTGTCAACTTGAACTTAAATCTTTTCATCACACTGGTTCCTTCGAAACAGAGAAGAAGAAGACTTTCAACTTGGGCAATTTGATATTGTATGTATGTATGTGTTTTTTAACGATATCCTTGGCCACGTTCCTAACTTGCGTGACCTGCGTGGCAATTTGTTATAGTTACCACTTAACATCAGGTGGGTCAAATGCTTGAGAAAACAGAAAAAACGCTTGTTTTTTCTGTCCTGGGATCCAACCGCAAAATATGTAAATGCAAGTCACCGAAATGTATACGTTTTATTGTCCTAGAAACGTCACCGTATCCTTAGGGCTGTTGAGAGATACCAGCAACCCAAAACCATCCGAAGCCAGCACACCTTACCAGCTTATCATACCTTAGCAGCCTCACCATGAGAGGATTTATTGAAGAAGTGAATTTCAATACTCAAAGCCCAGCACGCAATCTACAGCACACCAGAAAACACCGTGAAGTTCCACTATCGAGACTACAATACTTTTTCAAAATTCATTATTTAAAGACGAACATGACGGAGATAACTGCGGATTCGACTGCGTTTTTTAGTTGTGTCAACAATCTTTGACTTGTTCCCGTGGCTTTATTTAAATAACTGAGCGTTTTAAACTTTTTTTTCAAAACTATTTTTATTAATCCTTGCTCTAGGTCCTACGAGTATACCAAAATTATTTATATTATTTTTTAAATAGCTCAACTGACCTAAACAGTCCCAATTGTAAGCGCCCTCAAGACGCTGCGCTGGCTGTATTTCCACGCTGAATGGGAACGCTGATGCACTGAATAGATAATCATCTGCCCTCAGGTTACACGTCGTTTTGAATAGAAAGGATTTTGAATAACTGAAAGGTCGAAACCTTTCAGTACTCCACGAAGTTACAACTCCAAGAAGACCAAATCTTAAAATCATGATCGAAACAAGATCAAATTTGCTGACGAATCAACTTCAGGAATATACGGTTTCATGAGACCATCCTTTGGCTACAATCTTACCTGATGGTAAGCGACGATGTAGCTGAGGTGTGTGTGTTTAAATTTATTTGTAGTAATAGCGGTGTTCTAGATTATGTCTGTATTGTTTTTTCATCAAATGCACCAATAATTTTATTTCGCCCTTATCTAAATATGTACCGTTCGTAATACAATAAAATCGGTTTTTCTTTACCAAATATTCAGGGCTTCAGAATTTTTACCGACTGACTAAAACAACAACGTGCGCCCCAAGCTCGCCGCGCTAAATATCTAAACAAATCGATCCCCTTGCATTAGGGTCCTACCCACTCATCGTTATCGATAAAAACATTATTATGCATATTTTTAATTTTATTTTGTTTCACCCCCGAGTGCAAGCGTCCCGCATTAAATCAATACCGGCATCGGTTCCGTTGGTTTATTTTGTGCGCGTTTGTGCTCTTTTCGACTGCTGCCTTATGAGCCAGTTCTGAAAGCCGGACTATGCATAGAATTCCCTTCGATAAAATTTCTACCCAGGTTATTTTCATCATTTTTTGTGAGGAAACAGATAAAACATAAGCTTAACCCGAAAAAGGCATGCATGCCTTTCTGCCGTCATTGGATGAGACGGAGGCAGGTGTTTGGTATTTCGAAAATGTTTTCTAATTGATTGGCACTGTAAAGTTAAGTCAGAAAACACATTGAGGTTAATACCATAATTGAGATGTTTAAGGGATCGAGGATTTGTCCACTAGATTTGATAACTAGTATTATTTGAACTGTAAAGTAAAAAAAACCTTGAAATTAAAACTGATCATAGTTTTATGATATGCTTGTTGGTTGCCTGTAATTCTAGGCTTGGTCGCGTGGAACTAGGACCTAGACTCACCTAGCTTTAAGACGTTACAAAGTGATCCTTGTAATACTACTGAATAAATATGTATATTTGACTTTGATCGTTTTTTCCACTAATTATTGATAGCAGCAAAAGTTAAAGTAGCGACCACAAACGTGGAAAATCAATGGCTAGGTGGCTGGAGAAGGCTCAGAATAATAGTTTTTCTTGGAAATTATAGGGTAGGCCTACGTCCAGTAGCGGACTTCCTCTGATGATGGAACTTCACTGCCATTATTTTCGATTATTGTCTAGCTAGACTAAAGATTTATAAAAGGCTTCATTATTATGCAGTCTTTTCCTTACTTCAACTGGACTTTTTAAAGTTTGTAAAGGTCTGAAAATCCGGCTGAACCACGAATCATCCCTAAATTCCCCGCCAAGCACAGTGCACCTTCTCTGCGTCTAATGGACGTTGGCCGGACATCCACGACCTCTGCTTTCACCATAAAGCTTTGGTTCTACTAAAACACTCACCGTCATTTTCACAACGTACTACGTCATTTTAACAACGTCACACCTGCTAGACGATCAATAAATAATATTAACGGATATTCCACACAGAACTATCTAGCCTCAAACTAAGCAAGGCTTGTCTAATGGGAACCAGACCGCTATACATTAGTATAGGTATTTAAAATTTCTAAAAATTAGCCTTGAGTGTTTATGTCATCAACCTTTGGTAAAGATGGCAATAGTTTAACCATTGCCTATCTTCTGACGAATTTTTATGGCTGAAGGCCGCTTATTTTAGAAGTTGAGATGTGGTAGCCATAATTATGGGCAGCAGTGGACATTTTGATACGATACTAGTTACGACCTACGGATTGCGGTCACCGCTTTTAAGAAGAATAACGCAATGTTTTTTAGAGGCTAATGCACGGTCCGGATCGGAAAAGGGGACAGAGGACTTCGTTTTGTAATTACATAAAAACGACTCGGGATTTAGGTGTATTCTGAAATCGGGATGGAAAGATGGGATTTGGAAAACAGCACGTAGGGTTAATGCATCAATACAACCCAATTCGTTTGCCCTAGATTAAATTTTAACCCAGGATGTCTAAGAGCACGCCTGTTTTTACGCCTGTTTTTGGGTCTGTGTGTGTGCTACGAATGTATTTTTGCTCTTCGATATCTGATGAGTGCAAGGAGTGCTAAAGCCATTTTAATCCGCTGGAGGATAAAGTAAAATTGAATTTTAACATTTTGTGCACTAGTTTTGTGAATTCTAAAATCCATAAACCTATTTACTTTACATACATGGTGCCAAATTTATCATACAACCTTTTTTGATTCGTTAAAAACACAGACTCGGAACCTTCTTGGTGTGTTACTTTTATTTTAATTTGCATTACGCGCGCTATTTTCCTACCTACTGCAGACTTCCGTTTCATTTGAATTTTTCTTAGTATAATAAATAAGTAATTTAAATAAAGCACACTGTTATTTACAATGTTATATTGTAACAACATAATAACACGATTATATCAATTTATGTTTTCATTATGTAATTATGCTAATCCTTACGAGATTACGCAGATCGCGACCGGACGGAAGAGCCTCGCAAAAAGCGACAATTCGTGTAAATGCGGCACTCGTGTGGGCCAGTTCCTTCATCTTTGTGTTCTATTAAATAACTCTAATGGACACATCCTCAGCATGTTTCCGTTGAGTGACACAGGAGATGTAATAGTCAGCACAGTGACTTGCTTGGTGCACACTGAATGGGTTTGCAACCTATTGCGTGTCTATAACTTTATAGTCCGTTTTTTTTTTGGTTTCTTTTGTGTGAGCCTCGTTTGCGACTTCCAATATTCGCTACTTCAAAGCTGGAAGCTTTCATCTGACTAAGTACTTCTTTTATTCTCAAGCCTCATGATTTACTAAAAATTTACTGCCTATCATATAATATATATTCTTAATTTTCACACAGCTTTACAATAAATAATAAATAAATAAATAAATAAAAACTTTTTATTTCAGACCTTGATCCATAGGGGTTAGTAACACGACAAAATAACTTAGAAACTATGTAAATAAATGATTCTTATTCTTATTTTTCCTATTCCTATAACCCTTTGAGCAGGCGAAAAAAACTACAATACCGAAATTTATCAAAAACATCACCGCACATTGATTGGTTAGGAATAAACTAACGCCACGATCCACAAGCGCCACGTCGTATCACTATCTTGATCTAAAGTGGCACACACGCAATAGCTTTTAGCTAATCTGTGGTCACCAACAACACTATTCACATATTCAAGGACGTGCCAAGACGCATCTAGTTTGAATCTAAAGGATGCGCCTAGATCTGGGGCGTTTCCTTCATCCAATTATTGTGTTAGTCATTGTGATTCGAGATGAGAACTGTAAGAATAAAGGTGAATCAAATAGTTAACAATACGTAGCTTTGATCTCACATTGGGTCTATTAGGCGCATTAAAACAGTGTTTTTTTAGCATTAGACTTTGTGCTATATCTGATGCACTGATTCGGATCAGTTGAGCTATCGAGATCGTTTGTAATGGTATTCAGATAGCTTAGCTGTTGCATGTTGATGCGCCATAATATATAAGATGTGGTCTACTAATTAATAGCTCGACAACTCGAAATATAATACATAAATAATTCATTGATCAATAATAGCAACGAAGTCTCGAATCATTTGCAATTCTGATTTATTGAATTCGAGTTACAAGCCTGGCGAAAGTAAATATCATCAGTGACGTTTGATCAGACATCGATGGAGTTTTACAGCAAGCTTTTCTCTTCACGTACCGATATTTTATCACTCAAATAAGTGTTCAATCATAACTTGCACAATTTAGATGTGGCAGTGGTAATGTAATTATTACTTCCCACTTGAACGTCAACTCGCTCTGTAGTACCAACGTATAACCGCTAAAGTCCATGGTACTAGAGAGCCACAGATTATATACCCCCTTTAGGATTCGATTTTCTTCATTATCTGTGCCACAGAGTTGTTGTGCGTCTATACTAGATGACGCTTTTATCCTTCCTCTAAAGATTTCAGGCAAAAGTTCCCGCGTCCAGCAACAAAAATATAAAAAAAAAATTGTCAACAGAGCGAGTACTTTTTTTTCTTTACGTGCCACTATTTCATAACTCAAGTAAGATCGATGAGCTCAGTCCTATATAAGCTGCCCAATTTAGATGTGGCAGTGATATGTAAACTTTACTACTTCACTGGCAAAGTGCACATACTTTTTTGAGCAGGAAAAAATATTGGTGCAAGACCGGATTGGAACCCTCGACTGTAGGATACGAAGGCGCTACTACTAGACCACCTCTCTCAGGTAAACAATAGCACGCAAGAAGGCATAATGCAATGAGGTTATTATGTCTGTGAACTATATAAATAATAATTTCTCGACGTCGAAGTTAAATGTCTAATGCCTAGCTAGCCCCATGAAGCAAATACCGCGACATTATAAATAATTCATTCATGATAGGCTAGTGATGTGCAAGTGCAACCCTCGATGCTATAAAAATATAGAAACAAAAGCAAGAAATGCTGTTTTCCGACGTAAAAACATTAACACTACACAATTTTACTAAATAAATACTTTATAAAAAAAAATATTTGTGCGTCGTAAGAAATATAGAAACAACGAGAATAATACTTTAGTATAAATATAGGTACCTATATAAACCCAGGCACAATATTTCCTCATAACTATAAAATTATTTTAAAATTTACTAGCAGTTATATGAACTTAATCCGGTCGTCATATTGTTTGGCGTTAGATGGCGCTGTGTGTCACCGATATATATTTTCATCTATGAATAAAAAAGATACCCAATTATTATTGGGCCCACTAAATTAAATAAGGCTGAATTATCATATATTAGTCTATCTCATTTTTTTTATTAGATATTTGTATTCAAGTAAAAATTTACCTCCCTGTGATTTGCCTCTCAGTTCAGTTGTTAAGTAGCTCTGCCTTCTAAGCCGTTTCGTGCGTTCGATCCCCACCGAGAACAAATATTTGTATGGTGAACGCAGATGTTTGTTCTCTGTCTGGGTGTTATATTGTATTCTAAGTATGTATTTACAAACAAAAATGTATATAAGTATCATATTAAATCTGGTTCCCTTAGTACAATCTCTGCTTAGTTCTGGGCTAAATAGATTGTCTTTAAAAAAAATTAATATGTTTTTTCCTTATTTTCTGCATCTATCTTTTCTCAATTCGTGAAATTCTTCACTAATCTCACGTCACAAATCTTGACATCACTCTTTTTTTGTGCTGTTGGTTTTCATACAAATAAATTCAATAACCTTAAACAATCCATCTTTCAAACTCAAACTCACACTCATTCAATACAACTGCAAGAATCACTTTGGAACGTCTTAAAGCTAGGTGAGTCTAGGTGCCAGTTCCACGCGACCAAGCCTAGAAGAACAGGCAACAAACTACGGCTCGGTTGCTACCGTTTTTTTTATATGATCCTTTTTCAAATCAAAAATAGTCTATAATAATATCAGTGAAGTTCCAGTGTGGTGCCACTTCACTTTCAATCAATCATCCAGGTCAATCATCCAGGTCAGTCTTTTCTCAGCCCTACTATATCGGTCAAGCCATTTTACTTGAGCTATTAAAAGTACTTACCTACTAACTGACATGATAACGATCTAGTTAAACCAATTATATCTAAGCTAAGTATATTTCAATTTTCTTTTTCTTTTTGCGATTTACAGTAATTGTTGAAATGGAAGTTATGTTTTTCCATTGGAAAGTAAGTAGTAAAATAATGGAAGACAAAGGGTAACCCCTCACCTGATAGGCTGACGACATTACGAAGATCGTGAAAAGTTAAAGAGAGGGCTATCGTTCTTGCTGGAGATTTGTCTGGCCTCTCAGCTCAGTTGGCAGTGCTCTGCCTTCTGCGCCGAAGGCTGTGAGTTCGTCCCCACCGAGAACAAATATTTGTGTTGTGAATGCAGATGTTTTGTTCTCGTCTATCTGGGTGTTATATGGTATTCGAAGTATGTATTTAATAAAAAATATGCATGTAGTATATCAAATATCTGGTTCCCATAGTACTCTCTTACTCTGCTTAATTTGGGACTAAATAGAGTTTTGTGGGTCGGGTTGTCCACAATATTTTTTTTTTATTTATTTATAAGTGAGGCATATCCAGATTAGCCAGCAATAGACTTCTTCAGATAATGATGATAAGATATTATTGATAATCAATAAAGCATTATCTCTTATTTGGTTTGCTTGTTTTAATGTCTAACCAGAACTTTAGTTTTAGAGACGAGATATCTTGAAATTTTTTCGGCATAACATTAATAACTTACAAAAACCAAATCGATATTATTAAAAGCAATTACAAAAACGAATGAACTGTTAACATAACAATAGTTTCCGAAATCAAAATTCTTTGTTAATTATTTACTAGGGCTTTGCCCAACCCCATTATTAGAAACTTAGGGCTGTGAGACGCACTCGTTCAATTCATTACTTTGCTAAATATTGATTGCTTTGCTTTTTTTCCGGTATAAAACTGAGAAATTGTATGGGCAATGTTATAGGCAACGGTTACCGCTTAACATCAGGTAGACCATAAGCTTTTTCTATCAGAAAGTTCAATCATTAAGAAAAATAGCATAGGTTAGCATACTTTTTACCCGACTATGGCGAAGCCAAAAAAAGGATTAGATCTGGTAGATTCTGTTGAAAAAAAAAATTGGCACAAACGGTCACTGACGCTATTTGTAATACAACACTATCAAGCGTATATAATAAAGATAGATTATCTCGTAGAGTATATAAAGGATGTAAATTTAGTATGGAGAAGTAGCACCAGTTGACGGAGAAAATGAGAAGTAATCGGCTAGCGTGGGATGGACCTGTTATGAGGAGAGAAGAATGTCATGTGACAAAAAAGTATTAGGTATAATTTAAGATGGATTGGATATAGAGGTAGAGAGGTATCCCTAAGAAAAGATGGATGTGTGAGAGATGATATTATGTCTAAGAAAGAAGTGAGTACTGAGATGACGGATGATAACGGATAATGGAAGAAAAAGACACGTTGCTCACACCTTGTGTGATAAGGGTAGAAAAAAGAAGCAGACATATACATAGTGACAGCCCTTAAAGTGTAATCTATTATTTGAAAAGGCGATCCCTTTCACAAGCACGACAATTAGCTAATAAACAACAGCCCGCCTGAATATTTTATGTTACTATTACCCAATCGAAGAGCTCGAGCGCTTCAGTTGATTTATTTATTTCATAGCCTACGGATTCTTTATTTTGAAAGTTATTTCGGTCGATAAATAACAGGGAACTTTGCCTTTTTCAATATAAAGCATACAATCACTTGACATCGAAAAATATTCATAGCGATCGAGAATGTAGACTAAACTTTTCATTTTATAACTTTACTGGACGCCTTTCGAAGTGCCGACCCAATGAAATGGACGGGCGATGGTAACATACATGAAAGTCGGTGGATGAAACAGGCTCAAAAACATTTTTCCTAGAAATATATTGGAAAAGCCTACGAACAAGCTGATGTTTATGACAGGGCAAATCACAGTCTCATATAATCTATACTATACATATCTATAATATTATAAAGTTGAGAAGTTTGATTGTTTGGTTGAACGCGCTAATCTCAGGAAGTGCTGGTCCAAATTTAAAAATTATTTTTGTGTTTGTTAGTACATTTATTGAGGAAGGGTATAGGCTAAATAACATCACGCTTCAACGGATCGTGCGAAGCTGGAGCGGATCGCTAGTATATTATAATATTCTTCTAACCATCATGTTTATGCATTGAACAATTTGAATATATTTATGATGTAGCGCGGCGTATGCAGTTGCACGAGGGAAGTGGATGGAAAATCACAAAAAAAGCAATTGACCTAAATACGCACCCTTTACACGTGACCGCATAATAATAACACATCAATCGATTATATCTTAACCCTAAAAGCCATGCTCAGCTGTTTTGGCGCGCGCGGTGAGCTCGTCGCCTGCGCACCGACCTGGTTTTGGGGCACCGCGCATGTGCCGCTTGCAATATGGCGGACCCCATCGACACCGCACCAAACGAATAAATCCGCACCCCCACGTATTGTTTGCACCCATTACAATTATATCGAGACCGTTACTCAACCTTTGTTTATACCGAAAGGGTCGCAAGCATTTTTGGTAGCTGCAGCCCAAAGGCAATTCAGCTGTTGCCCGTCAGTGTTCTTTTAAACATTTCAACGTGCATTTTGCATGTTTCATTTTTTCAAGCGTCTTTTTGAGCAAAAGCCGAACGTAAATTTTTGTTTTCTTTTTATTTGTATGTGTACCAAAGTGCCTCAGCTTCAAGTGAGCAAACCTATACACAAATATAAAATGGCTATTTGTACTTCTTTTACTACTTTGACAGTGAATAAATATGAATGTGGCGTACCGATTTATTTTCAAAATAAGTAAATAAATATTATTCGTTACTGCTCTCAGTAACGAACAATATTTATTTACTTATTTTGATTCAGGGTAGCTTTGAGAAAGTTAAATATTTAACCGTACCACGTTAAATATTTATTTACCGTGTTACCAGAATAACCAACTGGTAAAACATGGCAAATTTAATGTTGTTTTTATCTTTTGCAGATTTATTATTTATTTGGAATGGTATTTTTTATACAAATGACTACAGAAATGATCACGACTTATAAAAGAACCTTCGTTTAAATTGGTACATTATTATAATAATTGGCATTACATTGTATTTGATAGTTTAACAGATATTAATTGAAAACTTCGTCCTTCTTTATCTACTCGTATCTGTACCGTTCATTCCATGACTGACTATCTTCTAAAGTACATATTTAACTATATTAATTGCCTTCATTTTCAAATTATGATAATGAATCATAATTTATTAACATATTCAATTTCAGTAAAAGTAGGGCGGTTAGGTTAGTCTATCTATTTGAACCAGAAGCTCTTTGCGTAGCAAATTGTATAAGTGATTGCTTAGAACATGACAAAGTATAGAAGGTAATTGAAGAAATGCCCCAGCTTTAATAGTACCTTAATGCATTCCATGTCTTGCGTTATACGTTAATAAAATATTCAGCCTGAAGACGACCACTACAAGGCCTGGACATATGTCACTCATTGCAGGAAGATCGATTAGTGTATTCCATGTCTGCTCTGCTCTTAACTATGGAAGCACCTATTTATTTCTTTACACCTGTTCATAATGCATTGTTCTCGAAGTAAACTGTCGTGACGTACCTGGTTCCAACGGAAGATCAGCGTGTTATTGCCTACACCAAAGACAACCTCAACAAAATTTGTAGTTTTAAAAACGAAAGTAGATAATAAAGTTGCAGCAGATCCGCAACCATTCCCAAAAAATAAATTCTATCCACAGCAAGCTTTAAACAACTAACATTCATAATAAAAATCAAATATCTAAGCTTAAGCAAGACAGAAATTTCATCATAAAAGCAGGGCGTTGAGAGTAAAGACCACTTGAAAAACATACCTATTCAGATTTTATTCTCTTTTCATATTCCTTAGTATGTTTATTGCCTCTAGAGGAGGCATTCAGGCAAGCTTGCCGATTCATACTGGCTGGAGAGAGCAAGTTTCACACTTACGGGAATCGGCGCGTATGTTGAAGCATAGTGCTCCAACCAGTGGACTAATTTAATGAGGGTGCCTTACAACCGCCGTCTTTTATGTTGCATTAAAATGTTATTTACATAGAAATTACATAATTAAGGTACTACAGCGTTATCTTCAGCGTTTTGAGAGGTGTCGCTTTGTTCGCCTCCCTGATTCCACATCGCACTATTCAAATCAACTTGCTATTTGTTAATTAGCTTTTCAATCTCTTTTTCCTTTTTTATTCCTTTTCTTATGGTTGGTTTAACTTGAATCTTGAGATTATGTTAACGATCTGGTAGTAAAGATCACTTTTTTTTCACTTGTATATTTTTGTTACTTTAACCAAATCGGTTGGATAGATTTTTCCATTTTTTTATTGAACTGTTTATAAAAAACTATGTTAAGTTGGTTATATTATTTAAGTGTGTAAGACTCAGTTTGATGATTTATTTTTTAATTTAATTACCACTCAGGTTAGAAAGGGGAACAGTTAGTCTTTGTTTGAGATAGCCGAGCCGTAGCAGGTGCGAATTTCTACACAGTAGAAAGTGGAGACTTGCATTTTTATGAAAGGCTTTTTGAAGTGTTTTAAGTGTGCTTACTTACCTACTTGGGTAGGGCGGGCGTGTATCGTTTTAAAATGGGGGGAGACTGGTCTAGGTCTAATGGTCTCTTTTGCCTAAAATGACACATTTTTTTTGAAATTTCAGATCAATGCTAGCTCCACGTCGGATTGCATTAAAATGCCAGCCTTCTGAGAACGGTTTTTTTTAACGAAACTGCGGAGATTTGTCCGAAGCGAAAAATATTTTAAGCATGTATTTTTAAGAATACTTAGGTACAGAAATTGCAGGCAATAGCTCCTAGAACCAATAGCCGTTAGAGAAAGGTTCAGCTGACAATCTTGAACTGAAAGACGTTTCTCTCGATGGACCTAACAAAATGTAAGAACGTGGAAACTCTGCGAATGGAGAAAGCTCATCAGTGTTTGCCCTTTGTCTAACAGTGAACTGCCTGAAGCTAACGGTTAGAGTTTCCTGGTTTAATGTTTGTTACCTTTTGGTAAGTCAAGAAATTCCAAATTCCTGAACTCAAGAAAGCACTTACGTTAAAAATAAACTTTAATTATGACAGAGCCCTTTGAGAAAAACTCCGACTAGTTGGTTGCTACGAACCTCTTGTCTCTAGCGGATATTACATCTCGACAAATCACTCCGTTTATACGCGACGCAATTCGCGTTTTACTTTACGAAGGTGTCATCAAAGGGCTATCACAGTAGGGCTGGCACTTCCATAAAATGCTGCTCATTTTATTTTTAATAAATTACATTTTGTTTACCCGTAAATCTAACTCAACTCGTGGTGATCATTGTTGTTTTAAAAGAAGGCTTATAAAGGTATTTCAACTGTTTTCCTTTCTCATTGATCGTTGGAAGATTTCCGAGAGCGAATGCAAATATGTATGTTTATAAACTACTATTAAATAACAATTGGTATATCAAAGTGCCTCACTTTCACTTATGCTGACAGTAATGTCACTCCCACTGAATACAAAAAAACTACACGCGTAACTGAGGGATGTTTTCGCGCATAACGGCTGTCAGGTTGAACCGCAACTTTAAAACGCAGTTTGACTCACCTAAGGGGTCTTATTAATAATCCTGGCGTAGCGTTGGACTAGTTAATCCGTGTTTTGTCTCTTGCATTGACATGCAATTGTCAACTCGAGCAAATGTGACAAAACACGGATTAACTAGTCCAACGTTACGCCAGGATTATTAATAGCACCCTAGGGGTGTTATTAATAATCCTGGCGTAGCGTTGGACTAGTTAATCCGTGTTTTGTCTCTTGCATTGACATGCAATTGTCAACTCGAACAAACGTGACAAAACACGATTTAACTACTCCAGCGTTGCGCCAGGATTGTTAATAACACCCTAGGTGTATAGTAAAAAAACATAACCCTAGAATACAAAATGACATTTTAATGTGTACTTATTATTATACTCGTATTAACTCATGCATGACATTCAACTGAATTTAGAATTCAACCTCAAAGACGCCCGGAAAGAAAATAGTTTTATGTAAAACTGTATGTATACGAGTATTTCAAAAAGCGTTAACAACCTATAAGGGTAAGTTAAAGTCATCTGTGGCAGCACTTTGTTTCCTAAAGCCTACCGACACTCAATAATCGTGCGTGTAGGCTGTGAAACGGTTACACTTCTCCGGAAAGTGTTTGCCTGTCATACAGCTTCGCATTCTAAAAGCTCTAAGCTCTAAAGAGAAGGTAGAAGTTTTTTTTAGTTTTCGTTGTAAATCAAATTCTTTCAAGTGTTGCAATGGATGTTTTTTTTTGTAATCTAGCTTATTAGGCGGCCACGACACCATTTCGTCGAAACTGAAAGGCAAGCTCTGTAAATAAAAATAATAAATAACTTTCCAGCTTTTGCCTGAGTGCCACTCGTGCCCAAAATACCGGCAGACTTCAACGCGGCCACAAATAGCACAACTGAAATGGTTATAATTTTTTTAAATAATTTCCGAGGCGTCAACGCTGAAAAATGGATTTATAATAATTTACCAAACTGCGAGTAGGAGAAGTAGCGGACGATGGAATTCCTATAGTTCCATCGTATGCGTAAAAATTCAAGATATGTTTTTCAAAGTGTATACGACTTGCCCATTAGTAAATACGCTGAATTATTGGAACAACACAAACCCTTAAACGCAATACGTACCAAGCTCATATCAAAATTGTTATCCTAACAAATTTCAAAGCTCAGCCCAATTACATAGGAAAGCTTAAATAAAAATACAAAAGCTCAATCTAAAGCTAATCTAAGCCAATCAATATTGTTACGGAGAACTGGACGTTTTACTGAAAAAAAATATTTATTTGCGATTGGTTCTTAAGGCACCTCTACACGAGCGAAAAAAGCACACATTACATTCTTACAATGACTTTAATATTTAAATTGGCTCACGATCTTCCTTGGTGCATGTGACGTCTGTACAGACGAAAGATTTATTTCAATAATAAAGCAGATTTAAGAAAAAAAGATACCTACTTTATGAGTTTGCCTCCATTTTCGATATTTTATGAAATTTTCGTATAAACTTATAATAAAGAGTAAAAATAAGTATGCAGTTATTACACTCAAAACTAATATGGACGCAATTTATTCTGTCAAACATGCAAGAGTTTAAAAATACCGACTAGTAAAATATACAACGAAGAATGACGAATACTATAATATTTTTCTAAACAGCTCTTTGCGCGAGGTGTAGCCTTAACCACCCCTCACTCATAATACTCATATTAAATTGTCTGTTTCGTAAACATTTCGTTGCTGTAGGTAGTAGGTAGGTACTATCGATTGTTATTCCCGTATTTCACTGTCAACTAAATTGTGGAGCTTTTATTTGGTTTGTCTTCTATTAGCTACAGACGCTTTTATTGCATGCTCAAATGTTTCTAAACCATTCTATTCGATAGTTTCAAAAGTATATAGCTCAAAGATACGCAACGAGCTATGGAGATAACTATTCTGGGAGTTTCACTACGATGATAGAATCAGAAATGAGGTAATCCGTAGAAGAACCAAGGTCACCGACATAGCTCGTAGAATTAGTAAGTTGAAGTGACAATGGGCAGGTCATATAGCTCGACGAACCGACAACCGTTGGGGAATAATGGTTCTCGAATAGCGACTACGAACCGGAAGACGAATCGTAAGGCGCCCACCTACCAGATGGACCAACGACATTGTTAAGATCGCCGGAAGTCTTTATATGACAAGGGCTCAGAAACTATAATTATTATAAAACCCAAATTAGAATTTAGAATAGCGTTTATCTTATCTTATACCTTTAAACGAGAAAATCTTGTATATATATATATATATTTAGGATCTCGACAACTGCACCAACGATTTTCACGAAATTTAGTATACAGGGGTTTTCGGGGGCGATAAATTGATCTAGCTAGGATTCATTTTAAGAAAATGATTATTTCTTTCCGAGTGCAATAATTAAACGTAAACTGAATATGTGACTGCTCCTGCCATCTATTGACGATTGTGAGCAACTAACTGCAAGCATGTCCAGCAGATGGCGTTGTTCAGTAAGAATAAACCAGTAAAGATGATAATATGACTCTTATGATTTCTTAAAAATACAAATTAACGAAAAAAAATCCAAGCGAAGCTCGGTTACCAACTACTAGTTTTTTATAACGGTTTAAACTAAGCACAGGTAAAACGCTTTCCACGAAAATGCAACCAGAATCTAAAATTTACATTCGCCCGCAACGATATATTATTGATTGCATATATTTGTATATTTTACGGAGTGTTATTGTTATCTATTGTTCTTGTATTGTGTAAATAAATAGAACGACGGGTTTGGTAGAATAACAACGTCGCCTTCAACCGGCTGTTTTGCCCCGCGGCTGTATTTTTTTTTAACCGGAGGGTCTGATTTCTAAGTGTGGTATGGTATCCACGACAGCAAGCAGTCGTTTGTAGGTAGCTGAAGGTGACGGTAACTTACGGATTTGACAGTCTGTGTTAAGTACGTATCAATCATTCTTACACAGAACTGATCTGATTTTGAACCAGCTTCATCTGATGACTTCGTGCGTCCATCACCATATTTTGGTAGGACGATCGTGGGTGGTCGTGGTCGTCCTACGCATCGTGGTTGCCATTAGAAAACCTTTATACTCACACGATTGTTGGTTTTTCAAGCCAGGCCACTGCAAGTTCCTTTTACAAAATATGTTTCCTGAAAAGCTTACCCACAAACTCAGGTACTCTCCAGTTAGTGCGTCGGTATGATGTACTTACCTGAAATAAGAAAATGAAGGTAAGTTTCAAATCATATCTTTGTTATACTCACAAATCGCGTCATAATTAAATAAAACAAATATTAATATGATATTCTTTAAACAGATTCATTCCTTCTCAAAGAGCAGCTTGTTGGCTCGCCGAAGATGGGCATAGCTCTATGTAATTAGACCAATTTAAATCTTAATTAATATTAATTGTCGGACGTCGGCATAACGAATCTGTCGTATAAGTACTGCGGCGCACAAAAGTCATAATGAATAACTTAAATTTAATTAAATTAACGACGTGAAAGTTTGAATTTTCAGTTTTGGAACGGAGCGCGTTCGCCGTTCAACGTCATCTTTGAAGTTTGAAGCGTTCTCGAGTGTAAGGGCCTACGCCGTTAAGTGTAGCACTTTTTTACTTGACTGTACCGTAAAATAATACGTACTTCTACCGTCGCTGGACTCATTGTGACGCTAATACAATACTTTGTCCTATTAGGAACTAATCCGGATGTTGGCATTTATTATTCTATTACATTAGAAAAATTATACCTACACTACAATACAGGGTACACTAGTTTGATAACGGCTCCTGTACGGTATCTCATAAACCGTGCATTTCTCCGGGATATAAGTAAGCCCGGCATTTTCTGACCCCAAAACTATCAGTATCTATGCAAAAAATTACAATATCTTTAATATTAGTGGGATCGGAACGTGATCACGTAAAACGCAAAGAAAGAATAACGAGGTTCACGATAACCAATGCAAATGGAACATGAGAATTCCATGAATCTTTTATTGTTAACGACCACGATGGAGTGTAAAAAATAGACCGTTTCGTGTCGTTTTATAAAGCAATTTCTAAATTAGGTATTAGAAAATACAACGTTTCCAATAATCCTACCGGAAGGAAGATTATTGGATTTAATTGAAAGTAGCTCTTGTAAGGTCATAAATGTATATGACTCACCTACAGCTGATTAGCTTTGCGCTTATATGTTTTACTTAATTCTGGAAGTGCCATACAAATCTGATTGAAAAGTTGGTTCAAATGTAAATCATCTGTAAGGTTTATTCGGAAATTAAATGCCTCGATAATATTAAACAATAACTGAAAAACAATATCAGCACTCATAAACAGAGCTGCAGAACCAATTACCTGCCAAGTAAATCTAGTAATAGCAACTGGAGAAATGAAAATAAAATCTAAGCAGAGTGAACAGCTTCACAGAATCGAGTGGTCGATTAAAATGTATCGCCTCGCATCGCACTAATGAGTGTAAACGCGCCCCAAGCGACGTTGCCTGCAGAAACCATTCATTAAAATTATTAAAAAGCCCAGAATAATGTTTCCTTTTAAACTATGTCGAGTAAAAGCGGCTCATATTCAATAAACGGAAAAACAGCGTCGGGAAAAATGGTCCGAGACGACGACATTATAGAAAAACAAACAATACTCTACCAAGAAAATTGTATCGTAAACAGCGTTCTAAGCGTGGCTAAGTGCTGCGTTAATTATTAGTTTAAGTATTCATAAAAGCGAGCGGAAGCGGACACGTATTTCGACTTTATAGTCGCGGGTTGCAACTTGCAGCTGTTGTTTGGAGGACGGACTCCGGCCAGTCGCAAGCCTGTCGCCTGGCTGTCGCTGGCGTCCCTACCTCATCTCCACACATTCCTTTGAGGAATTTAATAACGATGGTATTTGACCAAATTGTTGTCATATTTGTTGAAGAAATGGAGAAAGGTGTTTTCAGTCTTCACAACAAATTCTTTCATATAACAATTCGTTTCTTACAGGTTTTGCGAAATCCATGGTTGCAACAGAGTACTATGTAGTGTCCTTTAGTCGTAAGAGGCGACTAAGGGAACACCCCTGTTTCCTGAGTACTTCATCCTCTTGCCAAGCTTGATGACTGCCGCAAACCCCCAGGTTATGGTTTAGTGAAGCTTATATGTCCAGCAGTGGGCCTTATACATGAAGCACTGATGGCCTAGTGGCCACGGCCTTAGAATCGGAGAGCAACGCCGAGCGCCGCTCGGCCGTGGGAACCAGTTATGTAACAATGAGTTTTCTGTCCAAAAATGAATGTGCACTATGCCAGTACTCTCAAACGGTGAAGGAAAACATCGTGGGGGAATCGGCATGTCGTAGAATCTAAAAGTTCGAAAACATGTGTCAAGTGAAAAGAGCCTCTTTGATGCGCACATAAAATCCTTTCACCACACTCGGTTCGAAATAACCGGTGACACGTTAAGAAGACAGGCTGATGCTGTTTTGTTCTAATCGCAAATGTATAAATAAATACTAGTGATTTTAATTGATTATCATGATGAGTGATCGATCCTATAAAAAAAGAAACATAATTACAATTCAACTATATAAAACAATTAACTTATAAATGGATGGATTGGATCACGTGTAATTATAAAGTAGCACTCAACTTTTTTTCAAAATAATTATATTATTATACCTGTTTCTGGCTCTAGTTTGAGTCCGTGTGAGTGTTGACTAAATAAATCCCACGTCAAAACGTCACGCACACAGTATAATACACTGGTGAGCACTCACACGGACCCAAAACCAGAGCCAGATACAGAGCCAGACAGAGCTTGTGGTAGACCTGCAGAATTGAATGTCTATCTAGTCAAAATTAAGCTTTCAAACGACATGCTTGCTTACATTATGCTGGACAAGCGGCTTTGGGAAATGTAAATGGAGCCAATAGGTACTGTCAGTGGGTAAGCTTAAGCTTTGACAACGATAGTTTCTAAAATAATACTATTGCCACTTGTGTTTCTCATGCTGCCTTCCTACAGTGCGTGGTTCTGCAGATCATCACGCACAGCGCACGACGACGCACGGCAACGCATACAGTAAGGGCTCCTGTGCTAACCGCGCACCTCGGCGCACGAGACCGTTCCCATGGTGTATCGTGCGAGCTGATCCGCCTCCGTGCGCGATATCACACACCGGTGGGAAGGGGCTATCAGACACGGTAAACATTCTTTTTTGATCCTTTGAGAATTATTTGATCAGAGGCACAGTAGTTTATAAAGATATAGAAAAGTTCTAAGGTTCTTTAGAACCTTAGAACTTATAAGTTCTCTAGAGTTGTGGAATACTGAAATACTCTTCCTGCCGAGGTTTTTCCTAATAGATTACAGCATGGCCCTTCAAGAAGGGCGTTTAAAAACATTTAAAGGGTCAGCAACGCACGAGTGATGCCTCTGGTGTTGCAAGCGGCCATAGGATACGGTAACCGTTGCTAACTATGTTGTATAAAAAAAAGCAGCCAAGTGCGAGTCGGACTCGCCCATGAAGGGTTCCGTAGCATCAATTAACATAATTTATAGGTTTTTGTAGTTCGTCGAAAGGTAAATTGCGGCTTACGATGTATGACGTATAAAAAAAAAACTACTGACTAGATCTCGTTCAAACCAAATATCGTTGGAAGTTTGCATAGTAATGTACAACATATATTTTTTTTGGATTTATCATTCTCTTATTTTAGAAGTTAGAGGGGGGGGGACCAACTTTTTTCCACTTTGGAAGTGTCTCTCGCGCAAACTATTCCGTTTAGAAAAAAAACGATATTAGAAACCTCAACATCATTTTTGAAGACCTATCCATAAATACCCCACACGTATGGGTTTGATGAAAAATAATTTTTTGAGTTTCAGTTTCAAGTATGGGGACCCGCAAAATTTATAGTTTTTTTCTATTTTTGTGTAAAAACCTTAATGCGGTTCACGAAATACATCTATTCACCAAGTTTCATCAGTCTAGCTCTTATGGTTTCGGAGAAAAATGGCTGTGACACGGCCGGACAGACAGACAGACAGACAGACAGACAGACAGACAGACAGACATGACGAATCTATAAGGGTTCCGTTTTTGCCATTTGGCTACGGAACCCTAAAAAGTTGGTTTTCCGTACGTAACAAGTTGCACGCCTATCGCCGCTTCTAGATATTTCGTTTTAAAATATTTGTTGTTCAAACACGAATTTTTGACACCAAACCTACGTTATTTCAGTACGTCAATTCCGAGATTTTACTGATGGAAAGTCATATTACAAGAAAGTGCTGATATGGATGAGGATGGTGGTTAAGTATAGAAGAAGAGGTAGACCAAAGAAAAGATGGATGGACTATGGTAAGTGATATGAGCAAGAAAGGAGTGAGCACTGAGATGACGAATTATAGAGGTGAGTGGAAGAAGAATCAATAATAAATAAATAAATAATGCAGACAACCCACACAACACTATCTAGCCCCAAACAAAGCAGAGCTTGTACTATGGGAACCAGATAGCTGATATAATACTTCATTACTTTTTTTTGTAAATACATACATAGAATACAATATAACACCCAGACAGCGAACAAACGTCTGTGTTCACCACACAAATATTTGCTCCCGGTGGGGATCGAACCCACGCCCTACAGCACAGAAAGCAGAGCTACTACCAACTGAGCTGTGAAGGCAGTCAAGAAGGCCTGTTGTGCCATGAATTTCGAGATTTCGCTTCAAGTTTTGTGTTTTGTGAGTTTCTGAATGGGTTCGTCTTAAATCGCAAGAGTTTCCAGCTCGCCAGATAAGGTTTTATATCACGTCTCCAAACAAAACCCACTGGAAAAGCGGGAGCTTGTACAGTGGGATACAGCTCAAGTTACCTAAAAACAAAGAATAATGGCTCTTACAGCAAGGACATAAGAGCTAGCAGTGTATAGTCTGATGCGTATCCTTGTGTACTACAGCTCAATATTGCCGGTAAAGCGACTCGGTAATTCGATGTTTCCATGACACAATCTAATATAATTCCACTCCGTCGCAGTAAATAGCATTAAATAACTAAATGCACTTCGATCGTAGCGAGGTGAGTTCCATCGGACATTCACTTATAATAATTGAACGGGATTTAATAAAAGCTTCCACTTGACAGTGCATTTTCTGTATGCCTCAAGTTGGTGGACGCAGTGCAGTGTATAGTAGGGCACGTTCCAGAAGTGCGTGTCCTACGAGACAAAGGTGACTGGCCTCTAGCTCAGTTGGTAGTAGCTCTGCCTTCTGCGCCGTAGGTCGTGGGTTCGATCCCCACCGAGAACAAATATTTGTGTGGTGAACATAAATGTTTGTTCTCAGTCTGGGAGTTATATTGTATTCTAAGTATATATTTACAAAAAAAAAATGTATTCAAGTATTATATCAGCTATCTGGTTCCCATATTACAAGCTCTGCTTAGTTTGGGGCTGGGTAGTGTTGTGTGCATTGTCCAGAATATTTATTATTATTTATTTATTTAATGCTTTGTTTTGGCAATGGTTAACTTTATCATTCGGTGGGTCAAACCATCAGCAAGTTGAATAAATAAAATTTAGAAACCATTTTAATTATTTATTATTAAAGGAAAATATCCTATTTCGGAAATTACTATAGTTGGGAAATACCCATGAACATTATATTCTTACATTAAATTGGACAGCCCTCACAGCTTAGTTGTTATAGTAGCTCTGCCTTCTGCGCCGTAGGCCTTAGGTTCGATCCCCACCGAGAACAAATATTTATGATTTTTGTTCTCTGTTTGGGTGTTATATTGTATTTTAAGTAGGTATGTATTTAAGGCCTGCGCACACCTAGTTCGCTGGCGATCAGTGAATAGCTGTCAAATATCGCTGTCAGATTTGAGATTTGATAGCGATATTTGACAGCGTTTCGCTGATCGCTACCGCCAGCGAACTAGGTGTGCGCAGGCCTTTACAAAAATATATATATATTATGTATTGTATCAGCCATCTGGTTCCCATTCAGCAAAAGTCAACAAAGCTCAAACAAAACAACTAATAACGTTAAAAGGCAGTGCATCAACTAAGTTGAGGCGTCGAATGTTTATTTCGCATCTTGCCATGTTGCAAGTACCATATGGTTACCCGACAGGAAACAAAACATGAAATGAAATAGGCATTGTGGCTCGTGCTGAACGAACCAATGTGGTGAATGGTTGCAGAGTCCTTTCATAACCGTACCCTACGCCCATACAATGCAAAACAATAGATCTTTGAGACAATGGTGCAGATGCTGAAACCTAATTGTAACTAACACTGATGGTACATTTACTACATTTGCACGTGGTCCTCGAGTAAAATAAAGTAAAAACTTTACTTGCACGTGGCCAAAAAACTTCCGATGACTTTGACTTTTTTTTTTCAGGTGTGTGCAAGATTACTTTGGTTTGACTTTATGGGGGGGGGGTACGATTTCCATACAAACTTAATTTACACAACTATGGGCGAATAAAGTATTAATGTACACTGAAATAGCTGTAATAGGCTTTTAAAGTGGTCCTTATTACCGGGCAGTTATATAAAGTTGGAGTGTCAGCCGTTGGTCGTGGCAGTCGAGGCTTCAGAAAAAGAACTAACAGACTTTTACGACTATTTTGAGACATATGTTTTAAGCTCATTCAAGTATTCAATGCCAAGTACCCGTTAGAAAGAATGACGAAAAAATTACTTTTTTGGTTTTTTATTAATATTTCTGTTATCCTACAGTTTTCTCCAACTTTATATAACTGGCCGGCAATAAAGACCACTGTAAAATTCTATTACAGCTATTTCAGTGTACATTTATACTTTGTTTGCCCATAGTTGTGTAAATTCAGTTTGTATCGGAATCGAACAACCTTATGAACAAATTTTTATTTTTTTATTTTTGTATCTTTTAAAAAATACTTAAGTTATCTATGTATTATAAATAGCACTAACGAAAGCCCTAAGGTTTCATTACAAGTTAGTAACTAGGAAGTTATGTGAATTCCAAAAAACAATCTACGTCATGGCTTGACAAATGTTGGAGCCAGTACCTACAGTTAAACATGCGCTGAGTTTCATTAGCGGTCAACCATCCAAATCATTGTTAAAAAACAATTTAACACCTTCAGCTATATCTAGTAGTATCATATTGCCTTAATTTAGTCGATGAAAGAACTATGGCTCGTTTTCGACTGAATTTTCAATTCAAAATGCATAAACACATTGTAGTCATAATAAGCAATTAACACAATGATGGGGTCTGTCTGTCTGTCTCTCCGTATCAATGAACTGCAATGATAGCAGGTGGGGCAATAAATGCTACCGAAACAAATCGGAGGGACAATGAAGGGTCTGTACAGACCTATTTTACACGACCCGTTTGTAAAAAGATTGGCAGATATTTTGTTCACATAAAAATGTAAGTTGCAGTATTTTACTTATTGATAATTAAGTTGGTCGCATGGAACTGGCACCAAGACTCACCTAGCTTTAAGACGTTTCAAAGTGATTCTTGTAATCCTACTGAATAAACACATTTTTGATTTAATTTAGATTTTTATACGATCCAATTAACATAACTTAGAATTAATTAAAAAAAAATTAAATAATCGATCTAAATTTTGACAAAAATGCAATACTTACGCTATAAGATCAAGGTATTAGAAGAGGGGAAACAAGAGACAAAGTTCTTTAACCTTTAAAATAAAGTATTTTAATCGAAATTACTTTAATCTTTTTTTAATGATCCTAACAGCTGTTATGTCATGGCTTCCGAGAAGACCAGGGCACTGCATGCATATTGGGCAGCCCTAAGTTACGCACACAGCAGCAAAACGACCACAGCCGTCACCCACACACACGTACAACAACACTGTAACTCGCGGGAAGGTCGCCACTATTAATAAATGGAATAAGAATAAAAATGTAATTATAATTATTTGCCCGCATTCGTGCCAGCGCCATGTTAGTACTGATAGTAATAGTTGAGGGAACAATAAAATATACTTTAATTAGCTTCGCCGACGTCGTTCGGAGGTCAGTGAACTTTGAGCAATTTTATGTTAGACGATTACCTCTTGCAACTTTGTTATAAGACTTTTTAAACTAAGATTATGATAATTTTATATTAATCTATGAGACTCGTGAACTCGTACATTTTCAGCCAGTTACGGAAGCTTAAGAACATTTTGATGATTTAAAGTAGATTTTTTCCTTTAAATTTGACTAGTAGAGCTATTTAATTTGAAGATTTGTCTTGTTTTAAATTATTAAACAACCAATTTTGTTGATTGTACAATTTTGTAACCTAATATAATATAATAGTGTACGACTGTGATATACATTATGTATGTAGTGTATGTAGGCAATAAATTAGACCGTTTTTTTATTCATCATCATCATCAGCCTGAAGAAGTCCACTGCTGGACATAGGCCTCCCCTACACATTTCCAGGAAGAACGATTCTGAGCTCTTTCCACCCACCAACCATTTAACAATGTCGTTTGTCCAACTCGTACTCGTTTTTTTATTTTCGCGGTTCTATAAAATATTTAAAATCGTATCGGGTAGTATAATAAGTGATATGCACTTACGCCTCACAAGTCAATGCAACATTGTGTCAACTCTAAAAACGAGACAACACTTTTTTATTCTTTTTTGATATCAATTATTGCTAAATTTGCTGGCAGTGTCTGACCATTCAATTTGATATTATACTGGTTTACTCAATTATAGGTGGCATGGGTAACATTGTATCTTTGCAATATATATCCATACTAGCCTATCCCGGCTTCGCACGGGTGGAAATTTATTTTTTAAACACATATAGCCTATGTTACTCAAGGTGAATATAGCTTTCCAATGGTGAAAGAGTTTTTGAAATCAGCACAGTAGTTTAAAAAACTGAACCAATTTATCAAATATCGCGAGCAGCTAAAAAATCATAGTTTTCGTAGAAATTTTACTTGTTTATGTACGACAACCAGTTAGTTACTTATAAGAAGGAAAACGGGTAAGGATCAAAATTTTGCTAAATTGTGTGCAATCGGATAGCACACAAATCAGTTGCTCGCCATTATCTCAAATCAAATCAAAATCTTTATTCAGTTCAATTACAAGAATCACTTTGAAACGTCTTAAAGCTAGGTGAGTCTAGGTTGCCAGTTCCACGCGACCAAGCCTAGAAGAACAGGCAACAAACTACGGCTCGGTTCCTACCGTTTTTTTTAAATAATATCTAATAATAATTTCAATTATCTTCCAAAAGGTCAAATTGTGCGAGCGAAGTACATCGACAGTTGCCTTCGCCTTGAAATAAGATTACTTGCAATGAGATTAATTAAACTTGTGTCTGGCGTTCGAAGAGAAATGATGCATTTTACGTATTTTATTTTATTCTTATGCACAAGACTCTTGCCAAACAGCCTATTACATACGCTTTATAGCTGTCATTGTATACTTAATAGCAGAATACATTTTAATGCTAGCGAAATTTATTAACTTGTATAGCTAGACTAATATTATAAAGAGGAAATATTTGTATGTTTGTAATGAATAAACTCAAAAACTACCGTGCTGATTTCAAAAAGTTTTTGACCATCGGAAAGCTACATTCACCCTGAGTAACATAGGCTATATTTATGTGTTTTAAAAATAAATATCTACTCGTGCGAAGCCGGGACAGGCCGCTAGTCATTATTAGGGGCAAAGTATAAGGAGTGAGAAGTTGTTTCTTGGACTTCAGCGTTTTAAACCATTTCCTCTGCTCTAATAAGGATTTATTCTTATATGACTAAGAACTTAAAATAAACCTTATTAAAAGGTCATAAGAATCAAACTCAATGATGTTAGACGTCATATTTGAGATCTTTGATGATTCACGCTGACGCACACTGTAAATCCAGACAATTTCGCAAACGATTTTAACTTGCTCAAGACAACTAAGCCAATTTTACAGTACTGTCTTTTTAATTCAGTACAAAATACACCACACTAATAATTCATTATTTTACCTCAAAGTAATTACCACTCAACAATGTTTCAAGAAAACAGTACAACTTATCTACAATGTTAGGTTGTTTGAGAAAAAATAGGTTACCAACAATTATTATACATTCTTCCTTACTTTTTTATAGGTAGAGAAAGACAGGAGACAAGATAGAATGAGAGAGCATGTCGACGTGTCCCCTAACTACTTTCGCACAATAGATGAAGTATCATATCTTTTGTCTAGCGAGTACAATTATAACCCGGGGTAATATTTTACGTGTCAGCAGCTCGTAGCTTTATTTTATTTGTTTATTACAACAATGACGATCGTTAAAATATACGGGCGTATTTAGGAGTGAGGAGCTTCGACCTACTTCAGCTCAAATGTTGAAAAACGCGGGTATTATATTAAAAATTTACGTTGCTGAACTTTTGTCTTTGGGCAGGGTTTTTTTTAAATACAAGAGTTACATTTTAACGAACAGTTTGCGTAATTGTTCACAAGCATCTGTTATATAACAATTTAATTTCATAAAGTTTTTTTTTTGCTAGAGATGTTTAAAATATTTGTTCATTTCATTATAGAGTTCCATCTGGAATTAACAATACAATATTTTTAGCCACACATTCCAACTTGACTGTTACAAAGAATTAGTTTACGTTATTTTATATCTAACAAAAAATGCGCATTTTTATTAAATACAATGACATAAACTATTTCATTTTTAAACAATGCCTCACGAAATCATGTAGCAGAAAAACGAAAACATCTATTAAGCCGAGTTACAATGGCTATACATCAACGGGACGACCGCGATAAATTAATTAAAATACGGAAAGAATATTATATTGTACACAGTATAATGTACGCAGTAATACATCTCCATACAGCCGTCCTATGCGAATACCGCTGAGAGAATACGGTACAACATATCATTCCGACTACGCGTATGTATTGATCAACCATTGCATAAACAGTAGGTAAAAAAAAAATCGGTTGTCTGTAAAGTCGGTTTACTGACGATAGTTGAACGTGATAACGTCATAAGAAAATACTCGCGGACTCGCGGACTCGCGGACTCGGTCTCGGACTCGGACTCGGACTCGAACTCTCGGACCCGAACCCGGAACCCGACCGAACCCTTACCCTTACCCTCATTTACCCTTACCCTCATTTACCCTTACCCTCATTTACCCTTACCCATTACCCGACCCGGGCTCGGGCTCAGGTAAATGGAACGACGAAACGACGTAACGACGCATGAGTCATGTTTTTTCGTGCGTGCAGCCGGCTCCATCGATTTATAAGACGTTATCACGTCAAAAATATTATCGACATTCCAAACAACACTATCAACTAGCACCAAACTAAGCAGAGCTTCTAATATTGGAGCCAGATAACTGTACGGTTTTGGGAAAAGGACATCCCTACTAAGACCGAGCGACGAGACACATCACTAGTCGGAGGTAGAAAGATGGCGTCGTGATGATTGTTTGCCGTGTTTTAAAGATAAACAAAGTTTTAGCTTTAATCAATGGATAGTTTTTGCCTGAATAATACCATACTTTTTGTATAATTATATACAAATAATGTACTTATTAGTTGGGAAGAGGATGATCGATTGATTCGTGTGATACATTTTTGATGAAGGTATGCATTTTATACTTAGCTGTCATTATTTTCCACAAAAAAAGTAATTATGAGGCATAAGTGGATTGCATTATACCTAGCTACGTATTTGTTACTTGCTAGGTAATTACGTTTTTACCAACGTATTCTTGCATTTAGCTGCTAGCTTGGCGAACTTATTTTTGTTGAGACACTATCCCAATAAATGCTACGCTAACGGTGTTTCTATAAACAGTAAAATAGAATAATGACACAAAAATAGTGTATTCAACAGTGTGGAACGCGCCTGACTCCCATCCAACAGAATAAGAAATAGTTGCTATACACGCTTTGCTACCAACATTGTAATCAAATCATACAATGTCGGATAATAAATGGAAAAAGAGCGACAATAGAAACTAACGACTCGCAAATAGGCATCTAATATTTAAATTACATATAAATATACGTTTGTCTGTGGTTTCGGTTCGTCGGACCGTTTAATGCGAGGTATTTTATTGGCGTCACTTCCGCAGAGGACACTTCGAACTTTACCCAGTAGGCCTGTGTGAGTGTTGACTAAATAAATACTACGTCAAAACGTCACACACACAGTATAATGCACTGGTGAGCACTCACACAGACTCAAACCGAGAGCCAGAGATCTGTCTCTGGCTCTCGTTTTGAGTCTGTGTGAGTGCTCACCTCATGGTAGGCCTACAGCTCTTTTGAGTTGATAAATTAAAATAATTTAGCCTTACATTGCAATGTTAGGTCAGTCAGCTGTAGTATGGTTCTACAATAATAATATTGTATTATATCATATAGCTTTCATCAGCCTCCAGCCTTCCTCAGCCTTGAAAAAAACCACAGGAAAAAACAGAGACCTACATCTGAGGAAGCATCAACAATCAACTCATTTGAAGAACATAAAATAACGAACATCTGTAGCAAGCAAAGTGAAGTGAGTCTTATAATAAACTCTATTATTATTCAGACAGTTTTGCAACAGGCATTACCTATACTTTACTAAGACAAAGGTAGGTACAGTTGGCTGCACTAAAACAAACACAAATCGTAAATTTGTAACGAGGCGAGCATAATAATTTCTATAAATTAATCTACTTATAAATCACAAAAATATGATTTACTCGTACGTACTACAATGTTTATTGTAATTCTGGGATACCATTTGAAAAACTCACACATCTTCGTGCAACCGACTGTACCTACTCGATAAAAAATTACGATACTTTGTGTTGAAGTATATCATTAAGTCTATTCAAAATAATTATCAAAAATTCCGGATGTGGGAATCGAAGTCCCCACCCCTATCTTTGTATAAAACCACATTCATACTGGCTTCTTTACATCTTCTAAGAAAATTAAACGCATGTATTGAAAATAGTAATTGGCCCAGTGAACAGTGCAACTATTCCCTAGTCAATGTACCTACTTATTATGAAGTAAAAGACGGTAGATGAATAAAAACTTGCCGCGCTGTAGTAATTATGGCGTGACTTCAATATTCATTACAATTAGGCTCAAATGTAAAAAGGGCAGACTTTGTATCACTTATACCAGGTAATTTCACTACTTAACCGCGTAACTCGCGTCGGCGATCAGTGAAACGCTGGCAAATTTGACAGCGATATTTGACAGCGTTTCACTGATCGCGATTGCCAGCGACCTAGGTGTGCTTAGGCCTTTACTATTGAATTCATTTTGGGGTCTTATTAATAATCCTAGCGTAGCGTTGGACTAGTTGATCCGTGTTTTGTCTCTTGCATTGATATGCAATTGTCAACTCGAACAAATGTGACAAAACACGATTTAACTACTCCAGCGTTGTGCCAGGATTACTAATAACACCCTTAAGTTTAAGATGACGACAAAAGAGAGAGACCATAATGACAGATAAAACAACGCCTCCAAGCTACAAATGTAGAACGTATTTATATTAATTGAAGTTTAGCATAAGCCAAGTGTCCACATGTCCGCGTTGTAAGTATCAGACGCACCGAATTAAACATATTCTAGTATTCTTTGTATCTTCTACTGATCCACACCATACGTATACATAAAGCTATATGTATAGCATAGCAAGCAAGGAGAAGAGCCGTGGACCAGGCTCAGTGGCGTGTCTTGGGAGACCAACGTCCAGCAGTGGACTGACAAAGGTTGATGATGATGATGATGAAAGCCAATGTCGATCCTAGACAGATTCACAAAGATAAAAAAACTAATTTATATTCAGCCATCTTATAGATTCTAATTAGCGTTCCTGAATCAAGGAAATCTTCTGGAGCAAAAGAAGAGAAAAAGAATACGAACAATGGTATTTAATTAAATCAGTTTACGTGAAAAGCTTGTAACTTCAGGTCTACTACAGTAAGTCTACTAAGCTATCGTGCTACGCGCAGAGTTCTCGAATCGTTTTTATTCCGACGCGATAAGGTTCATTATTAAACTGCTTAAAAACAGGAGCCTAGGGATTAGGGATTTAGTCGGTCTGTCTCGTATTACACTAATGTTACTAACTAACTAATAATGATATAAAATCAACGCACATTCTTAACCAAAAACCCGGAGTAGGTATGCCATTTTGTAAATGATTTATATTACACAAATAAATAATTGTATACTTCGTATTTAAATAGCTAAACGCGAGCGAAGTCACGGATTTCAGTAGTAGTGTATGAGTGCATTTTTTAGTTTATGTACTACTAATATTAGAACAAAAGACAATATTTGATCTTAAAACTGTTTGCTATGGTTTGACTGTGACATTTTCGTTTAAATTTGCGCAATAGTTTCCATGTGAATGAATGAACGAATGAATAGTGTTGCGAAACAAGAACTTACACTAATACATAATAATTAAATTTCTATGTGAAACTTGTGTATCGCAACATTTGTTTATTACATTACATGTATGATAATATAGTTATAGGCACATTATGGTTACCTGATGCTGCTGCAAGCTTAATACATGATGATTGACCGAACAAAAGCAGCCTAGAATCAATCAGAGCATGTCGAATCAGTTAATGAAGTCTCATTGACGCACGCAACGGGATTATAACCCTTTAGGTCAAAGGACAAGGTCGATTCTCTTATGTCAACTGTCGAACGTGGTATAATTCGACAATGGCGATTCTGTTGCATGTAACAGCAATATAACAGAAAATAAATAAGTATTATAATAAATTATAGTTTAAAAAACTAAAAAAAAACGCGAATTGAACTAAAAAGTTAAAAAAAAAATTATATTATTGTACAAAAAGCGTGGGGTGCTTTTTATAATAACTTCAGATATAATAGACTATTGATAAAATATTTACAACAATCAAAATCAAGCCCCCCACGATTTTTGTACAATAATATAAATTTTTCAATTGATTATTACAGTTTTATTTTTAACTTTTTAGTTCAATTAGTTATAAAAGCCTTTTTTTTAAACTATAATTTCATTTTTACTTTTTACATTTTTTTTTTTTCATTTTTTTTTTCATATTATTGCATTGTCATCGACCTTTGACAGGTGCGTGCAAAGTTTGAATCAAATCTGATGTTCAAAGTAGGTTTTTTTTTTATTTTTTCATATTTTTTTTAATTTTTTTTTCATATTATTGCATTGTCATCGACCTTTGACAGGTGTGCAAAGTTTGAATCAAATCTGATCGTTCAAAGTAGGACAAAATCGAGCTCAAAGGGGTCGGTTACATACAAACTTACAAACATACATAGGTACAGGTGAAGCTAATAAAAGCGTTATAAAAAGCAAGTGTGTGTACGTATGTCCAGGGTTTTCTCTATCTCCGCCGTCTAGGATCTACTCGTCGCTGTGGTGGTAAATACCCCTCGGTCTCATGCTGTGAGTAGGGGCAGTTTGGACGGAAGTGGGTGGTTGTGGGCAAAAGTTTCGAAATCCATGTCTTATCGTTTTCTATCACACAAGGACTTTACAAAAAAATCTAGATGTTGAAGTATTCCAGAATAGAATGCACCTAAACATTCTAGAATGTTATTTAACATTCTGGATCCCATCGTACAAGCTTTGCTTAGTTTGAGGCCAGATAATGTTACGAGTAGTACGTGCTACATTGGCACGAATTATCTGATAAATCTCATAACTGGAAAAAGACGTAAATACAAAACTCTTGCTGTGTTAGTATGTAAATGTTGTACCCGTTGCCAAAAGGTCGTTATGAAATTATTTATATAATTATGTAAAAAATCTTATACAAAGTAAAAAATATTTACATTTGACGCCGCAGTCGTGGTAATATATTAATAGAACTTAATTGGGTATGAGACTTTATGAAGGACTTTGTAAATCCTTGTGTCCTTGTCTGTGAAACAAACTTGTTGCACAAACTCGTATTACATTATATTAGTCGGATTAAAAAAAATACCAGCGCGTGTCAAATTCGCAAAAAGCGCTTTGCTTCCACTTTTTAATGCAACTGCCAAAGAGTGGCACTCTTTCCGTCGTCAATATTTCCGGAGCATTAAAACCTTGGATTTTTCAAGTCAAGAGTGAACAAGTAGATAATAGCTAAGCGAGCTCCACTTTAGGCTACATTTTCACTTTTCATCAGGTGTGATGGCAGTCAAATGTCACAATAAAAACTCCTTGGTAGCCATGTTTTTAAGTAAATAAGATCCTTCCATTTTTAAATGAAATGACAGATATGAATTTACTATGTAATTTATTTAGCAGCGCTACACTAGACAGACTTGGATTTCCGTACAACTTTTGCCGGCCAAAAGTTTCACGTTTTAAGTTTTTTTTTTTTTTTTACTTTTTTTTAGTTATCGTACAATTTCTTAGCAATCAGTTAGATTAGTAATAATCAGTCTAACACTGCGTACAGCGTGGCGCGGCTGGGGAGTAGCACTTTCTGGCCGCGCCACCAACTTCGTCAAATTTCTCTTGAACCTTCATAGTACAATTTTTTTTAATCAACGTACAAAAACGAACAATTGTATTACCTTCCATTGGTATAACTTGCATTGAAATTAGAGCTTGTGGCGCGGCTGGAAAGTATCACACCGCTGCTCGCATGTATTTGGCTAGTTCAGCAATTTCGATTTATCTCGAAGAAGTTTGACAAAATAATACTCAAACCTAGCATATTTGAGAAAAATACCCTTATTTCACTAGCTTAAAATTCTAAGCTTCATTATGAGTCAGTTTTCTACGAAGTTGCATTATTATTATAATAAAAATGGTTTGTATTTTGTTGCATAAAACATAAATTAATTTATGCAAAGTATCTACCAGCCAGTAAACGTGGACCGGTGTTTGCTACGTCGCCGGAGCTTTACTATAGCGTTTTAATTCCTAGTATAATAAGTATTATGCATCGTCATCATCAGCTGGAAAAGGTACATAGCTGGACGAAGGGTCTGGATATTACTATGGTTTTGAAGCTAAGTCCCTTTGTACAAACAAAACAGGCCTTTGCATCTATTGTAGAGGATTTTTATAGCGTCAGGAGCAACTGGTGCTTACTCATGCCCTACTTGCGGGACGCTATAGCTCCTGGGACAGGGTTTTACTTATTGATAAAAAAAATATCACCTCCAATTCATATTTCATATAAATCATAATGAGGGTCATATTTTCTTTATCAATAAGTTTCTGAAAAAAAGGAAAACATACGAGCACGTATACCTATAGCAGATCTGGATTTTATGAGTCAAAATGGTTACTCTAGAGGCATTATCTTGGGAGGAAATAGGGGACTACGTGTGTATGGAGAGTCGCCTGTGTGATTCCCTCTTAAAAGACACGCGTCGCCGCGTGTACGACACTTTGAATTTGTATTGCGGTAGTCGCTTCGACCAAAATCGCCGGATATCGTAGACTTGCGTAGTGTTGTGTACGAAGAGGCTTAGCCTAAGTTTTTTGCCTGTTCAACTAGGCTGGGTCGACCGGAATTGGCGCCTATAAAGACATAGCACCTAGTTTGCAATGCGTTTCTATTGTGTAAGGGATCCTTGGGATTTTATTCTGTATTCGAAGCAAAAAGAAATAAATGACTTGAAAATGACCACAAGACTGTCTAAACCTTTTCCGTTCATGTCTAGTTTTTTATAACTTGCTACCTAGTCACGTGTTAAATAAATGTGCATAGTTTATACTGACATTATAAATTATATTATTCTAATACATAAACGAAGCATAATCACGGTAGTTATCAGATAATCCCTAACTCCTAGCGCCAATGGTGCGAGTATGGTCAGATTTAAATCAATATTAGTTGTGGGCGATTGTTAATTCAGTCATTGTAAGCTGATTGGAGCCATTCAATTTGCTAACAAGCTAATTATTAGCAATTTCTGCGTTGACTGTACAAAACTGAACACCTTGGAACTAAAAAAACCTCAAGACTGGCCTCTCAGCTCAGTTGGTAGTAACTGTTCCTTCTACGCCGTATAGGTAATGGGTTCGATCTCCACCGAGATCAAATATGTTGAACGCAGATGTTTGTCCTCTGTCTGGGAACATACTGTATTATAAGTATGTATTTACAAAAAAAATGTATTATAATCAGCTATCTGGTTCCCATAGTTCAAGCTCTGCTTAATTTGAGGCTGGATAGTGTTGTGTAGATTGTCCATAATATTTATTTATCAGAAAGGAAATTACTTTTTGTAGTCTGACACTTGACCGCAAACTCACCTGACGTTAAATGATGCGATTAAAGGTGTAGCGCGCTCACCTTTCAGATTAGTTTTGTAAGTGTGAATTTAAAGGGTGCTTCTGTTAAAAACGCTAAAGTTACAAGTGTCAAATTTTATGCAGTGGACTTCTTTATGCTGATGAAAATAAGGCTCATCAAATGGAAGCCGTATCAAAACATTGAAAAGATGTTCTTTGCACCCTACCTCTAATCCGGATCAATACACAGTAAACAAATTGAGTTGCCATGGCAAGATACTGGTTTTTAATATCGCCGTGGTTTAACATAATATAATATTAAACGATATGAATCACGATAATGTTTCGCGAGGGAAGGTGGGGGGAGGCATATTTAGCGGGACCGACCCTGACTTGCACCTACACAGAGTAAACATACCAAGAAAGATTCTGCCTTAGTGTCAGTTGTACCATTGACTGTACAAGTGACACAACTTTGTATCTTAGTACCATTAATGGTATCAAGTGACAATTATTTAGGATCAGAAGTACCATCATTAATCTTGGTGTATCCTTATTACCATGAATGGATACAACTAAACAAACTAGAAGTACCGTATTTTAAGATATTTAATTACGATTTTTACGATATTTTAATAACGTTGAATATCTATACTTTTATTTAATGGTACTTGAGATACAAAGTCGTGTCACTTGTACCATCAATATTGTACAAATCAATGGTACAACTGACACTTACCCCTTATTCATAATGCCGGAGCCGGACACTTTTGAACGGCTTGCTAAAATTATGTTGTCACTGTCACTTTCATGTCAACAAACTTATCGGTCTGTTAAGCTAAATTACGGAAAATAAAATTGCTGGGGGTATGAAACTAAATTATTGTCTTCAGTCACCAACGCGTATCGTACCTCTTGGTGTATAAAAAAAGCAGCCAAGTGCGAGTCGGACTCGCCCATAAAGGGTTCCGTAGCATCAAGTAACATAATATAAAGGTTCTTGTAGTTCGTCGAAAGGTAAATTGCGGTTTACGATTTATGACGTATAAAAAAAAAACTACTTACTAGATCTCGTTCAAACGAAATATCGTTGAAAGTTTGCATAGTAATGTACAACATATATATTTTTTAGTTTTATCTTTCTCTTATTTTAGAAGTTAGAGGGGGGGGGGACCAACTTTTTTCCACTTTGGAAGTGTCTCTCGCGCAAACTATTAAGTTTAGAAAAAAACTATATTAGAAACCTAAACATCATTTTAAAGACCTATTCATAGATACCCCACACGTATGGGTTCGATGAAAAAAATTTTTTTGAGTTTCAGTTTCAAGTATGGGGGACCCCCAAAATTTATAGTTTTTTTTTCTATTTTTGTGTAAAAATCTTAATGCAGTTCACAGAATACATCTACTCGCCAAGTTTCATCAGTCTAGATTTTACGGTTTCGGAGAAAAATGGCTGTGACATACGGACGGACAGACAGACAGACAGACATGATGAATCTTTACGGGTTCCGTTTTTGCCATTTGGCTACGGAACCCTAAAAACGAAAACGAAAAGCAACTTTGATGTTTTAACTTACACTGCGCGGTATGTGAGATAATGACGACTCATCTATGGAACGGCTACTGAGTAACCCGTCAGTGTACTTCAAAACGTCAATGTGACTTCGTTTATTCAATCTGTCTGATATTGCAAGTGTCAATTACAATGATAAACCGGGCACCAAAAACACATTTGTTGTATGGGAGATAGATTATCCTTAAATATTTGCTTTATTCTGGCTTTTAGTAAGTGTCATAGCGACAACAAAAATACCTACATCATCTGTGAAAATTTTAATTGTCTATCTATTACGGTTCATGTGATACAGCCAGGTGAGTTGTGACAGACGGAAAATTCAATTCATTTATTCATTCACAATTAATTAATCGTATTGGAAATAATCAGACGGATAGACAGACAGCCAGGCGGATGAACGGGAAGTCTTAGTAATAGGGGTCCGTTTTACCCTTTCGGTACGGAACCCTTAAACTGTATTTCTTTGTTTTTAACATGACTAAACAAGAGATGAATATTTTTATATGACGGATAAATATATCTGTAGATTGACAAATTAGACCTAAGACGTTATAGTGCCTGTACATAATAGTAGCACGTCGTAAACGAAATCGCGCTACTTGCTTTAATATTGACCCAATCCCACCGGAAGTTGCACTTAACCCACTGCCGCATGCCGGCTACACTGTGTCCCGGCGCGCGGCAAAAACAAAAGTTTTATTTTTGTAAGACTAAAACAATATTATGGGCTGTGCGTCTCGTGTTTCTTCCGAAATAGAACGTAACAGTACGTTTAATGTTTGATGTAATTGCTCGGTTTATTGTGTCATTTTGGAGATTTTTTACTAAGCTTAGTTATTTGTGACGTGTTTGTAAGTAATTCATATAATAAGCGCCTATGTCCAGTCGTGGACTCCTCCGAGTCGGTGTAGTTTTTAGGCGCCGTACTGTCGTAACTACTTTTGCCTACCTACTTTATTTATATTTATTTATATAATTTTTAAAATACATATGGTACAATGGTATATACAAAAAGTCGCGGGTTCAAATCCCGCTCGGCTCTTAACTTTTGTATGCTTTATCTTCTCTTCTTCCTGGGGTCGGCACAACATGTTTTCCTCTTCCATTCTCCTCTATAAGCCGTCATCTCTGTATTCACTTCTTCAATATGCTTTAAAATTACTAAAAATGTTTGGTTTTCGATATGAATTTTAATTACATATTAATTCATTTACAAACTTATTGAATAAACCTTGTACGGTAATAACTTTGTACTACAAACAGTGGTTTGTATTTTTCTCGTGGTCTAGATAGCACTAAGCTTATAATTTATTTAATGTCGTACTAAATGCACTTTCTGCATGTCACTTTATGTACTAAACGTCGTAAAAACGCTTAATAAATTATTCGCAAAAGATTCTCGTGTGCCAATTTACATATTCATATTAAATTGCAGATGTCTGTCCGTTAGATTGTAAACTTATTATAATCAGAACTATGAAGTAAGTCTGAACCAAATAGTTGATTATGGATAAAAATAATAAGTTCAAACGCCTATACCTACTAACTAAACTAAAAAAAGTTGGATTTTCAGCCTAACTTATAAACGATATTAGTCATTGCTTAATGAATAGCCCTGTCACTGTTTGTTTTACCACATTACCCAGTGGTAAGAGATGGCAATAGAAGTAAGGCCATTTATGTATAAGAAGTACCTACGCACGTTCTGAAAATCTTGAATGTGTATTGTACTCGTATCCTAGTGGGATAAGGGCAGGAAGATGATTGACCTCGGCGATCTATATGACGTTCAAACTAGGACATCGCGCGATGTGTTAAATTTAGTTTTTGTCACCCGGGTCTCTATCTATCTGTATGCAAATCATCTCTGCACTGATATAATATAATCATATCCTATCACATATCTAGATTTGGTGCAGCTTATTGCTGAGAAATGGGTCCCCCCATTACTCCCACACCTCGCATGTTGCAGATTGAACTCCGCTAAACAAATAAAAATAGCGAATTTAGAAATAAATACACCTTCTAGTGCTTCTCGGTAACCAACTACGTAGAATATTTTTTTTGTAATATCGTTAGTAGTACAAATTATAAAAAAAACTACAATAACATACAATACGGTGGCGGGTATGAAGTTAGCTGTATGTCAAATCTTCCGTTAGTTATTGTTCATTTTCGCAAAAACTACTCACTTCAGACCCGTCAAGGTTTCACTCTGGCTAACTATACAGACTTTAAACTACATAGTTTATTCATATTAGGGCTGATTATTCCCCTCGGAATAAGGCTATAGTCGATAAAAAAAATGTCCGTCCTTGTTTTTGGCTTGTCTAAAAAAGAGTTATTTTGATCAGACAGATAAAATCTGTCGATTGAACAATTAGCTCTCAACAGATCAAAACCTAAACCAATTTTATTTATAAATAGTACCAACGAGTCGCGTTTTTATATCTTCTGTGTTAAGTACTTTTACAGAAACAAGAAGGCGGGTGCAACCGCAGGCAATCATACGTACAATGTACAAATAAAAAGCTTTCGCGTCGCCTCGTAACTTTTGCATTTGGCATTCGTTCAGTATATTTGTATTAAATAAGATAAATTGCATGCGGTAGTTCAGAAAAAATACTAACGAACAAAAGTCTTATTTTAACGACTTACAATGTAAGTGATGTGTGCTTAGTGATTATTCAAGCGATTTTATACCTAATTTAAAGGTGTGACAGTTCAATTTAAATTAACGAGCAACTTTGGAATCAATCCATATTGAGCTTTAACTCGAATCTTTAAGACCTATATTGCAATGACACTAAAATTTCAGTGACACTGGCGTAGGGGTCAAATAAGGCACACGCACACGGCGCGACAAAAAGTCGCCGCGCCAAATCCAGCGCGCGAGTCGATGCGTATAAAGTAGCGAGTTGTAGCATAATTAAGTACTCAATTAGAAAAAGCGGATCCCACTTTCCTCGCGACAAGATTTGCTTGTCCACTTATGGATCTTGGGTCTTCCACACGTACTATAATGCTTTTTCTTTTGTTTAATGGCTGTTATTTTTAACGATACTCTTGTCAATTTCAAGCCAGTATAAAAACAAAACAGTTTTAAATCGACTGTATCTATGATCCTGCTGGGCGATTGTGTAATTCTGTTGCAATAAAAAGTTTGATACTAACAAGGAACAGCGATCGCATATCTTGTTGCCATCATTTTCGACCTGTTACTTTACTAGTTTTACAAAGCGATGTTCCTATTGGCTATCTCATGTTTATTACGACAACATTTAGTCTTGTTACAATCGTTCTTTATCAAAAATACATAAGTTTTGTATAAATTAGTTTTTAATTGCAATTTAGACATCTGAATGAAGGAAGAAAAATGATATTATTCCAGCCATTAAATGTGCTTGACGATCTGCACAACCATCAATTGTCCGCTCTCAGCACGTATGGACGCCCTATATGATTTAACATACGAACTTGTGTACGCATACACAAGTATGGAGCGATTTCCTAGTTAAGGTAATGATTTTTGATCGCGACTTAGAAGCCTAGCACAGGATTTCTTATTACACAGCACAAAATGTACAGAGTTATTCAAAACTGATAAAAAAGACAAAAAACATCCTAGCCATGCAGCATGGATATACGACCAACGTCTTGGGGTGGCTTCCGATTGGCACTGATTTGGCTCAGTTGAGATTAGATCAACTCATAAAAGAAAGATTATTGAAAAAACTAATAGGTAAATTTCCTAGTTAAATGCTTTTCTAGAATTAACATCAGAACAGTACTTGTACCGTATGTTACTATTATCAAAAATATAAGAAAAATAAAATTAAGATTTTTAATAATTCTGGCGGCACACCTCGAGATATGATATCCCACATAGCTCGCTGCGCTCGGCCACATACCATTGCACGCACCAGACACTGTCTGTAATTGCCGGTGCCGCTATAATCGCACTTAATTACAACTATACAACTCACAATCGCGCCTGTTTCAAGTATTCATTATTAATATTAATTCGCGATAAAAACAGGTTTGGACTCGGCCGAGACACACACCTCGGAGTGAGAAAGTAATGCAAACTCATAGATGTGAAACTAAAACAAAAAACTCACTGTGATTCTTAGGCACAGATAATAAATAGAATCTCAAAATGTTGAGGATGTTTTATGAGGTTATTTTGTGGAACGGCCAGCTATTATTAATATTTCCTCACAAAATTACAATTTTTCAAAGTCAAAGTCAAAGTAAATTTATTGCTTGAAATACATGTCGAGAAGATGTTAAATTATAATAGGTAATGTCCAATGTATTCTGCTTATATCTAGGCATGCAATATTAAAATTTACAAGGTAATGTCATGAAAATAATTAAATTAATTGAGAGAATTAAAAATAAAACATTAAATAAAACACACACGAAAAAAGGAGTCTGAGGTACATAAACAATTTAAAATTAGGTTCGTATACAATAAAGTTAAGTATTTAAAAAATACTTAATAGTATTTTTTTTCTTTTCATCATATTAGTATCGTTGTACCCGTGTTTTTTCAGAACTCATTTCCACTCCGCTCTCTTCTTTCATTCATTATACTTTATTACTTACTTACTGCATGAGAAATCTGGGAGTTTCATATCTATACGTTGATAGTTATAGAATGAGCGGTAACTCAACACCCATATGTTTTGTTAAATTATACAATACTCGATGTTTGTATAAAATAATAATTAAGGACCGTCAATGGCAGCGAATGTATGCAATTATTATTTCTAAATTTGGAACTTATCTTTTTATAACGCTCACATTTAATAACAAGACTTTCAAAGCTTTTAAAACTTAGTTTGTAAATAATGTACTTGACTTCTCAGAGGATACCTTCTAAAACTAATAATAATATTAACTAATAAGTATATATATTGTTATTTAATATAATTCACAATACAACACTAACAATAGCTTTTTATTCATTTTTATAAAACTTCGGCCCGCTTTCACTCCAAATATTGCTATGCCCTAAAATTTATGAGGTCTATTACGGATTCACCATTTTTAATTTTACGAAGTTTACTTTAACTATGATTTATTTTATTTACATACATATTTTTATTATCTCACAAGGCGCGATTTCATTATTTTAAGCGATTTGAAATAAAAATTCTTAATGTGAGCGAATAAACATACAAAACGTGCATGTTGTTTAGAAGTTGAGAAGTATTTACAGTCGAACACATATATTATATCATAAACATATCCTTAAGATTTAACAATACTAAAAATTATATCCCTGTTGTTCCAGCTTCTAAAAAGTTGGCAAAATTTTCAGTTCAGTTAAATTAATTATGCAACAAATTACTAAATTGACATCGTTATCAACCCAAATATACTTATGAATAAGAAAACCAAATATAACATATTTCAGAACTTTTCACACCGTCTATTTTCCGACAACCGTCAACACCACTCATCCCAACTTTTTCTTAGTTCTGCTGATACTCGTAGATGGGTTCCAGCTATATAAAAACTTAAGCCTTTTAGTTCAAACAGCTTTATAAGATCGAACTAATTGTTTTTGTAAATGCATAAACGAAAAGAACAAAGAAACTAATAAAATAACGGCTATAAACAGCATTGCCATAGCCTGTTCGTTTGAGAAGCCCAACATTGAAATGAGACTGGGACTGCTGAGAATTGGCTTGGCCAATTCTCAGCAGTCCCAGTCTCCAGGATCTTTTGCAAAGACGCAATATTATTTTTAATGACGCAAAATTATAACGAAACAGACAAAGAAATTACGCGTACCGAATAAAAATTCCATACAACATTTTATTTTATCATCTAAATCGCCGTTTACGACAGCGAACAATGCTCGGCCGAACCGAACAGAAGTGGGACGCAAATAAAGAAAACAATAAAATTAGAATATATAAACACATAAAAACTGGCGTCGGGAATGTACGTCGCGCATGCGTCTACCGCACATTACTACATCACATTTTATACCAGCTCATAACATCTGCCAAAGTTGTGACGAGGCTCTGACTAACCTAAGATTTTCCCAAGGATCTTGAATACTAGGAGATCTGGAAAATGTCTTGGAATAGGGAACTTGTAACTCACCCTAGGGGGCCTAGACCCGAGACCCCTCTGATTTAGATTGACGGGCACGTCGCAAAACCTAAAAAGTTCGAACACGTGTCAAATGCACGAAAGGAGCCCCTTTGCTCGGACTTAAAATCCTCACCATACTTGGTTTGAAAAAACCAGTGACACGATAAGAAGACCAGAAACAGACACAAAAACATCTAACCACAGGATCTAAACAGATATTTGGCAAAAATTTGGCGACCTTATCGCTAAGAGCGATCTCTTACAGACAACCTTTGCCTCTCCAGATTTCTTGATACCCAAGATGCGTTAACGAATTCCGTACGTGAAACGTAAGCACATTGGAAGTTCACAACAGAAGCTCAGTGCCATTAAAACATGCAGAATATCGGAACTATTAATAAAATAGTTGAACTCAGGACAATAGTTCATCCCACTACGCCTAATGTAACCCAAACTAAAGCAGAATTATTTCGCCATTATGAACAAAACGTTGGTGAAATGAGCATTGCTGTCCAAAAGTGAATGCTTTTGCAAAAGGTGCTAGAGACTATTTTGAAAAGCTCCTGCAAAAAATCGTCGTTTCCAGTCGACGATTGCGTACAGACAAGCACAATGAGGTTATTAGTTATAAAAATAAATAATTTTTACAACTAATAACTAATACACTAAGTTATAATTTTGAAATGATCAAATCACTAAGGATTTAAAAAATAAATCGTAAAAGACTAAAGATTTTCATGCTCAATAAGAAAAACGCGGTACGCTTTCAATTCTCACTTTTCCATGTTGATACGTCATTACATCAAGTGACAGAATAAAGACTACTGCATTTCCAGCAAATTTTAGGAAGGACGCAGATGATGCGGTATTCGAGGTATATTTTATCAAAGGATCGGACTAATTATTGTTTTGTTTGAAGCATAATGAGCGATAAACAAAAAACTGTAGCTCAATTGTCAGGCACGGCCCAGATATGTATAAAAAAGTAACACAAGGTCAATACATGGTCAAGATAATAATTTATCATGTGGTGATTAATTGATCTTTTCCGCTCATCATTTATTGTTCTTTTTAACCTATTTGCGAAGTATTTTATAATAATTGCGGTTTAAAATGAACCACACCTAGATGTAGAACGCTGCCTTAATTTGTTGCCAGTTTTTTTAAGGCATACTTTATACTCTCCGTTTGTAAAGATTGAAAGTAATCCTGTGTTTTATTTAAGCCTTACTTTGACTGCTCGCATGTGCAGGATTTTTTAAAGTTCACTCTAGAGCGGTAAAGTCAATTTGAATATAAATTTATGTGAATAAATGGATGAGCTCGAAAGTTTATAAAATATCAACACTATGCTTTGACTTTAGTTTAAAATAAGAACCTTAAAAAACTGTTATAAAATAATAATGTGGACAATCGACACCACACTATCAATCCCTATATTAAACAGAGCTATGGGAACTAGCTAGCTAATAATACTTATATACATACTCAGAAAACAATACAACACCCAGACAGAGAACAAACATCTGTGTTCCCCACACAAATATTTGTTCTCGGTGGGGATCGAACCCACGACCTACAGCGCAGAAGGCAGAGCTCCTCCCAACTGAGCTAAGAGGCCAGTCAAAATGCTGAACTTAGCATCCAGCAATAGTAATATAATTACTTACCGACATGTTTTTTTACTTTAAATATAAACTTGATAAAAACTGTAAATTTGTAAGGTCATGAACATGTTAAGAAAAAAATGATTAACTAGTTTTTTCAAAGCTTTGGCTGTGGGAAAACAATTAATGGTATCAACTTTAAATATAGACGAATGTCACATACCATCGTCGGTTTTCACATATTGCTAGGAAATCCTATTTGCTTGGCATATATTAATATGCTCAATAACTTCTTATGTAAAGAAACGGTGCATTTTATTATGAGACACATGATGTAGATTTTCTACCTACCGCGATAGATAGAATTGTTCGTACTATAGTCAAACTGTTTACGCGTTTACTATTATTCTTTAAGAATAACCTATTGTGAAACTCTTGGCAGTAACTATTTTATTATCAGTATTAGTATAACAAAAATAAACCCAATCTTATTAATCGTTTTTAGTCAGATGTAAAGAACTATGTCTTAATATATGTATCTGTATAAAAAACACATGGTAATGCGCTTTTATCAAAATAATGTTGAAAATATTTCCATTACTTTTTATTTGTTGTTTATTCCATTTGTTCATAAAATTGAAATAATAGGTTTTCTACGTTACTGTACTTCAAAGTAATGTATACTAAATCAGATAAAATTATTCAAATGATACGATCTATTGTTTCAGCAACAATGATAAATAACATTATTATTGTATATTGTATATATTGTAAGTAAATATTTATGCAACTGGGTTTATGACTGGAAAATTATACATTTTTATTCATAAGTGTAGATGCGGGTAGTGGATAGACCATATTCTTTTTCCATAATAATTTGTTTCGTTAAGATAAAATGTGGTTGACGTTGAGTTCATACAAGTAGTTCTCTGTTTCCTATCTGGATGACACTAGAGAGATAATGTCCTTAGGTTGCGTTTTTCAAAACAATATTTTACTTAGAAGGAATAACACGCGTCCTTTGCTTAAATCAAGCTAACCTCAAGCCCGCGGGATGCGGAAGCCCGAATCGGGAAGGTGGGGGGGAGTCTCAGTTCTATACGCAGTATTATTTTATGTTCTGTACAACTACAGTCGTAAAATTATTTGCGCCCCAGAGTTCTACAAATAATAGGGACTTCAAAACAATGACTAATTATGAACTCCTAATGAGTCCCTACTTTTATACTCCAGCTAAAATTATTTACAAAACTTTCGAAATGTCACAGATAAGTGGTTTCAACTCATTTTTTTTGTCCAAACTATTTCTCCAAGAAATTAAACAAAGATACATTTTGTTTCACATTGTAATTGCATACATTATTTTATAACGAACTATTTCATACAACACAATGGTTATAATAATGTGAGAATTATTGAGAACTTAGTTCTATAAAAAGACATAAATAATGCTGCTTTCTATACTCGGTATATATTATAACATACGAGAGGTAATTATCGAGTTGTGGAATGGAAAGTGAAACTTGGGCTGCTAGCTATAAGATATATATTGGCTTGTCAAAAACGTATCAATTATTTCTTTGCAATTAATCTACATTCTTTTTATACGCAGAGCAAGTCATAGAAGAAGTAAAGTTGTAGGCGGAATATCCATAAGTGATAACGGTTGAGTGACCCCGATCTTAAGGATGCAGGTTCGAACCCGACCTTACGTCAATGGAGTGAACCCTCATCTAAAAACTCGTGCTTAATGATAGTGTTCTAAAACAGTGAAGAAAAACACTGCTCAGAAACAACAGTATTTGCTGTCATGGGCTTGCGTAAAGTACTATGGATTAATACGTCGTTTGGACGTTACACTGTGACTCCCTTCTTGAGGATATAATTTGAATATTAAAAAAAAAAAATAAGAATCATCATAAGAATTTGTGATAACCGCGAGGCGATTCCAATAAATTGTTTAAAATTATAAAAACTTCAAACACATACAATCTGTATTGTTTTTTCTAAACTGAAATACGCTGCTGAGTGGGAGAGAGCGTTCAGACTCCAAAAGCGTGCCGTGCGAGCCATTGTGCGAATACCGCAGGACTCGTCTGCTCGACCCCACTTCAAAGAGCTGGGCATACTCACAGTGCCGTCTATATTGATCCTCCAGGTGGCTGTGCATGTGAGGAGGAACCTTCACGTTTTCACAAAACTGGGGGAGTCCCATAGGTACAGTACACGACGAGCAGGCCAGCTATCGGAGGTGCCCCGAACATTGGCGAAGGCAAGCAAGCTGACCCATGTGATGGGCCCGCCGGTCTACAACCGACTGCCATTGTCAGTCACGGAAGCTCCCAATCTTGGTATTTTCAAGTCTAGGTTGAAACGCTGGCTAATCGAGCAGACCTTCTACACGTTCAATGAGTTCACGAGCCTAAAACCGTGTAAGACAGGGCTACCTGCAATAGGTAGAAGCGCCAGTAGGTAGGTTAGGTACCTACCTATCTAGTGATGTTTTTTGTTTTTTATTTTTATGTTTTATATTTTAGTTAATAGAATATAAAAAAATTGTTATCTGACCTGTGCAAAATATGCATCAATAAATGACTATCTGACTATCTATCTGACTATCTGTAAAATCTTGCATCCATCTATCAAATCATAACATTTAAATAAATTTTCATATACAATGAAGAATGAGTCAACGAACTCTTGTGTGTGTGATATACAAGAACACGCACACTATTATAGATCTAACACACACACTAAATAACCAGGTGCCACAGTGCAATAAATTCAGCAGGTAAGCATTACTATAGAGAAAACCACGATATCACTAAACGCTTTTTTTAAAATGGCGTAACCGATAGTAGTACGAGATATAAAAAAAAACCTTCGTAGATGGCACCCATAATTGAAATCTTAAAAATCATCATCAGCCTAAAGAAGACAATTACAGCTGGACATAGGCCTCCTCTAAACATTCCCAGAAAGAAATATTCTGAGCTCTTTCCATCCAACTTCCCGTGATCATACAATGTAGTCGGTCCTTCAGGTGGGTGAAAAACTTAAATAATCTTGAGAAAATAGTCGTCGCATTTATCCTTTCAGATCCTTGTGATTCAATTGAATAAATGCCATTTAACTTTTATTTTGACAAGATGGCGCAGTGTGAAAAGTCACTATAAACATAACCTACTGGTTTTGTAGCGCCGGAGCACGCATTAATACATCAGGCACTAACAATACGTTCTAATACTGGGATCACAAATGAAGTCGAACTTCCCACATACTAGTACTGACTTATTTTATTGTGTAATGGTGTTATACATTAGTCTAGACTGGTGTCACAGCGCGGAAGGCAGTAGTACTACTTCTACTACCGGCCTCACAACTCAGTCGGTAGTAGTAGTACTACTACTCTCTTCTTCGTTGTGAGACCGTTCTAGACTAATGTATGACAGCGGCGAAGGCAGTAGTACAACTACTACCGGCCTCATAGCTCAGTCGATTGTAGTAGAACTACTACTCCCATCTAGGCTGTGAGACCAGTCAAGTCTAATGTATGACAGCGCAGAAGACAGGAGTACTTCTGCTACCGGATTCAAAGCTCAGTCGGTAGTAATAGTACTACTACTCTCTTCTGCTCTGTGACTGGAGGTTTGATCCCCATCGAGGACAAACAGTGATGAACATAGACGTTTGTTTAAATTCTTATTCTTTTCCAATATTTATGGCCTTACAAGCGTCACTAAGGTACTAAGACATTGCTTAAAATTCGCCTTGTCACTGTCTTTCATCACTTAGTAGTAAGAGATGGTAGTCGACATAGCTCAAAGGATAAGTAAGCTGTAGTGGCAGTGGGCCGGTCATATTTGCCGTAGAACCGACAATCGTTGGAGCAAATGAATACTAGAGTGGAGACCACGTTTAGGTAAGCGTAGTGTAGGACGCCCTCCGGCAAGGTGGGGCGACGATCTGCGAAATGTAGCTGGCAAGCACTGGAGGAGAAGAGCCGAAGACCGGGCTCAGTGGCGCGTCTTGGGACAGACCTACGTCCAGCAGTGGATTGTTATAGGTTGATGATGAGAGACGAAGTTAAACAAAAATAGTAAAATATTGTTTTTTAATGAACAAGTCAAGTTTGTATTTATTAAGTTTTCGTTAATATAATTATATTGCAATCCATACGGGCATCAAGCATAACAATAGTTTTTGCGCTAAATGTGCAACAAAGAATAAAATATAATTGATGTAGATAATTGCACTGGAATGACGTTGATATTCGTATATATGTATGCATTGCCACAGCTTACTAACACAGTTACTAAGGCATATAACCACAGAATAAAACACAGTTTGTTGATCATTGCGTGCCAATAGTTAAATGAAAAACACGCAACATAGTTGCTCAACTATTTCTACATTTTAACAATAATCGTCTTTATTAAGTTTCTTCGGAACTGGTTTTGACTTCTCATATTACTTTTATATGAGATGGGCTTAGAGCTATTTTTAATATTCAATTTGTGGTTTATGACGACGAGGCAGTTTGTGAAACACGGTATGTAATTTTACTTTATTATTTCAAAAACCAAATAGGTACTCAACTCAACCTTACATAGTATAAAACTAAGTTTCTTTCTACGTCTGTCTGTCAGGGCTGTCCGTTTGTATCAATGGACAGGAAAGATAAAAAAAAAATATTAGAATATGATCAAATGTACGGATTTTACATGCGTACGGAACTAGTTTAGAAAGTCCTTGATAAAATTTAACTTCTTTGTCTATCCTGGTTTAAGATATCCTACACGCAAAAATACATTTAGTATGTACATAAATTGTTTTTTTTAGTTTTTATTCTTTTTTATTATTTACAGTGTCATTTACTTCTATCTATTTTTTTTAAACTAACTGGAACTCCCTGTTATTCTCTAGTAGTATTTTCGGCGAAGCAAAATACTGTTCTAGTATTATAATTAAAATACTATTTAACTAAAGACTACAAGTTTTTACATTAGCTACATTTTTAGTGTTCCGGTCCGGTTTCGTATACAAACGGAACACTTATTTTCAAGTACTCAGATGCATTTAAATTCAGACATAAATTGAAATTTCCATATTATTATGTTAAAAATATTCATAAATTTTATACAAAAACGGTAGCAATTACTTTTTATCTTATCTTGTAATCAAATGTGTATATAATTTCTTAAAGTGTTGCACGAATTCTTTATTGTATGAAAGTGGTTTCTGTTTAAATATATTTCGCAACATAAGAAAAATAAATACTTTTAGGGCACAAGTTAATTTTTTTTGACTAACAGCCATAAACTTATAATTTTAATTTAATCATTGCTTAAATGTAGCCCTGGCACTATTTGCCTTTGCTGAATATAATGACGACCTCGTGCGGTGGGCGTATGTCCACCTGCGACGCAAGAGGTTGCGGGTTCGATTCCCGGCTTGTAACAAATATTTGTAACAAGCTCTGCTTAGCTTGTGGCTAGCTAATGTTGTGTGAATTGTCCAGTATTATTTATTATTTATTTATTTGCCATTACCCAGTGGTAAGAGATGGCAATAGTATAGGTACTTAGGCACCGTTTATCTTTTGACATATTTTTATAAATAGGGCCATAAGTCTAAAGAATAGCCAGCCACCGTATCCCAATATATAGAGGTAACCAACATTTTTTATAGTTATTGGTTTCAGTTGTAATGATTATTGTTAATTATCAAACGGTTAAGGTAAACATCGTGAGGAAACCGCCATGTCATGGAACCTAACAAGTTTGAAAAAAAATGTTTTATAAAATAATCAAAACTTTTATTAATAAAATATGATAAATTTAATTTTCGATAACCCAAACTATACTTTCAATGTAAGTCACAGGAATGAAAGCCGTTATTACTTTACTATTTACATAATTAGACGATGTTAGATTAATTAAATTTAATAAAAAACCGCTCACGCTACGCCGTGAGTCCGCATGCATTCACTGCCGCCAAGTGAGAGACTATCCGCGTCTCTGTGTTCCGTATATCCGGAGGGCTAAAGAACAAGCTGTAGTAGTAGCAGCAAAATTAGTTTGAATGAAAAAACGACCGGGTTGGCAGTGGGTGAATACTCTCTGTGGAAAATATGTTGTACAAACCAGCTTTTTTGAAAGCCGCGATTTGTTAATTGAATTCAATAAGCAACGACTTATGTTACTGCTGAGTACTGCTTGATCTGCTTCAAAGTGATCCAACTGAACCTTGTGATACAACTGAATAAATAAATTTTGACTTTGTCTTGGTTTAAGTGTTATGGTAAATAAGTAAAAATTCATTGAAAAAATTAAAAGCCTACGCTGTGCGTGTCATCTTTGTCCGGAATGGAAACCTAAAACGCTCGTAAAAATAGACGGCTGAATTTTACCATGAACTCAAAATAGGCATCTTAAACGCAGCAGTGCTGACGCACTACAGGTATAGGTTTCATTTTCTATAGGTTGATACGACATTACATTCGGAAGATTCGGAAGAGATCGCTCTTAGCGATAAGGCCGCCCATCGTACCTTTATTTGTAATGGTTCTTTGAATGTATTCTTTTGTGTACAATAAATTATTAATCTATTTATCTATCTGAGCTTGCCAACACAGCAGTGTCGCGGCAGCACTTTACGCGACACTGTCACCCCGCCGCGCGCAGAATAATATGTTCAAAAAAATGAGCTCTACATACAAGAGAGCTGCCACAGAACTGGCGCGGCAGCCGAGATCAGAATACAACCTTTATAGAGGAACCCTAACTTAAATATACATTCCGGTGCGTGGGTACGTTTTATTGTGTTGCAGAAACACACACTTCCATATTTATGTGTAAATGCAGTTATTTTATATAAGAAAAAAGTATAACTAAGTATTGGCGATTGGAACGGTTCGTTGTTAGTTAGTGCCTATATATCAAAGTTAATGTGAAATACGGTCATTTACACGTTATTTACATTTACATTACAATTCACAATGAACGTGGATTAGGAAAATATTGATTGGTTATACAGCATTGATTAATTCTATTTATTAAAGATAAAAATGAAAATTGTATTACGTGCATGCACTTAAAAACTCTTAGACTATAATATATGCTATTTCAGGTCATGAATTATATTTGGTGCGAGTTTCATCAAAACTGGTTTGGCGGTTTGAGTCATGTGTGTCTTGAAATTAGCAAAAACATTTTGGGATCCATAATGATATCTAGATTGATCGATGGGGAAATCATAAACTTGCGGCTGTTATGAGGATTTAAGTTTGTTACTGACATTTTAAAATCTCAACGCCGTCTTTTTTACGGCCACCGTTTCTAGAGAGCTGCAGCAAGAAACATATCATAAAAAATAAATTGTATTTTATCACGAGCGTGCAACTGAAAATATTTAAAATGGTGATGCAAAAAGTGTGGAAACGACTCTCTTTTCTCAGCGCGTTTGTTTCCATCATTAATTAGCGTAATGTAATCGCATAAAGGTTGACTAGTGGAATGCCTTCGTCTTTGTTTGCGTTTATTTCCTTTAAAAACTGCACTGAGTCTTCTGCTTACTTTTCATAAGGTATTCCATATTCCAATGTAAACTTTCATAAAATTTAATAAAATATAAATTTCGAATTTAATTTTGTAGTAAAAAGAAGTGATTCAAAATCACTGTGTATGATTTGAATCAAATTTCAGGCGAAATACCTACTTTACTTATTTTACTGTAATATTAAAAATCTATAAAAATAGTTGGAGAAAGCCTTTGCCCAGAAGTGGGACGTTGATTACGGAAGTCAAAAACCATTCTATAAATATTTTTTATTGCCGTCAGCTAGTACCACCAGTTAGTTTTATCTAGATATTAGATACAATAGAATTTTATTGCGCGTTGTAAGAGAATAAACTAATTGGGAGTCAGATTCGCTACTGGCACTTCTTCTACGACGTGTTGTGTCACTAGTTCTTTCAAAGCAGTGTGGTGAAAGGATTTAAATTGATTCTAGAAATGCATTTGTTTCGCCACGGGAGTGAAACCTGCACCCTAACGCCTCGCTAATCGCCAGCTATAAAATCTTGCAATGTAAGACAGGAATTTCAATTTATTTTATTACACCCGCCTATATATAAACGTTAATTATGCATTTATAAAATGATACTCGTAATAACATAGAGACCATTTCTGGGCTGTAGCCAATTATGGACGGTTACAATGTCTGGGCGCTCAGGCAACTGCAGAAATCATAACTACTTACTCAAGCAAAATGTCAACAACTATCTGCCTATATTTGTTAGCTAGAGAACGCTCGCCACTTTGCTTGTGATACGCTCCTTGAGTGGATCTTTTTCTTCTTGTCATACAACTAATTCCTTCGAACCAGCGCGGTGAAAGTATTTTCATTGCGCAATGAAAATAATGGCAAGTATCAGGCAAAATGTCAACAACTATCAAGCAAAAAATAATTATATTAGTAATTCTCTTTTTGTTAGTTTGTAAGGTGTACAATAAAGAATTTTCTATCTATCTATCTATCTATCTATCTGCCTATACATATTTGTTAGCTAGAGATTGCTCGCTACTTTGCTTGTGCAAAGCTTTACGATAGATTTTTCAGTGGATCTTTTCTTCTTACCATGAAACTAGTTCTTTCGAACCGGTGTGGTAAAAGGGTTTTAAGTGCGCAAAGAGAAATGTGAAACATGTTGAATAAAAAATGCTACCACAATTTAAATGTTTTCTACAATAAAACACTGCCGGCATTATAAATTAATTGGATTCACAATACAACACTAACAGCTATCTATTTATCATTTACTTTTTCAAATTTCAGACCGTTTACACTCCAAATATTGCATTCACATTTTTTTACTTTAAGAGTCAGGCTGTGGATGATGATGGTATGATGACAGATAAATGTATCAGTCATATAAAAATAAATCCATCTTTTTTATTAGTTTAAAAAAAAAGCTGACATTTTTAATTCGACGAAAATCATTCAAATTGACATGATAAAATTCAGTATCGATCAAATTACAGTGTCACCAACGTATCTGTCGGAATGACGTTTTTCGAATATCTCGCCAGCTACTATCGTTTGTTTTGCAATTTCTCAATGGCGGCGTTTCTCTTGTCTGAACAAGTTGGTGCACTGTAACTTCAAATTGGTTGTCATGTTGGTATGAATTTCCCCCAGGCAGGTCAGTCAGTCAGGCATTAATGTTTAGTTTTATGTATTTTTACATTGAGAGAAGTAACTTGTTTTAAAATGTTGTACCAATATAATTTTACAATGATACAATGTCATGCTGTGCTCAAACTATAAGAGATATGTATTAATGTTTCAATACGTAAATAGGTAATTGCATTAAGTTTATTATTACAGGAATAAGGACCAAATGTCAGTGACAGGGGCGTTGAAGGTTAAAACTTAAAAGTCAATTCTGACATTAGCACAGATGTCAAATTTAAAACTGTACCCATGTTAAAGTTGGAAAGGGGTTAATACAGGGTGTAAAAGATGACTGCTAAAAACTAAATTTGCATTGAAAAATACACACGGGGCCAAAATGATAAAAAAAAGGCTTTACCTCCATGTAGGTACCTTTTATGCACCTAGCTGATGGAACAAGCATATGGCCCACCTGATGCTAAGTGGTAAATATCACCTATAACAATACATTGCCTCGTAGGTCATGCATGTTAAAAACACACCCACACCCTTCAAACAGAAACGCAAAAATGCTGCTTCACGGCAGAAATAGGCATGGTGGTAGTACTTCCCCGGACAAGCCTTCACAAAAACCTCTACTACAACTCAGGTCAGAGCAGTTTCAAAATCGAATTCACATTATGCAAGTACAGTGGACTTGCCTCAACGCACCTCACTTTCATGGCAAATATTCATGAAACAAAGTAACCCTCCAGCTGCCCAGAATGCAATACAGTATACCAGACAGCACAGTACATGTATCATGTCAACGTTCTCATAAATATTAAAATCTATTTGGGCAAGACCGTTGCACTGCACTTATTAAAATAAATATAATATTGAGTTTGTTCACATCGCCCACGAGTAGGGTTTCCAAACGTTTCTTTGTTCTTCGGACAAGTTCATATTTTTTAAAACGATTCTTCATTTGCTCTAACTTTTAGCCTTTTTTCTTTCTCATTTTAACTGTATCGTTTGCATTTTTTTTAAGAATTGATTTGTCAGAAACAACTTTTAATTTTGAGCGAAAAATTTAGATTTAGATTGATTTATTGCTAATATGCACATATATTTTTTACATAGCTTAGGTCTATAATAGCTATTAGGCGAGTACATGTCTTCTTCTTCTTCCTGCCCTTATCCCACTTTATGTGGGGTCGGCACAATATGTAGGCGAGTACATGTACCAAATTTTAATTTTCAAGTCTTAAAAAAATATATACATATAACAGTGTGTTCTTAATTTATATAAAAATCCTAACCTATCCTAACAAAAACAACTTTTATTTTTAAGCCAAAACTTAAAAAAAAAAATCTGAAAATCTCTGTTCGTGGTAACCCTACCCGTAATGACTCACAGCATCAAGTATCGAATTAAGATCGTTTGAGCTGCAATTGTTGTGTTATTTGCATTGTTGTCGAGTTACGTCCTTATTCACCGGGCACACGGTTCATATTTAAATAAAAACGTTTTGATTGCTAATATTATATTATTTGTATTGTTAAATCTTTGGTTAGACGTGCTCTCAACCGAAATCACTTTTGCTTCTCTTACGTTCTCCAACCCTCTTCGGCTTGGCATTTTCATAACCCACCCTTGAACCTTCCCCTGAAACCAAGTTATCCATAGTACAAGCTTTGGTTAGTTCGGGGCTAGGATTACACAGCACTATCAAGCTCCTATATTTACTTCTCTAGAAAAATATTCATTTAAAAAAGACGACAGCTAAACTAATAATTTGCAAAAAAACACGCTGACGAAGTCACTTACACTTTACTAGACCCCACGCAAGATAGAGAAGAGAAGAGAAGAGAAGAGAAGAGAAGAGCAGAGCAGAGAAGGGAAGGGAAGAGAGGAGAGGAGAGGAGAGGAGAGGAGAGGAGAAGAGAAGGGAAGGGAAGAAGAAAATAAAATAAAAACTGACGTGGAATAATTACCCAATCACATTGTAAGAACTTGCATTATATTAAACGCAATGCAAAGTTCGATTTTCCCATTCATGTTTGTGATCGGAAGATACATTTCCAGTCCATTTTATTAATGATTTCCGCCATCAGTCACGGGCAGACTTATCTTGCGCGGACTCTATTTTGTTACAAGCCGCTACAGACGGGGAAATGACGACTTCATTGCCAAACCATTAAAACGATTTTCATGAAATGTCTATGGGAGCAATCTAGAAATATTACTTTTTAGGTAATAAGATTTTTTTAAATCGGATCATATATGACGAAGTTATGCTATAACAAACATTAAAAATATTTATATCCGAATAGAGAACATCCTCCTTTTTATTTGAAGCCGATAAAAATAAATTATAGCTTATAACAGATTATTTTATCCTATCCTTTTAAGTTTGAGCTAGCCTGTGTTTGTTATATTGTTAGTCGAGAAATGTAGACCACCTAGTAACCTAATAGCAAATTTCCTGCCGCACTACTGAGCAAAATCTATTGAGAAATACAATTTAGAAGAGACGGCACTCGAGACGATAAAGTAGTAAAATACATGTATTGTGATCAGACAGTCCTCACAATACGACAATAGCGTCTCTGGGCTCTGGAGGCCGCCGTGTAGGCCAGGAGCTGGTTGTGGAAAAGTCACTTCAAACGGTATAAAGTATGAAGGGAATCAAAGGCATTTTAAATAGTAAGCCCATGGAGCACACTCATACAGCCTGAAATTGTTAAGAGAGGCTTTAGTCTAGCAGTGGTCCTCTTTGGGTTATGATGATGATGACTAAGGATCATTGTGTAAGAGAGCGCCGCTGAATAAAGAACAATGCCGACGACGCCGAATGCCGAAAAGTTACCGAGATTTACTAGACTTCGTACATATAACGTATAGATTAGTGCATTAGAAACTTTTTAAATGCCACTAATCATAGCATCGATTTATAATGTTTTTACTCATGATGTATTGCACTAATAAAAAAATTGTTTGTACAGAAGAAGAGCATAGAAAAGAAGAGATTAGCTCCTGGACTATCTATAAAATCAGGTTAAGTTACTTTATCCGTATGTACTTTTAGCACAAGTTAAGCTTGAGTGGCTACTCTCGGCACTCCTTTCTAATTCCAATTTTATTTCAATTAGGTTGTAATTTTATTTTCCCGAAAAAACAATAGAATGTGTGGCAAAACTCTAACCAAATCGAGATTCAGCTGGAATTAAGTGTTCAGAAAAAGAAACCTATTGATTGTACTGACTGTCTGCCTGCGTGATTCCTCGATTTTTATCATACCGAAATTGACGTATGATCGATGTACTAAGCTCTCGGTCTATAGCTAGTGACACAATGCTCTGATGACTCACAATAGCGAATTAAGTATTATTTTAAATTGACGTAATTGAAAAATATGCAGCTCGCGCTGGTATAAATTGATTCATGTATAATATAAACTGGAGTTTCAACGCAAATTCGGCTTAAATTCTTGAATGCCGAATTACCAAGCCAAACGTCACCAACATAGTCCAAGTTTCTAAAGGATTCCCTAACGATACGACCGCTTTATTAAATTGTCTTTGATTGTACAAACAAGACCGAGACATTTAATATACAATAATAAACAGGATATCTATTAAACTAGTTTTTGTTTCCCAAAACAGTTACGGAAAGATAAGTTCGCCATTTTGTCCCTTTAAGCACGGTTCACATCATCTAGTTACTTAATTAATAAGCAATTCAAGATCAACCATATTATTAATAAATATTCAATTATGCTTCTATGATAAAGTCACGAAATGAAATCTTTTACAGCTGAGTGTGACTGGGAATGCTACTTGAAAAGTTCGGGTATTGGTAAAATCGAGAGTCTAACTCTTTTTCATACCTCACAGCCGGCACTCTGAGGTTTTTTTATGTGCATCTTTCCACACCAGAGGGTCGGCCTGCAATGTGCGTCTGCCGAATCTTTGAATACTTTGCAGACCAAATTCATTGATAGAGGAATCAAAACCTTATTGTAAACGACACAAAGCTTTCAACACTTTAAATGTATATTTCGGGTTTCGGCCTAAGCCTTTGTAGAGATGCATTGGCAACTCTATATTAAAAAAGAATATGTTAATCAGAGGGTACGAATCAACGGCATGCCTACGCCTACACGATTTTTAATGTTTGTTGTATGCAAACATTATGCTGATACGTATTTTACACACATACCATTAGAAAATGTCACTTATCATTATAATTATACTTATCTTTATAAATGCAACTTTTTTTAGGTTCTTACCAACGACTATTTGAAAGTAAAATCATCAAACCACAAAAATTTGGTTTTGGGTATTCTGGGTGAGGAATAAAATTCTAAAATAAAAATAAAAGTCAAAATTGCTAGTAAATTATTTTTGTTTTTTAATGTATGGATACATAATAGTATGCACCTTTCCGAATGATGATGTCACAAAGTGCGTATTAAACATTGTTTAGTAAAATGATGACGTGGACAAATGATGCGGTCTGTTTAGCGACGTAATAAAACTCAATGAACCTGTCAAAACAGATACCTAATACGTAATATTCATAATACGGTGCCTGCATCGTATGAGACTGCATTGTTGTACAGTACACAGTAAAAATGCAAATGCTTGCTTTTACTATTCAAAAAGTCATGCTATATTTTAGGCGGCTTTGTTCATCTGCCTAACTCTTATTTCTTTTTGAACTCGCACATTTTTTACCAACAATTTTACACAGCTAAAAGTTCCTGTGAGCTACCTAATACTTTATTGCTAAAAGGTTACACCAAATATGTATAATCCAGCTCGTTTCCAGAACTTATTTATATTCAACAGTTGAATAAAATTTCTAAGAAATATTTCGTTTCAAATCAAGATGATACCTTACTTTATAACTTTAATGACCCGCTGACTCACACAGACCAACCGTATATTTTTACTTATAATAATACGCGGCCAATTATTTCGGCCCAAATGATAGCATACGAATAATAATATCTCAATAATTTAAGGTCATTCTGACTTATTATAATATAATATTATTGCCGGTCGAATTGGTTTTTACAATAATAAAAATAGTTCGTGAAGCAATTATAGGCATGGGTGAGCGCGGTCGTCGGTTCGGTTCCTGGCAGTAACGTGCCACACTGCAGTTGTATAATTATTTATAGATTATCAATAATATCTTATATAAATAATATTTTTTGAAGTTCCGGTCGGTATCGGGTACCCATTGCATTTTCTGACACCGGCTGTTTTAGAGTTGCGTTAAATATTACGAAGTAAACATTAATAATATATTTTTAGGTCTAGAATTTGACTAGATACTTATTAGTCCACCAATCACTGCAATGGCCTAATTAATTTCAAAAGTAACTTCACAGGTATGTATAATCTTGAATACCGCATGGCTATTTAATTTAGCCCGTTACTTGAAGGAAGCCACGGCAAGCATCTAGGTAGATCAAACTAAATAAACTAACGAGAAATATACGAGCCGAGACATTGTCGTTTCCTATCAAAACAAAAGAGGAGCCCCGACAAGAAAAAAGGATTTTAAGCGACTGGTATTAAAATTAAAATACTCCAAATATTATTTTTAATGGTTTGGCTCTTTCGGTCGACGGGTATGCAAATATTTAAAGTTTAATATTTTCTAGAGGATTGTGTAAACAGAAAGACTTTTTGTTAAATTCTTTGGTGTATTTGTACAAAACGAACGTCTAGTCGCCTACTGTTTTGAGAATTTATAAGAAACTTTGTATTTGAACTTCATGAACTATTCTCAAAATATACAAAGTAATAGATCGAGAATAGTAGAATCTAGTATATCTAATAATAGAAGAATCTTGTAGAAGTATAGTAGAATCTAGAATAGGTAATCCTTAAAAACTTATGTCACAGAATCACTTGAAATACTACGTAGGTACTTATGCATAAAGTGGTACACAAGGGTGTACGCATCAGACTTTTATACACTGCTAGCTCTTATGTCCTTGCGGTAAGCATCATTTTTCTTTGTTTTAAGTGACTTCGTCGAACTCCGTATCTTAGCACAACTTTCCTCAACACATACCTACCCCCTAACTTATATTATTTTTCAAACATTTCTTAAGATACTCACTGTTGTTGTAGGTATTTCTTTTGGTAGAATTATAAACTTCGGATTATTTTCAAGAGCTAAAATTTAACACCGTAAATAATAAATTAGATCCTTCCCTAGAGACAGACCTTACAGTGTTTGCATGAACTCGATCGAGGTCTAGTATTCTCCAAAGGTAGACTGATTTATTTCTGTGGGTAGGTTAGGTACCTACTAATCACTGAAAGTCTTATTTGAATCTTTAAATTTAAAATAAAGAACAACGAGAAATGTAGGTAATAATAGTAGAAGTTGGCAATATTTTGTCAGATTTTTATAAGGTATATGACATACTACCCACAACTTTGGTCATGCAATGAATAAATCCGATTTTCAATTCCAACGTCACGGAATGCAATCCGGAATCGCGACGTACAAATAATACGAGTAAAATGGTTTCAAAAGTTTCCACGTGGACGCATCATAGCGTATGTCCGGCCGAGTTGAATAATCGAGAAGGTAGCTTGAGATGAAAGCTTCGTGTTACGACACGTACAACGCCGATCGATGTCATCGATAAATCAGGCTACGTCGATCTGCTCTTACTACCTAACATCAACCATATAAATGTTCTCTCGATTTTTAATCTATTCGTTATGTTGAAACTAACGAGGACTAAAGTCTTTAGCCAGACGGATATTTGATATAAAATCTCAGGACACAAACGACGGACGACGCCGATCGATATCATCCGTAAATCAGGCTACGTCAATTTGCTTTTACTAGCTGTATCATTTGATATGAAGTCTTAGGACAAACGACGGACGACCAATCGATCTACCAGATTTCTCGATTTTATCTATTATTCATAGAATGACTAACGAAGATCAAACCAAGTTAGCCAATGGGGTAGGTGTAAATGGTGGCACCCCTACGAGAATTAACGAGCATTTTGACTCTAACATGATTTGACCTAATCACAGGATGGCACATCGGAAGCTTTTGATTGGCACCATGAAAAGATCCAATAACTTTTTACATTTGCACAGTATTATCAATTCTTTGAAGGACACCGTCTTTTCTCGTAAGCCTTTTTTGAGTCTGTGTGAATATTAATACTACTGTGTGTATGTGTGCTGTGTGTATGCCGTTTTAACGTAGGATTTATTTAGTCAGCACTCAGACAGACTCCAAAAAGAAACCAGAGCCAGACAGAGCTTGTGGTAGGCCCACCAGTTTCGTCGACTGTATTACTTTAGTTAGATCGACCTAGATTCGTTCGGTCAGTCCTTTCCAATATTATTCAACAAAACAATGCATGCTATATCTTATGACGTAACTTTTTCACATCAAAATAATCCCGTGAAGTTTAAACAGACATAAAAACGTAACGTTTTTATATGTTACGGTATGTCGGATATTATTATGTGCGTGTAAATAAAGCCAAAGACATTCGTTGGTTTTATTTTTTTTAGTTTCGTCCAACTAAACAAACGTATAGTTCAAACAGACTGTGTTATGGTGGAGATATTTTTTATTTGGAATTTTATTGTACTCGTTCTAGCTTCTTTCCGTGACTTTGTGTGATATAGTAAAATAAATAAATTTCGGCGGACATTACACACATCACCAAACAGCCCCAAACTAAGCGTAGCTTGTACTACTTATCTTACTGTTATGTAGGTCATTTTTTATATAGGTACAGTCATCATCAAAAGTAGATTGGCATTTCTAGTTTGTAACGTTCAAATATTTCTTGAAATGTGTAGGGGAGGCCTATGTCGTGGACTTCTTCAGGCTAATGATGATGATTGTTGCTAGCATATTTTAATACTATTAAATTATAATAAGTACTTCATAATAAATGCGTAGGTATTTTATCGTCCTCATAGCTCGTTCATAGATCGCCCAAGACGAAACCACTTAAAACCTATTTCGATAAATGATGTATCATTTGATTCAATTGTGCTCATGACATGGTCGACTGGTTATTGTTGCCGCTATTAAAATAGGAAATCTATAGAAAATTACAATAAAGTCACCTTCACACGGTGATTAGTATGAAAGCAGACAGCGACCATAGCAACGGTATGTAAAGGCAGTGCACATGCCCGCATCGTAAGCATCGGACGCATCGCATCGGATCGTAGTATTCTTATAAAAAGACACATGAGTGCGTCCACTGATCCGCACCGTACGGATAACTCGAATGTTTATGACATCATACGATGCATCCGATACTTACGCTGCACATGTGGACGGTCGGTATAAGGCATAGCAAGTTCGGCAAGTTTATCATGCACACTTGATGTGCGGGCAGGTTTTTCCGCAAGTAGGCCGCTGTGGGCCCTTTTTGCGTGACCCTTGACACGTGTTGCTCGAACTTTTTTAGGTTCTACAACACGCCGGTTTCCTCACGATATTTTCTTTCACCGTTTTTGAGATTACTGGCATAGTGCACATACATTTTTCGACAGAAAAACTCATTGGTACACGAGTGGATTTGAACCCACGACCTTCGGATCGGAAGGCGGGGCCACTACCACTAGACCACCAGTGCTATAAGGCATAGCACATGACTTTAAATCCTTTCACCACACTAGTTCAAAGAACTAGTAGCCCTAGTGACACGATTAGAAGAAGTACATTACTGTTTGATCAAGCTTCCCGTAATCGCAAGCTACCTTATTTACGTAGGATAGGAAAGGCGTAGGATGCCACACCTATCTGCTGTCAAAATTTGTGTCGATTGGCTGTGTAAAAGTACTAGCATTACTAACTGGATACCTAGTTTAGATGCTCCTGTGGTTTAGTCTTTTAATAATCACTGCATATAAAAGTTTCACCACACTACAAGAAGAAGCACCACAAAAAGTAGAGGTTCCACTTTTGTCTACCAAAACAATGAATCACAAGACATAATGTACTTGCGTTTGAATTCCAATGTACAATTAATTTATTGCGCTGCGGGGCGGGAATAAGGTAGGTTGTATCATAGAATAAAACTATGTTATTACTATATAGTATACTATATCTTATACCTTTAAACGAGAAAATCTTGTATATATATATATATATTTAGGATCTCAGAAACTGAACCAACGATTTTCATGAAATTAAGTATACAGGGGTTTTCGGGGACGATAAAACGATCTAGCTAGGATTCATTTTAAGAAAATGATTATTTCTTTACGTGTTCAATAATTAAACATAAACTGAATATGTGACTGCTCCTGCCATCTATTGACGATTGTGAGCAACTAACTGCAAGCATCTCCAGCAGATGGCGTTGTTCAGTAAGAATAAACCACTCTACCAAGAATATGACTCTTATGATTTCTTAAAAATACAAATAAACGAAAAAAATTCCGAGCGAAGCTCGGTTACCTACTATACATATAATAAAACTATAAATTGCTGCCTTTAGCAGTAAATTCTCTTATAATAATGTTGAAGAAAATACTATTCAGAAATAAAGCGCTCCAATTAGAGTACCCGACAAAGATTTCTACCTGAGACCTACCTGTTTTGCTTCCTCATTGTTGAGGATTACAATAGACCAAAAATAGGTGTACCAAGCTGCCCGTATAATTCTCTCATTGTTCAAATTATAGCTGATAAATATATTAAATAAATATTGTAGACAATTCACATAACACTATCTAGCCCCAAATTAAGCCGAGCTTGTACTATGGGAGGGAACCATCAGATAACTGATAAAAATAAAAAATACTAACTGTACATAAATAATAGTTTTTTGTAAATACGTACTTCTTCTTATCGTGTCACTGATTCTTTCGAACCAAGTGTGGTGAAAGGATTTTAAGTGCGCCCCAAAGAGGCTCCTTTCGTGCACTAGACACATATATTTGAACTTTTTTTTTTAAATACGTACTTAGAATACAATACAACACCCAGACAGAGAACAAAGATCTATGTTTACCACACAAATATTTGCTCTCGGTGGGGATCGAAACCTTCGGCGTAGAAGGCTCTACTACCAACTGAGCTAGAGGCCAGTCGATATTAATCTTTCTCCAGCATCATCATCATCCTGTCCTTATCTCACGCTAAGTGGGATCGGCACAAAAGGTTTTCTTCTTCCACTCGCCTCTATCATTCGTCATCTTAGTGCTCAGTGCTCACTCCTTTCTTGCTCATGTCGTCCTTGACGCAGTCCCTCCATCTTTCTTGGTCTACCTCTTATAACCACCATCCACATCCATATCCAACACGTTCCTCGTAATATGACACTCATCCCTTCGCATGACATGCCCATACCAACCTATTACTCCTCATCTTGTCCGTCCAGCGCCACGTTCAGACTTCCTCGAATATTCTCATTCCTTATTATATTTTCTTCAGCTTATTTCTTTACTCACCGCTACTCATAAGAAAGGTATTCAAAACAGTAGGTATTATATTGTGTTTAACAATGCGTTATTTTCTAATTAAATAAACTATAGCAGTTTAGAATGGGATAAATGTTATAATAGAAAAATGGTATGTTATTGAGTGTTGCGTTTGTTGAAGTGTTTTGGAGTTTTATTTGTGAATTGTTTGTTATTAGACGAATATAAATTACCTAATTGAAAATATGTGCCAAGTACACGAAAGGAGCCTCTTTGAAGAGCATTATAAAATCCTTTCACCACACCTGGTTCGATGAACCAGTGATACGATAAGAAGAAGTAGAAACTTTAAGAACCAATGACAACCGGAGCTATATTCGATTTTTTTAGTCAGGAAAGTATTGTATTCTGAGAAAACTATGCGAAAACTATTTAATGGTCCATGGTGATTATAAGTACTGTTTGTTTTCCTAAGAAATAAACAATAATTAAATAAAAAGAGTCTCGCTCGTTGTACGTTTTTATTTTCGCATGGTCTTAGCATGTTATTAATTTGATTTTTACAAATCAACACCACATAAAACTATTCGCTTCTGATAATAAACCTCCGTTTGCGTAGTACCTACATAAATAAAAAGAAAAATATAGGTATGTTTGTTGAATCCATTCAGCCGTTACAAAGATGAGTGGGAACAAACATACACACTCACTCATAAACTTTCATACCCATAAAACTAATTAGTAGGATGTGATGTTAACAAAACTGAGAGATACGAGTATAACGATTTTGAGGTAGCTAGGCGTCTACTAATATAGAAGACAATGCTTTAGTAAAAAACTTAATTAGGTAAGCATCGATGAATTAATTGCAGAAAAATACCGACAATAGATATTCCATAATTTGACAAAATATCTGGTTGATTGGCGTCGATTCGTTTTCTTTAGCATGGAAAACTGGATTATTTGCACGCTGGGATTAAAATATAACGTCTCATAAAAAGGCTCGAACCAATTTTAAGTCTAAACGCAGGGCATAAAGATCATTTTACACTGAACCAGGCTGCGAGATAGGTCATACACGGGAAGAATTCAACTCACATCCCCCGGGGCGATTGGGGTGCATACTTTTGTAAACTAATTTGTAAATTTACTATTTGACTTTATAATACAGAAATTAACAAGTCAGCATAAATTAAGGGTTTAATCGAAAAGAATAAGATAATAAATAAATTCTCACTTAAACGTAGGTGAGGATGTTTAGTTCTTTTGCGATGCCTTTACAAAATCACAATGTCATAACAAATTGGGAAAGCTACAAAAACATCTGTTCTTTACTTCCGTACCGCCCGTCCAAACTTTGACTAGCAAGAGTCGCAGAGCGCTATCAATCGTGCGTATCACTCACCCCCGCACCCCATTATAATAATGCGAGCGACAGAGAAGGCAACATATTAGAAAGGAACAATCGTTCCCATTACGTCGAATAAAAAGAAAAGTTATTATATTTTTTATTGGAGAGGGCCTCCACCCTCGCGGCCACCAAGAGGGTTATTTTTATTTTATTTGAAAAGTTTATTTTCCATTTTGTTTTAACTTCTATTTTCGCGATATGAGGGGTGAAACTCGGTCGCACGCACTCTCTCAAACTCAATGAGTCACTAATGCGTACGATACCATTATATTTTTATATTGAAACTTTTGCTTAAACAACATTAAAATGAGAAAAGTTTGCCGGGTGTTATATTGTTAGCTGTGGGTCGGTGGCGGCAGCGGCAGCGCTCGCTTGCATGTTTCTCTTTCACGTTATTTTGTTTCATTTTAATACGCAATTGAGATGTTTTCGTAGCAATTTTACACGTACAAAAGTATTGTTATGGGGTCCGACAGAGGGGGCCACCTGCGTCTTACCGTGTCTCATAATTTTTGCCAACAATTTCAACTAAGTGACAGGTTACGGTTCTACTTAGCTACAAAACTCATCACGATCGAGGGGGGCATACTCGTAGCAGAGGGAAATAGGTCGCGATACTTTTAAATTAACTGTAATAATATATACTTGTGATTGTTACTTCATACTGTTTTTGCGGGTAGGTATCAATCAATATACGAGTATTATCTGGTATATATATGCCACTCTAAGATTTTTTAAATTTTAACATTACTGATTGTTTTCATTGTTTTTTGACGACATCTAAGGAACAATATTGTATATTTTTTTATGAAAGAATTCCAAAATTCCAGTTGCGGCCTCTGGGTCCCACCAGTCGACAAGCTTTAAGTCCCCACATGTGTATAGCATTAAAGTAAGGGGCGCTCCGTCACGCTTAAACGACACCACTCGTCCACCACGGCACTCTCGTCTCGACTCGTCAACTAGTTCTATTGTTCGCTCGTCCACATCGTCGCGTGGGCTCAACGTAATCAAATCGTCATTTAGTAACATCATTGGCACTTTAGAACCGACCACTTAACCGTCAGTTAGCCGACAAAGGTAAAAACTACTAACCCATTATCTAGTGCTTACTCTGTGACCGGATAGTAAACTCTCTTCAAGATCTGACCACCGGTACAGATCCATTGTTGGCACAACTTCTTAGCTACCGAACTTAGCTATGTTTGCCCCCAAAAATATAGTAGTCCATATTTTGTAACAAGCAACCGAACAATGTCTGCCCGTGTGGCACCTATTGACCCAGCGCTAACAAACGTTACATAACAATAAAAGAAGGTAAAACGTATCTAATTGTTATAAAAACACTGTTGGGCTGTCCGGTGAGATGAAAAGCCGGAGAAGATTACACGGCTTTTTACACGGATCACTATTATTGCATTACAGCTATTAACAATCAGGTGGCCTACCATGATCTTCATATGGTTATGGTTATGGCTGTCAAAATTGTTTCAACAGTGTCAACACATTCAAACCCAAGAAGAAAATGAATGTGTGGGTCAGCCTATCTATACACAATTTGACAGCCATAGCCATAAACATATGGAGCTCGTGGTTGCCCTGCGGTACCGATTTGATGTTAAAAAAATGGCTTCCGGTCAATTTTGAAGATTTACTTCGTTTTGTTAGGAACTGGTACAACGTGACTGTCCTATGAATTAACCCAAGACCGAGGAAGCAAGTGATTTAAACAGATAGTACAAAGTTAAGCTTTAAAGCAATATCAATAAAATAAAACATTTATATTAAGTTGCAATAATGTAAATATAAGTTTTAAAGAGCCGGTTAAGCTTAAAAAGACGGGTTATTCAAACCAATGTGTCACGTCCCTAAACGTAGAGACCACAGTATGATTTAAAAGTGATATTCTCAAACCATAAAGCAGTTTCACATGCCCATGTGAAATATTTATCTTAATATTATAAGTAAACTTAAGTATAGCCAAGTGAAGGGCTCGAAACGTTTTGATACTTCGGTTTTGGTATTCAAATTTTAATTCCAACTATTCTGTAGCGTATAGAATAGTATTTAATCTGCTTATTTATAAAAATGGCGGCGTTGAGGCACGCTCATAGCATAAAAATTACTTGCAAGAAAAGTAAAATACATGTCTAAATTTATGATGTACCATTGTATTGTGTATTGTATAAAAGTGGTATAACTATCTAATCTGATTATACCAAGTGTAATAAAGTAAACTTTTAGGGCTAAGGTTCCCATTAACATAGACAAAATTTGAAGAACTAAGTTTCTGAAGTTTACGAGTACTGCTGAAAATGAACACCTCTATATTAGTGTGAGTGTTGACTAGCATTTGCAAGGACCAAAAAATAAACTAACTAATTTTTGTAAGGTTTTCCAAGTTACAGTTATTAAAAATAAAACGTTTCCTGATACTGGAACTAACTGCATAAGTTTGGGCGATATAAGTTTCGTATGAATTTCATTTAGTTGAACTCTTCAAGTATCAAAACCGGAAATTCAAGTGTAAATTTTCAATTAGTTGCAACATATAGGCAGATATACAGAGGCAGTCTTTTCAAGACGCCTTCACCACACTGAGCTTTTGTTTGAAAATATATTTAAATACAATAACGTAGAGTCTGTATAAAAACAGAAACCAAACAAAGAATTTATTTGAAAACTCTTATATTGATTTAAAAGTTTTTTGCTTTTCAATAACTTTGTTCGCCTTCCTTTAGAACTGGTAACTTCTCAAAAATATCATATTGGTTTTTGTTTGCCCTATTGTTTTTTAAGTTTTCCTTAAATTTTTAAACGGTTTACAAATTAAATGAAATAAAATAACAAATGCGAAAATATGACTCTTTGTTTGCTAATAGATCCCTATCTAATTTGGCACAGAGATTGCATTCTGGAGACAAACGCAGAGATAATTATAAAAAACTTAAGAGTTGAATTGTAAATGCCCCATCAGAAGTCCCTTTTTTTAATCAGTATTATTTAAGACAGTTAGGTGCGAAGAGTGTGCTGTTATTTAAGACTCATTTCTTCCTCGGTGGATGTGTTATGTGCGACAAATGTTCCAGACACAGTTAACAGCTCAATATCAGGTGGAATGACTGCTTATACCGTGCCTATATCTTGAAAAAGTAGATGACTATTAACTAATAAACTGATGGAAAGCTCCGCACAAATCACGACCAATTTGTGTGGTTGTTATAATGTTAAATCAGCGTTGTTTTATTTAAAACCGTTTTTTATACATTCCTGCAATTGTTTGAGACGATAATGCGATACCAAGGTCATCGCTCAGAAGCTTGCCAACACAATGTCTCTTGATTTATGTTCAACGGCCCCTGAGTTATGCTTTTAGAAACGTACAATAACATATTTAAATGTTATAAATCGTGTTTTCAACTAATTTAGGACGGGTTAGAATCAGCGCCGATAACTCATGCGCAGGCGCTGGCAATATTTTATTGATCTTTAGCATTATTACCTACGACTATGTTGATTCTATGAGATGAAAAAATGTTTATTTGACACCTTGTCACATTAAATAAAAGAGCATAGTTGATGGGTTCGTTTGAAACAGTAGTAGTAGAGCTCCTTGTGCTCGTTCGAGGAAGTACTACCCCATGCCTATTTCTGCCGTGAAGCAGCATCGCTGTGTTTCGGTTTAAAGGGTAAGGTGCCGGTGTTATTATAGGCACGTGAAGCGAAACATCTGTAAGCCTCAAGTTGATGGACGCAGGGCAGTGCATCGTAGGGCACGTTCCTGACGTGCGTGACCTACGAGGCAATGCTTTGTTACAGGCGATGGTTCCCGCTTAACATCAGTTGGGCCATATGCTTGTTCCATCAGCTAGTAGTATAAAAAAAAGCAACTTACATATACCATCGGTAACGATATTTTATTACCCGTGACTTGACGCTCAATAAGGTTCACGCATAATCAGTACCATAAAATTTGATCACAAACAATACTTTTCAAATAGTACAGTGTGAACTTCGTACAGATCAAACAAGCGGTAGTATCCAGTAGGTATAGGCACTACCTACCGTGAATTGTCAAACTCCTCTTAAAGTAAATAATTGAGAGCAAACACCAAATAACTTAAGAAGGAAACAGGTAGTTAGATTTCACGAGCGTCGTCTTAAACAAGCGGCTGGAGGTCACACCGATGTGTATCCTATTGTAGTATGTAAAATAATGTAGTACTTTCATGTTTTCCCATTTTAAGTCATAATGCTCTTACCGCTGAGGGCTAAATTTAAGCCTACAATATCAAATATTTTTATTTAAGCAATGATTAAATTTAAATTACGTTTGCATCTGTAGAGATGGCTGTATCTTATAACATCAACCTACACTTATAGTTGTAAGAGAAAAAATAGTCAATAAAACAATTTAAAACTTTCATAATCATAATCATTATCTTTTTAAACTGCCCTAGGTCTGGTAAATTCGAGTACGTTTTAATTTTTTCTGGTCCGGTCCTGTGCCAGGTTCTGCCATTACTGCCCAAGTAACTCCGACAATATAATCCGACCAATGGGCTTCTTGTTATTCAATTAATATATACCTTTGAAAAAGTCCCCTGTGTAAACACCGTAAATAGATGTAAAGCTTGAGAGTGAACTTGCTGAAGTATTTCAAACTATCTTTAAGTTAATATTCTGCTCCTATGGAGACAATATTTAATTACAATCTCATCATGCCGGGATGCTATGATAGTATCTTAGTTGGAAGACTTGTAAGAGGATTTTAAATTGAATAGACTATCAGACCTTCGGGAGAGAAAATGGTACATGTAGCAGAGATGCGAATATTGAGATAAATGTGTGGAGTGACACAAATGGATAGGATACGAAATGAGTATATGAGGACAAGTTTGAAAGTAGTACCAGTGACAGTAAAAATGAGGAACAATAGGCTGGCGTGGTACGAACCTATGATTTTTTGCATTAAACTAAACTAAATGTGTCATAAAGAAAAATGGATGAACTTTGTGAAGGATTACATGGATAAGAGAAGAGTGAATGCAGACATCCGGGCTGGCAGAGGGGAGTGGAGGAGAAAACCAGGTTATGCCGATGCATAAACTGGGATAAGGGCAGGAAGAAGAAGGTTTTCAGACCCCCAATCCCATGCTAAGTGCAGTTCTATATGGCTTGACCGTTGGATGAAAATATTAATTTGATCTGCAACTTGCATGAGTTGTAACGCCCCACTATTCTGTATTATTTAAATTTAAAAGCTATCGATTTATGACTCTCTGGTAGCATTATCCTTACAAAGCTTTTCTATTTATAATAATTAGATTATGTATATTATTTAGATAAAAAAACAAAGGCTATCTATACGTTTTGTATTGTCCATTATAGCATTCGGTGTAAATGCAATAATGGACAATACAAATGAGCTTTTTCATCATACTAGGATGATGCATAAATATTTTTTTTTATAAAAAACATGACTCGGAAGCCATTCTAGAAAGAAAAGGTGATTCTTCATGTAACGAATCTGCCTTTATCTGTTCGAGGGCCCTCCAAACAATGATCCACTTGCTCGGTTGTTCCTTAGACCCTACCTGCACTAGAGGTCAATTACTGCCCATTAAAGGTCACGTACGATGAAATGGTGACAATATTGTATTCAATAAAAAGTATTGACCCGTAAAAAACTGAGAAATAAGGTGTTCTATTTGTAAATGTAAGTTACGCAAACCTAATAAGTAGGTAATTAGGTTCAAAATCACATAATAATGGTTGGAACCAAGCCATAGTTTGTTGCCTATATACAACTGAAAGTTAGAGAAAGAGAGAGAGAAAACCCCACGCTTTTTTGTACAATAATATAATTTTTTCAATTGATTATTACAGTTTTATTTTTAACTTTTTAGTTCAATTAGTGATAAAAGCGTTTTTTTTAGTTATCTAAACTATTTTTTTTTAATATTATTGCATTGTCATCGACCTTTGACAGGTGTGCAAAGTTTGAATCAAATCTGGATCGTTCAAAGTAGGACAAAATCGAGCTCAAAGGGGTCGGTTGCATACATACAAGCAAACATACATACCTACAGGTGTAGCTTATAAAAGCGTTATAAAAAGAGAGGAAGAAAAGGGAATTTTTGAATCATTTAAACGTCTTCTTTTTTGAAATTGTTTAAAAACGGTTAGTCTAAGTAGGTTCTCGTAATTTGGCAACCATGGTCTACGCCTATAAAATGGTATTAATATAAAAAGCGAGCGTTCTACATTTTTATTACTGTTTTAATTGTCGTAATTTATCCGTTGGGCTATAAACAAAATGAAATACATTATTGTATTAAATGTATGTAGCTGTATAATTTTAATCCATTGCAACGATGTCTTAAAGTATGTACTGTTGTCTACAGTTAAATCGTTATTATATAGAGTCTGGTGGATCTTCTAAGCTTGAATACAAAGTAATGACAATCCTACTAGTATTATTTGACTGGCCTCTAGCTCAGTTGGAAGTAGCTCTGCCTTCTGCGCCGTAGGTCGTGGGTTCGATCCCCACCGAGAACAAATATTTATAATTGTTATATTGTATTCTAAGTATGTATTTACAAAAAAATGTATTCAAGTATTATATCAGCTATCTGGTTCCCATATTACAAGCTCTACTTAGTTTGGGGCTGGGTAGTGTTGTGTGAATTGTCCACAATATTTATTATTTATTATTATTATAAACGCAAAAGTTTGTATGGATGGATGGAGGTTTGTTATCTTTCACGTATAAACCACTCAATGGATTTTAATGAAACTTTACAATAATATAGCTTATACATCAGAAAACACATAGGCTACTATTTATAAAGATATTGTAACGAAGAACGGAGGTAAGTAACGGGAACGGGCGTAACGAGAACGGGGCGAGCGAAGCCGCGGTCGACCGCTAGTCTATCATATTTTGTTCGTTCACTTATGCATTACAGTTTGAGGGCGTGGGTTTGATCCCCACCGAGAAAAAAAATTATTATTTATTATTATTATTTATTTTAAATATGTATTTTTTTTTAATGGTTCCCATAGCACCAGCTCTGCTTACTTTCGGGCTATATTAATTTACTATTTAACTATAATTATTCAAAGTTTTATCTAAAACTATTTAACTAATGTTTTTAATAATACAGTTTCAATACAATTTGCAAAACAAGCCCACCTGATGTTAAGTGGTGATCAGTAACAATAGTAAGAGGTGTTCAATTGCTGGGTTCGAACCATGACCGTACTGACGGTGAATTCGCTATTACCAAGAGTTAAATCATTAAGTGCTGGTCAAACAAGAGCTCACGGAAGTCGGGGATTAGGAAACTAAATAGGTATTAACTCAGCTACTAGTGTTAGTTTAGTGTCGAATTGAAACCTTATGCTGACGAAATAAGGTTCAGTAGCAATCGCCGCTACGTATCACTACAGATTAAAAGATAAGATGTTGTATTGCATCTAAAATGCATAGTTATCATATTGTTGTACTAAGCTTGGAGCGCAAAAAGAGGATTATTTATTTTCCTAACATTTTTTTTTGTTTTTTTTTAATTCAACCTATACTGTCCCACTGCTGAGCAAAGGTCTCCCCCACTTTCTTCCACTCTTCGCGATCCTCGGTCAATTGTACCCAGTTGGTGTAGAAGGAATCAAGGTCGTCACGCCAGCGTTTCCACGGGCGGCCGCGACCCCTCAAACATGAATATGAACCCCCCCCCAAACATGAATAGTTTCCTAACATTCTATTTAATAAAATTACTTACAAGGAAACTTAAAATAAATAGAGATATTTACAAAATACACAAGAAACAGTGGAGCTATTTAAAGACCGTCACAAACGATCTAGAGATAGCTCAACTGATCCAAATCAGTGCCAGACGGAATAAGCGTCCCCAAGACGCTGGCAGCATTGCCACACTGAAAAGCACCAGCTACCCAATAATAAAAAAAATACTGTAAGCAATCCACGCGACGCTTATCTAGCCCCAAATTAAGCAGAGCTTATACTAAGGGAATCAGATAGCTGATATAATACTCATACACGTTTTTTTTTTCTAAATACACTTTTTTACTTAGAATACAATATAACACCCAGACATCGAACAAACACCGTGTTCACTACACTAATATATCAGTGGGGATCGAACCCACGACCTACGGTGCAGAAGGCAAAACTACTACCAAGCTGAAAGGCTAGTATTTTTTTTTAATTTATCTTACCCACATAACTTCTAAGACTAACTGGAAGTACCCTGTAATTTTGTTATTCTGTATTTTGATCTAACCTCGAATAAGATTTAAACCCTCAGCTTAGACTGACGAAATAACTACTGCACAACTGCCTAGCCTAAAAAAAATACAGTTTCAAATTTAAATTTACAGTTAATACACATTTTACAGTTTACGTGATTGAAAATATAACCGACCGAAAAAAAGGTGTTAAAGCATTTATTTCATAGGTAGGTAGGACACAAGCAAAGCCAAGTGTAATAAAAAACCATGTCTCAATTTCACGTCTTGTCTAAACTATTTTGTATACAATTTTGATCTGACGATAGATAAAAAACGCAATTACTAGTCAACTGATGTACACGTTTTTATTACACAATATAATGCATAATAAAATAAGAATTAACTTTTTTGTACAACTTAAAATATTCTGTTATGATGAATAATAGAATAAAATTATAATTTGTACAGTCGATCACAAAACAACTTTATATGAATCGGGAATTATTTTGACGAAGTGTTACATCAAGTTGGATAAGTTGAGCTATACCTGGATCGTTTGTAACGGTCTGCAAATAGTTCAACTGTTTCTTGTGTATTTTGTAAATACTTGTATTTACTGTATTTTTATTTAAAGCAATTTAAAAGTAACTCAAGTTCGTTATTATTTTATATTATGTTACCCATAAAACTTAGTTAATTCAGCCTGTTTTTTAATTATTTCCTTTACTAAGAAATACATAAAGTTATTAGATATAAAAAAGTGGCTACTTCACAACTGTAATCATCGTCTCTTTATTCCACTTATTTTGACTCTTTTGACCCTTTAGTACTCTACTTAATTCTGAAATAGGTAGTAGTCAGAGGCAGAAAAGAAATTCAACAAAACAACCCTCACTTCCTCACTTAAATACATAATACTACATACTTGAAAAAAACAAAATTGCATCGTCAAGCTTTTGTGTTCGATTGTACACCGCAACTGTTTCTCAAACCTTACCACTGCTTTACTTCCGGCATTTAATTTATGTTTTTTAATAAAACTGGTACGTACCTGTAACAAAAACATAAAGTTTAGCATTAAGTTGTAAACACGAGTTTTGTGTGAAAACCTTTATATTTACGGACTTTAAACTACACTTTTATTTATGAGGCGGTGGGATCATAAGAAATGGGCGTTATACAATTGTGACGTCATTACGGTTGCGTTTACGCTTCTGTAGGTCGATTTAAAGATTTTCAACACCATTTTTAGATATCGAACGGAAAAATTATGTTATCTAAGGCGATGAAGGTTAACGACCTGGATTTTGTATGGAGAAACGATGAGCGCCCCTTTCGGACTTAGCAAGAACTATAACGTTCTCCGTACAATGTTCTTCATTCAAAATCCAGGTAACTACGATAACGATAAGTAATTTTGCCGTTCGATAAGTAAAATGTTTAAAATCTCGGAATCAACCTACTGATGATCACTGTGGCGCGTACGACTGAGATAAAGTACATTTCAGATCGATGCTCGGACTGGGACAAACGTGATCTCAACATCATTTATCTTGCTATAATTTTGGTCCGCGAAAATGAACCTTGCGTCGTAGCCCGAACACTCATGGCTATGGCTACACAACAAAGGTTATCAACCGTGTTAATAAACACAAATATTTTCAAAAAAACAATCAACTAACTGAAACAACAACCCATTCCAGATTACAACACAATAATATAAAATAGAAACGCAGAAAACACATTTAATAACAAAGTCAGATTTCGTAAAAATCAAAGAAGCAAAGAATGGGTGTTATTTTTAGATGAAATTAACGCACATTACGAGCGTACGCGCCGGTTCCGATCGTGAATCATTTTCGGGTGCGGCTGTAGTGTCAGAGGTAACACCAATTCACGCTGGGTCTACATAATCAAAATTTGTAACCAACGTAGAAAGGTTTTTCTTCTTATTTCATGTTAGACAATACGGCAGCCGACCAGCAATAATTTTTTGTTGATGATTATTTTTTTTTCGTTTCTTAGTTGAATTGCTTCAGCTACCTAACCTAGTTTGAATCCGGCCGTGTAACTTAAAATCTTAAGGTTTATGACGTAACAGTATTAGTATTTTTAATTAAATTGTGTTGTTGATTAGCTTTGAGTGTGCATTTTCAATTAAGATGCAGCTAATTAAAAAACCTAATCAATTATCGTCATTAAGAAAGAAATTAAAGTTCATAAAACCTACACAAATCATAAAATATACAATTATTAAAATTAGGCAAAATTACATATTCTGGACTACCTAGGTACATACTTACAACTGGTCAAGGCCTACGCTTAGGGCATACAAATACAAAATTATGTTTGTGCGTCGTTTCGTTTCGCTTACGGAATCTGCCCGTGACCACGGTTATTGCAACATTAGCCGATACGTCGTGAAAATAAATAAAATAAGGTAATATTCGTAGTAAATACCCGATTAATAGTTTCAGTATGTGTGTATGTGTTATGATCGTGAAATCAAACCACAGAATAAGTTATAGCAAGATTGAACCAATTGTACTTTACAAGTTATCATTTTTTCTTTCAATACAAGCTCACATGTTGTCGATCAAATAAATTATCTTCACTTTATTTTCTATAACGTTTCCGCTCGCACTCCAGCCATACCCCGAACACGTCATCGAACAACAAATATTTTCCACTGAATGTATTGTTTTGTTGGTTTTTCTTATTAAATCCATTTTATCTTAGCCTACATTGAGAAAGGTTTCGCAAGAAATACAATGAAGGCTGTGTTAGGTTCCGCTTCACATACTAATAATCAAAGAAATATGAGCATTGTAGAATTTTCCCTACCACTAGACCACCAGTGCTCCTAAATGAGTACCGAACCACTGCTGGCTTACCGAGAGCTCCATGTTATGGCTATGGCAATCAAAACTGACTCACAAATTCAAACTTAGTAAGAAATGAATGTGTGTGGTAGCCGGACTGGGGTGCAATTCTGGCAATTACATATCACTCAAGCAATCGCTGAATACGATGTGAATTGACAATTTTTGAATGAAGAAATTTAAAATGAAACGCAGCTTCGGCGATCTCAATCGAGCCGTGTTGCCGGAATAGCAGGGCTGTACCCCTACCCCTACTGTGAGTCTGACGCCTGCCGCCACGACTGACACCTTTTTGTATGGAAAAACGAACGGCCCCCTAGCGGACACCTACAGAACTCCTTGTCTCCGTATAAAAATTGGGTGTACACCATAAAAAGTGTACGATCAACTCGGGATAGGGTCTTGTACACAATTTGACAGCCCTAACGATATGAAGCTTACGGTAGCCCTGCTAGTATTGACCTTTATAAACTCCACAATATACAATGTCGTATGTCGTCAAAATTAATTAAAAAGGCTGGATAAGATCAAATAATATCAAATAAATACATTATTTCAATGGTGGAGAGTAATAATTGCATCCTGTTGACCCACATTCGACACGGAGATCGCAAACTTACATTTTCTTCTAAAGGTTCGTTCATATTGACACTTTTTTGCTGGGGCAACTGACACAAGCCCTACTTGCGAGACGCTATAGTGACTAAGACAGGATTTTAGATGGAATAGGCTTGCCCAGCACCTTATACCACATCATCCACAGGAAAAACATGGTATAGGTATATTCTACTTGAAACCCCGTTGAAATCAGTTAAAAACTCTGGCAGCGGAGTTTGGGAGTTTGGAATACCCGCTATCATTAAAAAGAAAAGATAGGTTTTGGTTAGGACAGAATAGACCTGAGTTGAGTTAAACGAAGAAGTACCCATCAAGTCTAATTGCATTTCTTGTTTTATATAATAACTTCCTGTCATGTTAGACAATCAAGACATAATGAAAAAAAATAATTAGATAAACAAAAAACACGATAAAAAATATATATGTTTATTTTCGGTTGTCATGACATATTTTAATGAATAAAATTGTGTGGACTTTTTTGGGACCAAATCATTAAAATAACTCTAATTCTTATGATTAAAATAATGGTATAATGTTACTGTTCTTTGGATTAATATATTATCCGTGTAGTAAAAAAGGAGACTAAAGGTTTTGATGCGTAGTGAATAGCGATTTGAGTTTCCCCCGAGGCACCACACTTTTTCACCCCTATTATTGTGTCCCTAGAATAAACCCTTTCTAACGAAGTCCAGTTTGCGCGCAGCCTAAGGGCAGGGCTGCATTAGCGATGACAAGATATGCAGATAAGTTACTCCAATACGGATACTGGCGCGACGTTGAATACATTTTGTGTAATTATACCCGTATAATTGTAGATAATATTATAAATAATATACAAATTGCAGTCACCTAGCTTCAATTACACCCTGAGAATTTCTACATAGAAGTTTAGCAGGTTTGGGGCGACTTAATCAGCAGGTCTACCACGAGCTCCATATGGTTATGGCTATGGCTGTCAAATTGTGTATAGATAGGCTGACCCACACATTCATTTTCTTCTTGGGTTTGAATGTGTTGACACTGTTGACAATTTTGACAGCCATAACCATAACCGAATGAAGCTCATGGTAGGCCAGCAGGGCCGATTTCTGACGTCTATAGCCGGTGGGTATGTCTCACTTTGACCTCATGCTTATAAACGTTACAAGTTAACATCCAAAATACTTTTCATGCCCATAAATCATCTCCAATAGATGCAAACGCCGATTTTTAGGGTTCCGTAGCCAAATGGCAAAAACGGAACCCTTATAGATTCGTCATGTCTGTCTGTCTGTCTGTCTGTCTGTCTGTCTGTCTGTCCGTCCGTCCGTATGTCACAGCCATTTTTCTCCGAAACCGTAAGAGCTAGACTGATGAAACTTGGCGAGTAGATGTATTCTGTGAACCGCATTAAGATTTTAACATAAAAATAAAAAAAAAACTATAAATTTCGGGGGTCCCCATACTTGAAACTGAAACTCAAAATTTTTTTTTTCATCGAACCCATACGTGTGGGGTATCTATGAATAGGTCTTCAAAAATGATGTTGAGGTTTCTAATATCGTTTTTTTCTAAACTGAATAGTTTGCGCGAGAGACACTTCCAAAGTGGAAAAAAGTTGGTCCCCCCCCCTCTAACTTCTAAAGTAAGAGAATGATAATACTAAAAAAAATATATGTTGTACATTACTATGTAAACTTCCAACGATTTTTGGTTTGAACGAGATCTAGTCAGTAGTTTTTTTTTTATACGTCATAAACCGTAAACCGCAATTTACCTTTCGACGAACTACAAGAACCTTATTATGTTACATCAAGTAACATAATATAAAGGTTCTTGTAGTTCGTCATGCTACGGAACCCTTCATGGGCGAGTCCGACTCGCACTTGGCTGCTTTTTATTTTAAGTAAAATCAACTGTCACTGTTTGTCAGGTAAAGAGTGGCTATAACTTTGTGTAGTTTTATCTTCTGAATGATCGTATAAGCTTGCTTCTGACTACCCCCATAGAAACCCTTAAAGATTTTAAGATTAAGAAAAACACAAAACTATCCTAAGTTTACACAAAGAAACTAACAATTAAACAAATATTTACAAAATGTACAATATACACAAGAAACAGTTGAGCTATCTGCAGATCGTTACAAACGATCTAGAGATAGCTCAACTGATCCAAATCAGTGCCAGACGGAAGCGTCCCCAAGACGCTGGCGGCATTGCCACGCGTTTTTTTTTTTTTTTTTGCATTCCTAAGATTTATTATCCTTTATTTGTGTGATGGGGCTGAAGTCATAACACGAACCCTTACTTTGCTTAGCAGGAACCAAAGACAGTTTTTATACCATTCACATTTTCCAACGTCGTAGTTCAAATTCCCAAGCGAATCCGTCCAGTTTTTATTGGATTTGTAGGTCTTTATTGAATTTCTATCAATGCTACGCGTGGCTAGAACTGGAATTTATCACAAAAGATTTTCAAAGAAGAAAGGCAGTGCCAAAGAATGCCGCCAGCGTCTTGAAGAGGAGAATGCAAGCAACCTGGTATATCTGGATGTATGTATGGCTATACACTTTAATACCTTGCGCACATCTAAGCGTTCTACGGTGGCGATCAGTGAAACGTTGATATATGAAAGCAGAACGCTTAGCGGGGGCTTAATAGCTTCCCCCCTTTTGCAAAAATAACTAAGTTATCTGCGGTCACCAGCATCAAATTCATTAAACAGCTCAAAATATACTATGCATGGACGATACAGTCGGTGAGCTAATTTAACTAGCAAAATTGCTATTAAAGACTACGGGTGACTACGGTTGCGGATGATAAAGAAGGCTTTTGACATCTCTTCCATTCCATCTAAAATACCAGGCACTGTCCCGCAAGTATATAAAGCTTGAGGAATTTATAAATCATCTACAATAGATGCAAAGGTCTGTTTTTATTAATATAATGTGCCCTCCGGGTCCCACTACTGGGCAAAGACATCCAGACATCGCGATCCTGGGCTACGTTTGTCCAATCCGTCAGGAAACCATCAAGCTCGTCTCGCCATCTCCGTTTTAGTCTGCCGCGTCGCCTTCTCGCTGGGCTAGGATACCAATCGGTGGCTATCTTTGCCCACAGCTCATCTGGCATACGGCAAATATGACCAAAGGTCTGTTTACTTTTTTATTTTTAAATACGAGGATAACGTTATGAAGTTGTGCGACGGTAAAGGCAAAATGTAAAACTTACCCTTTAGAGGTTAATATAAGTATAGCGCCAATCCGATAGTCGGCGTGAACCTGTTTTATATGTGAATGCAATCTGCTACTTAGTTAAGGAAAGTGTGTAGGGGTGTCAAAGTGTAATAGTTGACTTTCTCTTATAAAAGTGTTCGTGTAGGTGCCTAGCCACGCACAAATATGTAAACGAAAGCTGTGGTATTTATTTTGTAGAATCTGAGAATTAGGAGACTTTGTATATTCGATTGACACCAATATTCTACCAACAGTTTTAATCAGAATTTTAATTTAAATTTTTACTATTTTACAATTTTATTTTATTTTATTTTATTATTTTACTTACTTTATATTTTTCATCATTTTTTTATATATCTGATTTGAATCTTGAGCCCTCCTATGAAGAATTAAAATCTTAGATATTGAAATGCAACGTTTTTCTCGTTCCTGCCCTTATCCCACTTTATGTGGGGTCGGTACAACATGTCTTCCATTTCATCCATTCCTCTTTGTCAGCCGTCATCTCTGCATTCACTTCTCTCTATGTCACTATGTCATCTTTCACACAGTTACTGTTCATCCATGTTTTCTATGGGATTGAAATGCAAACTATTTAAAAATAATTTATATGTTATATCCGTGTCTAGCGTGCCTTACCGTTCATTAATGGTTGCCATAATACTCATACCACTACAGCACTCAACAGAAGGTTAATTAAACCCACATTTTAAATCAGCTTTTGACAACCCTTGTAAATTAATTGCAATGTCATTGGGTTTGTAAAATGTGTGTATTCTATAAAACGTTTTTGCGGCTTGCGGTTTTTGTGTGCAGGGCATTGAATGACAGTTTAATATTGTAAATGATAACAAATATGTACTTAAATAAAATTGAACCTATGATTAATAAAAGAAAGTATGTTTTATGAGTTTAACAAATATGTACTTAAATAAAATGGAACCTATGATTTAGTAAGAGAAAGTAATATGAGTTTTTACATTAAAAGAATCAACATGTTGGATTAAATAAAAAACTTGTGAAACCGCCTTCTTAGCCATTTCTATAGGATAATTCTGGAAGTATTACCTTTCAAACCGGCTCATAAATGACAAAGATAGCTATAACAAACATAAAAAAATACAACCGAATTGAGAACCTTTTTTATTTGAAGTTGGTTAATAATAATATCAACTAGGGATCCTTTTTTTTTTTTTTTTTTTTAAGAGGGGAAAATGCCTTCGCATTTCTCTTCCGCCACGGGGGAGAGACGAAAGAGGGTATGTGGGGCATGAACCCATTAAAAACCCCTCTGTGAGCCGTCCGCTGCCAAAAGATCAACTAGGGATCCTAAGTCTTAAACAGCGAATAAATAACGAACAACACTAGTTTCGAGTAAGTCTTATTCTGAACCATCATTACGGCCACCGCTGTTTAGCACCGTTTTTACTAGCCCCAGTATCATTGTACAGCTGGCCTACCATGAGCTTCATATGGTTATGGTTATGGCTGTCAAAATTGTGTCAACAGTGTCAACACATTCAAACCCAAGAAGAAAATGAATGTGTGGGTCAGCCTATCTATACACAATTTGACAGCCATATCCATTACCATATGGAGCTCGTGGTAGCCCTGCTGGTCAGTTCTAATTGTCGGGATACCATATCGTTATTATATATTGTGATTGAAACGACATTGTCATTTAATTATATTTAATTTGATATCTGCTGCGGAACTCCATTGTGACGACCCGACCGACAATTGAGGTAATTTTAACATTGTTATCAGCTTGCAAAATATAGTGTTTTTATACTACTTGCTGATGGAACAAGCAGATGGTCCACCTGATGTTAACTAGCTTTCTTGACAGAGTGGTCGTGGTCATGACGGGCAGTGGCTCGGACAACAGTAACTATCGTCTATAAAACCCGTCACACACGTAGCTATAATATATATTAATATACGTTGCTATATACGGTTATTTACGGAATAAGTTGATGACGTCGTAGAAATATGTATATTCTTCTTATTTAAGAGCAACGCTCTTGTCGGCGTAATGTATGCATTTTTCTCCAGGTATTTCTTTTGAGGGCAACCTCCTTGACCTCCTTATTCGACATGACAACGATCTTTGTTTTTATTTGGCTCATGTAGCTTATCCTTGGTCTTCCTCTTCCTCTCTTTCCTTCTATGATATATAGTATATTATAACTGCGTGTGCGGCTATTTGAATATTTGTATAGAAAATACATCGTTAAATAAATAATTAAATAAATATATAAATGACCATAATAATATGTCGAATCCCATGTCAACTCAAAACCAGAGCCAGACTGGCTCTAGTTTTGAGTCTGTTGAGTGCTCCCCAGTGTCTTCTGTGTGTGTGACATTTCGACGTAGGATTTAATTATTAAACACTCACATAAACTCAAAACCAGACCCAGACACAGAGCCAAATAGAGCTTGTGGTAGGCATACTGTTTGCCTACCTCATTTATATATTTATTTTATTTATATATTTTTGAAACAGGTTTCGATTTTTTGTCAACATTATTTGATTGTGGTTTCAGAATCTGAAAGAAGTCGTACATTATCGTCCTCAAGCTAACAGTAGGATTACCAGCAGCCGCGATGTGGGGTCTGTTAATGGGCTAAGCAACATATAAAATAATAAACGCTACGCTTCCGCCACTTACTTTTAGTTATGACGTCATTAATTTAAACTAAGGCCACGGAATAGATTGTAAGGCGTCCACTGTTCTTATTTTAAACATGTGGTTTCGCATTTTGGTTTAGTTTTTAAAAGACAAAACAGGGTTTTCTGGGAAAGTGATGTTTTAGTTAGTTTGATTCCCAAAGCAGACCAACCTTTTTCTTATTTTTGTTTAATAGTTGAATCACGTTACGTACGTATTACGTAATTACTTATATTGTTGTCATGCAACAATATAAGTAATTACGTAAGTACTGTTAGACTGGTAAGAAGTAAGACTGTCCTCTCAGCTCTGTCTTCTGCGCTGTAGGTCGTGGGTTCGATCCCCATCGAGAACAAATATTTTTGTGGTAAACGCAGATGTTTGTTCTCTGTCTGGGTGTTATATTGTATTTTAGTATGTACTTTTAAATTGTTTTTGGGACTTGTTGACGTAAAATTTATTTTGTTGTAAACACTTATCCCGAAATAAACACAGGGTTTATTCTTAAAATAAAAATAGCAGAAACATCTCGAATAGCAACCCGATAAGCTTTCCAACAACATAATCCCATAAAAATATTTGTTTATTACAAACATTTTGTAATCGAATAACATTTTAATTTTTAAATTATTCAGTCAGCCGCGGATTAAAGACATGTGAAATTATAATTAAAATATCTCTTATGAATATTATTAGCGTTATTGGTAAAACGGCAAACATTTTAAGGTTTTTAAGACTGAATTTGCATTAAGTTGGAGTTTGTAACTATCTGGATGGGCCAAGTGCGTTGCTACACGCGATTACACGATTCCGTACAGGATCGTATCTAGGGTGTAAGAACCCTATCTCACCAGGACGGCAGTGCCGGCGGGCGGCGCAACCAGACAACGCCACCAACAGAATGTATACTGGTAATTTGACAGTGTTATATACGATTACACCGTTTGTGGCGCAACCACGGGGTCCTAATTAGATAGGGTTCTTAATCATCAGTCAGTGACTATCCCACTTTTGGTCAGCCTCACTTAAAAGGTGCATGTTTACCGCAATTTATTGTTGAAACTGTATGTAAACTATACAGAAACGCTTAAGAACAATTGATCTGTATACCTGCTATTTACCCAGTGTACAAGCGACGTTATGGTAGTTGCGATTTTTAGAGATTAAAACCAAGTTGCATTGGGGACCCCGAAGGAACCCTTCTAAATGATGTCAAAGCGACTTATCGAAGTGACCAAGAGCTGGTGGGTATCTAGCACAGTGCATTATCATTGCTATTCAGCGTGGCAATCCCGCTAACGTCTTGGGGACGCTTCAGTCTAGCACTGATTTGGATCAGTTGAGCTATCTCTAAGTTTGTGACGGCCTGAAGACAGCTCAACTATTTCTTCAACACACCCACACAAGTGTGTCAAGCACTACACACATAAGCTTACGAAACTTGTAACTAGTGCAGACAAGAACGGTGAATTGCATAAAACTAAATTAAACCTAAATTATTACCACCATAGGATGGGAGCATATAACGTGCCCTGAATACGACCCTGCTTACGTAGGCTTCGACAAATAAATTTATATACGTAAAGTAGTCAGAATTTAGCGTGTTATTAGTTTTGTATAATTTTAGGAGTTCAAATCAGAGTACAATAATGGTGCATAAGATTCTACTGGTGCTCAGATAGGTATATATTTCAATAAGTATAGGCAAGAGGTAAATAATAGTTGGTTAGTACCTAGTTTAGGTACCTAGGATACCTCAGCTAGCTATTTTAAACACCGCGAAGTTTTCTGAGTCACATTTATTATAAACAATTAAATAATACTTTGGCATAACGTTTTATTTTTTTATTTTATAATAAAAAAATAAGATGACGTCACACATCTTCAACTTTTTCAATCACCAAGTTTTCTTGACCTCAAAAGCACGGGAGGATTAAAATGCCACTATCAGTCACCCATCCAAATGGAACGATCAAATAGATTCTCCTAAGAGACCTTTATTAATAACTATTTTGTACAATTTTATAATACCCAGTAGTAGTAGTAGAGCGCTTTGTGTGTGGCTTCGTCCAGGGAAGTACTACCACCATGCCTACTTCCGCCGTGAAGCAGCATTGCTGTGTTTCAGTTTGAAGGGTGTGGGTGCCGGTGAAATTACTGGCACGTGAGGCTGAACATCTGTATGTTTCAAGTTGATGGTCGCAGAGAAGTGCATCGTAGGGCACGTAACCTACGAGGCAATGCTTTGATATAAGCGATGGTTACCACGTAACATCAGGTGGGCCACATGCTTGTCCCATCAGCTAGTAGTATAAAAAAACACGGACACAGATCAATCATATTCTTAAGAACTTCTACTTCATACTACAAATGGGCTATTAATCAATCAGCACTCGTATCAATAAGTCTATTTGATTCAATGTTAATACCCAAAGACAGATAAATAAACTATTTTTTGTCTCGGCCACGCATTCTACAGTTATAGGTATGTATAGGTACTTACAGTTGATTGGTGTGTTTGGTGCCCAAACTTCTATAGATTGTTTGTGGGCGGAGCAAATTGATAGTGAACGAGTTGAAGCAACCTTCTAATACCCTGGCATTCGTCGGAGGTAGATAAGCTTATACATATAGCTAGGTATATTGTAAATAAACATTACAGTGCGAGAGGAATGAGTCTTTGAGCACAGAACATAAAAACAAGCATTAAAAAGATCTTCATTTATTGAATAACAAGGATCACTTTTAAACGGTATTTAAATCAAATGAATTTGGGCACCACATCCTGGCGACCAAAGCTCGAGAACAGGCAAGAAAACAGCTTAGTTCTTATCTTTTTTATATCAGGCTCAGTTTTTTTTGTATACAACTAGATGAAGGAACAAGCATATGGCCCACCTGATGTTAAGTGGTCACCCTCGCCTATAACAAAACATTGCCTCGTCAGGAACGTGCCCTACGATGCACTTCCCAGCGTCATACAGATGTTCAGCCCCACGTGCCCGTAATTTGACATTCCCTCTAAACTTGGTAATACCTAGGGCATCTGAGGCACGTCCGAATAATGGTTTATAAGAGGTAACGTAAATTTTACTATTACAAACTTTTTCCTAAGAGATCGCTCTACCGTGCATGTGTATGAGTCTTCTTATTTGCTAAGACTTAATGGAATTTAGAAAGACAAAGTTGAAGTGCTCACTTTGCCTTATGACAGATAAGACTCAATAACGCCGTAACGATTAGACTTTGATATAATTTGAAATAGATTGCATTTAGGTTTCTTTTTATAGATAATTTTCTAGTAGTGTATACAAATAGTGTGTTGCACTCTCTGTAGGCCTACCACAAGCTCTGTCTGGCTCGGTCTCTGGCTCAGGTTTTGAGTCTGTGCGAGTGCTCACCAGTGTATTATACTGTGTGTGTGACGTTTCGACGTAGGATTTATTTAGTCAACACTCACACAGACTCAAAACCAGAGACAGATCCAGACAGAGCTTGTGGTAGGCCTACTGGTGTCACTGAAAGAAAGAAAGAAGAAAGACCAGCGTTTAAGTGGCGCTTGCTAGCGTAATGCTGAAAAACGACTATTTTTATATCATTGTTACTTGAGTAATGATCCTTGTGTGGCATAAAATAAATAATTTGATTTGAAATACGTGCAACGTCAGTAAGTACTCAACGGTAAATAACAGTTTACCATAGTATTATAATATTTGTAAGCGAATGATTAAAAAATCTGAGCATTTAAAATTTACATAACACATTATTTTTCCGTTGATCATCTCTAAAGAACCCTAATTTAGTTAGGTGGATATCGATATTTTATGAAAATTTAATATCATTCGCAGATTTAAAAAGATTGCCATTTCTACCCGACTGCGAAGAACGGTCATGTTTTTTTTTATAATTATAATGATCACTGATAATTTTAAGCTTTTAAGATTATAATTATAAGCGCCTTTTAAATATTTATATGGAAATGTCGTTTTAGTTTGTAGTTTCAATTTTTTTTTTTATATTTTCTTCATTTTTTTTATAATAATAGTTTTTGTAATTATATATATTCTGTTGAAAATAAAATTTAAAAGGAATTATTGGACACAATAAACTGTATATTTAGTGAAAAACTTATTTTTGGATGGAGCCTACTATATACATATGTTCTGCCGGAACATGATTATTATTATTATTTTTTTTCCAAACTTCCCAAGCGCCGTAAAACCTATACTACTAAGTAGTGTTAGCCGGTTTTGGGAATAGGACATCCCTACTGAGACCGGGCAACGAGGCACATCACTAGTCGAGGATATAAAAATGGCGTCGCAATGCGTAGATTATTTATTTCCGTGTAAATAATAAAGAGTTTTTTTAAAAATAAATATTGTTGAGTTTTAGCTTTATTAGTAGTAACTCTTGCCACCCTATATTTGATATACCATATATTTTTTAGGGAGGATTTCATACGAATTTTGGAGAGAAGTTTCTATAAAATTTGCCATTTAGGCAACACTGTTCCAATATCACTGTTTCTAATCTATACTAATATTATAAAGAGGAAAGGTTTGTATTTTTGTAATAAACTCAGTAACTACCGCCGATTTCGATAATTCTTTCACCATTGGAAAGCTATACATTCATCCTGAGTAACATCTCTTCTTCTAAATATATAAAACTCTTACGTTACTGACTGACTGACTGACTGACAATCAACGCACAGCCTAAGCCATAAGTCCTAGAAGCATGAAACTTGGAGGGTATGTTACTTTTATAGCATAGGGGTGCACTAAGAAAGGAAATTGGAAAAAGATTTCCTAAAGCAGAGGAAAAGAGGAAAAACTTTTAAAAGAAAAATCAACGGGGCGTACGGCAAAGGGGCGAGCGAAGCCGCGGGCGTCCGCTAGTAGGCTATATTTATGTGTTTAAAAAAAATGTCCACCTGTGCGAAGCCGGGACAGGCCACTAGTATTCAATAAAGCCCAACTATGGCCAGTCTGACCCGTAGTTATATTAGTGCCACTAATTAGACGCAGGTTTATAATTAGACAAAGCGCAACGCACTTTCACCTAAGGCCTGGTAATTTGCGATAATTGTAGCGCGAAGAAACAACGCTTTCGTATTAATTTAATTTTTATTATTGCTTTGTATTGTACGGGTAGATGGAACTATTACCTATTAGATACGAGTTTTCAGAAATTTTCTTTGTACGCGCTATCAATAAACCTTAATTTTGACGTTCATTGGTAAAAAAGTAAACAGGCCTTTCCATATATTGCTGTAAGATTTATATAGCGTCTGGAGCAACTGGTGTTTACTGTTGCCCCTACTTACGGGACGTAAACTCCTAAAATACCAATCAAATGAAGGCAAAACGTAGGGTCACCAATTACAAGAAAATTATATAATTTTTGTTTGATCATCTGCCATGCACTGGCATATTTAGATTTAGCCAAAAAATTAGTGATGCTTGAACGACTTCTTTTACGGAATAATGAACACGAAAAGTTTAGTTTAACAATTAGGTAATTTATCATCATCATCAGCCTGAAGAAGTCCACTGTTGGACATAGGCGTCCTCTACACATTTCTAGGAAGAACGATTCTGAGCTCTTTCCATCCACCGACTTCCCGTGATCTAAACAATGTCGTCAATCCATCTGGTGGGTGGGAGCCCTACATTTCGTCTTCCGGATCGTGGTCGCCATTCGAGAACCTTTAACTTATTACTATTTTATGCGTTTTGCTAATTCGAGTTCTAATAGGTTACTAACACTTTCAAATTGCGCCTCCCGCACCTAAAAACCAAACAATACAACTCTGTTTCTTGTGTATTTGTACATTTTTAAAAAATTCGTTACATTGTAAGATTTTAAATTAATATTTATATCTGAGATCAAAGAAGGTATGAGTGTCGATTTTTGAATTAGTTCTTAATTTTGTTTCAAGGAAATCTGTAAATATGTGCAAAATTTCAGTGTACGATTTTTAAGTCGGTACTTATTTTTTTTTATAATGAAATCTGTGAAATATTTCAGTGTAAATATCAGGTTACACAAAATGTAACAAAAGTACACCAACACAAATTTTATCCGTTTGCAAAGCGTGTCTCGTTGTGCACAGACCCTAATCGTAGACAAGGACCGTGAAAGGGTAGAGGTAAAGGTCACTCGGTCAGTAACCCGGGGGACATTTTTGCCGGTTATTAATAGAGCATGAGTTAAGTTGCGTCACGTGTTATCGTTTACATAGTGACGTAGACAAGGGTTGGTTAAGGTGGTACATTTTCCACACAAATTATCAGGGTATAGGCGTCTAAAATCAAAGACAGCTAAGTGCACAGTTGAAAAATATTGGGAAATCGAAAAAAACATCTACTCGTAATTTTATTATTTGAATGATATTGTTTTATGAGTCGAGTTTACTTGGTCATCTACTGTTTACATCTTATAAACAAATTAATTTGTTAATGAGCTACATTAAATAAGATGGGTTTGATACTAATGTCAATTTTCAACTATCATTTTGTAAGCTGCATTTTATGCAGCATTGTTTTCTAAATCCATAGAGAATTTAAAGCTGAAGATTTTGACAGCCTATTTTTCCGTTTTTGTTGATTAGCTGCATTTGATTCTGAAGGCCTATATTTATATTTAAGACAATAATTTAGACAATCCACTAAACACTATCTGGCCCCAAACTAAGCAGTGCTTGTACTATGGGAACCAGATAGCTGATATACTACTTATATACATTTAATGTATAATTATATATAATTAGAATACAATATAACACCCAGACAGAGAACAAACATCTACGTTCATCACACAAATATTTGTTTTTGGTAGGGATCAAACCCACGACCTAGGGAAGATGAACTATTTCTTACTTTTATGAAACCATATAGGTTTCATAAAAAATCACGCCACACCATCTTTTTGCACGCCCAGGAAGACTGGTAGACAATTTTTTTTTTTTTATTTATTATATAGTGTTTACTACACTTAAGGAAAACTTAATAAAAATCTTTTTGGTAGACAATAGTTTAGCATTAAGTCCTCCTAGCACTAAATTGAGTGAAAGGTTTATATAAATAAACAAAAATAAATAGGGCGCAGAAGGCAGAGCTACTTCCAACTGAGCTGAGAGGTCGAGTCAACCTGCGAATGCCTGGATTTCCGAATATGACTGCTGTCTTGGTGTAAAACCAAAACAATTCTATCTGTATTTTAATACAAAATCATGTTCTTTGTTCCGCCGCGGCGAGAAAAAGTATTACATTGATAAGATTAAATACTTAGGACAAAAGTTATCATTTGTTTGTACTTTGATACAATCTATTTGCCAACGGGTTAAGTAACACGGTCTATTCTATGTTTTTGCAATAATTATTTCCTTAATTTTGTTAAAACTGTCAACGGATTATGACGTTGGTAAAACAGCGGAGTTGACTTCTGGAAAATACCCCTCACCTTATAATGAGTTAAGACTTGCGCACATCTAAGTGTTCTGCGGTGGCGATCAGTGTAACCACCGTCATAATTGACAGCGTTTCACTGATCATGACTACAGAACGCTGAGATGTGCGCTAGGCTTTATGGGGGGTCCTCTAAGGATAGAATACAGAAGCACGTCAAAAATTATAAATTTCCCTATTTAGTATGTATATGTACATAAATCGTTGACCTTTCTGCAACGCAAATGTTACGAATCAAACGCCTACATATTTATTATGAAAGTTTGCGATTGCGCTACGCGTTTGACTACAAACTTTCTGAAGCGGATAAAGCCACACTAATATTTTCGATAACTTTTATAATAACATAGCTTTAAAGCTTAATATAAAACAATAAAAAACAACAAAGATATAAGACACAACATCATCTCGAAACTATAAGGTGGATTACAACCTCACCCACAACAAACAAGCCAGTGCACTAAGAAATGAAAAAAAAGTTTTCTTACGAAACGTTCTATAAACAAAGAAAAAGTTTACATTCATTACTTCCCCGTACATACAATAAAGCTATTGACAGACTAGCGGTCACGAGAATCGGCATGTCAACAAAGGCCTTAATTCGTGCGAAGTGACACTTATTATCCATGTTGTTTTAAATTAAAAAAAGATAGGCGAGTTTACGGCTTTATAGCAAGAGCCGACGTTTGTCTTAAGCAAATGTGTAGATAACAGATTAGTTCATTTGCATTGTGTAATTGACCTAATATTTTATGTTCTAAAAAACCTTGTAGCTTTTCATGTTTAAGCCTAACCTACTATTACTTGACATAGCTCGTAGAATTAGTAAGAGGAACCGACAACCTTTGGGGAAAAGATCTCGAATAGCTACCACGAACCAGGAGACGAAACGTAGGGCACCCACCAACCAGATGGACTGACGACATTGTTAAGATCGCGGGAAGTCGGTGAATGGAAAGGGCACAGAATCGTCCTTACTGGAAATGTGTAGGGGAGGCCTATGCTCTCTATCGCCATTGATCTGTCAAATATTTAATTGCCCGATTAGCAATCCCTGAAACTGACCCTAAGTAGGGTATTAAAGAGCGGTCAATTGATGACACAAAAAGCTATGCTTAAATCATTAAAGTCTAGTTAATTTCACTACGACGAGCGGGTAATATCTAGGTAACTGACAATAATTGCAAGTATGTAATTGAGAATTCAGTACAGCTTATTATATTATTACGTATCGGAAATAGACTTCATTAAAGTTAACAAGACAGGTCAAAGCTACATAGATGGATAGATAGATAGATAGATGGATAGATAGATGGATAGATAGATGGATAGATAGATGGATAGATGGATAGATAGATGGATAGATAGATGGATAGATAGATGGATAGATAGATGGATAGATAGATGGATAAATAGATAGATAGATAGATATATAGATAAATAGATAGATGGATAGATAGATAGATATATTAGTACATTATTGTACACAAAAGGAACATAGTACCTATACAATAATAATACCTACTATGCTTACCCCCGAATACTGAAACGCAACTCAGATTTAAGCACGTCTCAAGCGACGAATATTTGACAGTTTTCAATGAAAATCTGTCAAATATTCGTCGCTTGAGACGTGCTTAAATCTGAGTTGCGTTTCAGTATTCGGGGGTTAGGCCCGTATTCATAAACAGCGCTTGAGTCTGAGTCGAGCCTCAAGCATAGATTTAGATAGATAGATAGATAACTCTTTATTGATTACTATGACACATATAGAAATACAGTATTTTGCTTACAAATAAATTTTCACAGTAAAACAATGGATTTAAGGGGGTACGATTTCCATACAAACTTAATTTACACAACTATGGGCGAATAAAGTAATAATGTACACTGAAATAGCTGTAATAGGCTTTTACAGTGGTCCTTATTACCGGCCAGTTATATAAAGTTGGAGTGTCAGCCGTTGGTCGTGGCAGTCGGGGCTTCAGAAAAAGAACTAACAGACTTTTACGTCTATTTTGAAACAGTGATGTACAAAATTGACTCTATGCTAAAAGCTAGTACCCGTTTTAGAAAGAATGACGAAAAAATTACTTGTTTGGTTTTTTATTAATATTTATGTTATCCTACAGTTTTCTCCAACTTTATATAACTGGCCGGCAATAAAGACCACTGTAAAATTCTATTACAGCTATTTCAGTGTACATTTATACTTTGTTTGCCCATAGTTGTGTAAATTCAATTTGTATCGGAATCGAACAACCTTAATGACAGTTCTCCATTGAAAAGTGTCAAAAATCCATGCTTGAGGCTCGACACTCAAGCACTGTTTCGGAATACGGGCCTTAGCGTGCGCAAGGCTTTGAAGGAAAAATAGTACATTGTTACTTGAGGGTTGAAAGTCACGTTTTTGAGTCCCGAGACGGGTTTTGCGCCAGAGCGTAGCGAGGGCGCCAATGGAGCTTGAGGGACTTAAATAAGTCTTTCACCCGAGGTAAACACTGTGCTTTTCATTACGAATACAAGGAAAGTAAAAATAAAACATGATAGAAAAATTAGTGAAAATGAAGATTGAATTGCCGCCTTCCCGATTTTTTTTTCTCTGGCGGGCCTTCTGCTGGCCAGCATTATTCAGCCATTACTTTCACTTTCGACTCGCTCTTGGCCGCTTTTTTTTTTATTAATCAACCTGTGCAGTGTGCACAAGACCCTCATTGAGGCGCACTTCAAAATCCTTTCAACACACTGGTTCTAAATAACTACAGACACGACGAATATAATCAACATTGCAACATTGTAAAACCAACTTGATTCTAGCTTACACGGGGTTTATGAAAAGTGGGGTTGAAACGGCTTCATGCGATTAACCGGTAACAGACGCAACGGACTTGTGCTGTTGTACAGTAGGATACAGCTCATGTTACCCAAAAACAAAATACGCTTACTGCAAGGACATAAATAAATAAATAATTAATGCGGACAATCCACACAGCACTATCTAGCCCCAAACTAAGCAGAGCTTGTACTATGGGAACCAGATAGCTGATATAATACTTAAACACTTTTTTGTTTTTATAAAAGCATAAAAGCTAGCAGTGTATAGTCTGATGCGTATCCTTCTGTACGAGAAGATTAAACCTAACATTGTTATTTGTCGACTTCCAGTTACGGACAAATAAAAGATTCTATACTTTCTCTAATGAAATGAAATGGCCAGTCAACGTGGGCAAGCACTTAAAGCTATGAGGGCTTTTAATACAAATACAAAAATGATTTCGTATTGTATTTCATATTGTACTAGCGACTAGCCCCAGCTTCACGGGTGGAAATTCAAAGACACATTTTTCATCCCCTGTATTCTAAGTAAAAGCTTCATGGTCGGGTTGCTAGTATAAAATATAGCCTATGTTATTCAGGGATTATATAGCATTCTAATGTTTTTTTTTATGTTACTAGCTGATGGAACAAGCATATGGCCCACCTGATGTTAAGTGGTAACCATCGCCTATAACAAAGCAAAGCCTCGTCGGTCAAGCACGTCAGGAACGTGCCCTACGATGCACTGCCCTGCGTCCATGAACTGGAGGCATACAGATATTCAGCCTCACGTGCCAGTAATTACACCGGCACCCATAACCCTTCAAACCGAAACAGCAATGCTGCTTCACGACAGAAATAGGTACTTCCCCGGACGAGCCCTTCACAAAGAGCTTTACTACTACTAATGTTAAGTGCACAGTGTGTCACACAAGTGAAAAGAGCTTCTTTAAGGCGCACTAAAATCCTATCACCACACTGATCTGAAAGAACCAGACTGACATGATACGACGAAGAGATGATGAAATAATTTTCAAAATCGGTCTAGTCGTTTTTGAGGTAATTCGTTACATACAAAACTACAAAACGTTCCTCTTTATAATATAAGTGTATATCAAAGGTATAAAGTTTAATATAAAATCGATTTAATATGACTGGTTTTCAAGCAAAACGCTTGAGCGTCATCGAATGAAGTACTATTAAATGAACCAGTGACACTGTAAGCTACATTTAACTGTGGCCGGTCACAGCTCGATGAGAGCAGCTACTACAAGCTCATACTTTTTTAGCTGAGCTGAGAGGCCGACATTAGCTCGAAGAACTGGTTGGGGAATAAAGGTTCTCGAAAGGACCACGAACCGGAAGAAGCGTAGGACGCCCACCCACCAGATGGACCGACGCTATTGTAAAGATCGCGGGAAGTCGGTGGATGGAAAGGGCTCAGAATCGTTCTTCTTGGAAATGTGTAGGGGAGGTCTATGACCAGTAGTGGATTTCTTCAGGCTGAACCAAAACAAAACACACGGCAGAAAAAGACATGGTAGTACTTCCCCGGACGAGCCCTTCACGATAGCGACAGAAATAGATTTTTTTTATACTACTAAGTACGCATTTGATGGAAAGCACTTATCTTTCGGGGGGGGGTCATAGCCTTATCAGTGGGAAGAAATTAATTGAAAAAGGCCTCAGGCCTAGCCTATAGAGTTGACCAGCTATGTTACAATCACTGTGTTCAAGTGACTCTTCAGTCCTGTCATCAATATTCATTGATACAATTTACTTTCAAATGAATTTTATACTTTTTCTGCCTCCCTTTTATCATCCTTTTTACGAAGTTTTAAACAAAAAATGTATGGCGGTTAAGTAATGTGCATTCTCTTGTTGACATTTACTAATAAGTGTTTCAAATAATAAGCGTAGGTAAGTTATTGAATAAAAAAAGTTGTGACGCTCCTGGAATGCAGACAGAAGTGAAAAGTTGATAATAAACAACCCCAAACTAAGCGAAAATAATTACCCAGACTTTTACTTCAATACTGCGCCACTAACATAAAAGTTATATAATGAAGAATGTAAACGAATTCTCTTATTGTCTTGTAAGTACAGACACATCCGACAGAGTCGGATGTACCTAAAAGTACATCCGACTGTACACAAGATGATGGTCAGTTTCTTTTTAATAAATATAACAGTTTATCGGTTCAGCGTCCTCAGTTGACACGTAATTTAAATGTCAAATCTGACATCGCTGAATGCCGTTCGGTCATTCATTCATTCACGCGAATGACGCTAATGCGATATTATTTTAAATAGATTTTAATATTTACGTATCGTTCGAGTTGCCGTGACATTCAATAAAGGTATTTATAATATAGCTCACAAGAAATAGAAGAAAGTTTTTTAAATAAATTATAAATAAATATTATAGACGATCCCCACAACACTATCTAGCCCCAAACTAAGCAGAGCTTGTAGTACTAATTCTACTAAGTAATATTATAAACGCGAAAGATTGTCTCGACATTGTCATTGTCATCTTCACACATTGTCTCTTTTTTGTATAAGTTGTGGCACGTTTCACAGCAGTTTTAAATATTATGTAAAATAGATAGGTTAGGTACCTAGGTAGGTTTCTTGTAAATATCATTTATTTTAAATACTAATTTAAAATTAACTTGGATGAACGCGTAGTGACCGTGTTATGGATGAATTAGCATAATATTATAATTCCAATGTAAGATTATAATTTGCATTTTAAAAATCGCTTGGAAATTAGGTATTTCAGTGCAAAGTATACATGACTCTAATTGATTTTATTGTACCTACATACTTAATTACACTGACTTCACCATCACCTTTAATGAACTCTGTACAAAAAAAGAAAAAAAGTACTTGCTTTGAAAACAAATGTTGACCAATCCGAAATCTTAATTAATCATATAAAAAATCATAAACTTCCTGATTGATGTAACGTCATGGACTGGCCGGACGAACGACGGATGGAGAGGGGGTAAGCCCTAAAATACTTAATACAAGTAAACAGGCCTTTGCATCTATTGTAGATGATTTATATAGCGTCAGGAGCAACTGGCGATTACACAAGCCCTACTTGCGGGACGCTGAAGTGCCTGGGACAGGATTTTTGATGGAATAGGCTTGCCCAGCACCTATCCCATCCTGACAGCTTAGTCGGCCTAATCCACAGGAAAGACAATGGTCAATACGTGCGGAGCTGACTAAGACGCGGGTTTCCTCACGATGTTTTCCTTCACCGTTTGAGAGCACTAACACTGTGTTCATATTTTTTTCCGACAGAAAAGCTAATTGGTACACGCCTGGATTTGAACCCACGACCTTAGGATTGGAAGACGGGGCCGCAGAACCACCAGTGCTTGAAATTATTAACACACGTGATACTTATATTAAAATTTTATAACCCGTGAATTTTAATATACGATATTCTTTTAATTTCACGCCTAAATAAATATTAATTGATTTTATTTCATAATTCATTAAAATAATCTGATAGGTTTAATTTTAATAAAATTTTAGTACCGACCGATATTGTAAGAGTAACCTACCTTTACATTGTACAAACTGTAGGCCTACCACAAGCTCTGTCTGGCTCTGTCACTGGCTCTGGTTTTGAGTTTGTGTGAGTGCTGTCTAAATAAATCCTACGTCTCGAAACGTCACACACTCAGTATACACTGGAGAGACAGACTCACCCCATTTCTGAGACGTGGGGGTGAATGGACATAGGTAGTGTCATCTGCCGTCATTTTTCAGATTCGGGGACGAAAAGTGGTGGCAGATGAAACTAATACAAACCCAGAGCCAGAGTCAGAGCCAGACAGAGCTTGTGGTACGGTGGTGTGGAGCGGCCTATCAACATGATTTGAAACTTTTGCTTTTGTATTATTGCATTGCATACGTCTGACTAAGTGAAGTGGCACCACACTGGAACTTCACTGCTATTATTTTAGACTATTTTTGATTTGTAAAAAGATCATATAAAAAAAACGGTAGGAACAGTAGTTTGTTGCCTGTTCTTCTAGGCTTGGTCGCGTGGAACTGGCAGGTGCCAGTTCACAGGTGCAGGTGCAAGAATCAATTTGAAACGCCTTAAAGCTAGGTGAGTCTAGGTAAACTCACCTAGCTTTAAGGCGTTTCAAAGTGATTCTTGCATCGTATTGAATAAAATTTTATTGAGTTTGTGTTTGAAACTTTCTTTGGGGAACTCATTCCCAATCCTTATTCCATCCACTCACACAGGATTCTGCATGACTGTACTTTTGCCAAACTATTAGTTTTTCACCGATAAGAGCCAGTCATCGCCGTAAAATATGTCACGGTAGTTAAATAAGCCTAGGGCAAAGCAAATGGCACTGATTCACTTTTAGCACAAAACCTGCCTATTGCCTTTTTTACGACCAATGCAAAACAATACCTTTAAAATATGCAAACGATAACACCTAATTAGGACGGTGACGTCATGAGGTGACTGGCCTTAATCTAACGTCACGAGATATCTAAATGCTCAGATCAGACCGATCAAACTACAGTTTTCACTGTCTCACAAAACACATGTTGCGAAACACGGAAATCGTATGATGTTAACAGTCAGTAGGTCTACCACAAGCTCTATCTGGCTCTGCCTCTGGCTCTGGTTTTGAGTCTGTGTGAGTGTTCACTAGTGTATTATACTGTGTGTGTGACGTTTCGACGTAGGATTTATTAAGACAGCACTCACACAGACTCAAAACCAGAGCCAAGGCTTCCAATTTTGTGCACACAGTAGAAACGAAACCCCAACTAAAACAAATTTCATTTGTTTCATTGACAAGTTGCGAAACATCTAGAATTTTCCTTTTTTAAAGTGGTAACGCTCGGTTTTCCATTAAAAGTTTGCATCAGGTGTGACGGCAACCAGACAGCCGTTTAGCTTGAACCAATTCAACTTTTTTTTACCGGTGACGGACAAGATGAGGAGCAATAGGTTGGCATGGTATGGGCATGACATGGGGAGGGATGATGGTCATATTACGAGGAAAGTGTTGGATATGGATGTGGATGGTGTTATAGAAGAAGAGATAGATCAAAGAAAAGATGGATGGAATTCACAGAATACTGAATACAGCAGTAAAAAGGCAATCATACGCCGTTTGTATGGGAGCCTATGTCGCCAGTTTTACATTTCCATTACGTCTGACTAAGTGAAGTGGCACCACACTGGAACTTCACTGCTATTATTTTAGACTATTTTTGATTTGTAAAAGGATCATATAAAAAAACGATAGGAACCGAGCCGTAGTTTGTTGCCTGTTCTTCTAGGCTTGGTCGCGTGGAACTGGCACCTAGACTCACCTAGCTTTAAGACGTTTCAAATTGATTCTTGTATCGTATTGAATAAACGCTTATTTAATCTTGAATCTTGAATTATATTAATATTTAAAATATCACTAAATATGAAGACTCTAAGAAAAAGGAAGGAAGATGTCAAGAAAGTATTTCTGTTTTCTTTTATATTGTCGCTAAACTTGTTCGGAAAGTAATTCTTGCACTGCTGCAAGGCATTTTTCAACTCCCAAAAAAAACTGTTGAATTTGTATGGAGAAAGGAGCATAGTAAGCTCATGTACTTTGGCGACACTTTTCCGGCCACATGGCCGTTCTACTTTGTTCTGTGATGGAATGCGTCAGGGATGACATGAGCAGGAAAAGAGTGAGCACTGAGATGACGAATGATAGAGGTGACTTGAAGAAGAAAACCTGTTGTGCCGACCCCACTTAGCGATGGGATAAGGGTAGAATTCAACTTTAGTTTAGTCGATATTTTGAATCTGATATAAACGTCGAAAAACCAGTACCCGAAGTCGGAGTTTTGCTACCACATTTCGTTACCAAATGTTGTTTTCGTTTCGCCTATTTGTCTTTCTCTATTGCATGGAGAAAATATGAGACGGCAAAAATACGTTACGTAGTTAGAGTTGTTGTCTCATCTTTTCTCCATACAATAGACAGAGACAAATAGGCAAAACGAAAACAAAATTTGGTAACGAAATGTTGTAGATGCACTGGGACTTCGGGCTCAGATCTATAAAACTCGTTAAAAGCAGGTCAGGTTAAGAAGATGCTAAAATGATTTCCAAACAATACGATTCATATGTGAATTAAATTGTTTAGATCATAACTAAAAGTATACATTGCGTAGTAATGGATGACCTAATGCAGAATTGTCTACGCCTACATCGCCTACCTATTTAGTTATACTAAAATACTCAACATAGCTTTTCTTTAGTCAGCCTATTTTTTAATCTAGTACCTAAAATTATTATTTAGTTTCACATGTTTGGAAAACCATTGATATAAGTTCGGAAAATATTACCAACGATCAGGAAGCTTGCGATCTAGATCGCCTGCAATAGCTATCCGTGTATCGCTGATTTGAATATTTTTTGTGTTGGTAACACTGGATATTTTTATTGTTATTATTTCATCTGTATTCAATCTGAAAGATGTTATTTAATTTGACATTACATTTAATTAACGTGATACTACTGTATTTTCTAAGAACATTTTATAGTCAAAAGATTAAGAATAATGCCGACTTGTCTATTGACTGACTTGACTTGACTAAAAACTATAGTACATCGTAAGGCACATTCCTCACTGACCTGTGAGGCAATGCCTTGTTTTAGGTCATGGTTACCTCTTAACATCTAGTTGTATAAAAATAAAGTTTAGCTCCTAGCCTAGTATTGAGCAGAATTGTACTAAAAGCTAGACCAAACGCATAAATTGTTATCAGCCGTTTACAAAATTAATCGAACACAAAACTACCTATAATAAATAATCTTATCGTCGTATAAATTAATCCAATATTTTTTTTCTTAGAGTTTTTAATTACAAACGTTAATTGAAATTTGTTCTGAGTTATAACGTTATGACGATCAAAATGAAGTTGCAAACTGATTAGTGCATTAAATATTAGTAGATAAGAATCAATAATAAGGAAACCAAACCGTGATAGATTTCAGTTACATAAATCAGTAGGCCTACCACGAGCTCTGTCTGGCTCTGTCTCCGGCTCTGGTTTTGAGTCTGTGTGAGTGTTGACTAAATCAATCCTACATCGAAACGCATAATACACTGGTGAGCACTCACATTAGACTCAAAACCAGAGCCGGAGACAGATCCAGATAGAGCTTGTGGTAGGCCTACAGTATGGTAAATACTAAGTTTTCAGTATCATGGCTAATTCCACATCGGCACTCGGTTTGCGGACTGGTTTCAGCAAGCAGGCCGCTGGTAGGCCCTTTTTGCGTGACGCTTGACACGTGTTTTAGAATTTTATAGGTTCTACGACTTGGCGGTTTCCCCACGATGTTTTCCTTCGCCGTTTGAGAGTACTGGCATAGTGCACATACTCGACTCGATTTGAACCCATGATCTTATAGAATCGGAAAGCGGGGCCGCTATTACTAGACCACCAGTGCTCTCTTCCACAGATATTTGAAAAGAGTTATTGTAAATACGTCCATGAATTAAATTAACTATCTAAAGGTACCTTAAACTACTTAAACTTGTAGGTGAATAAAAAGTCTCAAAACGTTATTTCTCAAAAATATCCTTCAATTGCTATCGCTTTATGTTCAACCTATTTGCCTTGTTATCAGTAGGCAAGGTACCAATACCTAATTTTTTTAAGTTAAATGCTGTGTTGAACCGTATCGACTTTTCTTATAATTTAAATTTTCAAACCAGGTTAAACTTAAAAGCTTCCACACGTGCCGGAAACCTAACATTGCATCACGTTGCCGTACAAACGCACTGTCTTATGTTTAGGGTTCTCGAAACAGGTTAAAAAGCTCTTGTTTCAGGCGAAGACCGCCGTGGATGTACTTCTCACTCACACATTTTGACCCTTTGGAAGATCTAAAATCACTGAACTTAATTATCGTAAATCACGATCACCTTGTGTTATTATAACTTCTATAATCGGAATCCGAATGAGTTTTTATCCAAAGCGTGCAAAAAACTATTTCACAAAGTTCAGCATCTTAAAGTTTTTTCTTTACTTTGAACGCGACTTAAAGAATCAATAAATTAACAAAAGCCAAAGACGTTCGGCCACTGTGTACCTACTACTTAATAGGCACGAGTTTATATAAATAATATTAATAGGTACGATGTTATATAATATATAGAATCTATATTCCGTTCGAATTTTAAATATTTTCTAAGTACACTCACTTACTTGCAAGTGTTGCAATCATTGTCCTCGTATAAGCTACTTCCATCTCTTATCACTAGGTAATGACAAAAAGTGACAGGGCTAACTTTAAGCAATGTCTCATGTAGTGTTACGACTGTCGGCAAAACGCCAACACGTGTGGAAGGCTCATTGTATTGCAAACATAACTTTATCTAAGTTGATTGCGTAGCTGTAATTGTATTTGAACAATATCCTTTTGTAACGAGAAAGACCTAGTTTTTGAGGCAAAACACCAAATTATACAACACAGTTAACAATAGGCCGTTAATATATAAATTGGCAACAAATAGGAATTCTGTAACATTGTTTTAACTAAGAAAATCCTTTGACTTTTGCGTATTTTTTTACACGAAATGAAATTTACGCCAAATTACTAACCTACCTATCAGGTACAATATTCTCTTCTCATTCTACTCTATCTTTAAAAACCTAACAGCCGGTTCAGAAATTTTCAAAAGTTGTATTTTTAAATACATTCTTACCTAGTGTGACTAATTTGTTTCGATTACCCTCCGAGATACAGTTTTTTAAACTAGTTCGGAGTGTATTGCAAATCTGAATCAAACCATACCACCACGTTTGCTAAATGTAGGTACCTACCGATACATATTTAGATTGTTACTATACCTACTATCATAATACCTATCATTCACTTACAAAATATAAAGCGTCTTAATTAGTATTGTTAGTAATTAACTTGTTATTAAATTAAATATTTTAAGTTTTATTTTAGTTTCAAAGTGGTCCTTAAATAAATAAATTGAAAATAAATTGATCTATTAATTTCATTTTCTTAATTATTATAATTGTAACTTAATAATGAGACAAGAGATTGACCATGGTACAGATTTATTCTTATTGTAAGACCACACTTTATATTTTAATACATTAATTAATATATTATTATTGTTAACGATAGTCCAACGTTATTCCTGTCTCTGTTTGTCATTACCCATTGGTAAGAGATGACAATAGTTTAAGCACAGTGTGATGTAATAGGTATAACCCTTATTAATAATTATTGCGTATCAAATAATTCAAGCGATTGTTCGGTACGTTTTTTTAAAGAGGAACATTCCGAACAAAACGTTGACGTCATAAAACAACCATGATTAGCTATAATTAGTAATCAATAAAATAAAATAGTACTAGTTATTAGCTCTAGCCAAGTAGTAGTACTTAGTGCCTTCAGTGCTGTAAGTTACGAGTTCGATTCTCACAAAGTAGGTAGGTACAAACATTTGTGCAATGTAATTTGTGTGGTATGATTAAAGGTGTGTTATTTGTCTTTTTGTCCCATTTCTATAGGTTCTATTGTGCTTAAAAAAATAAGGAATAAAGTCACAAACGTACTTAATTAAAAAAACAGGGCCAAAAAACTGTAATTATAATAATTTATTTGAATAAAAGAAATTATTATCGGTTATGGTTCCCATAGTAGCGCTTTCTGGGGTTAGATGGCGCTCTGTAAACTGTCTACCATATTTTGTTAGTTCAGCGTCCTTCAGGAAAGATTCCGTTGATGAAGAACGATTGTCCACTTATAAGTGACGCTTGGGAGATAAGCGCCGATAAAGTGTTATTCTTCGTTTGTGTTTTTTAGTTGCTTAATTTGAACATTCCAGTTGATGCCTTGATTTTTTTGACGTATTTTATGACTATTATGATTATGTAAGAAATGTTATTCTTCGTTCGTGTTTTTTTATTTGATTTATTTCATATAAGTGTTTTTTTTGACGTTTTTGTATGAATATAATGATTTGGTAAAGGTAAGTGACGGTTGGGAGATAAGCGCCTATAAAGTGTTATTCTTCGTTTGTGTTTTTTTATTTGCTTAATTTTTGAACATTCCAGTTGATGCCTTGATTTCTTTGACGTATTTTATGACTATTATGATTATGTAAGAAATGTTATTCTTCGCTAGTGTTTTTTTATTTGATTCATTTTTTAAGTTGTTTTTTTGACGTTTTTTTTTATGAAAATAATGATTTGGTCAAGGTAGGTGACGGTTAGGAGATAAGCGCCTATGAAGTGTTATTCTTCGTTTGTGTTTTTTAACATCCGAGTTGATCTCTTGATTTTTTTAGAATATATAATTACCTATGTAATATAATTATACCATAAATTACTCCTAATGAGTGACGCTTGAATGTTTTTTTTTTTTTTAAACTATAGATAATACAGAGGTACCTTTAAATAGTCGTAGATGGTTTTTTTGAGCTCTTAAGTATTGGGTATTAATTCAAAAATAATGAATCGTATCCATAAAAAAAAACTTTTAGTTATTATAATAAATAAAAATAATTATATCCAAAAACTATAATTTTTAACTGAAATTATTGCGTTTTTACATAGATGTGTTTTACCAGCGGTTGACTGGAGGTAGGTAGGTAGGCAGGTACCTAAAGTAAATAATTTTCTAAAATATTTAACAGTAGTATCAACGAAATGGAGAGGAAATAATGTAAATGAATTACGTACGGTCCGGCAGCTATAGGTAGGTAGGTATAGGTGTACCAAGGTGGTAAGGAAGTTTGTTGAAAAGACTCCCCTCACGGAAAACTTTTAGAAAAGCTGGCTGAGTCGTCGGGCCGGACCTAGCTATAGCACGAAATATGAACATAATCCTGAAAGCAACTCTCCATTAAAACAGCCTCGATTTATTAAGACTAGCCTCTGACTGATATTTAATTATTGCAGTGATTGGTAATTAAATGACAATTTAATACAACATTGCAGTGCCCAACAGGGTGCATGTACTGACCTAAGCTAATTTAAGAACAAATGTAATTTATTTTGTGCACATTATAAGCTATGAATAAATTAAAATTCTGAACTGAATTTTGAGAGGTGCTTCCAGTAATTAATCGGCAGTAGTGTACTCACCCGCTCTTCCTCGCGAATCATCTCGGCGATGCCGGGGCGGATGTCGATGTCGTCGTGCAGCGGCGTGGCTGCGGCTCCGGCGGTGGCGGCGGCTGCGTGCTGGTCCGACGGCGGCGGCAACTCCCCGGTGGTCGGCGGCGATGCCTCGTCCGACCCGCGCCGGCAGCCCCGCGCACCCGTCGCCTCACCCCCCGGGCTGGCCGACCGCTTCACCCCCCGACCACGGACTGCCTCCGACCCGCAACCCGACAGCGATGCGTGCTCTCCGCTCACGTCTGTCAAGCCCCTTATCTTCAAGGTGTCCGCCACTTTCAGCAGCGCCGCGATCTGATCTTGCGACACGTTTATCTCCCCTCGATACATAAAGTCGACCGCCGCCTTCAGGTCGCTGTACTTCACGTCCCGGATTATTATGATCGGATGCCGGCACGGGTTCTCCATCAACAGCGACTGGAAGTACGGACTGCACGCGCTCAGTACCACTTTGTGCGCTTTCAAACTTTGTCCCTCGCACGCGAGAGTCACGTCCACGAAGGACTGACTCTGGAGCAGCTGATCGAAGCAGCTCGTCAGATTATTCTGGTAATTGTTCCACCTCAGGCAGAACTGCTGGGGCGAACCGGAATCCCGGCCGTCCATGGGCGCGGGGTCCTCCTCGGCCGGCATGAGTTCAATATCCAGCGAGCATCTGAAACGTAACGCGCGAATAGTGAATAACTCCGCGACGCGTGCGTTAACGACGAAGGCTCGCGAGAGACTGACGGAGCGCGAGCCGCGGCGGAACAGCGGCGCGCGGAGCGGTTGGAGGCGGAGCCACCTGCCGGCCAGTACGCGGTGCGCGACGCTCCGCCCCCCGCCCCCCGCGCGCGCGTCCCGCCCCGCACCCCCACGCACTGGCGCCCGCGCACTGTGCGCCCGCGACGCGGCCCTCGCCATGCGTGCCCCACAACAGGCCTATGCAATGCATGCGCATCAGCCATTAGTGGTGGTGCAGGGCGCACAACACACCATTGCATGGACAGATTGATCTCATCTTAATATATTATTCATTATGAACAAGTTATTTGAGCATTTTTTTATCAGTAGCCTTTGTCACTAGCATTCGAAATAGCACGTGTAGCTTTTTTAAGACAGTATTTTCAATAGCTTTTTTTAAAACGACGCAGGTATTTAGAAAGGTAGGTTGTCGTACCTACTTCTACCTATCTACTTAGATTATTTTAAAATGGGCTGATTGACAGCGTGTTGTTATATTATTTATCTGAGTGTTTTCACCGTATTTTTATTTTTATTTCGGTAGGTAGGTACTTAATTCTACCAGTATTTAAAGTATCTATCCTACCTACTCATAAGAGATGATAGATAAGAAAATCAGAACACCCTAAGTAGGTAGGTAACAAAATAAATTGTACTCTACATTGTGAGTTGAATATAACTAGGTCATAATTATATTATAAAGAATTTTGTTTTAAGTATTTTTACTAAAAAATACCAATTTCTTAGATGAGAGAATTATTGACCTACGAGACTAATACGAGGGGCGGCATAAGTTTGAGGTATTTGTGTCGTTCTACTTTTTGACACTATTTTTTGTGGCGTTTTTTCGAAACTGACTTTTCTATTGCAATGCAGTTTTTTATGAATTTAATATTTTTGGCTGAGCTGCTTGAGGAGAGGTAGGTAATGCTTTTGGGAGTTTTATGTTGTAGGTACCTATATCAACATCAAAGTTAAGAAATACCTACTGAAAAAAAGCACGATAATTAAGTATTGAAATTATTTAATGTATTTTTATAACTAATGAAGTAATTTTTATTGATGTTGTAATGTTAAATCTCTTGTTCTTCTTTTCGTCGAGTGTGATTAGGGTCGGATGGCGCTTCAGTCAGCACAGCCCCGTACCAAAGGGATGGTCGCGGGTTCAAATCTCGCTCAGCTCTTAACTTTTGGGACATTATAAAAATCTTTGTAACTATATAATGAAGGATCTATAAGGATCTTATACTATCTTATAGGTAATGATTGAAATTCAGTTGATTCATTATATAGATAGTGCAATCCACGAAGGCGCACCCCTCTATTCCTCCTAACCGTTTATAGTATAGTATGTGTGCAAGCTTCCGTCAATGTTTGAGTGTTATCGGTACACACTAATTACCTATGAGTGCACACGCACACTACAATGAATAGACTACGGTTCGCGACTGCCGTTCGGAGCAAACTCCCCGCACCCCGCGAGGGGCGCGTCTTCGTGAATTGCACTATCTATACAAATGTATAATGAATCAACTTCGATAAGCTTATGACTTCAGGATAAAAGCTTAAAAATTTAGGTTTGTGCCAAATCTTAGCTCAGTTGGATAGCTCTGCCTTCTGCGCGGTATAGGTCATGGGTTCAATCCCCACCGAGAACAAAAAATTGTGTGTTGAACACAGATGTTTGTTCTCTTGATTGAGCCGGGCGTGGCACGACAGACCTGGTGCGCGAGGTTGTGTGGCGCGTACTGAGCGCGCGCGAGGCGGGCTCGCATGTGGCGCTGCTGTGCTGCGACCTCTCGCGCGCGTTCGACACCGCAGACCACCACCTTATCGCTAACAAACTTCATTTCTATGGAATACGCGGCCCGGTGCTGTCCTTGCTGACCGCCTTCATGTCACATCGCACGCAGACTGTGGTCGGTGACAACGGCCGCGTTAGGTCTGGTGAACTGGTGAACACCATGGGAGTCCCACAAGGTTCGTGCCTCTCGAACACTTTGTTCAGCTTATTGCTAAACGATTTACCCAGCGCCATCAGCGACGCGGAAATCTACATGTACGCTGATGACGTGGCCGCCATCATCACTGCGCCAACGGCGCCGGCCTTGGAGCAAAAGCTGAACTCTGTTGTCCGAAGGCTCGAGCAGTGGTTCCAGGCAAACGGATTAGCCCTCAATAGAGAAAAAACCTGTTTTATGTCATTCCAACTAAATGGAACCACACCTCCCCCGTACGCAGTTATGACCGGAAACGCTCAACTCCAAATGGTCCAAACGACCAAGTTGCTGGGCTTTCATCTCGACAGCGGCCTCACCTGGGACGTCCACATTGACGAGCTTTGCTCGAGACTGGGCCGCTCGTGTTTTGCGTTACGTCGGCTCGCTAGCACCGCATCTCGCAAGGTGGTAGTGTCATGCTACTTCGCTACTGTCCACAGCATCCTCACTTATGGCGTAGAACTGTGGGCGCGAGCTGCGGACGTTGAGCGAGCCTTCGTCATGCAAAAACGAGCCCTGCGAGCTATTGTGGGCGAACCTGACGACTTCTCGTGCAGGCTATTGTTCGCAGAGTTAAATATTATGCCTCTCCCTTGCGAACTTATCTACCAGGTAGCCCTTTTTACATTCACAAACATCGATGTTTTCAAGCAAAGAGGCATAAACACATCCCGCGCGATGCGCAGTAACAAACTCGCTCACCTGCTCGTCACGCCTGCTCACAAGTTGAGCAAATCGGAGAGGTCAGTGTATATAATGGGCCCCTCAGTCTATAACAGGCTGCCGGACACAATAAAAATAGATGCAACTTTTACAGCAGTCTTCAAAATACGATTACGTAAGTGGCTGCTTGGGCACTCGTTCTACTCGGTTAAAGAGTTTTACGAGCTACCGCTTATCTAGAATTAGATAACCAGTAGGAAATCCATTTTTATATTTGGCATATAATTACCATTATATTGTTATTAATTTTATTTTTATATTTGATCACAACTCTTTGTTTTCATAAATAAATATTCACTGTATAATGTTTAAAAAATAATAATAGCAATAATAATTAAATACATTATTATTAATTTTGAATAATTCACAAATATTTCTTATTCTAATTGTGATAAATTTATATTAAGTTGTTGTAGGTATATCCCATACCAATATGACATTGACCTGTAACTTAGTGTTATTAATATATGATTTGTATTTGTATTTGTATTTGATGAGGTGAGTGTTATATTGTATTCTAAGCATGTATTTACAAAAAAATAAATATATAAGTATTATATCAGCTATATCTGGTTCCCATAAGTAAGCTCTGCTTAATTTGGGGCGAGATAGTAGGTACTCTGTGGATTGATCACATTTTTTTTTAAACAACTAGCTGATGGAACAAGCATATGGCCCACCTGATGTTAAGTGGTAACTATCGCCTATAGCAAAGCACAATACTTTGTAGGTCACGCACGTCAGGAACGTTCCCTACGATGCACATCCCTGCGTCCAACAACTTGAGGCATACAGATGCCTCACGTGCCAGTAATTTCACCGGCACCCACACCCTTCAAACCGAAACACAGCAATGCTGCTTCACGGCAGAAATAAGCATGGTGGTAGTAGGTACTTCCCCGGACGAGCCCTTTGCAAAGTTCTAACAGCTATACACTACAACCTCCTTTAGACATTCTCAAAGAATCTTGAGTTACTTGGTTTGGTACGTGTATCTCCAGAACTAATACTTATGGTACAACCACAGACACCGAAGATATTTTTTCAGTGTTCTGTGGAAACAAGGCATAATTCTATTCGTTGTCTTAGCTTTGCTTAGTTTGGGCTAGATGCTAGAACGTGCCCTGCAGGGCTACCACAAGCTCCATATGGTTATGGCGATGGCTGTCAAATTGTGTATAGATAGGCTGACCCACACATTCATTTTATTCTTGGGTTTGAATGTGTTGACACAATTGGATACAGTTATGCATAGTGAGTCCAAGCGCCATTTTCAGTTTTTTGGGAAATTACATAAACGCGTTTTTATTGGTAGAAGATTTGCATTTGGATCGTCAGAAAGTAAATCTATGTACATCGAAGCATATATTTGTAATTTAACATGTTACAAAAAAAAAACACAAAAAAAGGTTTTATTTTGGAATATATCGTTAAAAATGCACTTGGACTCCTAATAAATATGATGTTCTCATTTTGCAAAACAAGTCCAAGAGACAAAATAATTATTTATTCTGGAAGATTAGCTTTAAGTGCACGTGGAAACGAATTAATATGATGTACTCATTTTGCAAAATGAGTATAAGTATAACATAAAAATGTTTCCTGGACTATTTTCCTATCGTTTAATAAAAACCCCTTGAATTTCCGTATTTACTCAGCATCTTATATTAGATGTTACAGAGGATTGATAAAAATAAATAAAAAACTATTAAAATGGCACTGATAGTATGTCCAGAAAATAAAACAATATAATTATCATAATTTAATAACCAATAATAATTTAAAACAAGATAAGGACTATCTCAGATATTATCTTCAGCTTTCAGACAGACAGAATAATGATTGATGATATTATTGGTAAACACCAACCCCAAACCCAGAACATATCGGGTAGGATGTAGGATGGAGTAGGTAAATAATATATAAATCTACTCTTCTTCAATATGTTCCGGATCAAAAACCTAAATGGCCATCAACACCTTCAACAACAATATCATCTTCAATCGTGTCATCAAAAATCAAATCTTTGTCAAATGCTATAGCGTCGTTTGGGATATTATGAAACAGTGATTTTAAATCTTTTAGTTTTTTCTCTGAAACATTTTGTCCTTTCCTACCCTTTCTTTTCTTTACATCAATTTCTAAGCTTTCTTCCTCTTCTACTGCTCCTGCCTTGACATAATGAGGCAATGGATGATTTTAGGTTTCCTTTATCTGGTTTATTCTTAACCAATTATTATTGACCTTCTCGCCCACTGTTATCTTTTTTCTGTTGACAATAGCTTTTTCCTTTTCTTCAGTATTTGTGATTCTTTGTTCTGCAGCTTGCCATAACTTTCTTGTAGTCTTGTGGAGTATAAAGTATTAATTGCAGTTTCAGAAATATAGGGTGCTTTTCGAGGAGAGATCATCAGGTCTATTTTTATACTTTTTTGCTACTTATACACATATTGTACGCCCGAAATAGGTAAGCTGTTGGAACATAATTACTTTTAAGATGTTTTATACACAGTTTTACAATAAAATATTTTTATCTTTATACGTGTATTCTGGCCTTTATTTTTTTTATTCTGTTCTCCGCAACAATTAAGTTGACCAAAGAATTAAGTTTTTGACTTTGGTAAACTAGTATAATATATGCTTCCTTAAACATGACTTGGGTTCTTCTGCCAGCCTCTCCTTCCACCCAAACAAAGATTACGTTCAGAAGTTACAAACAACTGTCGCGTAGACTACTGATGCGTAACACTACGTCGTTTGGACTAGTAATGTTTAATGGAAATGTGCTTTTTCATCATAAAATTTGGTTGTTAGTTTTAAATTGGTTGTTGGACTTGTATTGCATTTCAAAATACTTAGTTTGCTATAGAAGGCGCTTGGACTGGGTATCAAAAAATACCACTTAGAGTGAAGCTGGCTACAAGAGTGTTTTTTCTATGGCTTAATTATGCCCTAGTGATTACGAAAATGCGAAAAAATCAAAAAATGAAATTTGGCGCTTGGACTCCTTATGCATAACTGTATCCAATTATGACAGCCATAACCATATGAGGCTCATGGTAGGCCAGCTGAACTGAATACTGGGAAATGTCCTTGTATCCCTCACCAGTGTATTATACTGTGTGTGTGACGTTTCGACGTAGGATTTATTAGTCAACACTCACACAGACTAAAACCAGAGCGAGAGACAAAGCCAGACGGAGCTTGTCGTAGGCCATGAGCTTGTTTTTTAAGAAAGTTTTATTAAAAAAACACTATTTCTTTGCAATAACAGGTAAAACCTCGGATCAATCAAAATCAAAATCTCAGATTTAGAAAAAAAAATTATGAAATCATTTATTTGCTTATAATAAAAAGAAATATAGATTCACATACTTCAAGCAAATTAAATCAAGAAAGCAAATTTTTCTTTTTTTTCAGTAGATCTTAGAATGAAATATCAAAGCCGGTCTGAGACAGTGGTTAGTTTTTAAATAGAAGCGTAAAGTCGTTCTTAGAAGCCAGTTGCTCTCCAAATGGAGAGGGTACTATAATATACACAGGCCAAGTAAACAAATGTATGGTGTGGGGACGTATGAGACCAAGGAACTTATAGACAGGACAATATTTTTAATCTTTTGATCGACACTTGAGTTCGACATTTAAAGATTGACCAGTACCCGAAGTCCGAGTTTTGCTACCACATTTCGTTACCAAATGTTGTTTTCGTTTTGCCTACGTGTCTCTGTCTTTTGTGGGGAGAAAAGATGAGACAGCAAAAATACGTTACGTGATCAGAGTTGTTGTCTCATCATTTTTCTATGCAAAAGAGAGAGACACATAGGCGAAACGAATACAACATTTGGTAACGAAATGTTGTGAATGCACTGAGACTTTGGGTACAGATTTCTTTTTGAAACTTTTTTTACCATAAAGTCATAATCGTAGAAGATTGCTACGAATAGTGCTACGCTTTGTGAAGCGTACTCGTAGCTGTCGCGTAGCGAACTACGATACCTAAGTATGCTATTTTTAATGCTATTGTCCTTAGCAGCTTGAACAATTTAAAAAAATATATTAAAAAACGTAGCTGTTTTCTGTGTCTGTCAGAAAAGAGAAATGATCACCGTCATGGTTTTATTAAGTAATCTAATACAAAAAATGTTGGAAAGTGAGCTGTTTGGTTATTTATATTAAAAAGTAATTAAAGTTTATAAATAAGGATAACTTGTTTTGAAATTAAATTTGTATTCATTTTAAAACCTGATGTCTGATGCGTATCCTTGTGTACCATTATTTTTCTACCAGTTCTATTCGTTTTAACTCTATAATTGACAGGACAGAGGAGACGTGGTGTAAATAAATGAGAACAAATATTATACTTGATAGTTTTGGTTTGGTAAATTATTTTCCGTACTGTTTGTTAGTTTGGACCACCGGGAACGATTGACAATTAGGTATTTCATAAGGCATATTATATTCTAGAAATCTCTTGCGACTATCCAATGCCTATTACCTAAATATTAATACTTATAGTGCTCTGGTGGCGTAGTGGTAGTCCCGCCTTCCTAAGGTCGCGGGTTCGAATTGTCCAAAGGAGTCGATTACAAATACATAATACAAGTTTCAAACATGCAATTTACAAACATACGTACGACTGGCTTCTCAGCTCAGTTGGTCGTGGGTTCGATCCCCACCGGGAACAAATATTTGTGTGGTGAACACTGATGTTTGTTCTCTGTCTGGGTGTTATATTGTATTATAAATATGTATTTACAAAAAAAAATGCTGCTTAGCTCGGGGCTAGATAGTGTTGTGTGGATTGTCTAAGTATAACATATATTTTATTACCTTATTTATTGAAACATACAGGTGAAGCTTATATACAGCATGTAAAAAAAAGCATTAGGTTTTAATATGACTCTAGGTATAGTATAGTCTATTCGGTAAACGCAAATTCGTGATTTCCTTCCGGCCGCTACGTATGTTAGGATTGCTAGATTGAAAATCAAATCGGCAATTCGAATGAAAATTGAAAATACCACCTATTCGATTGCTCCGGAACATACGAATTATAATCTTGTCAAAGGTCAGATAGATTGGCCTAAAACGTGCGCCATATATTTCAAATTTGAAATAATCCTACTAATCACACTAATACGAGTATTATAAAAGTGAAAGTTTGTATAAGGATGAATGTTTGTTACTCAATAACTCTAAAACGACTGAACGGATTTGGATGAAATTTGGCACAGATATAGATTATGGTCTGGAATAGCACATAGGCTACTTTTAATCCTGTAAAATTAACGGGAACAGGGTAACAGGATCGGGGCGAGTGAAGCCGCGGGCGGCCACTGTATTATACAGTGTGTTAGGTTAAACGAGGGACTTATTGAGGGAGGGTATTCAGTATTCGATTCTCGTCCCAAATATGTAAAAAACCTATAACCTTAATTTGTGACGTAATTGTCCACTAAAATACATTATTCATGAACACTGAGCGCGCAAGAAGTGAACTTGTAAACAGTAAAATAATCACGCGGCAAAACACGTGCCGATCCTACCGAAAAGGAAGCTTGTGCGCAAACCCCGCCCCTTCCCTTTGTGTTGCACCGACAGGAGGACACACTCCCGCGCTGACCGCAGTCAGTCTATGCGAGTGCGCTGCTATTTCCGCATGTCTAATATTGCGCTTCCGCGTATCGCAAAAACAACCCCGCTTACTTCGGGATAAGTGTGTCCTGTAAACGTGTTCTTTTAATAACCAAAAATGACGTCTTAGCGATATTCTAATGAAGAATATTGGGATATGGTTCGTGCCTACGTGTTATCTAATGATAGTGTGCGAGGAGCCATTATTTTGTACCGAGAGATGTTTCCCAACCGCCAGATTCCGTCGTACAATCTTATGCTAGGTGTTAGCCAACGATTGCGAACATTCGGTCAGTTCACCGTACCGACGCATGCCCAAGGACGAGGAAGGGAGCCATACCTAGGTAAGCCAGGTTTAAAGTACGAAGGGAAAATGGATTATACCTAAAGGTCATTGACCCGCGCACATGTTCTGCGATAATATTAAATCGCTAGCGCAAGGGTGTACACACGTTGCGAGACTTTAGCGAAATTTTTGGTATGGTTCTGTCTGTTATTTATCAGTGTTTTTTTTTTGTTCATATTTTTATTAGTATCATATAATCATGCACTATTGTGGGTTTCAATATGTCCCTCGTTTAAACTAACATACTGTATACGCGGAAGTTTGTAAGTATGGAAGGATGGATATTTGTTACTCTTTCATGTAAAAACTACTAAATGCACTATCTAGCACCAAACTAAGCAGAGCTTGTACTATGGGAACCAGATAGCTGCGATATAATACTTACTAAGGTACTTTTTATGTAAGTAAATACGAGTACATACCTATATACCTAGAGAACCATATCCAGCCAAAGAACAAACATTATTATACCTATGGTCACCACGCAAATATTTATCATCTAGTATAAGTGCGCAAATAACCGCTTGGCGTTGATGCATATAAAAACACAGTAACAAAATACACGTGACGAGAAAACGGACAGGACGGACGGCACGATAAATTTAATTTAATTTTAGTTGTGTGTGTATGTCTCAAGTTGATAGACGCAAGGCAATGCGTAAGGCATTTTTCCTGACGGCCGTGACCTACGAAGCAGTGTTTTTTTATTGGACTCGCTGTCGATTCGGACAATAAATATAGGACGTAATTTCCCAATCATCGCTTTTGATTTTAATATTTTCGTTACTGACGATTCGGACACAAAAAAAGCTGTATTTTACAGTCAGTGGTACAAACAGCGTGTGGTGGCGGCAAGATTACGAAATAGATGCATACCAAGACATAGGACAATCTATGGTTGGCGATCGCTGCCACTTAACATAATTTGGGCCAAATGCTTGATCCATCTACTGATGGAGGCAGTCATATAAAAAAAAGTACTTTGAAAGTCAAGGTCAAAGTCAAAGATGTCTCTATTCAGTAGTTACTCAAAGATCACTTTGAAACTTGGAGGCATTTGAAACGTCTTAAAGCTGGGTGAGTCTAGGTGTCAGTGCCACGCGACCGGCCTAGAAGAACTGCAAACAAACTACGGCTTGGTTCCTACCGTTTTTTGTATAATCCTTTTAAAAATCAAAAATAATACAGCAGTGAAATTTCAGTGTGGTGAAAGCCGTCCGAGGTATTATCCCATCATATGTGGAAATCTACATTCTTAGTTCCTATTAGCGCTCCCCCTTAATGACTCAACATTATCTACCATAAACATTCTTTATCTACGACACGAAAACATTTTGATAACACAAAAACTACAATGATTGCAATTACAATTTTATGTAGATGACACACTCAACACCCATAAACCGAGCGGCTCCTAAATCATATAGCTGGCATAAAATGATATGGAATTCGTAGGGATCCGTATCCAACATTAAAAACCCTCACTACATTAATGAATGGCGACCATGAACCGAAAGAAATTAAAATTAAATGAAAATCCTTTTATTTGCAACACATACAAAAAACAGTAATAACAATAGTATTAATACCTACCAAAACTTTAGCATAGTAAATACGTACCTACAAACTAAACATAAGAACAACAAAACAAGTACAAGCTCTGCTTAGTTTGGAGCTAGATAGTGTTGTGTGAAAAAAAAAGGAGTCGTAGGTAAATAGCTATAAAGGCCTGCGCACACCTAGCTCACTGGCGATAGCGATCAATGAAATACTGTCAAATATCGCTGTCATATTTGACAGCGTTTCACTGATCGCCAACGCCAGCGTAGGTGTGCGCAGGCCTTAAATTGAAAAAAGTGCTGCAAATAGGACCAATGCTCAGCATAATGCAGGTTGACAACAACCCACACTAGTCTTTCGCTAAGCAAGACAAAAACAAGCATAGGGACATCCTTATACCCGATGGGTTGATTGCATGGAGTCGGTGCATGGATCAGGCTCAATTGTTGCTCCTGGAAATGTTTCTATTATGCCATAGCTGGCAGACGAGCAGTCACCTCCGTCATCATCGCCCATTGACACCTGCAACACCAGAGGTGGTGCTGATGCGCTGCCAGCCTTTTAAGAAGAGATAGACCCGTTTTTTGAAGGACCCCATGTCGAAGTTTCGAGGGAAAACTGCAGAAAGTAGTTCAATCCACAAATTGCTCGTGCGCAGCAAAAGGGACCGCGAAAATCGAGCCAAATAAAATGTGAAGGTGAAATCTATATCTAGCAGTAGACTTCTTTAGGAAGTTGATGATGACAAAGCACATAGTTAGGTAAATGTTGCTTAATACAGTCTAACTGATGATGACTGGCTGACAGAAGAGAATGGAAGAGGAGAACATGTTGTGCCCACCCCACATAAAGTGGGATAAGGGCAGGAAGAAGAGACGGTCAAACTGAAGATCACAAGTAATACCGAAGCAGTCCTCTCGATGGACCGACATTTGAAGAACGCTTTTTGTTGGAGAATGTCCAGCAGCGGACGTCTTTAGGTTAATAATGATGACCAAAGTATTGAAGTTTGAGACAGTACTAACCAGTGATCCGAGTCTGAAATGCGCTCCATCTTGAGAGCCTGATTTTTGAGTGTTTCATATAGTGACACGATAGCGAGCGTATTAATAAGGGGCAAACTGGGGCTCTGTGTCTTCAACTTTTTCTTTCTTCTCTCTTTTTCTTCCTGTCTTTATCCCACTAGGGTCACAGTCTGTAGGCAAGTCTTATTTATTCAGTTGCATCACAAGGATCACTTTGAAACGTATTACACCTATTTTCGATTTTATATTTGAAACATATTGTAGGTATACCTACATACGTGATGTAACAATTTGTGGTTATAGAATATTATTCCTTAACACGGGGTTCTTACGTCTTGGGCAACGAAGCCTGAAAATCCTGGTCACGTGGAGGTGCCAGTGCCAAGGTGTTGAAGAAAAACACGCGTGAGTAGCTACCATTAAATTGAAAGCTAACAATGAACACGGAAGTTTTTTTTCAAGTAAAATTTCAACATTTAGCTTTAGAAATATTTTTTTTGTTGAATAAGAAGTTTGAACCTATAGGAAAGCCTGCAAGAAACCAGAACTTCAACGTTAATAAAATAGCTATTGCCAAACACAATCCCTCTATACCTATTTTCGTTTTTATTTTGTGTTACAAAGGAAATATTTTAATAGGTTTTTTACATTTCGTCAGAAGCCTGTGTGTTCCTAAATGTCACAGCAGACGAAACAAATTCAATCAGTAGGCCCACCACAAGCTCTGTCTGGCTCTGTCTCTAGCTCTGGCTTTGAGACTGTGCCAGAGACAGAGCCAGACAGAGCTTGTGGTAGGCCCTTCAGGTTAGCTATGTACATGGTATAGCTACTCGTATATTGTACCTCCTACAAGTTGGAATCGACATTGAATCGGAAGATGAATTGTATGACATCACCCTCACCATAATGGACCGACGAAGATGGAAAGTCCATGGATAAAAATGTCCAAGTCGTTTGTATAAATATATAACTAAATCTGTTTATCTAACCTTTCTTTTCCCTTTAACCCAGCAGTGGGATACAGTAGCTTTTTATAAATAAAACTGTCCTTGTGGAAATTCAAATCTTATACCTTTAAACGAGAAAATCTTGTATATATATATATATATATATTTAGGATCTCGGAAATTGAGCCAACGATTTTCATGAAATTAAGTATGCAGAGGGTTTCGGGGGCGATAAATCGATCTAGCTAGGATTCATTTTCAGAAAATGAGTCTGTTCGTTAAAAAAAAACTAAAAACATAAACTGAATATGTGACTGCTCCTGCCATCTATTGACGATTGTGAGCAACTAACTGCAAGCATGTCCAGTAGATGGCGTTGTTCAGTAAGAATAAACCAGTAAAGATAATAATATGCTTCTTATGATTTCTTAAAAATACAAATTAACGAAAAAAATTCCGAGCGAAGCTCGGTTACCAACTAGTTAGTGTTAATCTGTGGTTCTTCTTATCGTGTCACTGATTCTTTCAAACCAAGTGTGGTGAAAGGATCTTAAGTGCACCTCAACGAGGCTCCTTTCGTGCACTTGACATATATTTTTGAACTTTTTAGGTTCTATCGACATGCCGGTTTCCTCACGATGTTTTCCTTCGCCGTTTGAGAGCACTGGCATAGGGTACATTCATTTTTGGACAGAAAAACTTATTGGTACACGACTGGATTTGAACCCACGACCTTAGGATCGGAAGGCGGGCCGTTACCACTAGGCCATCAGTGAATCGGTGGTGTAAATGTACAACTCGCTCTTGCCAGTATTTATTTCATTATTTAACATCACTCGTAAAAGTGGAGACGACAAAAGAGCACACTTGGCGGGTCACGCGACGTGTGTTCTCAACAATTAAATAGTGTCAAATAAAACGGTCTAAATCATAATCTCGACGCTGGCCGGGCTAAGTCCCAAGCGCTCCGGAATCTGAATTAGGTAGCACATAAACATATATTTATTTATTTTTAGCCTACATCGTCCCACTAATGGGCAAAGCCCCCCCCCCCCCAAAGACTTCCTGTTTTCTCTATTCTGAGCCTCCTCCCACCCAACGCAATAAATAAATAAATTAAATAAATAAACATTGTGCACAATTCACACAATACAATCTAACCCCAAATGAAGCAAAGCTTGTATTATGGGAACCAGATAGCTGGGACAATATTTTTTTTTAAATACTTACCTACATAGGATACAATTTAGGTAGGTACCTAATACCCAGAAAAAAAATAAACATCTGAGGTCACCACAAAAATATTTGTTATCGGTGAATCGAACCCACGACCTACGGCGCAGAAGGCAGAGCTACTACCAACTGAGCTTAGAGGCCGGTCATGAAGCTGCCAGTCAGAATATATTAGCAGGTAGGTAAGGTCCATATTAAAATTTTAAAACCCATTGGTAATATTTTCATGGTGTTAATGGGAAAAACCCCGCGTTGACACGGTGAGCCGGCTCGCGTTATTAATTATGTTATAAAAAAGTCATACCTAAATTAACATGTTTATGAAGGTATAAAGTTGTAGGTGAGAGGGGCGGCCCACCCGACGACGTCATAGAAACACGATTTGTTTGTTTTGAAACAGCGACATCTAGTTATTGTGGATGTAGATATAAGTTGCTAGATTACGGCCGATAGATGGCAGTATACTCGACTTAGTGAAATCTCTGTAGATTCCAATACTCAATACTACATCGATAATGTTGAAAATGAATCGATTTGTGCCAAGTGCACGAAAGGAGCCTCTTAAAATCCTTTCACTCTTGGTTCTAAAACACCAGTGACACGACAAGAAGAAGAAGATCAATAATATCCTATCATGTTTCACGAAAAATCACCTCGTACTGAGGTAGTTATGGCAACACCAGGGGCCTAATTCTCGGGCCGATCTCGATCATTTTGCAATTTTATTTTATTGCTTCTTTTCACAACCCCGCACTTTTTCACCATATTACGTATATCGTAGCTGTTGAGGCTTTTACGATGAGGTCGTTGATGAATTACTGAAGAAAATCTGCCATTAAATTGTAAATTGACTTATCACAATGATTTTTATAATGTCCCAAAAGTTAAGAGCCGAGCGGGATTTGAACCCACGCTCTTCCCCTTGGTACGGCTGCGCCGACCGATGCGCCATCGGATTATAATCACCCTCGACGAATAACTTAGGACTGTTCGGCACTAACGCAACCGTGGCTCCTTAAATAATAAACTCACTATAAAATCAATAAAAAGTTGACGTTTCACGAGAACTTGCTTGCTAACGAGAACAACACGTAAAACGTGAAAAACACAGGGATGGTGGCGCACGCAGACGTCAAAATAACACCTAGCATTTCCGTCTTTTTTCCCCTGTCCACTGTCGGTGGGATTCCAATTAGCTGCCCGTCACGAGGGCACTTCTACACGGTGCCAAGGTATTACAGACTGTCACTGCGTACGTGGATTTGAGGACGCTAATTGTTCTGAGGACCTCACATGGTTACCTCTCTTTACAGAATACCTAGAATAGGGACCACAGAATACACCATGGTCCACAATCCCACAATTCAAAAGCAATAAGTTCAACAACGGATTACGGTTGTAAGTGACTGATCCAAAAAATAGATAAATTTCAGCTCGATCGGTGCAGAACTTTTTGAGTTTTTGAAGCGTACACAAACCAACATAACCATTTTTATATATACCTACAGAAGAAGATAGGTACATTAAAATATACACAAAAAAGCGAGGTGCAAACTTAGCTTGGTTGAGCTATATAACCATCGTTTTAGTACCAACCATCTTTTGCTAAAGCCATTTTAAAACAAAGCAAAAAACAATAAGAAAATACCGTTTTATGAACAGAAAGAGGAGCAGTCACCCCTCCCCGACTTTAACATTTCATTCCATAAACCATTTTAATGGTAAATCGATGTTATAATTCAATTACTAGATGGCAAGCCACGCTACAAATCACTTTGTCTCTTAGGACAGTCTACACTTAAAGCTTTGGCCACATCGAAGAGTTCTGCGGTGGCGACCAGTCTTTCAAATATGAAAGCAATTTGACAGCATTTCACTGATCGCCTCGTAAGTAACGTGCATTTTGTAGTGCGTGAACCGGAAGACGAAACGTAGGGCGCTCACCTGCCAGATGGACCGACGACATTGTTAAGATCGCGGGAAGTCGATGGATGGAAAGAGCTCAGAATCTTTCTTCCAGGAAATGTAGGTATAGGGGAGGCCTATGTGCAGCAGTTGACTTCTTCAGGCTGATAATGATGATGATGAACGTGCATTTGAAACTCGGAGAAAAGTTTTCAATCTTCAGATAAAATCTATCAGATAAAAATACAACTATTTTTTTTTATTCATGTCAAACGAGGTCTTTCAATTTTATTTTATTAAAAAGTTTTATTCTGCAGGCCTACGACAAGCTCTGTCTGGTTCTGTTTCTGGCTCTGGTTTTGAGTCTGTGAGTGTTGACTAAACAAACCCTACGTCGAAACACCATACACAAACACAGACTCAAAACCAGAGCCAAAGACAGAGCTTGTGTTAGGCCTACTGGAGATGGAAAATCAGCCCTTAGTGAAGTGTGAAAAGGTGCTTAGTCAGCTAAGAACCTATTGACCCGACTAGGCTGAGAGATGGTGCGAGGGCAAATCAAGCTTTACTAAATAGGGGCATGCCACTTGCCTGTGACGTCATAAAAGTTATCTACAAAAATACCAAAGGTATTCAAAAATATAAATATTTAGTACTAGATCCTGATGGCTCGTACATAAATTAAGTTTATTTCTTGACCCACGTACATACTCGTAGTATAACGAAGATCATGCAGACAAAGTCACGGTCTAAAGGTAGTTGTTGTGGCCTACCACAAGCTCTATCTGGCTCTGGTTTTCGAATGGGTTACGCTCTGGTTTTAAGTCTGTGTGAGTGTTGACTAAATAAATTCTACGTCGAAACCTCACACACACAGTGTAATACACTGGTGAGCACTCACACAGACTCAAAACCAGAGCCATGGACAGACAGAGCTTGTGGTAGGCCTACAGACTGAACACAACGCAATCTTTTTTTCGTGCAGCGTGGCTTTTGGGCAGAAATAGAAAACCTTTTATGCTTCGTCCATGCCATGAACTAAAAAAAATGGTGAAGTTCAATTTAGTCAGCAAGAGAAGCGCCCCTAGTGTGAACCAGCCTCATTTTTTCTCAACAAAACAAAACAATGTCTTGTCAAGGAAAAACTGGAAATTCCAGGATAATCAGATTCCAACGACTCATTTGCTAAATGGGTTAAGCGCTCGCTACCTACTGAAAATGATTTGTTTATCTCTCATTAAATATTAGCAAAAAAATACAGCGAGCTAACGATATTGTGAGTTTGTGAGCGCTTTTGCTATTTGTCTGAACAAACATTGCGTTAAGCTTTTAAAAATAAAGTAATTTCAACAGAGTTGTTCCTTTATTTACGATTGGCAATTACAATTTATTTTTTTAAACGATTCTTCAATTAATTGCTTGTCTAGTGCTTCTACTGCTTGACTTGTACTATCTTAGCGGTAAGACCGCCCATTATTATTAATGTGACTGTTTAGATTTATACATACCGTCGTCAGTGTCAGTGTGTCATCTATACTAATAATTATTTTATTGAGAAAAGATTAGTAGTTTTGTGTGTTTGTGAATAAACTCAAAAACAACTGTGCCGATTTCAAAAAATCTTTCACAATTCGAAAGATATATTCACCCTGAGTAACATATGCTATATTTATGTCTTTAAAAAATAAACGTCTACCCGTTCGAAGCCGGGACAGGCCGCTAGTGATTAGTATATTACATTACAAGGAGTAGGTAATGCATACTGGCATGTTTTGAAGAAAAGATATTCCCTTCGAAAGCTTACACATCTTCATCATCATCATCAACCTTTTGCAGTCCACTGCTGGACATAGAGGTCTCTCCCATGGCACGCTGAGCCCGGTCTTTGGCTCTTTCCATCCAGTTGCTGCCACCCTGCGCAAGATCTGCGACGGCGATTAGAAAAATGACAATCGTTGCCGCCGACACCCCTGCCTGACTAAAAGTTAATTAAGACAGCACACATTTCGCACATCTAAACGATCTGCGATGGCGATTAATGAAACGCTGTCAATGTGCCAGCGATAATTGGAAAGTGTTTCACTGATCGCCATCGCCATCGACTAGATGCGCGCAGGCCTTTGCGCCCATCATATACATATACATGGAGGTGCGTTTGACGTCATAACCCTTCCCCAATCTCACAGTTCACTATAGGTGATAAATCTCGTGAGTGCTATCTTAATTAACTTTCAGTCAGAAGTGTCGGCTCGATAACCTAAAAAACTTGATCTAGCCTCAAACACGGTTGAAAGTTAGGAAATAATCGAAAAAAAAAACAAAACATACGAATGTTCATATTGCTGCGCCGACCCACAGCGACTGCCGCGGAGCTGCGCCGCTGAACTGCGAAACTAGAAAAGGAATGGATGTGACTCATTCCATCAGACCTCATGTGTGGTTGGTAAAATCGGTTTTACATAGCATATATCTGAAGGCTGATTTTCCATTTACGGAATAATAAAATGCTACGGTTACGGTTCGTCGAATAAAATGCTACGGCTACCATGCTACTTGTGGTAATAAAAAAGGTTAAGTTTTTTAGTTAAACGGTTTTATTTAGAAAAAAAAGAGGTAGGTAGCCATAAAATTATAAGGTAGGTCCCAGGTACTTGTCGTCAAACCCTCTGTTCATTAATCTAGGCCCAATCTAGGGTAAGTTCATAAGTTCATAAGTTCATTTATTCATAACACGGTTACACGTCAAATACAGTACATATCATTGAACTTTAAGTTACATAGTAATGGCTCATTTGTAAATAAAAATATACAAAACAAATGTAAATGCTCTACACTTATTATAAGGTAGGTAAAATCTATGTCAAAAAAATTAATCAGTCAATAGGTACACAATGTCAATAATAAGAGAAATGTAAAAATTAATTATAATAATGTAAAGTTTAAGTCAGGTACAAGTTCACTAAATAAGGATAAAAATAATTCAATTCAAGTATATAATTTCAAAGCAATAAATTCATCAATGTGATAAAACGACCGATCGATGAGCCACTGTTTCAGCTTGAACTTAAAGGACTGCGCCGATGGCGCCTCGGTGATTGTGGACGGTATGCGATTGTAGACCAGGGGCCCCATCACGTGGATTAGCTTTTTTGATTTTGCGAGTCGATGAGGAATGGCTCTCAACCGCTCATCGTGTCTAAAGTTATACCTATGACCATCCCCACACCTTGCGTACTCTTCCAGGTGGTTTCGGGCATACTCGTAGATCGCAGCCTGGTAGATCACGATGGCGGGAACCGTCATAATCTTCAGGGATTCAAAATATGGTCTGGCAGATGTATACTGCGAGACTCTGACAATAGCGCGCACCGCTCTCTTCTGGAGCCTAAAGGCACGCTCCCAGTCCGCAGCACGCCCCCATAGTTCCACCCCGTATTGCAAATGCGAATGTACTGAGGCAAAATAGAAATTCCGCACCATCTCCCTCTCTAATGTTGCCGAGAGGCGCCAGAGGGCGAAGCAAGCTCTGCCTATCTTTTTGCACAAAGTGTCGATGTGGTGTTCCCACGTGAGTGCCCTATCCAGCGTAAATCCCAGGAACACAGTCTCGTTGACTTGGCTGACCTCTCTGCCATTTATAGCCACGGACAAAGATCTGTACGCCCGCCCCGACAGGTTGAAATGCATAAAGTTTGTCTTAGCGACATTAAGAATAAGACCGTTATAGCTGAACCACTGTTGCAATTCACCTGCGACGGCGTTCAGTCCTACTTCCAAAGCGTCGATAGTCGGAGCCTTGACCACAGCTGCCACATCGTCTGCATACATTAAGATGTGCGCATCCTTGATGCATCCTGGCAGGTCATTTAGAAGCAGGGAGAAAACGATATTGGAAAGAGATGACCCTTGAGCAACCCCAATGTTATTAGACAGCGGCTGTGATCTAACCTTGCCTCCCCTGCCAGTTACCACTTGAGATCTAGCAGTCATGAAACTGGTCATCAGTTGTAGAGGTGGGCCGCATATACCGTAGTGCGCAAGCTTTGCGACAAGAACGTCATGATCCGCGACGTCGAAAGCCTTTGACAAATCGCAAAACATGACAGCTACTTGCATCCCGCACTCGCGAGCCTCTAGCACGTGACGCACCACCTCTCTTGTAGCATCCGTCGTCGACCTCCCTGTTCGATAGGCATACTGCCTATCAGACAGCGAGGCCGTGTTCGACAGATACTCCGAGAGCCGCGTGCTAAGGCCGTGCTCGAGTATTTTGGCGATACCCGGTATTATGCTCACTGGTCGGTAGCTGTTAATATCCTCCCTTTGTCCTTTGCCTTTATATAAAGGTGAGACTCTCACGTTCTTAAGCGTCTGAGGATAGTCACCTTCATTCAGGCACCTATTAAATAAAATGGACAAAATAACTGATATTGGAGCAGCGGCTCTATGAAGAAGTGAGATAGAGATATCATAGATGTCTTTTGTGTTTTTATGAGCTACACCTACCGTTAATATTTTATAAACTTCAAAAGGCGTGAAAGGCCTATATCTTAGCGAGCGGTCAGAGGGCATGCAGGATGACACAAGCGCGCGCATCGCGGACGGCACGCAAGCGGCGGGCGCACCGCACGTTATAGAAGCATTTACGAAATGCACATTTACCGCATCTACAGTGTCTTCCTTGCTTGAAAACTCAGAACCGTCTGGTCTTCGTAAAGACTCTATAAAGTCGAGGGATTTTTGTTTTCGACCAGTTTCGATTTTTACTATGTCCCACATGGTCTTAGCAGTATTTCCCGATTTTGTGATCAGTCCACAGTAAAAATTGCTGCGTTCTGATCGCATCACCCGGTCAAAACGGCACTGGAAATCATCAATCCGGGCCAATAGGGCCACGTCATCAGGAAAGGTGCTCAACAACCTTTTCATTTCGCGTAGCAAGTGGTCCAATGTTATTAACTCACTTGATACCCAAGTCTTTTTATTAGTGTTTATAGTGACTTTTTTTAGTGGAAGACACGCGTCTAATTTATTATTAAAAACATTGATTATCGCGTGTGCTAGCTCATTTGATGAGGAGGTTCTGTATTTTTGAGTAATTAATACCCAGTCAATACTCTCCATTGCCGCTGCAAAGTTATAAATATTAGTATCCGAATACGACCTGGCGCTATACGTAGCCGAGACATTAGCGCGTGACTCACATTGTATCACGGTGCGCACTGCGTAGTGATCACTTATATCCGTGCGTACGGGGGTCGCGAGTACGGTGCCCGACCTTGCCCAGTCATTCTTTACATATACGTGATCTAGACACGTACTAGTTGCGTCAGTTACCCTGGTCGGAAAGTCAACAATATTACAAAAGTTTCGTGTATAAATCAAGTCAATTAATTTTTTTAAGTCAGTATTTAATGGGCAAATGCTATCTACATTGAAATCACCCACCACGACGCAGTCCTTATCAGTCTCACTAAGTCTATCGAGTAAAACCTCGAATATTGAGAAAAAATCTGATGTTTTTGTTAGGTTCGATCGATACACACATGCAATAATAATTTCAGAGTCAATTAATTCTACAGCAGCAATTTCACACTTTTGCTCAACAGAGATACTGCTAAAGTCAAGTTCTTTATATTTAACCATAACATTCAAGAATATGCACGCTCCTCCATGCTTAATTGATCATACTCAAAAAAAATCGTGGTTTGCGTGAAAGTTCTCATATTTACTCAGTTTACACCACGCTTACATTCACAGTGGGGCTCACAGATACCTTTAGTGCTTTTACATAACCGAGTTTCATAACCAGCTTCCTAGCTAATCACTATTAGCAGCGGCTGGCATTGAGTTTGGTGTGAACGCGGCCTAAGTAAACTACCGCATCGCTGAGCAAGGTTCTCCCACCAGCTCCGCGTCGCTCGCTCCGCGTACTTTTGTTCTCTTTGTAGCGAGTTCACGTTATTATTAAAACAATAAATCGCTGAGGGCGCCACCTACCACTATTGCTTTCACTTCGCCCCCTCTCCACCGGTAATTACTAGAGAGAAACACGAAATAATGGCATTCAGATTGCCAACTGGTTTACGGCGACATCCTTCGAGTAAACTATTCGTTTTCCGTGTGTGTATGTAGCATGTGTGTCCTAGTATAATCTTGATAATTTAATCTTTGCATTTTCTAAGTATTGGTAATAAAAATCGGTTGTCTGTAAAGGGTTTACTGACGATAGTTGAACGTGACAACGTCATACAGCTGTCCACGCGAACGCATCGCTCACTCAAGTAGAAGAGAAACAGATGTCGAACGCTGCCGAACGCGGAGACCGATTGTACCTCTTTGTCGCTCGTTCCGCGCTCTCGCTTGCACTTCAAGCCTTAAATGGAACGCCTCACAGCGAGGTAACGCCGCATGACGCCATATTTTTTCGTGCGTGCAGACGGCTCTATCGAATTATAAAACGTTGTCACGTCAAAAAAATATTGATTTCTAAATTATTTGTACATCTATGTAAAAAGAAACGGGGTATTTTTGTGGGCGGTAACCGTGAAAAAGTACTTAATCAGTACATTTTATAAAAGGTGTGGATACATTTTTGAGCCGCTCAATCTGCTAATAGCTTATTCCAAACGCCGTAAAAATCCCGTGATTCGCGCGATTACCGTCGTCATGGGGGTCCCATGACGTCGCCATAGCTTTCTGATTAGTTTGGTAATATCCAGGTTTTCAAGAAAACGGCCAACATTCTTTTACACGTGATCTCTAAAAAATGCCATAATATCTCCAACTACGGTTGACATTTTCTTGATATTTAAAATCCTAGAAAGACATGCGGTTATTCAGAGGCATTTCAAATGTCTTAAGCCTGAACACATTTCAGCGATCTGCGATAGCGATCAGTGAAACGCTGTCAAATATGACAGATGGATATTTGACAGCGTTTCACTGATCGCCATCGCCATCGCGCTAGATGTGCGCAGGCCACTTGTTGACGTTTTTAAAAAACTAAAATGTTGAAATTATTGATGCGCCCTTCTTCAGAACCAAACAAGAAATCAAACAATGTCATGCTTGTTTCCTTCGAGTATAACGCTGATCATATGACGGCCACTACATTTGAGGATATCAAGGTGTTAATGATTGGCACTTGATTAATTTGCTTAATCAACTAAATTAGTGATCAAAATGATTAAATCATTTGCTCACTGAATATTGAGCATAGATTTTAACCCCATGTTTAATTAAAATAGATGAGAAAATTTCGCGCTGCCTGTTAATATTTTTCACGATGAATTTCATTGTTATAATATTTTTACTCTAAAAATTGTGTATTTTTTCTACTTTAATCGCCAGGTGCGGAGAAATTACTGGCACGTGAGGCTAAACATCTGTATGCCTCAAGTTGATGGACGCAGGGAAGTGCATCGTAGGGCACGTTACTGACGTGCGTGGCCTACGAGGCAATGCTTTTTTATAGGCGATGGTTACCACTTAACATCAGGTGGGCCATATGCTTGTTCCATAAGCTAGTTTTATAATAAAAAAAAACATCATTTTTTGCCTTCTTACTCCTCCCATATCCCACTTTATGTGGGGTCATCTTAACTTAAGTCCTTACATTAAGGATCTTTTGAAGTTTTGTATCATAGCTACATATTGTGTTGTGTGGATTGTCTATAATTTTTATTTATTTATTATGCTCACTGTGTATGTAACATAGCCTACCCGTGGGAACCTCTAATTAGCTCTCCAAATCTAATTTGTTGTCTATTCTTTAGTTCTAAAGCTGTTGGTTCTCCAATAAATATAAATAAAATAAAATCAAATGTTCATTTTAATCTTATATAATTTCATGTAATTGTTGCATGCCATATAGGTAGAATTACGTTGTTTCAACCACAGTTTTAACATCTTTTCTACATGTAATTCAACAAATAAATAAACTCTGACTATGACTTTAGTTGGTATTTAAAACGTGACAGGTTGCAAGACAATCGTCGCTGCTAGAATACTAAAGGCCTGCGCACACCTATAGGTCGCTGGCGGCGGCAATGAAACGCTGTCAAATATCGCTGTCAAATTTGACAGCGTTTCACTGATCGCCATCGCCAGCGACTTAGGTGTGCGCAGGCCTTAACTGGTTGATAGGACTAACTAACTGGCAGTGTTTCCTTCACCGATCAAAAGCACTGGCACAGGCAAAAACGCGATTACATAATATGCCATTTCGCAATGTGTTACAAGCGGTGCTTTAAAGTCTTTGAAACATATTTCACCACATTCAGTACCTCGATTCAAACCGTAACTAAGTTATAGCGGACTGAAAAGAGGTTCTTGTTTTATGAAAAGGCTCCATAGGGCTTCGTCGGCGCAACTGCGCTGTTGTGGTTAGACTTTCTTTACAAACATGGAGACGTCTTTTATAGTCTTGGGATTTTTCCTCTGGTCACGTTGCGGAATATAGGCCGCGTGAAGACGTACAAATGAAAAAATAAAGAAACAAAAGGTACCGAACACTCAATACATTTATAAATAGCGGTCAAAATCATTGCTTCGCCTTAGTTGGGTCAAAAAGGAAAGGAGCCTTTTTATGGCGCACTTAAAAACATTTGACCACACTTGGCTCGAAAGAACCAGTAACGTGATGAAAAGATAGAAGTAATTTAAATCAATATCGCCCGCGATGTTCCGAAATGGTCCCAAGATGTTTTTTGAGTAGTAACTTTATTTTGATTAGTTATTTTCCTGGTTTCAAGTATTCCAGTAATTTATTAAAATTAAAACCTCTTTTTATCATACAGTTTTCTAGTGGAATGTGGGTGGCCACCACAATCTACGCATTGCGTTCAATAAACCCTGTGTATTCAGTCATAACCCGTTTGCGGATGCCCTTAGCTGCACTCCCCTATCTATACCTATTGCTTATTAATTTTAACCTCTAGTTATGGGAGAAGTGATTATAATTTCCCCTTTAGCAGTCTCCATGCTGAGTGTCCGTTTATAGGCTGTGCCAAATAGCTGGTTCGAAGAGTAATTTTAAATTATTCATAGAATTAACTATAACAACCTGACTGCAGAAAAAAAAGGGCTTGGTGCATTGACGTTTCAAAGCAATCGTTGCGATTCTACTGAATAAATACTCTTTTTTTTTATGTATAAGATAGACAAACGAGCTTACGGCCCACCTGATGGTAAGCGGTCACCGTTGCCCATAGACACCAACAACACCAAGGGTGCTGTTGTTGCGTTGCTTACCCTGGAGGAGTTTTTTTAACGTTTTTAAATCGTTTTGACTGATTAAATCTGCGATTTATCCTTCTGGAGTTGGATCTTCGAGTATTGGTCATTACAATAGTATGTCGTGCCTTTTTAGGTGGGAGTACACACAGTGGTGTAGCTGCCCTCGAAAGCCTACACGTCATGTTTAGCTCTAAGTAAGTCATTATTAACTAGCATAACTCCTGTTACTGTTGCTTTATGGGGCACTAAGTGCTCTAAGCAACTATTGAGACTGATAGAGATTGGGCAGTAACTTAGACCTATGCTTATGCTGTTTGCATGGTTGCCTTTTACTTTAACTGGCGAAAACATACTTGTAACAGTTGGGTTGGGTAGCTGCACATTGTGGAGAGCGCTTAACTCAAAGGGAAAATTCAAAAAGCATTTCCTCAGTTGATTCACGAGGCAATCCTGAGACGGTTACGGATTACGGCTGGGTTTCTGCTGTTTTAGAAAATGTGTTTTTTAATGTTTAATAGATGATCCATTGATATACATAGGATTGGTCACTTGGAACTGGCACCTATAGACTCACCAAGCTTTAAGACGTTTCAAAGTGATCAACTTGTGATACAACTGGATTATCTTTATTTTATTTTGATTTCTCTATTTTTTAGTTTGATAAAATAATATATAATATCTACTATCTAATGAGTGAAAGTGTGAGAGAGAAAAAGTGGAGGTCCATGTGTGTATATCCTTAATGCCAGTCAAAATGAGGGCGGGTTTTACCATCGAAATACGCTTTGTCGTCTTTTTTGTTTTTGACTTGTCAAGAACAAAAATGTGAAGGATTGGTTTGAAAAAGGTGGAAATATTTTGACCTGATAGCGTAATTCTGAGTTGGTCAAACTTCATAAGACGCAGACTATGCAAGGCAGATATTATGTTATTATAATTAACCAATTGTGTCTGACTGCGTGGCAAAGGTCTCCCCCAAATCCTTCCACTCATCCCGGTCTCCAGCGATTTCCCACCAATCTTTCCGGTGAACATCGAGATCGTCTCGCCAACATAACAAGGAAACCCACACCAAAAAAAATTGGCTGTAATTATTGAATGCCTTAAAAGTAATCAGAGAATATTGAATTGTCGTCAGGGTATTGGTGCGGCAAGTGCCGCATGTGACAATTAGCTAGCTGCACGAAGTACGCTCGGCGCTGCTCATTATCGATTCTACGCATTTCGGCGCATGGTCGAATCTCGCAATATGAAGCGGAGGCTCTAGTCTAGTCCGTCAATCGGACTCATAGTTAATCGTATTTATTACCAGGTGCTGATAGGGTTGCCAGATCAAATAATCTTTAAATTTTTTGCCAAGCTTAAAACAGGAACTGGATTTATTAGTTGAAAAACTATTGCACTTTTTTAATTGATTTTGTTACTTTTTGTTTGATATTATTTGCTACATTATAAATTTTTTACATAAATTAAATCGAGCTTAAACTATTGCCATCTCTTACAATTGGATAATGACAAACAGTGACAGGACTAACATACCTAACTACTAAGCAATTATTAAATTTAAATTGCGTTCATAAGTATGGCTGTTAGCTGCAATACCTAGAATACCAGCATAACTTTTTTTCGAGCTGACACGTTTGTCCATGCTGACCGCTACAGTAATGGACTTTTCTAACTTATGTCATGTAACGAAGGTATAGAAGTAGACCAACGAAAAGATGAATGGGCTGTGTGAAGGATGACATGGGTGAAGCCTTGCGCACATCTAGGCGATGGCAATGGCGATCAGTGAAACGCTGTCAAATACGACAGCAATATTTGACAGCGTTTCACTGATCGCCGTCGCGTAGATGTACGCAGACCTTAAGAAAGGAGTGCCTGCTGAAATGACGGCTAATAGAGGAGTGGAGAACGAAAATCTGTTATGCCGACCCCTCATGAAGTGGGATAAGGACAAAAAAATTGTCTTACAAGTTGTAGCAGCAAAGTTAGACCCCTGTCACGGTTTTTGACAGATTTTTGTAGTGGCAACCCTGCTCATAGAACATATGATGTCATTAGATACGCTACGATGGAACTTTCATTTAGAACGTTCCGCAGACTTTTGAATAGTTCTGCGTCGGTGATTGATTAGTATTCATTAACAACTAGCATTAATAAGCGGGTTAAATGTGACAAGAACCGCAGTACCATAGAATATAGTATAGTGGCGTTGGTTCCATTGGTTGACCACTACTGCTTCAATGGTGTTTATGAGACCCGTCCTTTGTCTAAGTAATTAAAAATAAAATAGAAAATGTATGGGAATATTATAGAATATAATTAAAACTTACTTTAAAAAAATCTTGTCCTCAACAATTTAAGTGAATGGGATACGACTTAGGTCAAAACGCGACAAAAAGCAAGAGATGATATGGCATTTTTTTTAACAATATGTGACTTAGTAAATTATCTTGTTTATCCTATAGCCTATATGATGCCCCTAATATATAGATATATAGGATTATTTTTATTGCACGAATAACATGTAGGTACTATACACAGACGAGTTTATTGCTGGATAGTATTATCTACCAGCTAACCTTCAAGTAATAAGGAGATAAAATATGCTGGGTAGTAGCTGGTAACACTATGAGAGAAGGGCATCAGTAGGTTTTAAATAAAATTAAGCACATCAAGCTTAAAATCGTATCTGAAGTTTCCAAATGATTTCTGTTAGTTAATATCCATCAGAACTTGAGGAATATTGATATGACATTTTGAAAACTATGTTTATTAGAGTTTTAACTTAATTAATTTAGTACCAAAGCACGGTAAAAGTTAGTATTTTCCGCGGAAGGTCCAATTGTTTTAAACAATAATAAAAACAAGCCCTTTAGTGCTTTTACGTATATATTTTATTAGTCAATTCCATCCAAAGATTGTCTGGTACAGATCGCTGTTTAGCGATAAGACCGTCCGTTGTATGAGGCAAATAGTTTAAGTTTTTTATATACCTACGTTTTTTATAATTTGTTGTGTTCAATAATATATTTTCTATTTTAGCTACGTAACCGGGTTTCGCAAAGATTACGTAAAAGAGTTTTGCGTCTTAATTCCTAACCGAGATACTAAAAAAATTCATGGCATTCAGTTATTAGTTCTTACCGGATTATGAAATTATGAATAAGTTCTGTGTTACAGTCTTAAATCTTTTTATTTATGCCACCATAACAAAACGTATGTTATTTTGACATGTATTTGGAAGACATTACAGTGAAAACGATAGAACGTAAATAACTAAACTCCTCGTAGCGCATCTACGGCGTAGCATTTACCAAAGAACTGCCAAGCGCAATTTAGTAGCGCCCAATGCTTACGCATTCAACTAGACCAAATTATTATTTTTTGTAAAAAGATCATACAAAAAAACGGTAGGAACCGAGCCCTAGTTTTTAGCCTGTTCTTCTAGGCTTGGTCGCGTGGAACCGGCACCCAGACTCACCTAGTTTTAAGACTTTTTTAAAATGATCCTTGTGCTACTATTACTATTGTAGACTAGCCTCTCAGCTCAGTTGGTAGTAGCTCTGCCTTCTGCGCCGTATGCAAAACAATCATCTGTGCTCACCTCATGAATATTTGTTTTCGGTGGGCATATAACCCACGACCTACGGCGTAGAAGGCCGAGTTACCAACTCAGCTGAGAGGCCAGTCAATCATTAATAATTTGCATATTACTTTCTCTGTTTTAGTAATTAGTTTTGATTATTTATTTACACAAAGAAACTTACAATTAAACAAATATTTACAAAATGTACAAAATACACAAGAAACAGTTGAGCTATCTGCAGATCGTTACAAACGATCTAGAGATAGCTCAACTGATCCAAATCAGTGCCAGACGGAAGCGTCCCCAAGACGCTGGCGGCATTGCCACGATTTTCTCTGTTTTGCATATTTATCAATATATTTTTTGACAAAAGGGTGGAACTATTATACTTGGATCGTTACCGCTGCCTGTCACAATCGTACCAACCGAGTTACGAGGCCTGCCTTCTTTAATTTTGTATAGTGTGGAATAAGGAATTTGAAATCACATACATGGTTACATTGTGGGGCCGATAACATCCTTGGTCGGAGCGTACAAAGCTGCATCCAATCATATTTACATATTGGCAACATTTGCATCTAGTAATTTCGATTACAATGTTCTCACACATCGCGTTGCATCACAATAAATGAAAGACATATCTTCAAACACTGGGTACAATGTGATCGAATCAGAGCGAGTAGAGTTACCATACGTTATTACTACGTTTTCCGGCTCACGATCGCTCTACAATGGATGGAACTGTCAGTGTCAAGACACTGACAGTTCCAGTTTGGCTTATCATTATATGACTCGCCTCTCGGGATTCGTTTTCTGTCATTTTGGGAAGTCACATAGCTTTTTGATATAAATTGTTTTACTTGTGTTATTTTGATTTCTGTTGTGTAATTTCGGTGGTATTTTATTTTATTTTATTTTAGAACAAAATCCACAGCTCTTATAATACAATGTAAAAACTTAAATTTCTAACATACAGCCAATAACGGATTTACATTTTTAGTACAAGAAATATAAATAAACAAAAATCGTCGACAGTTAATAACCCCACAAAACAACTATTTTAACCACCATTACTTGAGGTCTTAGCTCAAAGTGTAAACAGTTGGAATGAAAGTGTATTATGTGATATTTTGATTTGAACGAAAGTGTTTCCGTTGGGCTTGAAGAAAAAGGCCATCTTTTCCTTCAAAGCCAATGACGACCGACTTGTCTATTGACTGACTTGACTAAAACCTATTTTATTTATGTAATGACCTTTATCGGATGACCTGTGGGCCAAAACCACTACCGAGTGGTGCCCTGACACAGTGAGGCGGCGTCGCGGCAGGCCTCGCATGAGATGGAGGGACGAGCTGGACGCTTTTGAGCGGGACTGGCAACTTAAAGTGGAGGATCGTAGTGACTGGCGTAAATGGGGGGAGGCCTTTGCCCAACAGTGAAACACTACAGGCTAGTAGTAATAGTAATAGTAATAAAATGGACAGATGCCATCAATTAAGAATAAGACTGGCCTCTCAGCAACTATAAAATTTACTACTTCCGAAATTAAAACGTACGTAGATATACTGACGCCAGGTAGTTTTGAAAAGATACCCTCACCTCAGTATGTATGCGTGTTACACCATCGACTACAACCTTTGAGATGGTGGTCAAAAGTCTGCTTAAACGCTTAAAAGTCTAAAACATGTACTATTTCCAAAGCCCGACTTTTCCTACTACAGCACCACCCTAACAATACAATCACAAAACTATTAGCCACAAGGCTACCCTCAGCTGAGAGCAGGGAATAGGAACGTGATCAAAACATGGTAAGCTTGCTCGTGCTGGGAAAATTCCAATCTCACCAGACAATGCTTCAACGCCTCCTACACGGCTCGGAGAATCCGGAATACAGGCAGCTAACAGTGATTTCATCAAGAATAAGTTTTATCGCGACTGTATTTTAAAACAACGGATTTTAACAAAATCACTAAAAAGAACAGAAACAGCTTCCCAAATTTGGTCCCCAGGCACGGTCGCCTTAGATTCCTTACTGTACCAAATCTAAATTCTTTGAAAATGTCTAAGGCGACTAATTTTCAAAAGGCTCAACTTTGTTTGTCCTGGACAGGTATAGATAAACCAGTCTAAAAAATGCACGCCCCTCCACCACGTTTTCTTGAAGTTGGCTCACAGCAATTCAAAATGATCTTTGTGATGTAGGTATTATAGAACAATTTACTTTGACGTGCAGTTTTAGATTGGACGATCTCTACCAAGAAATGGACTTATCCAGAACAATGATTATGGCTTACCTGATCGACATCTTGATGTCGAGAGATAAACTGGTGTATTGTGGAGGCTGGTGCTGTGGTGATGCTGTTTCCTCGGGTCCTTGGGGCTGACTCGCAGCACGTAGCCGTAGCACGTAACCGTAGCACGTAGCCGTAGCACGTAGCCGTAGCACGTAGCCGTAGCACGTAGAAGTAGCTCGTAGCCGTAGCTCGTAGCCGTAGCACGAAGCACGCGTGAAGTTGTTGCACGTAGGATGAACGAAGCACAAAGAAACAAACGCGTTGTTTTTCCTGCTACCAGCTACCAGCCTCTACACCAGCCTGTAAGAAAATAGTAGAGTGTTACACAATGAAGTTTTTTTTCTTTCTTTCTATCTTTCCACATAATAAAAGAAGTAAAAAGACTTGTGCACATGTAAGCGTTCTGCGGTGATGATCAGTGAAACGCTAGCGATGGCTATCACTTCACATCAGATAGCCATTATGCTTGTTCCACCAGCTAGTTTATAAAAAAACACAAGAAACAGTTGAGCAATCTGCAGACCGTGACTAAATTAAACTAAAAGTAAAATATACCAAAGTATAATCTATACTAATATTATAAAGAGGAAAGATTTTTACCTATTTTTGTATGTTTGTAATGAATAGGCTCAAAAAGTACTGGGCCGATTTAAAAAATTATTTTTAATTAAAAACCAATAGAATGCTACATTCTTCCAATTTGACATAGGCTACATTTCATTTTGAAAAAAATTAGGGATCCTTGGTAAAATTCGAACAATGTAACCGAAGGTGTAGAAAAATGAGTCTTAAAATGCCTTTCGTCGAATGCGCTGCCGAAACTATTAGCGATAGAACAAAATAATGTACAACAATATTGTCTACCCCGTGCGAAGCCGGGACGGGCTGCTAGTACTATATAAAAGTGTTCATTGGTGTATTTTTTTAAACAAATATCCGTCGGTAGATGTAGTTTATCCAGACACACAGCACTCAGAGTATTATAACCTTGCAATGCGTATTGCCGTGAGGTAGGCACAGCACAATCACAAAATCAAACAATAAGATTTTGACACGTGTCCTGCTACTGCAAACCATCCTCAGAAATAATTAACTTCCTGTGCTCAGGAACGGCACTCTGCGGTTCTGTCACTTCAGCCCAATAATAAGCAAAGGATCCCAACAGATGACAATGTAGTCGAGCCGAGCGCTGAACACAGAACAAAGCCTCTGCTGCGGTTGAGTTGAGGAAGGCGGTAACAGACGACTTACTCAATACTCAATATACATTTATTGCAAACACACACATGGTTTAGTTTAGGTACATACATAGTTCTTAGGTGTAAGTCAGTCAGACCCTGTGTATAGGGTAAAGCAACATGGAGGTAGGCCGAGGTTTATAGACAGTATAGTAAGCACGTATTATATTATTATAGATTGAGAATTGCCAGGCATTATAATGTAGACAGTTTGTTATTTTATTTTAAATTAATAATCTTGGTAGAACAGATTAAACTATAATGTCAAGGTGGTCTTAAAGTTAGGTCTTAAAAGTCATAGAAAAGCAAAAACGCTTTTGCTGTTCATTATTCCGTGTTAAAAGTAGTCAAAGTTAGGTTTAGTTCATGCGTAGTTATACTTTTTTATTTTATTTTATTCGTACACGTGTCATAGTATGTTTTTGTAAATAAGGAATCTTTTTCTATATTTTTTATTTCGGATGGAAGTTTATTATAAATTTACGGTTGGAAGTTTATAATAACTTTACACCGTTACTCCCATGAAAGTGTTATAGAATTGCAATTGTCATTTTCAACAGCATATCGGTTCCAGGTTATTTGATAAATTTCACATGTTCTATCAATTACGGTCTCAAATCAACTATTCATGATGGATTTGTATTCAATACTCAATTTGTGATCCGGTAGCCCATGCAATTGCTTTGGCCTACTTGAGATCAAGCGGTCACGTAGGTATGGCCCAATTACCTGACCTATCCGATATAATTGAGTTTCTGTATACAAACCAAGACGTCAGAACGTCCATCGGTCACCGCTAAACGAGCGTTTCTACTTTGTAATTATTTCGTCAACGTCACCGCGGCCAAGACTAGCTGGCAGATGGTGCGTTTAAACTTATATCATTACTTTGAAATAGGCATTCTCCACGGCGCTGACTGACGATTTTAAATTTTATTTTTGACGTGACAACGTCTTATGATTCGATGGAGCCGGCTGCACGCACGAAAAAACATGACGCATATGGCGTTACCTCGCTCTGAGGCGTTCCATTTAAAGCTTGAAGTGCAAGCGAGAGCGCGGAACGAGCGTTAAAGAGGCACAATCGGCCTCCGCGTTCGGCAGCGTTCGACATCTGTCTCTCTCCTACTTGAGTGAGCGATGCGTCCGCGTGGACAGCTGTAATCTGCAGACCATTACAAACGATCTAAAGATAGTTCAACAAATCCAAATCAGTGCCAGAAGGAAGTGTTCCTAAGACTACCTAGCAATGCTGATGCGGTACGATAGACAAAATTTTGAAGATTCGCAAGGCCTCGGTTCTCTAAGGACCCAGCGTCTTAAACGCAAGAGGAGCAAATAAGTACGCTCTGTCAATACCTGCATAAAAAAACAAAACATTGAAAACATTTTCGACAATCCACACAACACTATCTAGCCCCAAATTAAGCTGAGCTTGTGTTATGGGAACCATATTGCTGATATTTTTTTTTTGTAATTACATACTTAGAATACAATATAAACACCCAGACAGAGAACAAACATCTGCGTTCACCACACAAGTATTTGTTCTCGGTAGGGATCAAACCCACGACCTACGGCTCAGAAGGTAGAGTTACTACCAACTGAGCTGAGAGGACAGGCATATTAGCGCCTCTTAAGATCCATCCCAGCATACATCCTCCCAGCATATTAATGTCAATTAATAGCTGCATATCATACGCACGGTGAGTCTCTCAATGGTCCGAGATAATTAATCTTAATTCGCACGTCCACTTCACACTTCCAATGGAAGTGACTTCCAGTGGAACACTGGTCTTGGATTCCATACAAATCAGTTCAATTGTCAAATATATGGTTGGATTAGCAATTATAATCCTAAGGCGGTTAACTTCAGTCACCCGAATGAGCTTATACCAATGAGAACTGAAACCCTTTAGCAACAAAGTCCACCATCCATTTGTAAAATCAAGGAATGGCTTTTCAATCAGGTAATGATCCCCTACTGTAACCAATGCCCTACTTAGGCTTGCAAGGGGTCGTAAGAGCCCGACTGGAGGCCTTACTTTGCTGCTGGCATAGTTTTATTATGGGTACACTGTAAAAGAGAAGTAAGCTTTGGACTTTAGCTCAAAGAGAACTGAGAGGATGTGTACAAGGCTGTAGGAGGAGGGGGATTACAGTGGCGAGGCTTTTTTTACTCTCTGTGGTAATCAAATGTACCTACTTAAAGTGAAAGGATGGTATTTAAAAGTACTTCAATTTATCTCATTTCATTTACCTAATTTGGCCTGTGTTCCACCAAATATACTGAATGTGCACCAAAATATGTTAATTAAAATATGTCATAACGAGCATCTATTTAACTACTGTTGCAAATTTGTAAAAATAGTAATACACCTAATTTTAAAAACAAGCATTTATTTTTTTAGTTTTACTTCAGATAATGCATTGCAAAATGTATTTGAATTAATGTCCAATGTAGCTTTATTAATAAAAAAATGAAAAATTGTACTAAACTGGCAGCCCTTTTGAGGTTATTGGGAAAAAAATATTCTCTGGCACTGCGGCGGCCGCTACCGCGGCACGCTCGCTCTGCTCGCTCGCCTTGTGCGTAATTTTTATGTTCTAACATAACCTAACCTATCCAAGTCGGATCCGCCCTTTGTGTAACATTCAGGAATATTTGGTGCACGATCAGTATTTTTCGGGGAAGATCAATATTTTAGAAATGCATACATTGATGTACCTTAAGATTTTTGGTGAACACAAAAATATTATCCAAATTGAAATGACGTTTTTGACCATGTAGATAATCAATGTTATTATCCTGAAAAATGTGACCTAGACAGTGGACATTTTTAGGCTGATCATGATGAATAAATCTAATCAAGACTCGGACTGCAGCATATACGCGGCCGAGAAAGAAAAAGCTACAACTTTCCAAAAACTAGCCACAGCTATATAACGTTCGGCAGGCATTGATATCGTTTGGTTTTAGATCTAGGATGTCATGGGTTGTCAGATGCACATCCCCTCAGTAAACCTACAAGCTTTGTCTGGCTCTGTCTCTGGCTCTCGTTATGAATCTGTGCGAGTGCCGACTAAATAAATCCTTCGTCGTAACACACGCACATTATAATATTTTTATTGTAATGTGTATTTTGCATTTTGGCGCTTTGGCGCTAGCTGTTGACCCAAAATGCATTTGTCTGAAATAAATAAATAAACAGGTCAGACTCACATATAGACTTAAAACCAAAGCCAGAGCACTAAACGAAACACTGTGCGAAAAAAGAGCCAGCCCTCTTGTCTATATTACAAAATGATATGTAAAATCGTGTGAAATATCACTGGCCACCGGTGGCTATGACCGCTGGCTCATTTATTTTGCGTCGAGCCAACCAGCCCTTTATAACGGTGGCCGCAGTTTAAGAGCCCCTAAGCTTTCCCCAAGTCAAATAAGTAAATATTGGCTGAAAGCGGTTGCGGCTAGATAATACGATTTTATTAAATTTAACCCACTGTGCACTGTCCACTTGAGATTTCATTCTTTCAAGCTCTATTTACTGTTTCTTTTTACGTCTACATTGTGGAAAAAAGTTTAAACAACAGCAAATTATAATTCAAAGTTTATTTATTCAGTTGCATCACAAGATCTACGTTGATACGTCTTAAAGCTAGGTGAGTCTAGGTGCATTTCACGCGACCAAGCTCCTCTTACGAAACAAATTTGAATTCGTCCATCTCCCTTTCGCACAGTATTAAAATAATAAATACTCTGCGAAAAGGGAGATGGACGAATTCGTGTCGGTTATAACCCCATTCCTATTTCAAAGATAGTTGGGGACAAGATTTTCTTCTCTCCAATTGAGTTTGTGAGGAGTGCACTCCTCACAAACCCCAAACCTGTAGGCCTACCACAAGCTCTGTCTGGCTCTGGTTTTGAGTCTGTACAGCTACAGCAAAAAACCAGCCGGCGGAGCCATCTTCTACTACTTTACTTACAATATGATACCAATTATGAATCTCGTTCTGTATTTAAATGATATGCAATTCTGCTAAAGTTAGAAATACAAATTTTGCTGCAATAATTCAAGCGATCGATCGATTGCTATTTAGGTACGTCCAAGTCTAGCTCACTTATTTTAGTCCTGAATGGCCAACGCCTGAATCATTGAAGGTCCTTCTGAGACGTCGTTGTGGTCATTAAAATTGCATGGAGTTGGTTTGCGTGACGGGCACCACTACTTGCAATATAGCATTCAGACGACCATTATTCTTGGTCTAGTTCAGTTTGACAGTTGGAAATGCCCAAGCATGCATTAAGATGTGAACTGAGTTTAGTTTTTATATTCTAGTGTTGTTGTTGAGAGCACTGGTGGTCTAGTGGTAGCGACCCCACCATCCGAACCTATGACCGTGGGTTCAAATCCAGTCCAAGTTTTTTTGTGCACTGTAACAACAGTACTTACTCTTAAACTGTGGAGGAAAACATCGTGAGGAAACCGGCATGTCGTAGAAACTATACAATTTTGAAAACATGTGTCGAGTGCACGAAAGAAGCCTCTCTAAGGTGCACTTAAAATCCTTTTACCACACTGGGTTTGAAAGAACCAGTGACACGATAAGAAGAAGAAGAAGTGTTGTTTTGAGAACTGAGGGCCTAGTCTCAGTTTATGCACTTAATCCAAATTGACATGTTTTACAATACTCGTATTTAAAAAAACTCTCATCATAGTTTTTTGACGTAACAACGTCTTATAATACGATGAAGCCGGCTGCACGCACGAAAAAACATGACTCATGCGGCGTTATCTCGCTCTGCGGCGTTCTGCGCGGAACGAGCGACAAAGAGGCACAATCGGCCTCCGCGTTCGGCAGCGTTCGACATCTGTGTATTTTCTTATGACGTTGTCACGTTCAACTATCGTCAGTAAACCGACTTTACAGACAACCGATTTTTTAACATACTCTTTTACTCTATTTATGCATTCTGCCTTGCCTGGTTTTACGCCACATGCTTGGTTCCTTAGCTCAAATCACTTAGTTACCTAGTAGTTTAGTACCTAGGTACAAAAGTACAAACACAACGGTGAGTTTCCTTTGTACGGACCACTGACTGGCGGGATTATTAAACATCGAATATAGACCTGGAATACAGGAATACAGGCTACTGGTCCCTTGCCCAGGGCAATCTTGAATATCAAATTATGTCCCAATCGACCAATGCAGTTTCCTTAATAGTGTGGAGTTCCTGAAATGTGGAGGTCGGAAAATGATGGACACATGAGAACTGCTATTTATTCCGTATCAGTTTTTAGCGGCGCCATAACAAACTACGCTACAATGCGTAAAATCTGACACAAATCAGGAATTTAATCATATATTTATTTAATGTAATCATATGCCTTTCTTTGGTCCACTTTCACAACCATTTTTCACAGCGTAAAAGTTATCACAAAAAAATTATATAAATTATAATATGATTAAATTGATCGTCACTTTCACCTTTTTGTTCATTTAAAAAAGCAGGATATTCTTCCGAACGAATTTAAAGGCATTGAATAATTTATTTCGCATATTCTGAGACCTAACTAAAGGTGAATGGACACTGGTTAGTAGAGGTTGACCCAACACTGCAGCTAATAGACACACTCCTGGGATATTATTAGATTTCAACGTCTTGGGATGAGCCGATCAGGAATGGGATTGAATTATTCTAAAGGTATTCGACTTTGCACCGGAATAAACACGTTCTACCACAATTTTCAATAATAAGTTTTAATGCTGAAACTTCTGAGCATTTTTTTCTCAAACATGCTCAGTTTGAGCATAATTTGACAACTTCGGGAAAAATCATAATTGCTGTACTGGCCAAATACATGCAAACAGCGACCCGCAAAAGTTGTATGAAAATCCATTACTGTTCATATCTGTCGTGTTATTTAAAAAAAGAACGATTTTTACTCCGAAACATGGCAACCAAGGAGGTAACATATCAAAGGCTTTATTTAAATCTCCAACTGGCTTGCAAAATTAACTACACTACTGGACAATCATCCTCCATAAACCATTTCCACTGAGAATGATTTTGAGCCCACTCCATCCAACTTCCCGCTACCCTTACAATGTCACAAATGTAGATATTGTAGTACCTTTATACTCCAAATCTAACTAACTTAGCTGAGAGAAATATTAAGAATAAAAAGAAATATACAACAGAATATACATTATTTACAAAAACTATTACTAAACAACATGAAATACCTTATTAAAAAGAAAAAAGAAAAATTACATTTTATAAGAAACTAGAAAATTTTATAATGAACTCTGTTTTCCACCTGTAGGTATTACAGGTAGAAAACAGAGTTCAGATGACCGACCGAAAATTAAAATTGGTGCTGATCAAGTCTATTTCATCTAAAATCCTGCCCCAGACACGACAGTGTCCTGTGAACAGAGGCCTGAGGGAACAGTTGCCCCTGACGCTGCATAAATCATCTAGATTAGATGCAAATGCCTGTTTACTTTATAGTCCAAATCAAATGAATAGTATTGAATAGAAATTAAGGACCACAAACTAGGTAAGTACAAACTAGGTAAGTATGATACAGGAATCAGTCCATACACGACATTTCGTTGTAAACATTCAACTCCAATTAGTAACTGGACACCGTTCCATTTTGTCTATTTAAATTAGCAGAATATAATTGTTGCAGGCGTGTTCGAAAACTGGTAGCTTTATTTCAGTGTACGTTAACATGTAGCGGTTTTTCATTCTTAAGAATAACAGTCTTCTTCTTAGCGTGTCACTGATTCTTTTCGAACCAAGTGTGGTGAAAGGATTTTAAGTGCGCCTCAAAGAGGCTCCTTTCGTGCACTTGACACATATTTTCGATTTTTTTAGGTTAATTTTTTTAAGAATAACAGTGATTATTTTTCCGACCCAAATATCGACCAATAGAATTGCACCATTCGACGTCACGTGGTACAACCTACATGGTATTATACTGACAATTTTTTGAAAATTTTCTAGGTTGTACCACGTGACGTCGAATGGTGCAATTGGTCGATATTTGGGACGGAAAAATAATCCCCCGAATACCACACGAGCTTCAAAATTATCTGGATATTTCGTCAAGTTTTCTGGATAAGTTGCCAAGTTTTTCAGGTTAAAAAATCACGAGCGCGAAGCGCGAGTGATTTTTCCTGAAAAACTCCTTCATTTGTTTGCAACGAACCTATCGGGAAATATCCGATAATTTTGAAGCTCTTGTGGTATTATAAGTGAAAATTCTTCATCATACTCTGTCTCTGGTTTTTAATCTATGTGAGTGCTGTCTAAATAAATCCTACATCGAAACGTCACACACACAGTACCAGAGCCAGAGAAAAAGCCAGACAGAGCTTGTGGTAGGTCTATAGGATACCAATCAGTTCTTGTAGCAGACCCTGTGTCCACGTTTGCAGGATATCAGTTTGCAGGTTTGCAAGACAATGTATTTTATACTTTATAATCTTTAATTCTTACAGGCATTGTGTATATGTAAAATAAATAAATAAATATTTTAGACAATCCACACAACACTATCTAGCCCCAAACTAAGCAGAGCTTGTACTATGGGAACCAGATATCTGATAAATTACTTATGTACTTTTTTTGTAAATATAATAATAAATATTATATTATATAAATAGAATACAATATAACGCCCAGACAGAGATCCTCTGTGTTCACCACACAAATACTTGTTCTCGGTGGGGATCAAACCCACGACCTATGGCACAGAAGGCAGAGCTCTATCAACTTAGGTGAGAGGCCAGTCAGTATGTGTGTGTTTTGGTAAGCAAATCAACGACACCGAGCCCTTTACAAAGAGCTCTAGTATGTACAGTCGCGGTATGAAAATGTTCGTCACCTTAGAGTCGGTTTTCGCTTGCATAATTTGTGACGTTAACTTATCGGTGTATTCTGTCTATTCAGTTTCAAGATGTGATCGTGTTACGTTGAACAAATCAAGTTGAAAATCGACGAACATTTTCATTCCGCCACTATACTACTAACAGTAAATGTAGTCGTTGCCCGTATTCAAACATTACCTGCTGCACATATAATGTGAGCCGCGGTTACCACAGGCGCGCCTATGACGCACGTTCGGACAAACACTGATGCCGATAAACTATTACTTTATTGTGCCACCGCCCTTATCATTAGTCGCAGTTAAATATTAGCCGTACTGTTCTGTGTACCGCTTTACGAGTATTTACTCGGTGTGCCTCTGCTCTTAATGTTCTTTAAATATTGAATTTAGTTTTTTTATTGTATTTATACGTAAGTATTCTTCTTCTTCTTATTGTGTCACTGATTCTTTCGAACCAAGTGTGGTGAAAGGATTTTAAGTGCGCCTCAACGGGGCTCCTTTCCTTACGTAAGTATTAAGAAGGAGACACAGTGAAGGAAAACATCGTGAGGAAACCGACGTGTCGTAGAAAGTCTGAAAGCATTCTGCACGCACAATGCGTATGCATGTGTCAAGTGCAAGAAAGGAGCCTTGGATTACGCTTAAAATCCTTTTACCACACTGGTTTGAAAGAACAAGTGCACGGCAAGAAGAAGAAAGGTATGAAATGTTGTGGCTTTAAACTATTGTAGAAAATTATCTGCTACAAAATATGCCCATTTAAAAACATCTCCATACTATGACAAAAAAACTTTTATAAAACTATCTGAAACAAGCATATGGCCCACCTGATGTCAAATAGTAACCATCGCCTATAACAAAGCATTGCCATGCACTGCCATGCGTCCATCAATTTGAGACATGTTTAGCCTCATCATCATCATCAGCCCGAAGAAGATATATGGCTGCATATGGGCCTTCCCTACACATTTCCAGGAAGAACGATTCTGAGCCCTTTCCGACTTCTCGCGATCTTAACAATGTGTTTAGCGTGCCAGTAACTTCACCGGCAACCACACCCTTCAAGCCACAGCAGTGCTGCTTCACGGCAGAAATAGGCATGGTAGTAGTACTTCCCCGGACGAGCCCTTCACAAAGAGCTCTAATCTAGAACTACAGAAGTAAAACAATAGCATAGAAACTGAAAACGAAGTGAAGACGACCGTTCCCCACCTGAGGAACCAAAGGACATCGTAAAGGTCATCGTAAACTTTTACTCAGAAATGTACAGGACAGCATCAGTGAAGTGGTAGAGAACTTCTACAGGCTGATGATGATAATAATGAACCTTAGGAATCTCCAATAACCTCGCACAACGCAGTTTGAAAATATTGGAATCGCGATGAAAAGGTCGATTTCCGCTCTGGCCCACCATATAAATTGAGTTGCCGGTGCTACTTCCTGCCAGACCCTGATCAATACCTGACTCTGTCTCTTCACGATAATAAGACAGAGATAGCATAAGAAAATCTCAGCTAATTTCTTCAGACCAAGGGGACTCAACACTCCAATGAGAAAGCGATTTTTAATTAGTTACTGTTCAGAAGATATAACTTCTAGCTAGTCTATAGAAACCCCGAGCTTTTGAAAATTCGCATTCCTTTGTGAGAATTCAGTTCCATTGTTCCGAAGCCAAGCCAATTTAGACCTAAGACCTCCACCTCATAGTGTGGAAAAGTCTTGATAAGAGAATCCTTTTAAGGCCTCTCAGTCAGACTATTCCAAGATTCAGAAGCGCCAACCTCAACAAGGAAACAAACTATGCAAATATTTTACCTTTAACTTGAGTGGTGGATAACATTAGCTCTAGAGGTGGTCTTTTGAGTTATAAAGATTTTGTAATTTTTAAGTGTCCATCAGGATTCTAACTAGGCAGTACTAGCCGCCTTAAGCTAGTGAGGCTCAGCCATCTTGGTCATTTCCAACAATGTAACGCTTAGCTCGGTCAACGTGGCTCTTTTATGGATTTTCAGCTGGTTCAACTTATGATTGAAGTCCTATAAGCTATTATGATTGTGAACCCTATTCAACTCGTATTAAAATGGCAGAAGATATCATCCACAAGCCGACGACATCCACTGCTGGGCATAGGTATGCCTCTCTCTGTATGTGCTACTATTGACGGCTCTCTTCATTTCTTTATTGCACACAATATAAAACATAGGAAAAGAACAGAAATAGAGGACATGTACCTACGTACAGTCGCGGTATGAAAATGTTCGTCACCTTAGAGTCGGTTTTCGCTTGCACCAGTGGCAGTGCCTTGATCATGAACACATTTTGACATAATTTGTGACGTTAACTTTTTATTTATTTTTTATTTTTTTGGCGTCGCATGGATTTATGCATTTGCCATTTTTATATTGTTTTACTTGGTTCAAAAATTTGGGAAACAGGTAATAATAAAATACGCGGAACTAAGGATTGGGATGACGTTAACTTATCGGTGTATTCTGTCTATTCAGTTTCAAAAGGTAATACCTATGTGCTCGCGATACGTTGAACGAATCAAGTTCAAAACTGACGAACATTTTCATACCGCCACTGTACAAAGGTGAGCTTAACCCTGAGTAGAGTTTTCTTACAGCAAACCTTTGAGGCTAGAGAGAGGTGAGTATATAGGCAGGTTTGTGTACATTAAAAAGAAAAAGTATAAAATAATGAGAAATACTTAAATGTATAAATTTACTAATATGCAAAATAAATATAGGCATATTAATACATAAGGTATTGTGCTAATCTCATCCAGGTCTTGCCTGCGATGTTCGCACATTGTCTGCTTATCTTGCCGCTGGAAAACCGACGCTCCTATACCACCCTATATACACGATGAGTCAGAGAGCAATGATAAGTAATAAAGGTCCATAAAAAACAAGACGCGTGAGGGATGAGAATTTGCTTAGTTTTTACAAAAAAACACTGTATTTAAAACCATGTATTCTTAGGTGGCTAATGATGAAATAGAAGAAATTTTTAGGCAGGTGGGTACTTACTTTTGGGATAATGTGACTTCATTCACTCGCAAGCTCTACTGAACCACGACTTTGGAGAACCCTGTGAACAAAGAAATAGTTGAAACGCAAACGAAGAGAACGTTCAAAAATTAAGCTTTTTTACGCGTTGGTCCTAAACGTCCTATACCTATCCCAGTAAAATATAATAGATAAGTTAGTTCATTGAATTTGAAAATTTCCTAAATACGAGCACTGTATTTTATCAAAAAAGAGACAGGAAAAATAAAACAGTAAATTACATTATGAGTTAGTATAGGATATCAGCATCGTTTCACGCTTACTCATGCAGATATAGGAATCAGGTTCTTTCATTATAATTATGCTCTTTTTGTTATATGTATTGAGGTTGGTATGGCAGGTTCATATACCTACCTAGACATTTAAATATAAAATAGGACTACCCGAGGCGTAAAATCTCTTCAACCAACAATTTGTCTCGCCCCAAGGCCACTCGATACCAACAATTACCCGCGCTTTAAACCGTAAAATTCCAAATTCAAATCCGGTGCCGCGATTGGTTTTGGAACCGCGGTTACCCGCCGCAACCCTCGCTATTGGTGTGTGGCGTGATATAATTTAAAATATTGTCACTTGACGACGGCGGTTCTCCTTATTGCAATTTATTTTCTTGGGGAGAACGTTATTTAATTTGCTCCCACCAACAAATTTCCCGCGTAGGTTGTTTACCTATGATACAAATATTTAAGTTCCGAGCTCCCTGGAGACTGAAGTAGATGGGTGTCTAGGTAACTGGAAGAAGTTTTCTTGACTTCCCCAGGATATTGCGGGCATTGACATTGACAGGGCATTGACAACATGCCTAATTTGGTCAAAGCATACAGCCAGCCGCCATGCGCCATGTCAGTTTGGCATAATTTGGCTAATGATGATTTTGTTTGATATAAAAACTGTTGTAGGTATGTGTCCTTTTTTTCAACCATCAAACCATATCAAATCATTTTTAGCGGTGACCGTCATTCAATAACAACCTCAAATTGAAGGGTCTAGGAACCGAATATTTCCCTTTGGACGTCCTAGCCCGCGAACTTTTCTCATCCTGTTTTGTACATTTTTAAAAGTGAAGTTCATCTCACTGCACATTTCCAGGTAGGCAAATAAGCAAGCAAACACTAAAGGCCCCGCTAACGGCTAACCTAACCCGCTAACTTTACGAAAATTTACGAAAGGTTACATAAAATTTACGAAAACTTACGATAGATAGATAGATAGAAAATTCTTTATTGCACAAAATTAAAAATTACTGTACACAGGCGAACTTAATGCTAGATAGCATTATCTACCAGCATTATTTACAACAGTAAATTTACGAAAATTTACAAAAATTTACGAAAGGTTAATCGACATTTAATTTTAAAGAGTTATTCTCCCATAATAAATGAAACCCTTATTTAATTTCATATACTTCATAATTATTTAATAATTTCTATTGAACCGCGTCGAGCGAAGTTCTCTAAACAATAATTGCACGAGAAATAATAATGTCGACGCTTGCCTCGTATCCGCTTGCAATAAAAATGTAAAGCGGCGCCGATAAGCGACCATGGAGGAAAGCGTTTCACTTTACATCAACTGGCGATGTGAAATGAGCCTTATATCACTAAACATAGACTCTAAAGTCTCTTTTTATGGTGGTTTACAAGGCCCGTCATCATTCAGTTCTAAAACCGCCGTCTGGGACACTACTGTTTGTATTGTCCTGGCCTATCGCAGTTAGTCAAAGACATTCACTTTAGAAAAAAATATAATAATATTTTCTTTCTTTCTTTCTATTTCCAATATAGGCATGGTATTTTGGTATTACTACACAGACAGACAGACATACACTACAATATCTCTTGCTTTTACAAGAATTGTATATTATTGTATATTATGTATTGGCTCAAAACCTTTTATTCCTAAGACCTGTCAATAAACATGTTTTCGTTTTGTAGGAAGTAAAACATCTGCTGTAAGCAACTGTTGTTTCTTCTGTCGGGTAGGCTCGAATGTGAAACGATAGGGATGGGACGGGCCATTTCGTTTTGTCGATACGGCTGGCTTGTGGTTCTACGAAACTTTTTTTTTATACAACTAGGTAGTCGTAGGCCACGCGCGTCAGGAACGTGCCCTATGATGCACTTCAACCTTCAATACACTCGTGCGTTGATCGTGAATACCTTTTTCTTTCGTTTGTACTTTTCAGTTTCTTTTGTAATAACCTGTTCTTTATTTACGTTGTGAACGCCTGTCTCTTTTTTGCAGAAGGTTGGGTGGGACGCTGCGACATAGTTTTTACTTTTGTAGTTTTCAGGGTTCACTTTAATACTTAAGTCACCTGTACTGTGGTTCTGGTATTGAGTCTGTGTGAGTGTTGACTAAATAAATCCTACGTCAAAACGTCACACACACAGTATAATGCACTGGTGAGCACTTACACAGACTCAAAACCAGATCCAGAGACAGAGCCAGACAGAGCTCATGGTACTGTTCAAGTTCATTATTTAATTTGAAATTTGTTTATCTTTGTCTAATGTCATCTTCATCGTAAACGTGTACATCGATAGCCCACACCTCCCTACGGACGGTCGCTTGAGTTTTTACGTCCGGATCAAACCACTAGGTATTTTGTCACACGAAATATAAATGTAGCGGACTTCCTTCCTTCATCGGGTTATCGAAGTGATTCATTGCGGTGGCAGCTATTGCTGGTTTTGTTGCCTTTGGCCGTTTTAGCGTGGTGTGGAGTAGCACTCAACCTAACCGCGAACTCAAAACTAACATAATATGAATGACTGGCCTCTCAGCTCAGTTGGTAGTAGCTCTGCCCTCTGCGCCGTAGGTCGTGGGTTCGATCCCCACCGAGAACAAATATTTATGTGGTGAATGTAGATGTTTGTTCTCTGTCTGTGGGTGTTATATTATTCTTGTATGTATTTACAATAAAAAAGTATTTAAGTATTCTAAAGTAGTCATTTTTCTAAAGAAGGTATATTACGTAATACTTATCAAAAATCGGCTTAACATTTTTAGGGCGCCTTTTTAGGGCCCACCCAACAGATGGACCGACGACATTGTTAAGATCGCGGGAAAGTCGGTGGATGGAAAGAGCTCAGAATCGTTATTCCTGGAAATGTGTAGCTGCCCTACAGAAGTAGCCTCTTTGAGGCGCACTTAAAATCCTTTCACCACACTTGGTTCGAAAAAACCAGTGGATCGATAAGGAGAAGAAGAAGAAGTAGTAACCTATGTCAGTAGTGGACTTTTTTAGGCTGATGATGATGTAGGTAACTAATCAAATAAAATGTTGCTTCGAAATCAGTTTGAAATGCTAACAATTTAATTGAATATCAACATTATTCTTGACTACTCTTCATGTTGCTGTTCCAATCCGTTTTACATATAAAAATGATAATGACGTCACAGGACAGGTACTACGTAATAAGGCTGTATCGCCATATTTTACGTTTTTCATGCGGTGAGCCGTCATGCACTACACAATGGGGCGTACGGTGCATTACTCCTGATTTGACGACAAGTTGCTTTAGTTTTTACTCATACGTATGTCCGAGGTTTTTAGAGCTGAGCCATTGAATTAATTACTCCTACTACTCTAATTCTAATTCTAATTGTGTTGGGGGAATAAAATCTGCACTGACGTCCCGCGATGGGGTGTATTGTGCACTGCTTAAACTTACCCCAGCCAGCCCAACTCCTTAAAATAGCGGAGAGGGACTTTGGGTTGGTGGCAGCAATGTTTTGTTGACCCAATGGTGACTCAGATGTGGATGTGGAAGGACAAGGACAAGGTACTCTTACTACAACTGTAGATATGTATTATATTGAGTAGGTTTCTAGTGGCGACCACGAATCGGAAGACGAAAAGTAGGGCGCCCACCCACCAGATGGACTGACGACATTGTTAAGATCGCAGGAAGTCGGTGGATGGAAAGGGCTCAGAATCGTTCTTACTGGAAATGTGGGTGGAAATGTGTGGTAGGGGAGGCCTATGTCCAGCAGTGGACTTCTTCAGGCTGATGATGATGATGATGATGATGAGGCTTCTAGTTTTAAGTAAATGTTTCTCTCTTCTCTTGTCATAAAGCACTACCACACTCCACATAACACAATGGTTAACTGGAAGAAAAAGCTAATTAGCAATAAGTTCGCCTATGTGCAGTTTTTTTGTGCAATAAAGTATTTTCTAATCTAATCTACATTTAACTTGTAGTAGGATATAATGTCCACCATTTGAATGGTAACACCTCCTTGTGAGATCGATTAGTTACAAAAAGAAAGAAAGAAAAGATTTATATAAAATACTAGTGGCCGCCCGCGGCTTCGCTCGCCCGTTCCCGTTATACCCCGTTCCCGTTGCTTTTTCGGGATAAAAAGTATCCTATGTCCTTCTCCCGGTTCTAAGCTACCTCCCGACTAATTTTCTGCCAAATCGGTTCCACCGTTCTTGAGTTATAGATTTTTGATAAGTATAGTTACTATTTTAATATCTAATATAAGGTTAGGAGCTAAGTATAAGTTCTTTTTAGTTATTTAGATGCACCTTTGCAATAACAAAAAGTGAAAACTGTTGAATTCTTGAACATTTTAAACATAGAGGTTCTCGTATGAAACGTCTACAAAAATACTTATAAAGTTTTTAAAATGTGTAATGAAAAGAAACAAACAATAAGCACGAAGCAAGCGCTGATCTCCATAATACGGTGGCCATCAAATAACGAGCGCATAATAGGACAGACTTTGCTTATATCCAACTTCCAAAACAATGAGGATGATGTGGCTCAGTAAGGTTCTATTTTCTTTATATACCTACTTTTGCATAATTCCTTATGTATTATCGATTTGAAGAAGTTTTTTTTTTGCTTGAAAGGTACTACCTTCAGAGTGGTCACATATATTTTTTTTCAAAATTGCTTCAGCAGTAATTTGGTTATGAAGTCGGCTATTCAATTTTTTTATGCTTATTTTGTGTTTTTTTTTAATACTAACTAGCTGATGGAACCCTATTACTACCTGATGGACCAAGCATATGGCCCACCTGATGTTAAGCGGTAAACATCGCCTATAACAAAGCATTGCCTCGAAGGTCACACACGTCAGTAACGTGCCCTACGATGATTTGCCCTGCGTCCATCAACTTGAGGCTTACAGATGTTTCGCCTCACGTGCCTGTAATTATTTTGTGTAAAATTATCTCAAATTTTTGGTACCATGGTAAACGAAATCCTGATAAATTTATACGGTCACAGCTTCTGAGGAAGCCAAGTTTTTAGCAGGCAACGAGGAGGCATTACCTATGCAAATCTTTTACATATAAAAACATCTAAAGGCTTGACTACATGTTATCGCATTCCTTAGCATTATTTATGATTTTATGATTTATTTAGTTAACTTATTAGAACGGTTGCGAGTTTGCGACATAGCAACCACTGACACAATTTAAGCGCCAAAGATTACAGAAAATTACATTTTTTTTAATGTAATCCGTTGTCTTGTCTTCTGCCTACCTACGTCTACGGAAAACAGTCTGCTGTGTATTCCCAAGGAATGCCACGGTCTCGTCTAATAAGCCTTGAATGCACAGAATTAATTTTTAGTAGTGAAGTCGATTTTTAATTGTGCGCTTATATCTCCACTATTGGGTCATCCTTTTAAAAAGTTACCCTTCCTATAAGCTCGTATTACCATAGTCCTGTACTCGTTTTCCTAATACTTTGGGAAACTTATACGTAGTTCTGAAGCATTGGCCAAAGTGTAGCTTAACCCTAATTCGAAACTTCCAACAATCGCGGTTTAATTTTAAGGTTAGCCAGCTACCGCTCCCCACCATTACTCAACATTCAAATTGTAAGTAATTTCAATAAATATGGCCCCAGCCCTATAAATGGCCATCTAATAAACAGTTCAGGATCACGAGAAAGTCGATCGTTCACAAATTGATATGTTTAATATTACTTTCTCACGATCTTGCGAAGAATAGCGCAGATCGGATGAGCTGGCTTTTTATACCACTTAACTAAAGGCTGTGCGTTTTATCTGGAAGAATGACAAGTCCACATTTTAGATTAGGTCGAAAGCAACAGCCTAGGGAATACTAAACAAGTCCGGAAGAAATCTAAACTATGGAAAAGCAATACTTATTACACACAGTTAGCCATTTTAACTTAGTATAGTACCTATTCGGTGTACTGCACTGGTTCGAAAGATTTAGTAGTCTAATTTTACAATCTACAGTTATATTTAGAAATCCATCTCTGCTTGTCAAAACTGTTGTTTGACTGGCCTCTCAGTTCAGTTGGTAATAGCTCTGCCTTCTGCGCCGAAGGTCGTGGGTTCGATCCCCACCGTGAAAAATTATATGTGTGGTGAACACAGATGTTTGTTCTCTGTCTGGGTGATAAATTGTATTTAAGTGCGAGTATGTATTTATAAAAAAAATGTATACAAGTAGTATACCAGCTATCTGGTTCCCATAGTACAAGCTCTGCTTAGTTTGGGCTAGATAGTGTTGTGTCGATTGTTTCAATATTTATTAAAATGTCTACAATATTTATTTATAAAAACAAGGACTGACATTTTTTATTGGACGAATAGCGTTATTCCGTAGATCTAAAAATCCGTTCCTTGTTAGTATCATTTATTATTTGTAAGTATGAATATTTTGATTGCAACAGTTTTACAAAATCGCCCAGCAGTTGTCAAACGTTCAAGTATAGTGCACGGACTAATTTACAAGCAATATTTATACTTATTATCCTATCAGTAGGTATCTAGCTAGCTAATGCTATGCCCTCCTAACTTACTAATTTATATTTCGTTCCTGTCTGGGTGGTATAGCAAATTTTTTTTTAAAAACTCTGTAACCTGGTTCCCATAGCGCAAGCTATGTAAGTACGTACAGTCGCGGTATGAAAATGTTCGTCACCTTAGAGTCGGTTTTCGCTTGCACCAGTGCCTTGATCATGAACACATTTTGACATAATTTGTGACGTTAACTTATCGGTGTATTCTGTCTATTCGGTTTCAAAAGGTTATGTGATCGTGATACGTTGAACAAATCAAGTTGAAAATCGACGAACATTTTCATTCCGCCACTATACATAGCTTAGTTTAGAGTTGGATAGCGTTGCAAGAATTGTAGCTATTGTTTATAATAGTCTTTTAAAAAAAGTTTGAAGAAGAAGAAGATTATTGTTTTTACTGTGAGCCTTCCATATCTGTAGGCCTACCATGAGCTCTGTCGCTGGCTCTGGTTTTTAGTCTGTGTGAGTGCTCATTGCATTAGGGTGTGTGTGTGTGTGTGTGTGACGTTTTGACGTAGGATTCATTAATTCAGCACTTCCACAGACTCAAAACCAGCACCAGAGACAGAGCCAGACAGAGCTCATGGTAGGCCTACTGATTGCTGGGCCACCCCTTCTATTCCCTTTATTTCAGTTGAATATTCATTAAATTTGCAGTGGAAATTCATGCGCACATTTTTTTTATACAACTAAGATAGCTAATACGGCCTCCCTGGTGGAAAGCCTATGGACGCTTGAAACACTAGAAACATCACTCGCGCGTTTTCCTCCTCCTCCATAGTCAGTCCCTCATTGTAGAGGATCGTGACTCTTTCTCATCCTGTGGACAATATCTATCCATTTGAAGCGGTCGGTGGTCTGATGGAGCTCCTGATGCAACGGCATTTCCAGCCGCTCTGTGATATCTGGTCCGATCAACGCTTAGGGCTCTGGCCTCTAGGACACTTTAAATATTTAAAAAGCTCTTTTTGATGAATCCCATAAACTGCACATCTATGCAATCTCCCATGGCTATGGTGATGCCGATCAGTAGGTCTACCACAAGCTCTGTCTGGCTCTGTCTCTGGTTTTGAGTCTGTGTCAGTACTCACCAGTGTATTTAACTGTGTGTGTGTGACGTTTCGACGTAGGATTTATTAAGTCAACACGCACACAGACTCAAAACCAGAGCCAGAGACAGAGCCTTACATAGCTTGTAGTAAGGCCTACAGTTAATAGGACCATACTAACAAAAACTTCGTGGAGTAAAAGTACCTATAATTATGAATAACTTTTCAAAAGGAACCAACAATATGAGCGTGTGTAATTAGCAGTACCTATACCTATTATTTATTAATAAGTATATTTTTCAGTTCAAAGAAGTTATAAATGGATTATGGTTAAGTTTCAATTTGATGGTATCAAGACCCCGGATGCACAATTTTTATTAAAATCGACACAAGATCGCATATCCTCTTTTATAGTTATACAATCTCCACATTCCGCCCGAGTGGCATGACTACGGTTACAAATAAGGCTCAAATTATCGTAATGCACACTCGGACCACAGTGTGTTTTCAGCAGTAGCACAGGTCCTCTGTCGACCTATTTGATTGACAATCGATATTGTTTAATATTTACCTCGCTTGAGTTTATAAGTTAGGACTAAAACGCTGAACTTCATGAAATAGCTTAGGTATATTTTGCTCACTTTTACCGTTTTGAAAAGATATAACAACAATGACCTTTTTAGGGTTCCGTAGCCAAATGGCAAAAACGGAACCCTTATAGATTCGTCATGTCTGTCTGTCTGTCTGTCTGTCTGTCTGTCCGTCCGTATGTCACAGCCATTTTTCTCCGAAACCGTAAGAGCTAGACTGATGAAACTTGGCGAGTAGATGTATTCTGTGAACCGCATTAAGATTTTTATACAAAAATAGAAAAAAAAACTATAAATTTTGGGGGTCCCCATACTTGAAACTGAAACTCAAAAAAAATTTTTTCATCGAACCTATACGTGTGGGGTATCTATGAATAGGTCTTTAAAATGATGTTGAGGTTTTTAATATCGTTTTTTTCTAAACTGCATAGTTTGCGCGAGAGACACTTCCAAAGTGGAAAAAAGTTGGTCCCCCCCCCTCTAACTCTAAACTCTAAAAAAAATATATGTTGTACATTACTGTGCAAACTTTCACGATATTTAGTTTGAACGAGATCTAGTCAGTAGTTTTTTTTATACGTCATAAATCGTAAACCGCAATTTACCTTTCGACGAACTACAAGAACCTTTATATTATGTTACTTGATGCTATGGAACCCTTCATGGGCGAGTCCGACTCGCACTTGGCTGCTTTATTTTTATCGAAAATCGCGATCAGTTTTTTTAACCGACTTCAAATCCAAAAGAAAGAGGTCTCAACTTGGTTGTATTCGCATACAATAATAAGTATTTTTAACTTTTTTGCTAAGCTGTGTACACACAAGATTATATTACGTCTATTTCATTCTCAATATAAGTATAAGTATTCCAAACGTAGTCCCTTCAACCTACAAGGTAGACTGCACGATTTTTTTAAAGTCGAATCGATACCTCTAATCGATTTCGTAAAACTATTTACGGCAACACTACTGTTGCGGCAACCCTGCCTCCTCATTCCTTTTCGTGCACGGTAGCGCGCACACGTATCAGACTTTGTCTACTACAAAAAAAAAAAAAACCTACCTTCACTTTTATAAAATTGTGAAAAAATGCCGAAACGTAATGCTGAACAAAAGATCAAGCATTACGAAGAAAAAATACGGAAGTTAGAAGTGAAAAAAGTGACTAATCACCGAAGGCGAATAATTTCATCGTCGGATTCATCTGCTTCCGAGAATAACATCGGTAAGTTTCCTAAATTGTTTCATATTACCATAGTTACCAAAAAAATTGGTGTAACTAAACCTGGGGGTTGGTCGAGAATCAACACGAAGGTTAATCTGCCTTTTAAACATGGGTACTATCTAGGTGAATACCTACCTTTCTCCAAGATCCTGGGGGTTGGTCGAGAATCAACACGATGGTTTCTAACTAGAAAAACACTTACTTATCCTTAAATTAAAACACCTGGGGGTTGGTCGCGAATCAACACGAAGGTACAGTCAACAACAAAAGTTGATTAATAGTTTGAGTTCTGTTAAACTCTTTCATTTCTTAACGAGAATGGCGTGTATGGTGACTTTAATGCTCAGGGGTTGGTCGTGAATCAACACGAGTAGCGAAATTGATTGATTTATATCAAAATCGACGCAAACTATACATACCACTGCATAGCCTACCTTTTAAACCTGTCTTTCCACGGTGGGAGATTATTGGTACTGGGAATACAACCTGAGAGCTATAAGCCCAAAAATAATACAATGTTTTTGTTATCTTTCTTAGATGACGACGGTGCACCCGAAGTCGTGGCTCACCAATCACTAGATGATGAACTACCAGTGGAGGCATCCACAGATACGCAAATCGATGCCAGTTTACTGGACATTGTGGACACGCCTAAAGATGATGAAGTGGCTATCGAAGAGTTAGACACTGAGATTTTGACGGCGCTGGGGGCCAGTACCTCTGAAGGCCCCGAATATGGAGACAAGATCCATGAAAACTTAGCCCAGCTATGGCTGCCGCTGTTAAAGAAGGGTTTACCTAAAGAAGAGAAGGAAAAACTCCTCAAGGACCTCCTCGTACCCCAAAACTGCAACTTGTTACAGGCCCCGAAATTAAATCCTGAAATTTCGGCGGCAGTCGCAGAGAGTACTCGAAATAGAGACAAAAAACTTGTAAGTTCGCAACAGCAACTAGGTGCTGGCGTCACAGCCGTAAACAGAGCAATGGATCTGCTTCTGAATAAAGAATTTGACAAATTAAAGGTCATCAAACATCTAAGTGACGCATGCCGCATACTGAGCGACCTACACTACCGCGACAGTCAAACGAGGGTAAAATTGATAACTCCTAGCCTGGATAAGAGTTTTCTAAATATAATCCAGGATACCTGCAGAGACGAAACTTTATTCGGCACTAAATTGGCCGAAAAGATAAAAGCCTCAAAAGCCATAGAGAAGCAAGGTCTTCAGATCAAGAAGACGTTTGCGATTCCAGCTGCTGCATCGACCTCTGCAAACCCTCGCCCCCAGCAGTTTCGGGGAAACTGGGGAGCCCCTCCTCGCTACCCGCAGAGCCGCGGTGGACGGGGAGGGGCCCGGAGGCCAGCTGCAGCGAATACACGCAAGCCATCCGCAACTCAACCTGCACAGGCGAAGTACCCGACCAAGCCGCAGACTCGGACCCAATCTCAGCAATAAGACAGGTAACACATGCTGGCCGAGTCCAACATTTTTATAGTTGCTGGCAAAATGTTACTAAAAATGCGTTAATTTTGAAATGGATCTGCACTGGTGTTAGTATTCCATTTAACAAGCCTGTAACGCAACAAACTGTTCCTCGTTCATCTTGGTCTCAAGAAGAAAAGCTTGAAATGTCTATAGCCATTCAAAACTTATTAAATTTAGGCGCCATTGCCCCCTGTTCTCCATTACCTGATCAATTTATATCTAAAATTTTTCTTGCACCGAAATCAAATGGCGGGAAAAGATTTATTTTAAATCTTAAACCACTGAACAAATTTATTACAACGGAGCATTTTAAAATGGAGGATCACAGAACGGCTTCAAAAATTATACCAAGAGATGGATATCTGGCTACAATTGATTTAAAAGAAGCGTACCTCTTAATACCAATTGATCCAGCGCATTTAAAATATTTACGGTTTATATTCGAAAATATTATAATTATGAATTTAAAGCCTTACCATATGGAATATCAGTGGCCCCTCGTATATTCAGTAAAATCATGAAAGAAGTAATTACTTCGTTAAGAGCCCGTGGTTATAAATCTGTTCAGTACCTAGACGATATTCTCTGTATTGGTGATGATTATTCAGAGTGTCTGAATAATGTGAAAGCAACTGTAGACTTACTTAGTTGTTTAGGTTTTATAATTAACTATGATAAAAGTAGCCTAAACCCTCAAAAAGTACATAAATTCCTAGGCTTTGTTTTTGACACAAACAGCTTAACTCTATACTGCCAGAGAAAAAGCGCAACAGTATTGCGCAAATGGTTAATAAATTTATAGGTCTACCCCGATGTACTATTAGAGAATTCGCCCAGTTCATTGGAGTGCTTGTTTCTGCTTGCCCAGCCGTGAAATATGGCTGGTTGTACACAAAAAATATCGAAAGAGAAAAATATCTTTTGTTAAAGCATCATAACGACAACTATGAGGCCAAAGTTTGCCTGTCAGAAAATATCTTAGATGATATTACTTGGTGGTCACAGAACATACAAACCACTTTAAATAGTATGAGGCCAGAAAATTACTGTAAAGAAATTTTTACAGATGCTTCTATGACAGGCTGGGGCGCGTGTAGCGACGGAAGTCGTGTTAATGGAAGCTGGAGTGTTAAAGAGAGGAACTGTCACATTAACTATCTAGAACTCCTTGCAGTGTTTCTCGGACTTAAAAGTCTTGTTCGAGACAAAAGCAATTGCGCAATACTGTTACGCGTAGACAATACTACAGCCATCAGTTACATTAACCGAATGGGCGGGATACAATATCCCCATTTGAATGACATTGCGCGACAAATCTGGCAATGGTGTGAAAAGCGGCAGATCTGGTTGTTTGCATCTTACATTAACACCAGAGATAATAAGGAAGCTGACGAAGAGTCTCGGAAAGTTAATCCTGATATAGAGTGGGAACTTTCGAAGTCAGTCTACCAAGACATAGTAAATTCGTTTGGTCATCCTGACATAGATCTGTTTGCTTCTCGCACAAATGCCAAGTGCGAGTTATTCGCTTCTTGGAAGCAAGACCCTGATGCAATGGCTGTTGACGCATTTACATTAGATTGGAGTAAATATTATTTCTACGCATTTCCTCCATTCAATTTAATACTTCGATGTTTGAGGAAGATCATCGACGACAAAGCTAGCGGAATTCTAATATTTCCTTACTGGCCTTCTCAGCCATGGTTCCCTATGCTAAATAGTTTAATAGCTTCTGATGTAAAGTTTTTCGGACCTGGTAAATACCTTTTAATGTCTCCCTCCAGGGATCATCACCCTCTACACAAACAACTTACCCTGGGTGCCGCGAAGTTCTGCGGGCGGCGTTCATCCGGCGAGGTTCTCCGGAATCAGCCTTAGAGTTGATGCTTGCATCTCTTTCCGACAACACCATCAAACAGTATGGAACATCACTCAAGCTATGGTGGCAATTTTGTGTCCATAAAAACATCGTACCCTATGAATGTCCAAACGAATTTGTCATGACATTCATCGCCGAACAATTTGGTAACGGAGCTAGTTACAGCACGCTGAACAATCATCGCTCGGCTATATCACTATTATTGAATAGTAATATAGGAGATGATGACCGCATTAAACGGTTGCTGAAGGGTGCTTATAGATTAAAACCCGCCGCACCTAGGTATAGTTCAACATGGGACCCGCAGTTAATTCTCAATCATATAGCGAAATGGGTACCCCATAGTGAAATAACTCTATCCCAACTAACGAAGAAGCTAGTAGTGCTACTAGCTCTATGTACTGCTCACAGAGTTCAGACCATGTCACTGATCAAGGTGGACCAAATTGATATCCTGTCAAATGGGGTAAAAATAGTTATTACTAGTTTAATAAAGACTTCGGGACCTGGCCGGGAGCAGCCAGTTCTTTTTCTCCCACGGTTCAATGAAAACATTAATATTTGCCCAGCCACAGCTCTTGAGGATTATTTAGCTAAAACGGATGATATTAGAAATCAAAACAGTAACCTTTTTTTAACATGTATTCGACCTTATAAAAATGCTACGGCCCAAACCATTAGCAAATGGATAAAAGTAGTGTTGTCGGAGAGCGGTGTGGACACCACTCTGTTCAGGGCACACAGCACCCGCCACGCCTCGACGTCTGCTGCGAGCGCGGCTGGTGTTTCCATAGATACCATCCGGAAGACGGCTGGATGGTCTAGTTCGTCATACACTTTTGCAAAGTTTTATAACCGGCCCATTGTGGATGCTAGTGAATTTGCTAGATCCGTTTGTTTGCCGACATCTAATTGATTAGACATCTTATTATGTTAATTACTTATAAGAAATAATATAAATAATAATGCTTTATGTTTAGTTTGATTAAAGCTGATTTACTTTTTCCCTGCGTATTTTATTTGTTAAACAAAACTTTCTACTCTAAACATCTACGTTTGGAATACTTCTATTTATATTGAGAATGAAATAGACGTAATATAATATACCGATCAAACGATCACAAGTGAAGTTCGATCGTTATTATTTAAGTCATTTCATTCGAAGATATAAGTACCCACCCCCCCGAGGACCCCAGAGAAAGTTTTGTTCAATCTTTAAATAGAATGAGGAGGCAGGGTTGCCGCAACAGTAGTGTTGCCGTAAATAGTTTTACGAAATCGATTAGAGGTATCGATTCGACTTTAAAAAAATCGTGCAGTCTACCTTGTAGGTTGAAGGGACTACGTTTGGAATACTTATACTTATATCTTCGAATGAAATGACTTATATAATAACGATCGAACTTCACTTGTGATCGTTTGATCGGTATATTGTTACTCGTCATTTTTCATAAATAAGATCAGTAAGCCTACCACAAGCTCTGTCTGGCTCTGTTTTTGAGTCTGTGTGAGTGCTGTCAAAACAAATCCTAAGTCGAAACGTCACACAGACAGTATAAAAAACAGGTTGGCACTCACGCAGACTCAAAACCAGAGCCAGAGACATAACCAGACTAGAATACCACAGAATCTTTATTCCTTGTAAAATAGCAACCAATTCCATGCGATGTTTCTACTCCGTTTGGCTAGTACGCTTACTGTTTGTTATATTTACTGTGCCACGCTAGCATAGTCAGGAAATGTAAATGACAATATATTATTATCGCATTGTAGTTTTGTAGAATTTGCATGGCGAAACTAATAGTGGTATAATGCTCAACCTGATTTGTTTAAATTGGTCTAATTAAGGCGACTAGCATGGACATTATACCTGTCAACAACGATTGACGAATATATTTATTTAAAAAGAAAGCCGTGTTATGCTGCCTTCCTACGGTGCGTGGTTCTGCAGATCATCACGCACAGCGCACGACGACGCACGGCAACGCACACAGTAAGGGCTCCTGTGCTACCGCGCACCTCGGCAGACCGTTCCCATGGTGTGTCGTCCGAGCCGATCCGCCTCCGTGCGCGATATCACACACCGGTGGGAAGGGGCTATAAGTTACACTATTTATGACTGAAGAACGGCTGAACTAATTTGTCTCAAAATTAGTAGAGTGGTGGCTTAGAATAGGGAGAAAGGCATAGAATACTTTTTATTCCGAAAAAGTAACGGGAACGGGAACGGGGCGAGCGAAGTCGCAAGCGACCGCTAGTAATATTATAAACCAGTGACCCCGCATAGGATTCACATGGGTGTACATAATACCATATTTTTTTATAACAGACATGTATATTTTGTAGTAAAATATAAGAACGCATAGGTATTTATTTTCAGTTGTTCATAAGTGTTACAAGAACAAGTTGTATAAAGAGTAAAATTATTGTGAACGAATTAAGATACTGGCCGCGGGGCTTGGGAGTGGCCTTACTTCTAGCGGATTCACCGGGTAGATATTATTTACGAATCTCGCCCAAATACGATCAGAACAATGCTTTTCAGTTCGACTGTAGAAATAAATAATCATATTATATACATAATTATCATATATTATATTATGTTGGGCCAATTATGCATGTTTCAGTTAGTTGTACCTACATATAAATAAATAAACAACACTATCTAGCCCAAACTAAGCAGAGCTTGTACCATGGGAACCAGATAGCTGATATAATACTTATATGCATTTTTTGGTAAATACATACTTAGAATACAATATGATACCCAGACAGATATCATAAATATACGTTCACCACACAAATATTTGTTCTCTCTGGGGATCGAACCCACGACAAACGGCGCAGAAGGCAGAACTACTAACAACGAGCTGAGGCGCCAGTCATCTATGTAAATAAAAACAATATTGTATTTTTAAGTTAGGACTATCAATATAGGTTGTCAGCTGCGATCTGCGATGGCAACCAGTGTATCGTTGTCGCGATATTTGACACCGATATATTGATCGCCATCACGAATCTCCTAGATGTGCGTAAGGGTTAACTGAAATAAAAATCAGGGAGTTTTTTAAGACGAGGTATACTTACTACCTAGTTTTTAATACAATCTGACACAGAATTACAGTACAGTACTAATTCAGACTACTTTAGACTATTGATCAGCCACACGGTCTAAAAGCTTGCCCTCTAGCAGTCTCACCACACCCAATTATAATACATAACAATTTGCGGTGAGTATCGGCTACTGTAAAAAATAAAAAGGTGCGACCGCAGCTGTTTATTATATTTTTATAATTCTTAATGCCGGAGCAGCGTCCTATCGATCCCTTCGAAACGAGACGAAAACAAAGCGAAAAATAAAATGCTAATCAATACTTAAGAGCAAGTTTGATGCAAGCGTCAGTAAGCGGTAACAAGCCCACAGTTCGTCGTTGCTTTTACATTTGTCTATCAGACCTTTAAAGGAAAGTTTTGGTGCTGTATAAATCGGCAAATAAAAATACATACCACATTTGAATTTATTTTGCTAGAAGTAGGTATGGTTTTGTACAAGGTTTATAGCTAATTAAGTTCACACATTTCTAATTAAAATGTGTGAACTATACCTATATTATAGGCAGGCAAAGTAAAAAAAAATGAACATAGATGAAATAATAATCATAAGAACAGTCAAATAATGACTATTAAGTTAGTATATCAAAATCAAGCTAAGCTAAGAAATTGTAAGAAAAAAAATTACATGAGTTAAATACAATACAAATACAAAATATATTTTTTTATATGAAATGAAATTATAATCTTGGCATTGTTTTTTAATTAAGTAGCTTTCTAAATTCTGTTTTGCACGAGGAGTCTATTTTGAAAGGCTAATAATAAATTACCCCTTATTGTAAACAGGAAATACAGAAAATTATATCGATGTAGACTGTTTTGATAAACAATGTATAGAGCCAACCATGCATGAAACGTAATAAGTACGCCCTTTCTCGATGGAACGAGAACATTGCTAAAATCGCGGTAAATCGGTGGATGGAGAAGGTTCAGAATTGTTGTTCTTGTATCTTGTATGGCGCTCCTGTGTCCGCAATTAGACTCTTTGACGGTCCATAGGACCCTTCTTAGAGGTTATCGAGAAGGCATTATGTCAAGCTGTGGACTCAAATTCTGATAATGGTGAAATTTAAAGGTGATGCCCAGAACCAAAACAAATTATAACTATCACAAACAATCAAATTATTATAATTCACTGCTGGGCATAGACGGTATTGTCGGTATTGGTCGCCGCGGTATTCTGTTGTCGATATTGTCCGTATTGGTCTAAGTAGGTACACTGGTAATGTTGTACCTATACATTTTCTCTTCTGTCTGTCTTCAGGCGTCCGTTCTGTGTGTTTTAATGTTATTTATGTCAAATAAATGTATGTTCTTTCTTGCTTCATAGGTACAGGTTGAATTTACAGTCAACTTACGTGCTCGATAACCGAAGTTGCATTTAGTTGAATCGATGAGATGTCGCCCTACTTTTTCTAGACGTTCCTTGTTCGCCCGAGTGTGACATCCGCAAGAGGTGATGAATGGCATCTAAAAGCCCTCCTTTTATATTCCATCACACAGTTTACTATTTTCCTTTAGTAGGTAAGTCACTTTCAATTCTCACGCTTACTTTGAGAAATACTTACATAAGAGTGCATTTGGTACTTAGGTACTACTTAGGCAACCTAAACGTCTAACTTATGCAACCTATGGAAGTAGTTTAGAAATTGTGATAGTATCATACATTCAACTACGGAACCCTAAAAATACATTTATTTAAATAAATGTTTATGTTTATTTATTTAAATACATTTTGTGTTATTAGTACATTTTACTTACATTATAATAATATTGTCAAATCCCCTTCTTGTACACGTACCCACCTCTATTTACACATATATCTATCCTTAAAGGTTTGCTGGAAGAGAACTCTTTTTAGGGTTAAGCTCGCCTTTGTACATGTCTTTACTTTATGTTTTATAAATACTGTCTATATGTGTGTGCAATAAAGAATAAAAAGGAGTTTGTCTGACTTGAAGAAAAAAAATGCGACTTGAGTTGTTCTGCTTTTCCATTTATATCTTATCTTTCTGTTTTTATAAAATACACAAAGAAAAGAACTGGAAGAGATGGATTCGTATCATTAAGTTTGGCTAAGTGAAATAAGTACCATTTCCTAGCCTATTAATTCCTAAAAATAAAAACACGAATAAGTTCGACTTCAAAGCTAGAATTTCAAGACTCACCGCGATTTTACGGTCGTCCTGTACGGTCATCGCTTATTACCAAACCTGGCGAGACCACTGTGGGAAGCAAAGGCCTGCCTTCATCCAACATCAATCAGATCGCACTGCTGACCGGAATATGTATTATTTGCAGATATTTATGAGATAGAATTACACGTTGCGGCTCCGAGCCGCACACGATTGCCGGCACCGCGTGTATACCTGCCCTTATAGTTATGAACAAATAATTTATCTAGATGGGTATATCATAAAAATAAATACTTAGTACTTTTTAATTTTTCGCGATCATAACACATACTTATTGAAATTATAACATTATTTTTATTAACTTACAGCCCTACTTATAACTGAAATTTAAATTTAAACAGTGCTTAAAGTTGTCACTGTTTGTCATTAGTCATTACCCAGTGGTAAGAGAAGGCAATAGTTTAACCACTGTTTTGACATATTTTTATAAGTAAGGCCATTATTCATTAACGAAGGTTTCAGATATAATTCAAAACCAATTAAAAGGATTGGTTGTTGAAATACATAAGCAGGTACAACATTACCTGCTTACCGACTTACCGAAGTATTTCCCAGGCATAGAACAAAAATCCATGTTTGTCTATGATGGGAATAAAAAATCAAACGTTCAACTTAAACGAAAAAAACGTTTTTAATTTTGAGTTTGAACCAACCCCGCGGTACAATCTATCCCTAAAGAAAACTAGAATCCATACGGGTGACAAGATACCACATAAGTAATCAAGTAAAGGTTCGATTCGTGTGTCACACCCTATTTCATCCCCTTGCGTCTCCCGCCTAATGCAAATGCTCCATCAGCGATCATAAGCAAATTGAACTAAATGTAATCGCTGAGGTACATACCTACTACCCAAGTCTGGCTACGTCAATATATGCCCGCATCAAAACACTGTTTGTAGCCATCATTCTATATTACTATTTTATTTTACCTTACATTTAAACTTTCCCGCTATGAGGACATTTTTTTAACCAAATTCGATGTAAAACGTCTGTCAACAAACTTTTAAGTAAGTAGGTATATTCATTATATATTATATAGCAGCTTCGCGCGCGCAATATCCAGGCTTCCACGCCCAAGTGTCACTCCAGACAGAAAATAATACTCAAACCTATAAAATATCTCTGCCCTAAATAAAACAAAAAACAAAAACAAAAGACGAATGGCGTCTGTCAAGTGCGGGCTGATCCTTTGCCAATTTGTGATTCGGTAGGGGATGACGGGGTCGAACAGAACACTGATTCAACTTAGTGGCTAGACTAAACAATTTTTTAACCACTCTGGCTCGACAAAACTAGTCACACGACAAGACGAAGTGTCCAGACTGGCAGTAGACCCTACAACAATAGAGCCATGCTGTAGTGACTTGGTGGACATTACCTTGATGGATCTAAGGACCTATCATTGATAGTCACGACTCCAGTGTTCCTTCGCCCTTTGAGACCACGACGATCTTATTCGCTGACCCAAAAATAATTGACGGTACAATACAGACTAGCCAAAATCTAAATCTACATCGCATAAAAAATTACAGTGTTTGCTCAGCGGAAAACCTCCCTAAGTCATCATCCCTGGACCCCCGTAGTCTTCGGATAACATAGAATAGTTTGTAACCGGTTCAACCCTCTCAGACCACAAAGGCGGGCTCGGCGGGCCCCCACAGCCGTTTTATTTAAAACATCATTTGCACCACCTCCTGCAGATACGTAATTGAAATCACACTAGTGTCATAATGCAATCACACGACGTGCGGGTAATTGAAAATTCAAGTGTAGCTTTGTGACTTTGTTTTTTATAGGGTTACACAACTCTGGGATGTTTCATTTGTCCCGTTTCCCTTCCCTGTCTTAGTCACACTGAGTAAAAACATTCTGCTAAATCGGATGAACAAAATGATTACCTACCTTAGATAGGTACTATACGAGATCAAGAAAAATGAGTCTATCATATTGAACTAATCACAAACCTTCAGTCAGGCGAACCGCTCATTATCTGCAAGCATTTATTACTCGCCAACTATTATTATTTAACAATGATGTCCATTATTATATTTTTTGCAACAATATATTATATCAGCAATGCTTTGCAGCGATTTTAATAAGTTAAAAATTATACGGCCGGCGCTGCGCCTTCTACAATAAATAAATTTCATCTGACGTATAAATTGTTTTGTGTTTTATAAATACTTTAGTGTAATAATAGGTCTTAGTTTCTCGTGTAGGAGAGATGTAGGTCTTCAAGATTGGTTTTTAGCTTGAAAGTTTTCAAATTGCCACTAGGTGATTTCGGTTTTCTTTAACTGAAGTAAGTACTTCTAAGTAAGTCTAGCAGGTAGTTCTTCAGGATTACCTATGCATGTCATACCTAGCTACTACTAATAGGTACCTACCTTCTACCTAATAAGCTAGGTGATTTCGGGTTTCTTTAACTGAAGTAAGTACTTCTAAGTAAGTCTAGCAGGTAGTTCTTCAGGATTACCTATGCATGTCATACCTAGCTACTACTAATAGGTACCTACCTTCTACCTAATAAGAAACAAATAAGTATAATTAATTAATTATATTTGTAAATTAATTAATGCCGTTACTAGCGGTTGACCACGCTGAACGTTGCATAACATGGAGATTATATGTCACCAAAATAATTTACCAACCTAATTATGTTGGTTGGGTTGTAGAAGTTTATTTCGAAAATAAGGAATTTAAAAACGCGTAGCGACATCTGTTGGACGGTTCACAAACAATGATGCAGCCACCTGAACCTATTTTGCGAGATTTGTAAAATATTCTTCTTCGCTGCAACTTAGAATGGAGATGGAGACTTTTAACATCAAAATCTTCCTGATTTTCTAGGAAGGTAGGTAGAGTTAGGTAGGTAGGTACTTGATATCTACCTACTTTGTAGGTTTAATATTATAAACGGATTTAATATTTTACCATATTTTTTACAATGGTGAATGATGAGGTCAAAAACCATGAAATTCATAGCATAGACCATTATTATGGTAAATCCAGGAAGAATAGAATTGACTAGGTAGTCAATTCTATAGATTAATACCAATAGGTACCTTAAGTAGGCTGTTGGTTTTAGAGAATTTAAAAACTAAAATATTATTAGGTACCTACCTATAATAAAAAAGTTCCAACCACCTTGCTAGATGGCGTTGACTTACGAGACCTCAAAAAAGATGACTGACGATAATCAAAGGTTGGCGGCACCTACCCAGGGTGGGTTCCGAATTTAGGCTTACCTAGGTACCTTACAACTATAACGAGATAGAAGGAAACAGTTTGTCTCGATAAAGTTCTTGTGTTGTCTAAATTGCCTGGGAGGCGATAATGAACCTCATGTTATTGTACACCCCGTTAATACGATGCCAGTTAAGCCACATGTACACTGGTGGTCTAGTGGTAGCAGCCCCGCCTTCCGATCCTAAGGTCGTGGGTTCAAACCCAGTCGTGTACCTACCAATGAGTTTTTCTATCGAAAAATTTATGTACACAATGCTAGTGCTCTCAAACGGTGAAGGAAAACATCGTGAGGAAACCCGCGGCTTAGTCAGCTCCGCACGTATTGACCATGTCTTTCCTGTGGATTAGGCCGACTGAGCTGTCAGGATGGTATAGGTGCTGGGAAAGCCTATTCCATCTAAAATCCTGTCCCAGGCACTAAAGCGTCCCGTTAGTAGGAGCATGAGTGATTACCAGTTGCGCCTGACGCTATAAAAATCATCTACAAACGATGCCTGTTTACACTGGAGTAATTCAAACATGGATTTTGCTTTTATGTTCTGGCACTGGATACTTATACTTGTCCTTATTACTTTATAGGGCGAATCCGACTAAGATAGGTTAGGTTATGTCAGAACATAACAATTATACGTACAAGGCGAGCGAGTAGAGCGAGCGAACCGCGGCAGTAGCCGCCGAAGTGCCAGATTTTTTTTTCAATAAAGGGCTGCCCTCTTTAGGACGCTTAACCATCGCTAGATAATAAAACGTAATAATCGAAATATTTATCTGCCACAATGTACATGGGCCTTAGCAATTTCACAGTGGAAAAATGTGGATTCGTTTTAACAGGGTGTACATTAACTAGCCGTACATTAACCGGACCCGATTGCCTTAGCCGCGACGCGACGAATCATGGTTGTCTACCTGGAGACGGCGGCGGCGGGCGTCTACGTCCCTTTCCCTCAAGGCTAACCCTAGCCAACGAGAAACAACCTTTATATCTCTCTGTATAAAGATCATTGTCCTGAAACGATGCCGCTTATATGGCTTTAGTTTTGTATCGTTTCTAAGTAGGCACCGACCTAGGTAGTATTCTTGCAGTATTTTAGATCCTGGTAATTATCAACAAGTAGGTAATCAGTTAAAAAAACTTGGTAAACAGACTTATTTGCCAAAAAGTTGAACCAGTTTTGATAAAATTCTTATGGGACCTATTTTTCAAATCGGTTTATAAATTACATAGCATTGCTGTGCGTTAAAAAAAACGTACGGTTAAATTATAAACTCCTTTAATTTAAGTCAGATTTTTTTATTATTTTAATAACTTAGCGCGAAAGTACCTTTAAAGTCATACCTCTACATAGCCTTCTGGATCTATATCGCAACATTCTGATAAAAAATAAACATTCAAAATAAAAACAACCACCCGGTTAGGTAGGTGTAGCTGTACGCTGTACCTACCTGTCACTGTCAAAGCCATTGACCTCTTAACCCTGTGGCCAAGCAAATTGGAGTCTGGCTGGTAGGTAGGTATGCCAATATTTATTAATGAATTAGAGACGCAGGTTGGTATAGGTTTCAGAATTTATGACAATCTGGTTCTTGAGTTTTTTGCCAAAACAGATGTTTTGGCCACCGTTTAGTAATCAGGTCTGTGTGTGTTTTGTTGACTAACTTTTTAGGTAATGCGTCATTATTATGGATCCAATGGTTTTATGTCCATAAATGTTCTCTGTCACAGAATATAAAACATCATAGTTAAAAAGTAGGTAGTCAAAAGTATAAATCATCACAAAATATTGGCATACCATCCAGGCTCCAAATTGTCTGGCCACATGGTTATGAGGACAATTCAAAGCCTCGTGCGCGCTCGCGCAACTAATAACAAAGCTTAGGTAGGTACGTCAAATAAATCAGCAGCTACTTGCTAGATCTAAGGTTAGGAGTTATCAGATAAATGTACATACCGGCGTCGATCACCAAAACACTATAAATCACAAATTCAGTTTTGTTTTCGCGCACGATTGTTGATGTTTGCGTCGCGTCGGCGCACGTTGCCATAACGGAATCCGGCGGGCGACGCCGGCGCAGGCTGCGACGGTGGCGTCGCGGCGACCACAAGGAGTTTGCGTCCCTGCCTCCCCCAGCCCGCGTCGCTTTCCGGCTGGACCTCCCAGCCGCGAGCACCTTGCCTTGCCCTCCCTTCATTCACTCGATCTACTTTTAAGTGATAAATGATAAAAGCCTGTTTATTCCATATTTTAATGTTCCAATTTTCAGATCATATGCATATTTATTATCTGCTTGTAATAATTATTATCAATAAGTAAAAGTTTATTTTCAACATAATTCATAAATTATTAGGTAGGTAGGTTACGTGCTTTTTAAGATACAATTTTCGTTTGTTTCTTTTTTCTTGTTTTTGAATGATTCATTTTGCTCTCATAAGGTAATTTATAGTTAGGCCTCCCCCAGTTTTTTTTCCTGACGTGCTGTTTTTTCGTTTTTAGTGCTTTGTGTTTGGCTGTACCTACTGAGGATTGTACCTACTTGGTACAATAATAATACCCCTACCTACGCAATAACTATACCTATTGAACAAATAAATAGAATTAATTGGAGCTTTAATCAACCGAAATAAATGCCTTGAAAAATATATTTAGAATTTTATGCAGCACGCTGTGTTATTTGTATAGAACCACAACACAAGACATTATAATATATCTGGTAGGTAGTGATAACGTGATAACGTGAACGTATAATATGGCGAGATAAATATATTTTATTAGACTTTTGATATACCTACTTGCAAAGATAAGATGGATATTATGTACCTATATACTTTTGATATTGTTTTATATTACCGATAGCGTTATAAGTTTTAGTTTATTGTTTATGTTCTATTCTTACTGTTAATGCCAGCATAATAATTAGTACCTAGTTAATTTTATTTTCTTTTTTTGAGAGCATGTTTAGATTGAGTTCATAGTTTTTTTATTAGCGTTATTATTAGTGTTCTAGTATTTTTCTTTTCTTTCATCATAATTTATGCTGTTTAATTTAAATAACACGTCCACTTAATATGTTCTGTATCTTGTAAGTGTTATTCCTCAACGGCCCCAACGGAAGACCAGCGTAAGTTATTCTAACTTGCATATGCTGAGTTGGGACCAATTTGCAACTACCTACTTACTCACTATGTTTATATAATACCCCATTACTTACAAGCGTTTTTCAAAACATAATCAGTGTTTAAGCAACTGTCATCTCTTACCATCCGGTAATGTCAGACAGTGACAGGGCGAACTTTAAGCAATGCGTCACACCTAAGTAACGCTTGTAAGTAAGGCCATTAATGTTTAGTTATAAGTTATGAGTAACCTATTTTAGTTTATAAGGTTGCAAATAAATGTTTTTTGATTTGATTTTTGATTTGATATTTTATGAAAAAGTTGGTAAGTAAATAAATGAATTCGTTCTTGCAACGAAGCTACCTACTACCTTTACTCAAGGGACACGTGGGGACACATTGCTATTATTTCTTCTGTAGGTTCGATTTTCACCATTGAATCTATTTGAATGATACTTTCAATTTATGGTTTGTAACCTGGGTTATCAACTGAAAAAATACAGTAACGTGCCACGCGAGCGAACCCATGGGTGGCCGCTAGTGATAAAAACAAGGGTAAAGGCGACGATATCTATTCGAATGTACTGAGTAGGTAACTAGGTACGCAAGCTAAAAGATAGATCGAACTCGCGTGAGTACCTACGTAGGTACGTACCTATTTAAGGTTAATTCAGTCTTTCTTAATATACCTAACATGTCCTTAGCCAGGTAATATTACGTACTATTATTAAAAAAACAATATTGATCGAAAAATATTTATTAAAAATTAAAAGGCCCGATTTGACAGTTTACAAATAAATTAGTTTCACTTGCTTGCAGACCTACAAAAATCCTCGGTCTCGAACATATTTCCTTACACTTAACAAAATCGGGCCCTTTACATCAATAACCATAGGAGTCTACTTTTAAGCATAAAATGACCGCTTCCTTTGAATATAAAACTAAAAGATAATTCGTTGCGTAAATCTCAACCAGCACGATAATAATTAATTAGGTTCACTGACATTAGAGGAAATAATCTCATCCTCATCGATATAACAACGCTCGTCCTTATCTGTACAATGTATAGTCATTGGTTTTCATAATTTTGGATCGGACGCTACTTGGTAAAGTAAGTCCGATCGATTTTACAGTATTTCACACATCTTGTGAACATAACCAAAATTTAATATGATACCAAAGGTAATGAAACTGTCCGAAATAGATAGGTAGTGACTCCCATTATCCCCTTTCTCCCTACTCTCAGGATATCAGGCCATTAGATTATACATATAATTCATTACCAATTAAAACAATTAAAATAATAGACAGTACCTACTAATAAATTCAAAACTAAATTAAAAAAGCTTTTGTTGAAAAGGTGTTTTTATTCCATTGATGATTTTATAAATAATGACATTTCTAATATTGATATTTGACTATGTAAAATTGAATTTTGTACAATTATTATTTAATTTGTGTTTATTGATTATTTCTTGTTTGTCTCTTTCAACTGTATGTACTTATTTCAAACATGATTGTATGATCGTTCATGAATAAATGATATGATACGAGTATGACTTGTACATTATGTATTTGCAATGTAAATGACATGTATATCGCTTTTAACAATTTATGAATTTAGCGAACGTCTTCAGACTAAACATAAAATCACACCAACGATAGCAGCGATTAGATCACTAGCAAATAATAAAAGAGTCACAACATAGTCTTAGCCTAGCTGATTCTAGAACATCGGGAAGCGGTCTAACTAGGTAATCAACCCTAATATTACATTCGAAAAATCACATCTACAACACATTTCAAGACTTACTTTTAAACATTATCACTACTAAAATACAATGATAAATTAGAAACTTGTAATCTAAAAGATATTTAATAACGAGATAAATAAGAGCGCTCTCGTGCTCAATAAATAGCGAAAAATCAGTCATTTTGTAATCTTACGCTGAAGTATTATTGAGACAATAGGCGAAGCGAGGCGCGTGGTGCGGGTTTCATGCAGTTTGCCGGGCATCGCTCGCCTCGCCTCGCCACGCCTTACACTACACACACACAGCTCTTTCCCCACCACATCCTCCTACTCACCCATTTTACAAGCGATGCCAAATATACGTGCCGAAATTGCCTAAAAACTGCAATTTAACATCAACTACAGATTAAACGGACTTTTCGATTTAGTGACCTATTACACAACAAGCCAGAAATGATGTATTGTGAAACACTTAGTCACGAGTAATATAGCTTCGGTACTAGAGCTGCTCTAGTAGCACTTCAATATACCCTGCTTTAGTACAAAACGTTAGAAATCTCATTTTTACACAAAACTTTTTATCTTGAACTTAATGATTACTAGTATTACAGGATGATTTAAAATATTACATATGTACTTAAAAGAGACGAATGATATCAATATTTACATAGTGACAACTTAGCTGCACACACTTTTGTGAGCGTTCCCGGTACTTCTACAATATTTTTTTACATGACTTATACATAAACAATTAGGAGATTTTAAGAGTTGTAGGACGAATTGGTAAATACAAAACAAAATACTGAATAATCTGTCTTAGCAATAAATACCTACTATTAAATATTGTTATTGAAGAACTGTATATAAATAGGTATCTAATATTCAATTGATATAATGCTATAACATTCATGAACAACGAACCACTCGAAAGCACACCAATCAACACACAAATAAACTACGGTATTGAATAACGTTTATCGTAAGAATTTAGCAAGCCAGTATGGTGGCAGGCTTGGTAAAGTCTCCAGGGATGTCGTGGCCAACAGAAGCAGCGTGGCTGGCTGTTGCTTCAATGACCTCCCCATTGGCAATGATTCACATCGGAGCAAACCACCTAAATTTCACGATATAAAGCATTGTTTGGTGACTTGTCGCGCGTGGCCGACTGTGCTATTGAAACAAAACCGATTTACGCCCTTCTGTTAGACCTATATGTATTCGTAAACGCTAATCTATTTTGCGTTTAGGTTATAATGACTTACGGTTTCACTCATAGACGCCTTTTGATTTAGTATCGTGACGGAGACGGTTTTTAAATTAACTTTCAAATCGCAGCACGATTTCTCTGTTCTTACTTGCATAATTGTTGTGTTAGGAAAGTGACAACTATTATTTTTGTTTTGTTTTTTGCCAAAGCTGCTAGTGCTGTCTGTTGGAGGTTAATAGGTTTCTAAAGCACTCAGCACAGCCTCACCGATGGGAACCCGTATATTTACGCGCAGGCGTTTATGAGTCAGCCGTATTTTCAAACATTTTAGAATCTACACACAAATACAATGATTTATTAAAAAAGTTGAGCTTCACATTATAAACATGTTGTCTTATTTTCGTAAAATTTGAACTATTATAGAAATCGGAATAGATCTGCTAATCTTTGTTAAATATTATAACATTATAATATTGCAAATAATTGCTAGATATTGCACAGACAAAACAGAGCGCATTCACAAACAAATGGGGTTTTGGCCGGCTTCCGACGACGACCCCTCATCGGCACATAAATATTATGAAGTTTATTCCAATATTTGTCTACAGTGAGAGTTATACGTAAACAGAAACACTTGTAATGACTAAGCATGTACTTGAAAATGAGGATGGAAATCTCGTGGAAGTAACTGGTGCCACAATAGCACGTCCCGTCCGTTATGCAACCGTTCATAGTCAAGGGGCATGCGATACTGGCTCCTTCGTACCACCATCAATATTAAAACGCGGATGATGCCGCTATAGTTCTCAAGAGCGACTGCCAATTTCATTCATTTCATTTCACTTCATCATTTAACCCCAGTTGGGAAAATTCACATAATATCACTTTGTTTATGAATCACTCTTAACGGCCTAAGCTAAGCTAGTTCACGGTTTAAATACTAAAATGAGTCATTGGCTCTTTAGTTCGGGTATAGCGCACTAGGAGCTGTACCTCCTTCAACTGTCGTCCTCTGGACTATTGGGTTTGTCGAAGAGACGGTTCCAGGGTTTCTGTTGTGTTTGGGGGAAGGAGGGCGCTGCTGGTAGTGGCGGCGGGTACGGGAACAGTGGCGCGTGGAGTGGCGGCAACACTACTATAGGTCTTGGGATGGTGGGTATGGACAGTTGAGAGTCTGAAACCGTTAATACTGGTTAATGACTATTCAAGGGTCGCAAGTGAGAGCGCCCGCACGTCCGAGCCGACTGGTTCCTTCAAGAGATGCACGTCGGTGTGAACCCACGAGCTAACCAACGATTATCTATTTCAAAACTGATACAAGCTGAATTACTGATACAACCTGTCTGAAAGTCGGCTTGTCAATCTAGGTGCCTTTTTGGGGGAACTTTGTGGGAAACAAGATACCACCGGCATAAACCCTCTGCAATATCTTATTATTGTAGAGCAAACGATTCGTTTGGCTTAGTCACTTCAATAAAAGTATTGTTATTGACTTATCGACTTATTTTTAATATCTTCTCCAAGGTTAGCTATGGTATAGGTAGTGGTCACGGGTACTCAGTCTCATAGGCACTACCATAGCCCGTAAATAGGGGAATGGATGAAGCGGTTTTGCAAGATTTGAAATTTGGTATTCTCGAAAGGGGCGAATTGAAACCAGTAAGGGAAGGGAGTTCAGATAATCGTTAAGTTCAACACGTGGGCTAACTGGCATATATTATTGTGAAAATCCCGGCCGAACAAACGCGAGCGAACTTGGCCAGTTAGGGAAAGATTTGTGTTGAGTTATAAGAAGTATGAGTATGTAATTTTATATAAGATGTATAAGTGTTGGGCAGGTGTGGTTCAAGATTTTATGTGATGGCTGGAAATTAATGCTATTTTTATTTAATCCAATTAAATAAAAATCGTCACGTTACGACGTCGTTTTATTATTATTCTTAGCAACTGTTATTTATTCGTGAAAATCTTATAATAATGTACTTGTACACTCAAATCAAAGTCATATCTGACTATGTATAATATTAAATCTTACTTGAAATAAAATTATTTATCACCCCACTATGTAATTTATCTAAGTAAAACCAATTTCAGGTAAATAATAAAATAAATAAAATCGTTGAAAATAAGATTCAATTTCACTCAAAAGCTGTGTAACGTTGTGTGTAAATGCTGTGTAAATGCTATTTAGCTGTTGTGTGATGATGTGTGTAGGATGTTTGGGAGATCTAGTGAAGGAAAGGGACGGATAAGAAGGTACAATTCGTTCACTTTTGTTCGATATTTGTTTATCATAGCTCAGCCGACCGCTTTACCAGTCGACCCCGAAGTACACGAACGCTAAAAGAGCGCAAAGCGGGTACTACACACTATACTACTACTAATATTACATAACCTTTAACGGTTTTAAATTAAGGTAACAAAATTTCCAACAAAAAATTCGTTGAACTTAGACAAAAATATACTGTTGACACCCACAACACAACCGTCTACCACTTTGTTAACCCCGTCAAACGTTATGTATAACTACAACTATTTTACAACGAATCTAATTACATATTCTAATAATAAATCAAAAGAAAACAACATCAAAAAGCGTACGAACTCTCTACAACATGCATGCCCTAAATACCCTGAAAAAAGAAATGATTAGTAGAGCTGAAAAAACACAAAGTTACATTCAAAATATTATTAAAAATGTCTCTGAAAAGAAGAATTAAGTATAATATTGTGACACTGGTTTTTTCATGGGTCGCGTTTTACATGACATGGGTTTTTATGGGTTCAGCCTACGATTAGACAACACACTTAAAAACTAAAACCCAGACTATTATGAGACGTATTATGTTAGACAACATTTTGAAAATTTAAACCATGGAGATCTTTAAAAAAACCACGATGAAAGAACCAGTTTTGATGTACAATACGTACATAATATGGATCGGATTAAAATATTGATTTCTCAAGGAACAGAGTTCACTTACAGAGAATAATACATTGTTACAGATAGTTGGCAAATACAAAGATGTAAATGCATCATCACATCTAAATCTATGGCGTTGGAATGCTGATAATGACTGAGTTTTAATAACAGTTTATTTATGCCATGATGTGAATACAGTTTTACAAATGTCACATGGACCATACAATTTCATGAAATAATTTACAGGACATCAAAACATTGAAATAGTGGGTTAGATTTCCAACACCGGTTTGAGTTATCTCGAATTCAAGGAAAAACTTTTCGCAGATATAAGCACTAAAACTGAAATCAAAGTGTTATTTGGTACAAACACACTTTCAATGCAAGTTACATTTTCTATTCTATGAATACGATTTCCACAAAAGTTTAGTAATACAGAAGGCATGCAGTGAAAACTGTTAATGAGACTAAGAAATACTCCAATCGGGTTAGAACTTAGCCTTAAGTATTACACCACTTTAATGGTTTACATTATATTGGGAGTGTTAATGAAGTTTACATTATATGCATTTTTTTATTTGAATACATTGTTAAAATTATCTTAGCAATGATGTTATGGATTAAGGGCAATTAGAAATCAAGCCCTGCTCAGCCTGAAATAGTTTATTTCTATGTATTTCTGACTTTTACAGAATGACGTCCATACCGTGCGAAGTCGTTTTTCCTGCGGTGTTTGTATGGAAAGCAACGGAGGCACAATAAGCGCCCCTAGCGTTAACTTCATTCAAAAACTGTAGGTAGATAAACGAGTTCGCAGAGCACAGACGTCATTGAAATTCAGCATACACAAAAGGGCGAATAGAATTATTCACAGAAGTGAGCTTGAAACAAATGGATATAAGTAGAAAGAAAGAGATAGAAAGCAGAGAATGAGGTGAAGGTGAGGAAGTAACAAGAGCAAAAGATGTGTCTACTCAATTTTAATACTCGACTCTGGACTGGTAAAATTATATACTCAAGTAAAAAAGATAACTTTACATACTTCACTTACTGGGCTCAAAGATATGAGCGGCTTGAATATAGAAATAAATATTTTATCGAAAACTGCTTTTGACTCCTCATCTGTGTAAGTCACAGATCCGGTAGAGACAATACAAATTATATTGTTTCCGGAATCGCTGCAGTAAAAAAGTCACTATATAAAATCGAATTAAAGAAAAACATTTAAGTAGGTGATTAATATCTGTGAGAACCATAATTTTATAGCTTCGATCCATTAAGGTTAAGCTGTTAGGTCAAACTTGGTATTATAACAGGAAAAATAAAAGGATCATAGTAGCACAGATAAGATAATACTATACTAGTAATAGTAGTAAAGAGAGAAGCAGAAGAGAAAAGAGTCGAGTGAGTGAATTAATAGTGATAGAAACGTCGCAATTCCAGAGCCACGGCATCATTCGCGTTGAAAACAGAAGAAAATTTTACTTTCGAGCTGAACTAGAAAGTTAATATTTCGTGACTACTCGCAGAGACTATGCGCATATTTTAGGTAAGGACTTGGTATCAACATCGTTACTATGGAATTGCGTATTTTACAATAAACGCCGTATTTAACGGTAACACAATTGAAGGTCGCGATTTAAATTAGAGAAAGATAGGTGTGCGTCGTTTGGATCGGTATATCGGCATTGATAATAATGACAGTCTAAAATTGTTTTGATATTTATAATAATTGACGTTATCTAAATAGATACAACCGAATCAGAAGGCTGGTTTTGCAAACCATTAAATGTTAACACCGAGACAGAAAAAAATATTCCTTACGCAAATATTTATATTCGGTAGGGATAACGGCTTTCAGCCAACTTTCAGCGCATAAGGCAGAGCTACTGAACTGAGATGAAAGGTAGACAAAAATGACTTTATTTGAGTTTGAACGCTTCGATCTAATAGTAGTAGACGCACACCTTGTTAATGAGTTAGTTATCTTGAAGGTGAAGGCGGGTCCGCCACATCCCGGGAAATTGAAATCGGCCGTCAAAATTTAAAAAAGCGAAGCCTCTGCGTTTGGATGAGGAAGTTCGTTCGTCACTGTTTTATTAATGTTAATTCAGACCAAGAACTTACTAATAATTTTTGTTTATTGAAGCACCACCAGCTTGGCGCAACAGCGGGACAAGGTATTGTCAAAAACGACAATAGCGTAGAATATGAGTGTATTGTAAAGCTAGCATGTTGATGTTGGACAGTGTAACATACAGCTTAGGGATAAATAATTATGATAATCCATGCACACCGATGATCAATAATCTATACACGGTGGATTTTGAGGAGGGCGGTGATAGCCAAGTTCGAAAGTTAAGGAAAAGTCGTGACAGGAGTCACGTCCTGGATTTAATAAGTCCAACGGACATAGGATAGTTTAATCCTGAAAGAGTAACAGGAACGGGGCGAGCGAAACTGCGGGCGGCCGCCAATTTTAACATAGAGGGGGTCAAACTTCTTCACTATGGGTTCCGTACCTGCCCAAGCATTTTTGTTTTAGAAGGCTGTGTAAGTGTGTAATAAGACGATTATGTCAATTACAATGTCCGGTTAAGACAGAACAGAACGAGTTCAGGGCAATTTTTTTGTCTGAACGTCAGTTTTTTTTAATAAGAATGTGGTATGGATCATGCAGGTGACCCACCTGATGATGAGAGATTATGCCTGCCTCTATAGCGATTATTATTATACTTTAGCCATGAGAGAGTCAGACAGAAATATAGAAAAGCGCAGCGGCCGGTGATGGTTCACTCTTTATTAATATGGCCTTAATGGCAACCCTTCGGTATAATAAAAGTGTTCTTGATTTGAATCAACATCAGCATTTTTTGTTTTCTTTTAATTTTTAATGTTTTTTTTTCTTAAATTATAATTGAGATAAAACAGACATACTTACATAACTGATTACTTACAATGTTAGACAAAACTAAATGATGACTACTTGGTAGAAATACTGTCTTTAAATTACGTTTTATGCTACAGTTGCAAGTAAAACACAATATCTTGTAGGATTTAAATTAACCTATTTACCTACTCCGCGCCAGAAGATCTCAAGCGGTCATCGACCTTTCAAGAAATTCTCAAGTTAGTCAATTCATGACACAAAGTATAAAACAGTGCGAATATAATAAGACAGTATCGTTAATATTTTATCTGTGTTCAAAGAAACAAAGCTTTTGGCGCGGAGTAAAAAATACAAGTTACATCTTAATATAATAATTAAATACAAGTTACACAATATGAGTGAATGGAGTACATTATCTAAGAAATATTCTGTTTTATCTCAATGGGCACTATTTCTAAACCTGACAGCGTTAGCCAAATTATTAATATGACATATGCGCGTAAACACTTTAAAACGTATTGTGCGCATACATACCTACATACTTAGCTGCCAATGCAGGGTGTAAAAAGACAAATCCGTAAAACCGAAATAAAATGCACTCCTAAATATATAGTATATTATAATAGTTTCCAAATAGGCTGTTTGAAATAACGTACAGGAGTACAGAAGTCCTGGCAGTGCTATAACCTAACCAGTTAGGTATTTCAACATAAACGCGAAGTCAGCCATTCATGAACATTTAATTTTATACATTCAACGTTCGTTTGGTGGCAGTCGAACGAGACGCATGGTCTGAAGGTTTCCGAACGTAGAGTTTTTACATCGCGCATATGTCATATGAATACTAGAGCTAGTGTTTAATTCTAAGTACATATTATACCTTCTTCGACAAACATGTTGTAGATGGAAGCGTGTCGAACAGACTCCCAATGAAGCTGTCGCTACTCGGCCATCCCAGCCTCGCCCCCGCCCGTCGCTGTGGTCTTTTCAGCTATACAAGAACGCGCAACCGATGCGAACAACCTAGAATCATTGCAAATGCTTTTTACCGCCAGGTCGGCGATCACAACCGTGCCGCTACACATCGAACAATCATGCGAAGCAGACCTTGAGCCAGGTTCTTGAGCATCCAGCGCTCATACACACAAATAAGGTACAACGGTATAGCAGTGAGGTAAGTCTTGTGAGTGTTGAAATCACGAGCCCTGGCTAAGGGTCTGATGCTGAGGCACCTCTGGATAGATGAGCCTCTGGACGTTACATTATATTTATATCGCCAGCTCACTAGCCGTAGCTAAACGGTATGACAGTGAGTGAAACTGGCCTTAACAATTACAACTCTATCACTATTAAGATTTCCCAACACAATGATAATAAATAACATGTTTTGAGTACCCGTAGTGCTAATCGTAATAAAAGCGCATGTATGTTGTCAAAATGTAAGCTTTGGCTGAAATGAGCGCTAGAGTTTGTTGAAAACCTCTGTTTTTTATATTATAAACAGAGTAAAAGTAGCACCAATTGGACTATACTTTGCGATTCTTTAAATAAATATTGCGTCTAGAGGCTTAAGGCCGCAGCCGCACTGGGAAAGCGAAGATGTTGACACGACAGTGACTGCATCAATTATGATCACAAGATGCCGTCATGCCGCGCCGTCATCGCTACGACGTCGCCTTAAACCAGTGCTGATGCCACCCTTCTATCCGAGGGTATCGAATTGATAGAAAGCAATATCGACGAACTCGATGACGGCAGTTCGTCAATATCAAACACAGATAAGCATGTGTCAAAAAAAATAAAACTTTGAATAAAAATATACAAATAAAAAATTATAAGCTACAACTAATAAAACTACCAATAATCAAGCGAAGCTGTCTAAAAGTACACTCCTGCAACAGATTGTATACTGTAAACTTTAACGAGAAATATTTGTATTATTATTTTTTCAATTCTGAGTAAACCCCTAGTCTGCTTAAATACAAATCTAGGGGTAATTCTCATGCAGTTAACATAAGGTCGAGAAATCTACCATACTGCCTTCATTATAATAACGTTATTATCGATAGAGACAGGTTAGAGCCGTCACAGAAAATACTTTATCTTAGACAAAAATGATCGAGACAAGTAATCGATTCGACCTTATGTCGGATGGAATGAGAATAAGTCTCAGGTTGAGACACAATACAAAATGAAACGCGTTACTGATGCAGGCGGTACAACTACTTTATCTAAAACAACAAAAGTTAATAATTTGCCGAAATGTAGTTAAAAATCAAGAAAAAAATTATTTTAAAGAATCATGTGAATAAAGTAAAGTTGATTCTCAATTTAATTTACAATATATCTATACAAGAAAAGTTAAGAAAATGTTTTAAATATTTATTGATTTATATTTATAATTATCATGAACCAAAGTATTTTTTTATAATAAGCTTATAGCTTTAGTTTAAGCAAATCCGTTTTTAACCACATTTCGAAAGCTTCAAATTGTTAACTCCTCACCTCAGGCATGGTATTTGTGCATACAAAGTACTGTTACTTATGTGGTATCTTATTAAACTACGAAAACAAACAAAACATTAATTATTGCACCACAAGTGTAAGTAAAGCTGTACCCGAAGTCCCAGTGCATTTACAACATTTCGTTACCAAATGTTGTTTTCGTTTCGCCTATTTGTCTCTGTCTATTGTATGGAGAAAAGATGAGACACCAACTCTAACTACGTAACGTATTTTTGCCGTCTCATATTTTCTCCATGCAATAGAGAGAGACAAAAAGGCGAAACGAAAACAACATTTGGTAACGAAATGTGGTAGCAAAACTCCGACTTCGGGTTCTGTTCAATTAACCGTGGCAATAAAGACACGAATCCAAAAACGCGCAACTCATCCACTCTAACGCACACTAACGGTAACGAGAATTTAGAGTGAGAGGTAATGAATGATACGCTTCTTATTAGACTAGTTTCCTTATTGACACGGGTTATACTAGGTTATTCACTTTTTAACAGATGGACATTATAATGGTTATTGCTAAACATTTTGTTCCACTTAAAAGTAGTACCGTTGTTTAGCATGTACATGTCACTATTAGAAATAAATTGAGAATTTATAGATTAGAATAGCCTCCCCCATTCATAAGGTTATAAGTTATGATCTTAGGAATGATTATATAAAAAACACTATTAATCATGTTATTTTTTCCTAAATTAAAGGTAAAACCAAAATTAAAAGCTTGTTTTATTATCAATATCAATTAAAAATTTACAACTTGTGAACTGTCCAAAAGAAAATAACCTAGTAGACATGTAAAAAAAAATTGTAATATGAATTAGGAACACACTTAATAAAAATATTTTTTTCTTAAGGTCATTAATGATGAGCCATAACAGCCGTAAAGGTGAAATTCAAACAAGCAATTAAATGCATTTTTTTTTAATGTATGCACTGTAAGTTTTTTTTAAGAATGTTCCTAATTCATAATTTGAGATGGCATTTTTATTTAAATGATAAAGCATTAGGATTACGCCGCAGATCATAATGCCAAAACAATAATACTGATAAAGTAATTTGCAAATTAACATAACCCCCCCTTTGGTATTCGGGTAAAATAGTGAATATTCGTTCGACAAAAGCTCACCTCATTGGATAATGTAAACTGTCATCATTAAATTAGACAATAAGGCGAGAGATTATCTGTATGGTTCATAACTAAAATATAGTAAGCTACCAATTAACATTGATGAATACAATATCAAGATTAATTATATAGATCAAATTACCGAGTTCACCAGAGACTAGAGACATACGCTAGTCTAGCTCGGGTTTCAAACTCAATGCAATACAATCTTATTAATTTACTGGTGAATTAGAAAAAAATTTTTGATTAGCATATTTGGTAATTTGCATTAGGAGATAAACACTATACGTCATTTGATCTGCAGCGTCATTATTAGTTTTATTTTATTTCAACAAATCATGTGTATACTGGTAGCAACCAGTAATCTTAGAATGTCTTGCACAGCGATCTGTACCCGAAGTCCCAGTGCATTTACAACATTTCGTTACCAAATGTTGTATCCGTTTCGCCTATTTGTCTCTGTCCATTGTATGGAAAAAAGATGAGACAAAAACTCTTACTACGTAACGTATTTTTGCCGTCTCATATTTTCACCATACAATAGAGAGAGACAAATAGGCGAAACGAAAACAACATTTGGAAACGAAATGTGGTAGCAAAACTCCGACTTCGGGTACTGATTCAAGTATTTAGTAAAAAAATATACAGAGCCGAAAACACTCAAGTAACATTATTTAAACATAATTAGCACGGTTTTACGTATTTTCATCTAAATCAACATTAGAATGTGGTTGATAAGCATCAATGATGATAATATCAATACGCCGACTGAAATTAATAATTAAAAATGGCGCTAATTACGTTAACATTTTTCAGGAGTTTAATTTTGACAGTTCGCCGATCAAACACGAACTTTTTTTTAGTAGGAAGCAATCAATGACACTCGTCACAATTAACGATCGTTGTGCAAGCCATCCTTAAAATCAACAGTGTCACAGTTACATAACGAAACTATAAAGCCAATCAAAACAAAAAAAGAAGAATTTTGAAAAGTAACAACTGCTGGTCAATACCAGTATTAGTTATGAATACAGGACGTATTCAAAAAAATCATCATCATTAGGTTGTGCACATCTAGCAAGATATCATAGGGTTTTTCCAAATCAGTCGGTTTAGAACTCGACCAGGTATGCAATTATTAATTCTCATTTGGAGCAATGAGCCATAACTATCTCCAAATTAAAATTACTGTATCTTTGCAAAATTCTGTGAAGTTACATTTATAACTTGAAATTGCAAACCTATAGTCGATGTGTGCTCAAAACGATGAAAGAAAACATTATCCATCATTTCATTTCAGGATTGGAGACGATAAAACTGCCTGATATGGAAAAACCTGGATAACTAGTAGCATGTACACAATCAGTGTTTGCAAGATTTGTTCCACGTTATACGCGTCACTATAGCCTGATTTAAACAGTCACTTTTTACATATCCGTATATTATTTATTTACGTTACTTTGTTGGTTAATTTTAACGCGTATAAAGGAAATAAACCTTACCATAAAAAGGTCGTCCGCACCCTGATAACTAGTGTAAACTATGTGACCGGCTGTGAACTACTTCAGTAAGAAATTATTACAAACCTCTACTCTCTATTCGTGTCATTTGAGAGCGGGAAGGCGAGAAGGTAAAGTCCTTTTTGGGAGTACAATTTCCATACAAATAGATTTTTACCATTATGAGCGATGGGTATAACTGTACATTGGAAAAACTGTCAATATAAAATCCAAACGCAATTATTTAAGTGTACAATTATTATCTAATTTCCTTAAAAATGGTAAAATCAATTTGTATGGAAATCGAGCAACCATATGTATGACGGGAATGCCCATTATAAAAAATAATATTAGAAACGCGAGTTGAAACGATGCTCAAAGCAAGCTCTGTCACCGATTTATCAAAGCAAGCCAAACTAGATTCAATCATAATATATTTTGGTGTTCATTATGAAGTAACCTGAACTAAACTTTCAGCAAAGCTGTTATTTTGACCTTAGTTAGCCGTTGACGTTAGCGATAAAATACAGATAACATTATTTTGTTAACAAAGCAGTGGATTAATTTGGCAAGTGATTCGTGTTTTAAAGGGAAAGCGGTTAGTGATTTTACAAAGAAATAGCCCATTACAAGAATGAATTGTGGATTTGAACAGGAAGCCAGGAGGCCAGAGTTACACTAGTTTCATGTGCGGACAATCTGAGAGTACATTACAAAGCTTATATTCAGAGACGAAGCTAACATTGACAAGCTTCATAGCTCAGTTGGTTGTAGCCCTGCCTTATGCACGAGATTGTGTGATACGCATACTCACAATGATACAGGATTGTTCTATAGCACGTTGCATTTAGAAAAAAAAACTTTACCCCATGTGATGCACTATTAAACACTTAAAACCCTTACCACACTGGTTATAAAGAATCAGTGATAGGATATGAAGAAGACTATTATTTTTATTGGATACCATTTCAACCAGTAGGAAACAATAGAAACAGGATGGAAGCGTCAGTGCATGATAAGTTTCGTCTCTAAATGTAAGCAAAAAGTCCTCGTTTAGGGATAGCCACACGTGGAAACTTGCTGTGTATGTTACACGGACACTCGTGAAATCATTTACTAAGCCTGACACGCCACACTTTTTTACAATTTTATAAGTGAAAAAATGGAACTATCTGATGGCACATCTACAGCGGCTAAATCCTATATGGTAGGTATCCCTAAATAAGGTCAACAACCGGGTCGATGGTCCATCGCGTCTTGCCGGAACTTTTATTTACAAAAAGTTTCAATTTCTGATCTATTTATGAATACAATTTGCGTTTTAAGAATCATTTACTTTAAATCATATGTATATTCTTTATTATTATATAATTCTTAATATTTATAATGTGAAGTGGCTAATATCACCAAAGGCTTTATAAATCTCATCACTTTGGGGGCAGACAAACCCAGTGAAACAGTGCCACGCGCCGCGTAACGCTTATTACAAAATTCGGGTAAAATTGGACATAAAATCAAAAATTGAAAATTGACGTAATTGTTTCGACAAAATTCAATGGCGTATCGACATAGAATCAAAAGCCACGGGGCCACAATAGACCAATCTGCATTCATATGTCATTTAACTAGTTTGAATACTATTGAGCAGGACTATTACAGAATGGGGTATTTCATTATCAAAGGGTCTACTAAATTATCGGGGCTAAAGTTGAGATAGATACTGTGCGACGTGTGCATTGGGCAGAGGGTATTGCGTACGAAATGTGATTATTAAAGGGTTTTTTTTTATAAATACGACATTTTATTGTAATTATTTCCTAAAGTTACATTTCAGGCCGGTTGTGTGGGCAGGTCGACTTCAGCGAATGTAACGCCGTGTCGACTTAAGCAATTCTGGTCGTTTCTGCAACCTCCACCACGAAAAATTAAACGGACGAGCATTAGTAGGTATTAGGCATAAAATGGTAAGCATTATAAATCATCTTAATCTTATAGCATACATATATAATTAGATTACAAGTTTCTAATAGATTACATATTATGTTTACTTAAGCACATCGAAACGTCACTTATGTTCGGTTTACTCGATACAACGAAAGTAACTGGTATTCAGGTTACACAACTAAGACAGTTATTTTCATACACAAACTGTTATAATAAATGGTTACACAGACACAAAGTGTTTATTAGTAGGAATGTCCCAAGCCACCTGTCGGAAGACCGCACCCTCAAATGCCCTAAGAGAAGGGGAGGAAGGGGCATTCAAAGAAGTTAAATGACGGTTATGAATAAATACTAAACTGCCTGTCCGTCGAGTTATAGTCAGTATCTCGAGCGGACTCAGCACATTTTTTCCAGATCCAAGGGTACGGTACATACTTTTCGATCTCCGGGGCGCAATGTACAAATGGATGATTCCAGAACTTATATGCTGGGTTCTTGATAAGTTCTATGAACGTTATTAGCAATCCCCATGGATGCGGTCGGTTTACAATCAATCGTTCGAGTAGCATTCTCGTTATTTGTTCCTGTACGGCCTCCGTGTTAGCCTCCGAGAATAAATAAAGCAGCACACACGAGAAATAGTGCGTGTGGCTGTTTGGATAGCGTAGCTGGTTCGCTATCGCGTTTAGGAACAAGTACCTGAAATGGAGACACCTGTGGTAAGTTACCTTCCTTGTCGAACGGCAAGATGAATGTCAAGATACTTAAGCACGCCTTAAAATTCAATTAGATAGATAAAGCCATAAAAATTGTGTACATACCGTCCTTCATAATCGAAATCCACGGTAAAGTTTTGGTAGATATCCATGTGCGATGAATGCGCTATGGTGGTCATGCTAGGCTGCAGACCCTTGGAGCGTATGAACGCGATGGCTTGCGTCCCCACGTACAGCACAACAGCGTTCATCAGATGGCTATTGTAGCGCAGTCCCGGGTCATTCACGAGCTAGTGGAACAAAAAAAGAAGATATAATGATACTAATTGCAACAAGCAAACGATGGGCTGCAAAAACTTGGACGAATTGGGGTTGTACATTTAGTCGAGTAAAAAACTATGAACCTTGAATTCGATCTGCATGGAATTTGATTTGGTTGACAGTTTGTAATATCCAAATGATATACATCGAAGTTTTTAAGGTATCCAAACCAGAGGTCATAATTATTATGTAGTCTTCGTTCATACATTCATACTAACAATATAAATTTGTATTATTGGTATGGTTTTGAGGTCCTAAGAGTTCAATGATCGTATCTGAATCAGTTCAGGGTGAACCACTAGTTCGTAATTTACATAATATACATGTATTTGGTTCAAGGAGGTTGGAAACCCAGTACAATGAATAAGACGAGATCTATTAATTGAATACAGATAGATCCCTGTTTATCTTTATCCCACGGAAAACAATAATCTACGCATTACGACGCCATCCCTGCGGTAGTGATGAGTCTCGTTGCCCGGTCTCAGTATTGATGTCCTATTCCCAAAACCAGCACAATGAAGTGGAAATGTCTAAGATGCGTTCGGTGGTTTTCGAGACAAAGCACAAATTACAGCACTTTCTGCATCTCTAAAGCTCCAGCCTAATCATGCCATGAGTGGCATGATTATATGGAATAAACGGGTATTTTTCGCAATTTCCTTTATTATATCCCGACATTTCGACCGTGTTACAACAGTCGTGGTCACGGGCAGACTTTAAAAAGTGCTATTCATGGCATGCTCAAAAAATGAGTTTGTAATGTCTATGATTTGGTTGTAGAAGGGCAAGTCCCACTTCATTTACAACATTTCGTCTACGAAACACTGTTTTCGTTTCGCCTATTTGTCTCTCTCTCTTGTATGGAGAAGAGATGAGATAGCACAAACGTTACGACTTCGGGTACTGACCCTTAGAAGGTAATGATGTATTATTAGTATAATGTATTATGCCAACCTGCATGTGGCTTCTCAGTTCCGATAGGAAGGTGACCGGAGTTCGCGACTTCAGGTAAGCATCTAGGTCCTTCCTGAACTGCGTGTTTGGCAAGATGACAGAGTAGTTGATGACCGCGCGGGGAGACAGCGCGATTTCAGTCAGAAGATCCACCTTTGAAAAACAAATTGTTTGAACATTGGAAAGAGAAATGATTTTTATGTGGATGATTTATGCAGCGTCAGAGGTAATTAATTATATACCATGCTCTTATATAGGAAGCTGTAGTGCCTTGGGCAAGATTTAGACAAAATGAGCTTAAGAATTTTTGTGTCCGTCAAAATCAAAGATTGTTTATTGAATTGTATCACAAGGATCACTTCTAAAAATCTTAAAGCTAAAAGAATCTAGGTGCCAGTTCTAAGCGAACAAATACTTATATATCCATAAAACATAATGCTACCTTCAGATTAGGAGTGAACGGGTCCGGAAGCCTCATATTCCGTGGGAACGCTGACAGGATTAAATTCCTCATCTGAATGCAGTTGGATGGGATCTCGTCACAGAACCCGTAGTGGTAGTCGCATAGAAACTCAGGGAAGTCATGCAATAGTACAAGCAGCACTTTCAGCGTTCCCTTGTACAGCATCATGACCGGAGGAGCGAGCTCCGTGTTCCTCAGGAACGGATCCAGGAACTTGAACAGGTCGATGAGCAGTGTGGAAAACATGCCCCAGCCCTGGAAACATTTCACCTTATATTTACACAGTGAAGTCAACTGTTTTCTTGGAAACAACTAAAAGAACTCAAAGTAAAAGGTACATTTTTTAATGTAAAGTCGTGGAAATGCCAATAAAATGTGTATGAGGTTGAACTTAGAGTGCTTTGGTGATGTGAATGATTTTTTAGTGAAATTTTATGTTAATAATTGCTAACGTCAATAACATTTTAAATGAAATATCATTGACATCACACATAAAAATTAAATATTTTAAAATTAATTTTAAAACCATGAAATCTATTTTATCTAGAACTTTAGCAGACTAAGGCGCAACTAATAAGAACACACAAAATTAACTTATGTGCTATTCATTATTTTAACCTTCACCTCACCAACACCAAGACAGATGTTAGAAAGAAAATTTGTACCAGAAATACAACAAAAGGTCGAATTTCAGGCATTCATTTAGTTTCTAAAATATGTCAATTCATTACACTACACATCCTACTGGTGTAAAACCTAGTTCCTTTAAATCTTTGATCATAATTAATCTATTTGTTAAAATTAAATGTTGGAGCACATTTTGTCTCATCATTTATCGAAACAAAATGATCAAACATAATGAAAAATAAAACAAAAGATGCAGCAGTAGCATTAATTATTCATATTATACTGGAACTAGGTTTCACTCCACGGAGAAATAAGCAAGCTCAAGTATATCTGAATATCAAGCCAACAGAGATGTGTTGGATGCATGTGAAATATGGATAACGAAACCAGTATAAATAAGACAGATTTACACTTTGGAAGACATCTCTTATTATAACAGGCCCTTATATCGTAACCCAGACGCATTTGTCCAAAGCTAGAGTATAATTTAGTATAGCTTGTTATGTAAGCGCTGTAAAGGAAGCTAACAGTATGCATTTGTATTAAAATCTTATGTCTTTTCATTATCATGAATAAGGGTCATGACAATGAAAAGAGATGACAACAAGATTCATTATGCTACAGAAACTTATATACACATAATCTTGCTTATTCTCCGGGCCACGGCTTTTCATAAAAATGCACGCAAACATTAGTGTACCACTTACTTTCTGCTGCGGAGTGACTGCGAGTAGTCGGTTTATGAAGGCGCGGTGAGCGACCATTTCTAACCAAGCGTACGAGAAGCCAGGCGCCACGCCCGGACGGATTATACGCAGCGTGTGGCAGAATGCCGTCAGAACCTGGATACGACAACCACAAGTTAGTCTCTCCTATATCTTACCCGTAGAGGCCCTAGAGAGCGACCAATGAGCCAACATTTAAGATCGCGGCAAATCGATTGATGCAGTAGGCTCAGAATCGATCTTCCTGTAAATGTATAGATGAGGCCTAAGAGTCTAGCAGTGGTCCTCTTCTAGAAGTTGAGAGAGCATGAACTTCAAGTTTCTAGGATGGAACAGTGAAGGAAAACGTCGTGAGGAAAACAGCATGCCGTTCGAAAACATGTATAAGGCGACACGCAAATAAACAGTCTGCACACCAAGTGCGGATCAAAGAACTAGCCGAAGTCTGAGTTTGCTCACCTGATAATTCATAGATTCCAGAACCGGCTCGGCCATGTTCATTTCCAGGAACAAGATCAGAAGCAGACGGTGGTACGGCAACTGCTGGAAGTTAGTGCTGTGCTCTTCGTGATCTTGCAGCAAGCAGCCGGCTATGATGCCCAGGATCTGAGGGCAATCAATACATTAATATGAAGGACTTCGCTGATGGATGATATAAAACAGAAACCCGATGACATTGATTCCCAGATCTACCATAGATATTCTTTTAGATCTTGAGAGTGCTATTCCACACAATTTGTGCTGCTGCTAAGCTACGAATGTGTGTCAAACCCACCAATAGGATAGGTTCATTTTAATTGCTTAGTTATATTACTAAAAACCAAGCAATCCTATTAGTGGGTTTGACTAACACCTGCAGTTAGGAACGTAGATCATCTTTGGTGGAAAATCAGCTTTAATAACAATTCAAGATACTTTGAGGTTATCAGCGGTACATCTAAATGTTTTTATAACTTATTGTAGATCTCAAAGAGTGATAGATGTACATCTAAATGTTTTGGTACTTTTGAATCTCAGATAGATGTACGACTTAATAATATTGTACGTCAAATATACACTTATTTTAACTTATTCGGACTGGAAGCCGGGACACAGATAATCTAGTCCGACTTTTGGCGCACCAAAATCTTCGTAAGATTTATTCATAATATATAATTGCATGCATAAAATACCTGGCTGCATGTCAAGACGTAGCTTATTGTCTAATAAGCTAGTTTCTTTTAATGTTACTTGTATATTGTAATGTATGTCATCCTTATGTAATTTTGATTTGAATTCTTAAGTATACCTACCTACAATTTGTGTCCTAATAAACATTTGTATATTTGTATTTGTACCTTATTGAGCAGGTTCAGTTTAGGCGTGGGATTGCCCGTGTCTGGAGTGTTCTTGATGAGTAACGAGACCAGCTTGATGAATTGATCGCAAGCGTTGTAATAGCGCTCACGTTTCGGCGGGATCGGCGGTGGGTTAACGCGGTCCTCGTTCAGATTTTGGTAAGCCTGAAAAGGAGACATTACAATAGGTAAAGTAATTATAGGTAGCGGCACATAACTTTAGCGCTGACCGTTATTGCGCAGAAGTCAAAAATAAGGGGGGCTAGCGGAATGAAGGGCGGGCGTGCGTAGCGCTGATTGGCTTTCCAGTCGCACTCCGCTCTCTGTACCAATAGGACACTCTGCACACATCCACACATCCAGTTTGCGCGACATGCGCACACTACGACGCATGTGCAGATATCCCCTCCGCGTATCGCTCAGCGCTAAAGTTATGTGCTGCTAGTTATACTAATACGACACTTTATCAAACATTATGTTAAGTGCATGAAAGGCCTCTTTGAGGTGCTTTCACAACACTGGTGTCAAAAGAACTAGACTGACACGTCAAGAAAACATACCTCTTCGATAACAAGCTGTGTGGCGATCCGGAAGAACCGTGTGATCATATCATCAGACTTGAGGATCCCGTTCATGTTCATACGATGCACATACAAGTTGAAGTTCTGACCAAGCTCGATCTCGGTCAGAGGGCTGTTGAGCACCGCGCGCCACTCTCGCAGTAGACTCTCCGTCTTCTCCTGGAGGCCTGGCGGGTCGTCGTAGTTCTGGGACTGCGGGGTTAACATATTATGTTTAGTCTTTTGAACAGTAATGAGCAGGAAAGCTCCCGTTTGCTCGATCGACTGATATATCGAGCAACCGCGCATGCGTGCAACCGACTCATACGTAAATTTGACAGCTATCTCTCCATACTATGTCAGTTAATTTAAAAAGGGACACTCGCTCGTTCTGTTATCTCTAAAAAACCTTTGCATATCCCACCCTATTGAGGACTTCTAGAGTGTCTATCTTTGCTGAAAACACTTCAGCCAAATTCGAAGTGGATGTTTGTAACGTCTACCTTGGTTGGCAAGTTTTATCATCCGCACTTTATGTCGCGGGCAGGTTTTTTCCGCAAGTAGGCCGCTGACGGGCCCTTTTTGCGTGACCCTTGACACGTGTTGCTCGAACTTTTTTAGGTTCTACAACACGCCGGTTTCCTCACGATGTTTTCCTTCACCGTTTTGAGAGTACTGGCATAGTGCACATAAATTTTTAGACAGAAAAACTCATTGGTACATGAGTGGATTTGAACCCACGACCTTCGGATCGGAAGGCGGGACCACTACCACTAGACCACCAGTGCTCTCCGTCTACCTTGGTACAGATGGTCGGTTTATGAGCTAAGAGATAAGATTCCAGCTCAATTTCTAATTTGCAAGTGCATTTCAGTTATTTGGATATTAATAAAACAGTCTTGAAAAGTTTATATCTGGGTTGTTCAGTTTTTTATCTAGGTTGTTTTGATAAAATATACAAAGAGGTTACTAAATGTTTACTGTGTTGTACCTATACAAGATTTCTGCAATACTGTTTTCATGTCTCCTGGGTTTGTAATGTAGTGTAGACTTACCCGAACCAGCATGATACCAGAATGGATGTGTGCCGTGGGACCCAGTGGCGATCGCTCTCCCAAGTACGCTGCCGGGTCTTGGTTCACGCGAATCATCTCGATCAGCGAGCCCAAGCCTTCGGGCACAGGATTCCTATTGGACGGAAATACCTTCATTGCACTTAACCCACTGGTGTATCGTATAACCTAGATTCTACAATACTCCAATCATATAGATTCCTCCACATCTGCTGTCACCAAACCAAAGTCCTACTCCAATATTTTAAGGAGTTGGGCTGGTTGGGGTGAGATTTGGCAGGGGGACAATGCAGAATACACCCCATCGCGGGACGTCAGTACAGATCTTATTCTCCCAACTCAATTAGAATTAGAATAAGAAACATATAGATTGGTCAGAGTTCTTTTCGTTGCCACGGAATATTTAACAGCCACTAGAAAATAGCCAGAATTATGATGTGTTGTAATTATTACACCAAGTGAAACTAAGTCGACCACACAGACAACTAAATCTAGAAATCTAAAGACTGCAAATGCATTGTGTGCTGTCTTTGAAACTTTTGCTTCTGAATTGCCTACGTCTCACTAAGTTGGAGTGAGACCACACTGGAACTTCACTGCTATTTTAATTATTGTTTCATAAAAGGATTATTAGGACAAGAGACGCACAGAGGAGGCTAGCAGAAAATGAAGGAGGCCTATACCCAGCAGTGGGTGATACCAGGCTGAGATTATGATGATGATGAGAGGCATGTCTCTATACCTGTTGTGAGACATGATCCGAACAAGCATCTCCGTCGTGTGGTAAAGATCTGATTCGTTCACGTAGATGTTGTTTCTGTCATCGACGAGGTAAAGCTGGACGAGTTGCATCGCAAATGTCATTGCCATGAAGTTGCTACCGTTCTCCATCATGTGGGCTAGCGCGAGGTCGTACTGCGAATAGAAAATAATAGTTATGACTACATATTTAATCAGTACAAGCTGAGTTGGAACCTATTTTGCTATCCGACACAAAGAGGGAATAGTAAGTATATATTTATGTAGCCAAAGTGCGTGTGTGTGTTTGTGTTACTCCCGCTTGTCCCCGACGTTTGTCTCCAGTATTTATGTAGCATTTGTCCCCGTGCTGGTTAAGTGGTACGAAAGTATTTAGCTGTTTCCTAATGATGACCTCCGCGACGTATCCGTCGATGGCGAACCTTACTACAAAGTTGAATTACTATTCATATGAGAACGAATACAACTCACAAAACCCAACATGGTCTTTAAATGTCCTCTCACAGGATAGGCAATACAGCTGGCCAGAAAAGTAATACCAGAGAGAGCATGATAGATTTTCTACAAAATATCAAAACTAAGAGAGCCGGAGACAAGTAGACTTATAATAATTATAACTAACCTGCGGCAAGTTGATGAGGTGGTTACGAATCATACAATCGACTGCCTCGAGATTGTAACGCATTTCTTCCCGGCATTCGGTGATGCAGTAAGTTATCTGCTTAGTCGTCCAAACGTGACCGTACACACGGGCGTCTTCTAGTAACTTCAGAGTGCGGAGGTGAATGTCTCGGTAGCGAGTCATCATCTCGATGTGTTCAGTGGTAGTGCCCGGCGGGACTAAGTGACCTTCTAGAAGACCGTCCACAGCCTAAAAGTTAAACATTACCCAAAATACATAATAAGTAAAAAAAATCTAAATGAAATCTTTTCAATCGATTGCAATTAGTAGAACGCGGCTGAACGCAGCTACTAATTATTATTCGATGTTTTGATATTGAAAAACTGTTTAATCGATGACTTCACTGATATGCCAACAACGCTTCCATCATGTTTATTTTACTGAAAGTTTTATTGGTTGATCCAAAAGCTTGCGGGCGAACTCAAGCCAATGCGACCAGATTATACCTGCACGCCGAACATGTAAGTTTTGTTTCAATCAAAATCTTATTGAAACTGTAAATTTTCGAACTAATACGTGATTGACAGTTTCAAAAAGATTTTCATTGAAACCATTGCAACAAAAGTTACATGATCGGCTTGCTGATACTGACTCTAGCAAGAGGATAAGGGTAGAGATGATGATGACTGACCTTTTGCAATAGAGTGCAGCCAGACACATTGTCCCTGTTCCTGCGAGCCAGGATGAGGCATTCCAGGAGCGAGTGCATGTTGGAAGCTTGCACCGCCAACGGCGTCATCCCTATGCAGTTCTGCAGGAATACTTCTGCAGCCGTGCAGAGGGAACTCATCTCATCAGTGCCGTATACCTGCGCCGGGTTCATCACCTGTTGGAGGAATTCACTTTACTTTTAATCCCATAACAATATAAAGGTTTCCAATATCGTAGAATGTAGATTGCGACTTAGATGTACACTCATCAACATTGTCGAGGGATATTCAGCATTTTGTTGATATTTACAAAAACTGAATATAATTTTTTTTGTAACTAGATATCGCAAAAATCTTTATTTTGTGTTTTTAGGGTTCCGTAGCCAAATGGCAAAAACGGAACCCTTATAGATTCGTCATGTCTGTCTGTCTGTCTGTCTGTCTGTCTGTCTGTCTGTCTGTCTGTCTGTCTGTCCGTCCGTATGTCACAGCCATTTTTCTCCGAAACCATAAGAGCTAGACTGATGAAACTTGGTGAGTAGATGTATTCTGTGAACCGCATTAAGAATTTAACATAAAAATAAAAATAAAACTATAAATTTCAGGGGTCCCCATACTTGAAACTGAAACTCAAAAATTTTTTTTTCATCGAACCCATACGTGTGGGGTATCTATGAATAGGTCTTCAAAAATGATGTTGAGGTTTCTAATATCGTTTTTTTCTAAACTTAATAGTTTGCGCGAGAGACACTTCCAAAGTGGAAAAAAGTTGGTCCCCCCCCCTCTAACTTCTAAAGTAAGAGAATGATAATACTAAAAAAAATATATGTTGTACATTACTATGTAAACTTCCAACGATTTTTGGTTTGAATGAGATCTAGTTAGTAGTTTTTTTTTTATACGTCATAAACCGTAAACCGCAATTTACCTTTCGACGAACTACAAGAACCTTATTATGTTACATCAAGTAACATAATATAAAGGTTCTTGTAGTTCGTCGTGCTACGGAACCCTTCATGGGCGAGTCCGACTCGCACTTGGCTGCTTTTTTTTATTAACAGGTTAGCTGTCCCGAAGCAAGTTTCGATCTTCTTTGTACACGTCCTCGTAGTAAATAATGACAGCGAACGCTAGATCGATTGCATTATCTACATCATTGGCCATGAGGCACATATGCCTCATGGACGTACCAGTGCAATCACCCATGAGGCACATGTGCCTCATCGGACAGCTAACCTGTTAGTAATAATAAAATACAACTGTTTGATATTATTTAATAACAAAAATTTAAGTAGGAATGAAATCCTGAAAAATCAGAAAATTGGTTCGGAGTTGAATAGCCCTAGGCCCTAGACAATGATGATGTGTGTAAGTAGGCGCTGATCTTACCTGGCTGTAAGTGAGCGGTATTTGGTCGTGCCCTTGAGGCTTAGGCATAAACAAGCCTGGATCTCTAATCGGCAGGAACCCAGGTATGTTGCAAGCGAACTCTTCGTAGACTGCAATCTGTGGATCACTTGGGCCACCGCCTCGCAGCCTGACTCTCTCAGGCAGTCTCTCAGTCTGGTAGGTGAGGACTATCGGGTCGTAGTAACGGCGACCGTCGGCTCGAGCGAGTTTTCTCATCTCGTAGTCGCCCATAAGCCGTTTGTCTAGCTCGGGCAACGCTTTCTCGACTGCTGTCTTTTGTATGAAAGCACAGGCCAGCTCCATGTTGTCTGTGGCGAGAACAGCCGCAGCTGTTTCTATGATATCCTGGGAAAATTAAGAGTATTGTACAATAAAGTAATCAATTCATTTAGGCGCTATGGTATCAAGTATAAATAGGTAAGTTTTGACAGTCCAAAAAATGCCTCTTCTTTCAAAATTCTGATTCAGAAGGATGTTAGGTATTTTATAAAAATATAGTTACCGGTTGCGGTGTAGCGGGCAGCAATGCCGCAGCGAAGGCCGCCTTCAAGTTCGTACTGATCGTCGTTATAATCTGTTCCCGGCATGTGATCATTGCCATGCCTGCGGTAAGGTTCCGCATCATGTGGTGGGCACATGTACGCATGCGGACCTCATCCGGATCCAGAGCAAAGTCTTTCCGTATGATCTGCTCACACGTAGTCAAAGCATACTTTATTGATCGGTCTACTACTGGGTGTATCCACTCCTGAATGGAACGTTCGATGGCCGGCTTCACAAACTGTTTCAGATGAGGATAGGTTTGGAATAGAAGCAAGTGTTGGTTGTAGGTGACCTTGGCAGCGAATGCTGTTGTGGAGGTTATGTTGACCTCGAGGTAAGTGAATTTGGGTTCTGGGAGTCCGAGGACTGTCATCATGTTGGGGTCATTTTGTGCGGCCATCTGACTGGCTTGGTGCGCGACGGCCATTTCCTCAGCGGTCATCATAGGCGGAGGTGGCATCATCTGCATCTGTGCCGCCGGTATCATCACCGGTCCCACCGGCATCTGACCGGGCACCACTACCGCCGCCTGCTCTACCTGTTTCTTTGGCTGCGACAGTTGGCACACAATTGTCTTAATTTTCTCCCCATTTTTCAGATAAAACGCTGGCTTCACGTCGTTTATGTCTAGTCCCAAATTCTTGCAGAGCACTTCTATTTCGAACTTGAGATTCAGTTTGAGGTCAGGTTCCTGATGGAGCTCTGCCAGCACGCTCATTATAGCCATCGTCCAAGGGTTGGGCGGTCTGAAAACTCGGCTTTTGGCGCTCGATTCAAGTATCTTTGCCACGAAGGGTACAACATACAGAAGCTCCTGTTGACCTTTGTGATAAGCCTCTAAAATCAGCGCTTTCAATTCAATATCGATGAATAGAATAGGCAGGCTCCTTCCAAGTGTAAGCATCCCAAGCCAGTGGCCGAGGTTTTTCAGTAGCGATCGATCGGAAAAGTTTGCTATTCCTTTATCTGAGCGCAGAAGCACTTTTATATTGCGGTAAGTTTCATTAGTAACCATTTTGTTGACATCCCGAACTTTGAGAACGTCGAGGAAGTTAGAATAGAGCGCGTGGAAGTTCAGTTCAATGGAGGCGCGCTTCATGACAAGGTATTGGGAAAGCCAGGGGTAATATTCTTCAGTGACCACTTCCTTGAGTTCTTCGCATTTGGTTTGTAGGTTCAGTTGACTGAGATTGTTGAAGATAAACGCAGTTTTGTCCTGTACGTTTTCAGGAGGCGCGGTTATCTGGTCGTCTTTGTCGGTGGCGGTGAGCAGCGTGTCAATGTTGGTAGCATTAGCGATGGACGGTCGGCTGCCAAGCTGGCCCACTGTCGTCATCTTTGATATCACGGAGATCGTTGGCTGGCAGACGGCAGCCCTGGGGATAAATTCACTGAACATTAATTTAATAAGCATTTTGTTCTAGCAATAACGATTATTTTAATCAGAGTACATATACAGAAAATACTGACTTGTATTGTGAGCCGGCGGTGACAGTGACCACGGTGTTCGTAGTGAGCATAGCGGCTAGTGTGGAGGGCAGCACAGGCCCGGACGGCTTGTTGGGCGGCTCCTGGCTCGAGAGACCGAACTCCACGTACTCGCACAGGTGCGGCGGGAAGTCGTTGAAGTACGGGATTGCCCTCACATGTTCACAATACTTGTGGTAATCCTTCAAACGAGTTTTGAATCGATCCAATGCTGCTATACCAAAGTAGTACATCTTGCTTCCTTCCCCTTTTTTGAGGGCATCTAATACGAAACGCAACGCCAAACCTAGCGAGACATAACTGGGTACCAGTCCTCTTTCAATGATACCTCCGAACAACTGCGCGGTGATGTGAAGCTCCTTGTCCGGATACTGCGGGAAGAACTTGTATTCTTCGAATAGGTTTCGCAGCATGCAAGCGAACACTTCACGCTCGCGCTTGTCCTGCGAGCTCTGGAACTTCTTCAACATCTCCAGCACCTCATCGATGGAAAGCGTCGGGTGAGGCGGATGGTTGTAGATGCGCTGGAAATAGCCATTGGCCTCGTCTTCGACTTCCTTCGACACGGTGAGGATGATGTCCGTGTACTGCAGGGAGGGGTCCTGCATTCGCGGCTTATCCATCATCGGCGCAGGCGCCATGCGAGGCATGCCCATGGCCAGGTTCGGATTATGTATCGGCATCATTGGAAAAGGGCTGTGCGGCGGGGCGGCCATCATGCGCGACGGCGAGCCCGGTGCTGTCACCAGCTGTCCGAGCGTGCCTGGCATGGCGAACGCCGTGTTCGCCGGAGCACCTAGAGTCATGCCCGCTACGCCCGGCGTCAGCGTGCCCAGGGGGTCCATGTGGGGAGCAAACAGTTGTGCGCCTATCCCCGCGTGCGGGAACGGCGTCTCCAAAATGCGCGTGTGCGGACGCACTATGCCGGGGTTCATGTTCGGCGGGCGAGGCTTCGCCATTAGCAGCGTCTGACAGTTTGCAACGACGACGTAGATAGCTTCTTGCAGCTCTTGCTGCACGTTGGTTATGCACATCTGCAGGCAGTTGAGCATGGTGCCAATGGTCTCGTGCGGTAGCTGCGAAGCCTTGGGCAGCTGGTCGTCCGCCGGCTTACCCAGCACCTGCGGGCAACGCCGCTGCAGGAACTTTACCATGGCTGCGACGAACGTTTCGCCATGGTCACGGATCTTGTCCGTAAGCCACTTGTCAAGTTTGAGATATTCCCGACGCGACGCAAGGCACGCCAGATCAATGACGAAGGGAAAGGATTGCATGTTCAGCAATAGCGATAGTGCCTTCAGGTCCTGTGCGACGTCCAGGATGCGCGATAGCTTGGACTGGTCACACTCACCGCGAAGATACCATTCGGCCATTGCGTGCATCACGATTGGCTTGACGTTGGGCGACTGCGTGTGCCACGCCTGGTGCAGAATGATGGCGGAGTTGGGATGGTTGCCAAGGAAGTGCGGGATGAGCGTGGTAACGAGCTCCTGGCGGACGGCGGTGATGGGCGGCGCGATCTGCAGCAGCGTGAGCATCAGCACGTCGGGGCAGTGCTGCAGCGGCGCCTTCAGCAGCTCGTGAGCCTGCACGTAGTATCCACGCTCGGACGCATACAGCAGCAGCTCCACCAGGTACAGGCAGCGCCACGTGCCCACCTCCTTGTTGTCACTCTCGGGCGGCGACTTCAGCACTTCGATCGACACCGGGTGGAACGGGTGATCTGCGAAACTGAACACGTCCGGGTACTTCAGGATGTTGCTCACTAGACTCATCTGTCCGTCCAGGTTCGTCCAACGCCGACACAAGTATTCCACCGGGAATATGGTAGAGGGGTACCCAGCACCCTGCAGGCCCAGTCGCAATATGGTGAACAGCAGATTTAGTGCGTTTCTGTCGGGTACTATAAATTCGGGGTGGTCGAGTTGAAGTATCACTTCTTTCCAGTTCAGGTTAGAGGCCATTTCTTTGAGGGTCTGCACGAAGACATCTGCGTTCCATTCGCCCATTCCGTGGGCGGCACCTTCTTTTTTAGGATCGTGTGAGATCCAGAAGGTACCGGGTGTTTGGATCTGTGGTCCCTCCGGGAAGTTGCTGGTCTGATATCGGATCATCATTGATAACGTGCGAGCAACGTCAATAGCGGTGGGTTCGCGGGCTCCGAAATTGAGCATGTTTGTTTTGCATTCCTCAACTGAATTAGTAAATGCGTATCCGATGTCGCGGATGATGTCCGCGAGGGAATGGTCCATCATGGCGGCGGCCATGTCGTCGGGAGCGGTCATCTCTTCGAGCGGAGTGCGCGTGTCGTCAGGATAGAGCTGCGGCGCGAGAACGATAGGTACCAGTTCGCGCGGGATGTCAGTCCTCAGCCGGTTCACGAACAACTCTCTAGTGACGGGGGCGAGTTTATTGCTCTCATGAGAGAGGTTTGTAAGAAGAACCTGCAAAACTTCAGGGCTGCATTCCTGAAGCCCAGCACGCTCTGGCTGCTGACCGCGTTCTGACAACAAAAAATTAAGTAGTTAAATATAACTCATTCACAAAATTACTATATAATAAATGATAAATAAAATAAGTGATACCTGCGTCGAGATAGCACTGGACCAGATCGAGAAATCTTTTCTTGAGGTGTTGCTTGGCGGATGCAACTATTTCCGGCTTGGACGAGGATTTCCGCAACGTCAGCGAGAATATCACATCTTCCGCAGTTGTTAACTTCAGCAATCTCGAAATACGGTGGATTAATGTGTTTGTAGGCTTCAAGATCTGAAATATTATAAAATATGAATACCTATAGCAAGGTCAGTTAAATACACAATTATCATCATATTTATTATTTTTTTCATCACACAAGATAATGATATACCTAGAAAAATATAGAAAATATTGTGTTGTGTGTTGTGTTTCTGTGTAAACTCTAAAGAAGAAGACAGTAAAATGCCTACCGACTGGAAGCTTGCTAGGTGCCAATATTTAGTCAGGACCTTTGGGCCATAGAACAGGAATATATTTTTTTTTTTATATGTAAATGATTGACAAACTGGCTTACGGCCCACCTGATGGTAAGCGGTCACCGTTGCCCATAGACACCAATAACACCAAGGGTGCTGTCGTTGCGTTGCCTACCCTGAAGGAACTTCTTTACATTTTTCTTAAACCTATTCATTATTCATGTTATAGCTGAGGGGAAAGACCTCTGGCGGCAGCCAAAGAAATCTAAATAAAATTTTATTATAAGTTTGTCAGACCTATTAGACATCAACAAAATATAGTTAACTAAAAACAATTCATCTTCACTTTTAGATTTGCATGTTTATGCAAAAACTAAAAGTGATGTTAAAAATGATATAAAACCCCACGATTATAACCGTTTTATTTTGTCAACAAATGATTAATTGCTCTTTTTTCCTAACTAGTTAATTATACAATCTAGATTTGATTTTTGATGTGTAAGGCTTTCACTGGGTCGAAATGTCGTGATATGATCCACGCTGGCCTCAGCAGAATATTAGCGCTGTGCATGGCGCCATGCCGAACCATTTATGCTGAGCAGAGCCCTTTCCACCACTACACAGTAGAACTTAGCTTATTTCTTTTGTGCTTAGTTTTAGATGTATTTTTTCCTTTGAATTATTTTTATTGTGGGTTGATTTACTTTTTAGGGTTCCGTAGCCAAATGGCAAAAACGGAACCCTTATAGATTCGTCATGTCTGTCTGTCTGTCCGTCCGTATGTCATGGCCATTTTTCTCCGAAACTATAAGAGCTAGACTGATGAAACTTGGCGAGTAGATGTATTCTGTGAACCGCATTAAGATTTTTACACAGAAGTAGAAAAAACACAAAAAATTGGGGGGGTCCCCATACTTAAAACTGAAACTCAAAATTTTTTTTTCATCAAACCCATACGTGTGGGGTCTATGAATAGGTCTTAAAAATGATGTTGAGGTTTCTTATATTGTTTTTTTCTAAACTTAATAGTTTACGCGAGAGATACTCCCAAAGTGGTAAAAAGTTGGTCCCCCCCCCTCTAACTTCTAAAATAAGAGAATGATAAAACTAAAAAAAATATATGATGTACATTACTATGCAAACTTTCAACGATATTTGGTTTGAACTAGATCTAGTGAGTAGTTTTTTTTTATACGTCATAAATCGTAAACTGCAATTTACCTTTCGACGAACTACAAGAACACATATATTATGTTACTTGTTGCTACGGAACCCTTCATGGGCGAGTCCGACTCGCACTTGGCCACTTTTTTCTATTCTATTCATAATAAAGATGGACAATACAAATTATTTGATAATGAATTTCAAGGACAGTAAACATTTAATAAAATTGCACTAAAATGGTTTCATTGAAATTGGGTGTAATGTACCTTATCTGGATTTGAGACATTCGATGATGCAAACGTTACGTATTTGGGGTTCGGTATCGCGAACCCGGGTTTTGCATGGAGACGCGATAAGCGCCTCTTGCTGACTCCATACAACACCCGGGCTATATTTGGTTTTCGAAATTATACTGGAGGTTTTAGTTCACAAAGGTTCTAACATTAAGCGATACGCTATCAGAAAAACCACGCGTCAGCGACGCGTGTTTGAAACTACTCCACTCATAATACGCAAAATTTGTATGTAGGTACTACAAATTTTGCTGTTACATTATTTTCCTAATAGGAGCTAACATCACAAATACGAGCTGCAGCTGTAATTAACACGTTGACAAACTAAGTTAGTTTAAACTTCAAACAATGCAACAACAGAGAGAGATTCGACTGCTTTTGTGTGCTGTTCAAAATTTAATTAACACGTACAACTCTGCTCTCCGTAGGGCATTTCCCAACAAGATGGCTGTTCGAATCGAGTCAGTAATTAAAATAAATTATTGCTACTCAACATCTTAGTACAAATAACAGTTAATTAGCAGGCCATAATCCCTGTCGCTAAAAAGTATCAACGCAAAGGCTAATCTGTGGTAAGCCCAATAAGCCACAACTTTGAGAAAAACATAAAAAATACATTGTAAGCCCCCAAGAGCTCGTAAAATAAATATAAAATTCCCTCGTCGTCCTGCTAAATTAACTCTAGAAATCCGACGAATAGCACTCATTTTCCGAACCAGCAAGAAACTTCAGTTGATGCAAATTCTAACTAAGTACGTAGAGCCTAGACTAGAGAAGAGATATATAACGCTTGACGAGTCAAATTTCTCGTTAGCTACGAGAATCTCCATTAAAGTTAGCTTCAGAGCGGCTGCGACTTGTGTTCGTTATGAAAACCTTGCACACGAGTTTAGTATTTGACTAAAATATTACCAATTTATAGAATAAGACCGTAAGGGTTTCTTGTTTGACGTCAAAACCATAAAAATGGAACGAGCGAAGTGGAAGTTTGTTTTTCTGTTGTTAATTAAAGGTTTTCTGTAAGACTCGTTTCTAGAAATTGCTATCCTCCAATGATTTTGTAGATTTAAACTTCGTAACTATATATATGTATTATAAAATCATATTCAGTTTGGAATAGAAACACTGGACCAAAATAATAGTAATTTTTATACAAGTAACATTGCGACGAACTAGCTAGCAAAATAATGCTTGTTGTAAACTTAAGGTAAATCTGCTGCCAAAGTGATAGACGTTCGTCTGAGCTCTGTAAACTGACCACCGCAGTAGGTTAATGAGTTTCCTATGTAAATTGAGTCTTCACGCTGAACTGAAAGACCTAAGCTAGATTGCCGTAGCGCTAGAGGAGTTCATCTATTTGGTATGCAAGTAGGGTAAATCCGACCGTTTGCCAAACTTTGAATAGCCGTTATATTAGCCGGTGAAAATTGAATAACGATCGCTCAATCTAACTCTCAGGTTGTTATTTTATCGGTAAAGTTTTAATTATATTGTAAACTTTAATATACCGAAACACTGAACAATAATTTACTAGAAAGCATAATGCATAAAACAATAATTTTATACTAAAGTTTTTACTTCCCAATTAAATCATGTCATAATGTCTGATGAAAAGATGTAAAAAAAATATCATAGCTGCTGTTGTAGTTGTCATTCACTTTTCATTCACGCGAAAATGTTTTTGGTTTCATTCTATAATTCAACAAGCAGAGCGTACCTTTGAAAAGTTCTACGAAAAGCTGTTTTGCTTTTTGTTTCGCTTCAATAGTATATTTTTTGTAATAAGGGTCATTAAAAATAATGGTAGGAAAAGAATCAATAGACAACAAGCATACGGTGCTTTTTGCCTATTCTTCTAGGCTTGGTTGCGTGCATGTGGCACCTAGATCACCTACCGATGTTTCTAATTAATCTCTGTGATTTAACTGCATAAAAGGCTTTTTGCCTTTGACTTTGTGTGAAAGGGGCTTTAGCGTTCGTTATTCGTAGGCAGCTTTTTGAGCTTCAAGCTTTTGACGCGCGGCGCTTAATTTTTCAACGCAAGATTTTTTCAGAACCTTGACACGAAACCTCGTACGGTCAGTAATGAGGCCTTGCAAATATTTTTTGAAAAATCAGCTTCCATTAAAAGTAATAATTATTATTATGCGCGTCTATTCCATGAGACAGTAATGATTCAACTGCCAGCAAATCTTAGCAGTTTTAACTATTTTACGTCTTCCGACGTTCATAGCAAGTAATGTATTCAAATGTGTTATGATTCTTCTAAATATTCACAAAAGTAAGACGTAGAATAGAAAGACTAGAAGAATATTACATACTCAGAGAGTAAATAATGGAAGATGACGCGCGTGCTTTGTTGCAAGAAGGTCCTAGGTAGGCCTAGTATCAACTTACGTACGACGTATTAGTACGTCGTTCGATGGAAAAAAAATTGTGTAAGCCAGTAGCATTACGCTTGCAAAGGTTGGAAAAGTAAAAAAAAATATCTCAACCCCAAAAAAGAAACTAACCGGATAAACCAAGAAAAATGCACAGGGAGTTTAATATAATAAAGGCCTATTTACAACCAATAAAAACTCCAGAAAAATCTAAGACTGTCTTGTGTAGAGCAACATTTTTTAAACGAAGAGTATTTGCTGCAATTTTAGTCTCTAAGGGTGTTATTAATAATCCTGGCGTAGCGTTGGACTAGTTAATCCGTGTTTTGTCACATTTGCTCGAGTTGACAATTGCATGTCAATGCAAGAGACAAAACACGGATTAACTAGTCCAACGCTACGCCAGGATTATTAATAACACCCTTATAGTATTCAAGTTTTCAGCTACATGAGTGTTGTTAATAACTAATGTTCAATTTTCATATTTGCCATTTATACAATCGTGTTGACCTGTGAAAATAACATGCTGACCAATCAATAATAACCAGCCAACTTCAGATTTCAGATAAAAAAAAACAGTATCCAGTTTTAGATCTGTGGCACAGGTTTCGAGTAGATCATACTTCTGGTTTATTATTATCGCCACTGTTTTCGCTACTCACCCTGCAGGTAAGTTGCCAGCCCAATTACCCCGTCACTGTTGTATAGTTATGCTCGGGTCGGTTCACAACACAAGTGGACTTAAATTGGCTTGGACTGCCGATCCTAAAACGTGCGCGCGGTACGAGAACGCGACGCGAAGTGCGGTGCGGGGCAGCCAGCTAGACGGCTTGGGAGAAATCCGATCAGCCAACCCTTCCTCCCTCACCCTACGGACTACCAATAATCTGTTTTTTGAATCCCCGATTATCGATTTATTACTTGTTTCCTAAAATAGATATACAATACGCCCTCTGCTGACGGGTGTCCTGCATTTGCCCTGATGTCCATTCTACATTAAAATTAGAATGACATGTATTGATTAATATGCCCACACAATCTGTGATGACGTCAATTAATAGTATAACATGCACGTTTGTAATGCAAAAGAGAGCAATTCGGGCCATAGTGCGCATTTCACAGAGGGAATCCTGGAAATACCAAGCACTTTAAAAGATTAAATATGTTGACAATAATTTTAAGCCTATACATTTTGGTACTTCTGATTGATATAGAAAAAAAGCGGCCAAGTGCGAGTCGGACTCGCCCATGAAGGGTTCCGCAGCAACAAGTAACATAATTATAAAAGTTCTTGTAGTTCGACGCAAGGTAAATTGTGGTTTAAGAATTATGACGTATAAAAAACAACTACTCGCTAGGCCCTATACTTATAAACGCAATTTAAATTTAATCATTGCTTAAAGTTGCATTGGAAGTTTGCATAGTAATGTACATGTAAGCTCTAAAACTGTTTAACTTACTTCCTACCGACTTGAAGGACAATGTTAGTCTCAACATGTTGAAATCAATGCTTACAAGGCTATTGTTGAAAGGGTATTTACAAGACGTAAAGATCTTGATGAACGTTTCAAAGCATGGCTCTCGATCTTGGAGGAATTAGAAATGGAGATGTCAAAATAGGGCTTTCCCCTCTGCTGGTCATCTACCGATCTCGATCATATCCTTTTAATAAAACTGTTTCACTCGCAACCGCAGCCATTGTGTGTCGTTTCATGTCGCGAAGTGGAACTCCGTGAAAATGGTGAATTGCATGGTAGTTTCTTGTAAAAGCCGATCAGAGACATCAAACTTCCGGGAACATGGTATTTCCTACCACAAGTGAGTATTATTTTGTCAATTGTGTTTGTAATTTTGTAGAATTTTAGTCCAAAAGAAATACCGGTTGCGACAGATTAGCGACAGTATTACGACACCATTGTCAAAGATTACACCTTGGTAGAACGCATAGTGTTGGGAAAAGTTGAATGAAATTGATGAATGAATGAATGATAAAATAAACGTTAAATTATTATCACATAATGTGTTGTCCAATTACATATTTAGTGCTTTTTAACCCCCGACGTAAAAACGACGGGATGTTATGAGTTTGCGGTGTGTGTGTGTCTGTCTGTCTCATCGTAGTTCCCGAACGAATCAACCGATTTTAATTTAGTTTTTTGTTTGTTTGAAAGGTGATTAGTCGGGAGTGTTCTTAGCTATGTTTGATGAAAATCGGCCCAAGATTTTTTAGTTTATTATTAATATTTCAGTTATTCTACAGTTTTCCTAATTTTTATATAGTTGGCCGTAAATAAGGACCAATGTTAAAGCCTATTACAGCTATAATATAAATATAATATATTTTATTTCAGACAACTATAAAATGTACATTACAAAAATGAAACACCTTAGGTCCATAGTTACCTTAGAGACTAACATACATAAAATAAAATAAAATTACTTATTAGATCTTAAATCTTAGGGGCTTTTTTCGTGAGCGCACCCCTAAAGCGACGATAGACGACTCCTGGCGGCCAGAAATCCGAATTGAGAAACATGTCCCCATGCTTCGCAGGCACCTGGAGCACGTACGATTTAAAGGCCGTGTCTATTTCTGTGTACATTTATTTTTTACCCAAGCTGAGCAGACCTTGTAAGATGGGTGGGAACCAGATAGCTCATAATTTTTTTTTATAAATACTTGGTATACAATATAACACCCAGTCAGAGAAAAAACATCTGCGTTCACCACACAAATATTTGTTCTCGGTGGGAATCGAACCAACGCCTCCAGCGCAGAAGGCAGAACTACAAACTTCGCTGTGATGTGAAGGCTGGCGATATAATGTGATTTCACTTTATATATTTTTTTCAATTATTCAGTAAAAGACTAAACTTATGTGTACTATGCTATAACATGTTAAGAACTATTGATTCAAACTTATAACCATTAATAAAACATAACAACTAAATTCAGTTCTTTTATTTTCCGACTGTTACAAAATGTGAAACCTGTTGTGCATAACTTATTTAAATTACCTGTACTCCGTACCTAAAAAGCCATTTCATTCATTATTTTATTCATCGTTCAATTTACCGGTCTTACTGAATGCCCATCACTAGAGATTATCTTAATGTGAGTCTTGACACTGCGTAACTACGTTATATTTTTTATCTGTGTGCAAATTTTAAGATCGTGTGCGAGATTGTCAATGTGTGTGATTACATGAACAGGATTTTGCTATGCGCGTGTGCCATGCGTGTTTACCTCGTCCCCCGTCAATTTCGGCAGAAAATATTGTTCGTGGATTTAAACGTTGACGCCTCCATTTCTAATTCCTCCAAGCTCTCGATACCTAACTCTAAAACTTTTTAACTTGCTTCCTACCGACTTGAAGGACAATGTTAGTCTCAACATGTTGAAATCAATGCTTACAAGGCTATTGTTGAAAGGGTATTTACAAGACGTAAAGATCTTGATGAACGTTTCAAAGCATGGCTCTCGATACCAAACTCTAAAACTTCTTAACTTGCTTCCTACCGACTTGAAGGACAATGTTAGTCTCAACATGTTGAAATCAATGCTTACAAGGCTATTGTTGAAAGGGTATTTACAAGACGTAAAGATCTTGATGAACGTTTCAAAGCATGGCTCTCGATACCTAACTCTAAAACTTTTTAACTTGCTTCCTACCGACTTGAAGGACAATGTTAGTCTCAACATGTTGAAATCAATGCTTACAAGGCTATTGTTGAAAGGGTATTTACAAGACGTAAATATCTTGATGAACGTTTCAAAGCATGGCTCTCGATACCAAACTCTAAAGCTTTTTAACTTGCTTCCTACCGACTTTTGTCGGATTACCGGCGATGGTCGAGTCGAGACGTAAAAATGAGTAAAGTATGTATCATACTCACTAAGATTATGTTGTTTCTTAGAAAATCGACAAGTCTTCAAACCGCTTTTTATTAATGTATGCACAATATAATTGAAATAGGACATGTAGGTAGGTACTCCAAATAAGAAAAAATATTTATAGAAAAGAAAATGCAACTAAAAGCTAACTCTAAGAAAAATTATTTATAGAAATGAAAATGCAACTAAAAGCTAACTATAAGAAAAAATATTAATAGAAACGTCTTTTCCACCTACGCCGTTTCCGCTCAATAATAAGTTCAGAGTAAAGTATTTCTAGATATCTTCGCTATCTTCGCTTCGATAAGTTTGTCGGTAAAGTTTCAGTGTTTATTTAAGTACAACATGTTTAAATTTCAAGCGTTAGTTCATAGCTCGGCGAGGACGAAACTAAGTATTACTGGCACTTAGAATCTTAAATTCTTTTGAAAACACAACACATAAATCTGTTTTAAAGACGTAATGTAATATAAAATACGATTTTTTTAAGCAATGATGATATAACAACAAACACACAGATTATGACAATGTTCGTGAAATGTTGATTTCACAATAGGGACCTAGAATAAATAGAACCAACCTTCTGAAGAGTGCGCGATGGTTGGTCAACCGTTCGACAGAGGACTGTCGCCTTGGCCGGATGACTGAGTAGGTTCGTGATTCGCGTCGCCAGTAGCGACGCATACAAGTTGTTAGTGAGGGATGTTGAGCTAGAGTTTCGGTCAGAGTCCCAAGCTAGCTTCCCCGCCTCTGTGAAGAGTAGCCTCAGTAGGTAGTTTTCAGCTTCCAACCCATAGAGGTTAACTATCTGTAACAATTTAAAACATCACTTGACGTAACAGAAAAAAAAATACTGACATAGGCATTGCCGATGCTCCCTCTCTCTGCTGTAGTGGATAGGTATTTGTATGGTCAGCAGATTTTCAACTTTGAACTACTTTAGTGCACGTATGAAACGGAGCAGCGCAGCGTAGCGATAAAAGAATAATGCGACGTGTACTGATTTTTTTACAACAACGAGCCTAAGCAATTAGTGTCGACGAGAGTTTACCGTTCTTTTGTGGTTGAAGCATAATATCAAGAGTGACATTAGTATTGTGCGTGCAAGTCAGACATACCCACACCAGCATTCATCATAATTGCGATTGTAGCTTATAATATCTACCTAATTAATCTGATCAAAATGGGTGAGCCAAATTTCATAGAATTGAGTAAAACAAGTATCTCGGGTATAGTTATTTAGTACATACCTAAATATGTAGATAGGACCAAGTAGCTTTAAAACGAAAATAAGCGATTGAGCTGAATTCTGACGGATCTGAGATCCGTCACGTTCATTTATCGTCAGTAAAACGACTTTATAGTCAACCGATTTTTTGGTATCGTAACTTTTGTTGCAATCAAAACATATTTACATCTGTCAGTTTTGACATTATTTTGAGCTTCGATAGCAATAAACACCGAATTGAAACGAAACTTATCTTTGAAGAACGATTGCAACAAGATTGAATATTGACGTAATGAACATGAGAAAGCAAATATAGTAACTTACCCCCGAATACTGAAACGCAACTCAGATTTAAGCACGTCTCAAGCGACGAATATTAAAAACTGTCAAATATTCGTCGCTTGAGACGTGCTTAAATCTGAGTTGCGTTTCAGTATTCGGGGGTTAGCTTTGTAAAACTAGTATGGAAACAGATAGATGGTTTTCGAAAAATGATGGCAACACGCAATATGTGATTGCTGTTCCTTGTTAATATTTTGTTAGTTTCAAACTTTTGATTGCAATTGAATAAAACAATCGCCCAGCAGGTCCCAGACAATCAGGGTTATTTGCAGAGACAAAGTAACCTAGTATTATAACATATACGCACCGTCTACGCGTCTGTAAATTCAGCCTATCACCTTTAGTGCTTGTACGTAACCAAGTTTCGTAACCAGGTACGAAGAAGGAATTTTAATGGGGGTGTGCATGAAGAAAGTGTATGAACTATGTCAAAAACACGTCATTAAATTCTTAGTTCATAACCCGGCTATGAACAAAGAATAGAATGTATTTTTTTTTAGATAATGAGTTTCTTTGTTTGTAACTCTACGGAACGACTGGATCAATACCAACATTATTTCACCATTTAAGATGGACCAGGGACATTATCCCTGGGTGTATAGTAAGTAGGTGCAAAATACAAAGTTTTTCGAATTTTTCTGCCCGTGCGAAGCCGGGGCAGGGCGCTAGTTAAATCTTAAGAAGGTAACCAGTTCTTTACTTAGAATAAAAATATTGCATCTCTTGAATTTACTGCACGATGCATGGGCATTAGGCCTTAGCAACGCGAAGGGTGGACGTGTCTATTTGATTCTAGTCAAATCTGTAGAGCGTATAGTTTAACTAGATAGGTTAGTTGATCAGCAAGCGCGACAACAGCGGGGTGACGCAGTAGGTACTGTACAACGCGAATCTACAGGATATGACCCAATTACTTTCACCTTGACACAACGCCGAGTTCATGAAGAAATCACTTGTATTACTTGGGTTTATCAATGTAGTTAATTCATGAGGCGCCGCACTAGGAAAACGTTCGTAACATTATGATTCGCGACATGTTCTGTGGGTAGCTAGTTTGATTAGATCTATGGTGGGTAGTGTACGTAACCGTCGAAGAACAATAATTGCCAAACAGAATCTCGAACCGTGAACCTAGATATGCTAGAAATATACACAGGTGGTCTCAACTTATCACTAAACTTCTGTAGTTTAGTGATAAGTTGTTAAGTTTATATTGTAAGTGTGAGTTTTGCTTCGCAAATAAATAATTTTTCTTTTTCTTTTCAAATATTGAATAATAGAGATAACTCGACCCAGATTTTTCCAAATTTGTATTGCCCCATTGATACATATCTTCACAAATTATAAAAAGCTAACACTAATTCGATAGATCTCTAGCTGGTTTTGATAAGGTCAATCATTTTTTTTGTTAGGTAATTTAAATCTCATTAATAATTTTCAAACAAGGCAATATTATGCTAGATGCGGCAGTACCTTAGCACAAACTTCAGTTTCAAATTATTAAAGCTTCACAGCGTAGTACAATTTTAATTACGCATTTAAAGAAATGAAATTAAAATGCTTCCCTTTCACAGCTTCATAGTCAGTAATTGGTTTCACCAAAAGCAGTAGGGTTGGCTTTTATGGCAAAATGGCGAGTGTGGGTGTAGCTTAGGCAATCATTAGTGGGCACATGGCGCATACGTACAAACGTGTGTTATATCAGCTATTATTATTTTGTTAAAAATAATCATGCAGGAAAAAATTGTTTTGAAAATAGTGGACCGCGCGACCGAAGCGTCTCTGCTTCAACCACTGGCAAATTTTACTTTCGTCTGTCTGTAAGGTCAAATTTTTAACCCATCTAGATGTAACTTTTATTTACCATAGGTGTAGTTTCTGGGGAAAATCGTCACCGACGAGGACTGTGTTTCCAGACTTTAAACTATACTACGAAATTCTGTGTTCTCGCAATACACACTGCGCTAACACACAGATGTCATTGTCTAAATGGGGTCATTGACCAGGTGACCATGAAACAAACAGTGATATGAACGAATTAATTATTATCTTGCATAAGCCTTGCGCACATCTAAGCGATATGCGGAGGCGATCAGTGAAACTGTTATAATATGACAGCATGCTGAGATATTTTTTAATACATATCTGTCAAAAGATAACCACTGCTTAAACTGTTACCATCTCTTACCACTGGATAATAACAAACTGTGACAGGGCTAGCTTTAAGTAATGATTAAATTTAAAAAAGTTTATAAGTATGATGGCTGTATAGGTATGTGAAGACGTACATATAAAGGGCTTCACACACAGCAGCTATAATGTATATTAATGTACATTACATCCCGGGATGTATAGCATTAAATTATCTTAATGTATCACACACACAACAGGTAATGTAATGTATCTTTCCCTTCATTTCACAACTTTTTGAACATCCTTTTCGAAGAGAGATATATGGAAATGTATTGAGATGTATTAAGATGTATCGAAATATAAATGTATATTTTCGTATCGCTCTGTATTTTAAGATTCGAAGATGTAAAAATATACATTATAGCTGTCGTGTGTGGTCTCCTGGCGATTTCTATAGAAAGATCTGATCGGCGTCTGTCTTTCCGAGCACCTACAAATTGGATGTTTTCAAGACAAGAGTGAATAGGTATCTTCTAGGTAAGCGTGCTACATCGTCGACTGCATCATCACTTAACAGCAGGTGAGATAGCGGTCAAACGCAAACCTATAAATTGTAAAAAAAAAAAAAAAGATGTAATGAGATGTATCGTGCTATAATGTGCATCTTTACATTATAGCTGCTGTGTGTGAAGCCCTTTAGAACATGAAGTTATCAGTAAACCTATCAGAAAATAACTTATCTTGATTTCTCAGTATCTTTATTTATTTGATGTTACGCTGTTATTAGCAATTTCAATCTAGCTTAAAGTTTTTTATTTATAAGTAAATCTCGCGTGACCTTGTTCGCGTGAATATTCGCTATTTCGACCGAGTTTCTAAGAAGTGTGCCTTTCTGATCTCTAGGCACTGTTGTTTCCGAAGGTGCCGTGAGCGAGGGCGTGGAATTCTAGAACGAAACTGTTCTTGAGGCGATCCATAAGATGCAAAAATAAGATCGCTAAGACCTTACCTATTCCTCGACGAGAACATTTTAGTATATACTATAGATACAAGCAGAATTAAATAATAACCAATTATGTAGGTAATACCTAATTAGTTATTCTTTAATTCTGCTAGTGATTGCACTTTACAAAGCCAATTTCATATTGAGGTAAAGAAAAATTTAACCGAAACAATGTCGTCACTATCAATGTGTTTGCTCGCGAAATGAATAACAAGGTTGTAATTGTAAACGTAGGCAGATTAAAGTTGAATCACCTCCACCAAAGACGACCAACTCGTAGGTAGGTTTATGATCATAAAAGTGAGAAAATAGATTCGGCTCACTGGATTTGCTTGGCGCCGGATTGGACAGTCCGGCGCGGCGCAGCGTGCTAAGACATTTACCCGCTGGGTGAACGTGAATTGATTAGATAGATAAATAATTATAAGTTTAAAAAACTTGAGAAACCGACTTCATTGCCAAACGGCTAAACCGATTTTAATGAATTTTGTTTGGGACAATCTGGACGTAAGAATAACCTTCAAAATAAAAAAAAAATTTTCAAAATCGGTTCATAAATGACAGAGGCATGCAGGTACAAACATTAAAAAATAATTTAAAAAAAAATGGCAGCACCGATTTTATTAAAATTAAAATGGGACCAATCTGGAAGCAGTACCTTTCAGATAAAAAAATATTTTTTCTAATCGGCTCACAAATCATGAAGTTATGCGGTAACAAACATAAAAAAAAAAAAAAATATATATAACCGAATTGAGAACCTCCTCCTTTTTGATTGGAAGTCGGTTAATAAATAGGCTCCTAAAACTATTATCTCAGAGTAGGTATGCGTGGAAGACCACAGATTTCCAGTTAGCTACGGATAAGGGCGTTATTACGACAAATTATCTCTTTCAAGTATCGTAGGTTCGTAAGATTCATAAAACATAGTGTTTTTTTTTTAACTAGCTGATGGAAAAAGCATATTGCTCATCTGATGTTAAGTGGTAACCATCGCCTACAACAAAGCATTACCATTCTCCCTATTAAAAGCTTATTGTAGTCACTGAAAACAGGGAAAAAACCCCTCTATATCACTGTTTTGATGTTTGAATTTAGAACACACCGATAATGTCGGCCTCCATGTCAATCCATACAACCTCCTTGCGCAAAAAATGTTCTAGATTTGATTGGTCAACATTTTGGACAAGGAGATTATAATCATCTTTTGGCATTAGAATAAAAACTGTTTTGTGTTTTTTGTTGTCATTACTTTGGTAAATTGGTGCTACATATTTTGAATACTGTACTGTTACGGCGAAAACTATCCATTGAATATAGCTAGAACCTACTACTATTAGAAGTTTATATACCTAATAATACTCACATAAGAGTAGTATAACCAAAGTCTATAGTTTCTATAGTCCATTTTGGTTATATCTTTCTTTTTATCATAGTCATGGTATAAGCAACTCGCGTCGGATTCTAATCACCATGGATCACTCCCTACAGTCGTGATTCAGTCGTTACATTTATTTGCTCAAGATTCATCTATGGCCCTCCCTTTTAATCAGTCTTTTATTCACTTGTTGCATAGGTAATATACTATTCTGCTTTTCTGCGTGTGGACAATGGAAGGTGTACTTATTATGTAATTTTTAAGTTTTTTAGTGATTTGAAAGAAGTTGCACATACCTAGTCAACAACCACCAGTTGGTGCTTTAAAATAATAATTTCTATGTAGGTATGACAGAATAGGGCGAGTAGCCAAGTCCCGGTTTAGTTACGCTAAAGAAAAACGTGATGTTTTTAAGATGGTGACCGCGGAGAATCTACTAAAAACTGACGCCAAGGTCGGAAAACTATTCTACATGGTGAATTAAGGTAATTTTTTGATCTTTTAATTGTCTGCGCCACGTCATTATCTACCAGTTTACAGAGAACATGACTTCACTGATCTAATAAAACTTCTATTACATGGCGATACTAGTATCTAAACACGTGACTGGATCTCCAAACTGGGGTTCAACCCTGAACATTAAAGCTCACATAGGTACTTTCATGTTTATAAAATGAACCAAACAACCTTAACTCCTCTTCTGTGTAACTCACCGACATGGACGAGTTTACTGATCCTCAGATGCAGAAATTCTATTAAGTCTACACATAAGGACATCACAAAGTTTTTTTTAAGCCAAGCGGGAAAGTTGGCAAGTTTTATCATCCGCACTTGATGTGCGGGCAGGTTTTTTCCGCAAGTAGGCCGCTAGTGGGCCCTTTTTGCGTGACCCATGACACGTGTTGCTCGAACTTTTTGAGGTTCTACAACACGCCGGTTTCCTCACGATGTCTTCCTTCACCATTCTGAGAGTACTGGCATAGTGCACATAACTTTTTAGACAGAAAAACTCATTGGTACACGAGTGGATTTGTACCCACGACCTTCGGATCGGAAGGCGGGACCACTACCACTAGACCATCAGTGCTCTCTAAGCCAAGCGGGATTTGAACCTGCAATTTTTCCCTGCACTGTCCGCTGCGCCATCGGATACTAATCACATCCAGAGTTACTCTGTCAAAAAAATTATGTGCACTATACCAACACCTACTCTCAAAACGGTGAAAGAAACATTCATGAGGAAGCCGGCGTAGAACCTAAAAAAGTTCGAGCAACACGTTTCGAGCGTCACGCAAAAAGGGCCCGCCAGCGGCCTACTTGCGGAAACCAGTCTGCACACCAAGTGCGGATGATGAATTTGCCATGACTGACGGTAGATTTGCCAAACGGCATAATTCAGGTCTCATTGAATCAACTTGTTGTATTTCTTTGAGAGATCCTATTTCAATTGATTGGGATAGTTAGAGTATGCATGCAAACTTTTCAAACAGAAAATGTTTGTTTAGAATTAGGGCATTGATAAAAGGAGGAATGAGGAAACCATTATGCTAATGTAACACACAGCTAGTTAATAGAAGGTCAATGTATAGGAAGCTAGTGAATTTAAATAACTACATACAATAGCTATCTTTTTTGTTTTAAGGCTTGGGTTTATGCTTCTCCAAATTCAATACTGAATATTTGTAAGCTAACCTAAGTCATAAAACATAAAATTCTGTTACTAGTTGTAGTTTATGAAATAATTATAAGCATTACAAATTTTAGCAAGATTTTAAATCTACGAGTAATGGGAAATTCACCAACATATCAACAAGAATGTGATTTTTAGGTTAAGTATGTACTACAGACATGTTTGTTGACCAACATTTGACAGCGAATTTGACTGGAGTATAATTACTTAAATTGTAGAACATTGGGATCCTGACTCAATATTGAGTCATTGAGTTTCTAGAGGTTAGATATTTAGTAAATACATATACAACTAAAAAAACATAACTATACTTCCTACTAGGACAACTGAAATGTGTCTCTAAGTCAGAGGAATAGCAGATGATGTTGTGTAGTGTAAACCCAAAATCTCAAACTCAATCAAGATTTATTCATTTCAATTCCAAGAATCACTTTGTAACAACTTAAAGCTAGGTGAGTCTAGGTGCCAGTTTCACGCGATCAAGCCTGGAAGAATTAGTGTGTGTGGCACACAGAAGTTTCGTATAACTAACGAGTTCTGACGATTGGTCATGGATCCTCATCCTTAGACTGTTAATTCCTGGTCATAGCGAATTTGCTAAATTTCTTACCCATTTAGACACACACATTTACACTTTTATTATGTACCACAAGTAACAAAAGTCTGCATTCTCATGACCTCAACAACTCATGGCCACAGGTTCAAGTGACACCACATGAAAGGCGAACCGAAATACATCACCATGTCCCTAAGAGCTACGATCCGTAGATGCTATGGTCATTTTAATAGACAACTCTTCAAAATTACCAAATTTTCGTGCCTGATTACCGGATTCACAATATGGCGACATCACAAAACAAAGAGCAACAAATTTCATGATCGTTACTCACCTGATTTAACTCGTGAGCAGATTGTTTGAAGTTTTTCTTGTTTAGATGGATAACCAGATGGTTTATTTGCGATAAACTAAAATTTAGAGAGTCCAGGTTCATAGTTCCATCAATGCAAAACCGAAAGCTTCAAACGCGTTTGAAGCTCTCTCGATCTAAGATGGGTTTCTACGGCAAACTTAAACTCCAACACAGTTTTATTATGCGATATCGATAAACCTAAGCCCAACATCACCAAGTTCATGGTTCACTACGTAAAATCAACATAATTTTAGCAACCCACACTGCAATTTTTGTTACATGAAAAATCTGCACACGATGACGAAGGCAAGGCAGATCACAGACTAAATATTAGGAGTGAGTGAGGTAGCGATGGGCGAATCCGAGAGATACTAATACTAATGTTTCGAAAACTCATATCTCTCGAACTGTTCGAAAAACGCTGATACTAATGTACTAATCTAGCTAGCCCGTAGAGGTAAAAAGTGTTCTGTGAGCAAGCCTAACTGTAACGAACGAAAGAATGAGTATGTATACTAACGAACGACTAACGAAACGAATCAAGAAAAACAATAACAGGAAATAATAACAATCAAGCGTTCGAGTGGTGAATGAAATGATTAAACAGACGACAACATCGAACGAATGAATGCCTGCCGCTTAGTCGAACGAAACAAACGATAGAATTATGATAGGGACGGGAAGCATCTTCATAAAACCTCAGTAATTTTGGATCAAAACGAGTATTATTGAACCCATCAAGTTACCCACCAAAGGATTAACAATGATACTCGTACTTAGGCAAAAATAATATTTTTTTGCCTAAGAATTAGTAAGTTGAAGTGGCAATGGGCAGGTCGAAAAACCAATAACCGTTGGGGAATAAAAGTTCTCGAAAAGCCGCCACGAACCGGATGATGAAACATAGGACGCCCACTCACTCGATAGACCGTGGGATTAAGATTGCGGTAAGTCAGTGGGTAGAAAAAGCTCAGAATCGTTCTTCATCGAAATAAAGAGGGCAGGCTTATGTCCAGCACTAGACTTCTTCGGGCTTATGATGATGATGATGACCTACTTATAATTCCTTCTATGGCACATGAACAATTAGTTCCAAAAAACTGAAAGATAGAGAGATAGAGCCATCATAGACAGACGACCGCCACAGCCAGCGTTTTCAACATAGACATTTTTTCAAACTAAATTTTAGTCGTTGCCTATATATTTATTATTATTATTATGTAATTAAAAACAAAAAAAAGGATTATTCTCAAAATAACTTTTTGCCACGAAAGTCTCATGTCACATCCCTTGAACGGTACTTTAGGCGAACGAACATTGCGTGAGCGAAAATGAATCAATCAAACTAAGCCCCGCCCCATTCGTCTCTCGAAAGATCTCTCGAATCATTCGAAAGCGGAAGTCATTCATGGACTAATTTCATATTCGAACAGAAAAATTAGTAACGAAAGACCTTTCGAACGCAGTTTTCATTCGAAAATGCGCATCGCTAGAGTGAGGCATTTAGGCCTCAACCTAATATTTATGTAGGCAAAAAAATACCTGTTATTTTTATCTGTTCCGATATATATATCGGAACAGATAAAAATAACAGGTATTTTAAAATAACAGCTTGGAACTGTTGTCTAAACCAGCGGTTCTCAAACTTTTTTGGTCACGGAACCCTTTTGACAAGCAAAATACTTGACGGAACTCTATAATAAAAGGTTAAACTTTAGAATCCTGTGCTTGCTCAGTCATCAAAATTGAGCACGCGGTTAAAAAGCAGCTTTGCACTCTTGTATAACAATTAACTATTAAAAGTGTATTCTTTATTATAGAAGCATAATAAAAGAACAATGTAACAGTTATTAATTATTTTGTTTATTTTTCTAAATTCTTGCGGAACCCCTACAGGGGTTGCCTGGAACCCTAGGGTTCCGCGGAACACACTTTGAGTACCGCTGGTCTAAACCAATGAGAGCCTGTTCCATTCCACAACAGCCCGAATCAGCCGAAACATGCGTCTCTTTATTCTAGCTTATGGAGATTACTTTTGTTAGAAGGAGACGCCACGCACGGAACATGCTCTTCTCTATTCTAGCTTACGCATCTTACCTTTGTTAGAACGAGATAGCCTGTTACAAGCAGAGAACAGGTGTTGCGTTCGGAATTGTCAGGCTCATTTCTTACAGAAAAAAAAATTAAATGCGCCAGCTTGATTAGTAAATATTGTCATGTATTTTGTCAAAATTCAAATCTCAAGCTGTCAGTCCTAAGCCTGGCATGAAGGATGGTTTTCATTTCAGAAACATACACTGAAACTGTTCTTCTCCTCAGCACCTGTTACCTATATTTCTACTCATACTATGTTGCATGCAACACAACCAGCTGTTATTTTGGAACAGGTTTTTGGAACTGTTATTTTACTGGAACTGGAACAGGCGGAACAGGTTTCTTATTTTACCTGTGTAAAACCCACTCCTACTAGTTAAAGGAGGAGATTGGCAGATTTGGCAGTGTTACCAGATCACCAGATCACAGGCAGATCACCAGATTAAGCCGAGGAACCTCAATAGATTATTGGATTAGATACTGTTTTGTTTTCTTGGTTGTCATTGTTACAATAAATTGGCGCTATTTTGAATACTGTACGTGCTGTACGTACAAGTAAGATAAACAAATCAAAGTTCAGTAATCCTTTTACCACACTTGGTTTGAAAGAATACGATAAGAAGAAGAAGTAATAAGTAAATAAAAATAAGTCGATTGAAAATCTAGGCAAGAAAAAAAATGAGTTTATACCATACCCCCTCACTTTTTATGTGCACCGCAAATATCATTGCCGCACACTTTTTGAATTAGGAGCATCTTGGTATTCAACGCCAAAGATATCGAATGCAAATATTGTTTGAATAAAGACTGGTCTAAGGCCCTCGATTTAAATCCGTCTTTTATTCACTAGTTGCATAGTAATACCATTTTATAGACAGTATATTTATATTTTACAGACATTTTATAGACACCCACAATTAAATTCATATTTCACCGCAAAGATATTGGGTGCAAATTAGTCTTGACCCAAGAAGCAATTCCAGTTGAAAGCTTGCAAGTGTAGTTTTTGCTTCGTATTTTTTTTCATATTGCCAGTTTTTACTTTGTCAGAACAGAATGATTTTAAAGGTTTTCATTTTACGAGAAATTCAAACATTTGTAGTTGGAAGCACCGCATGTGTTTCCAGCTTCAAATGGGTTTGTTTGTTTGCAATAAAAGTACAGGGCGTCGATTTTAGCAACACAAATCACTCAAGCAATCGCGTAAATCGATGTGAGTTGTAAATTTTTGTTTGAAAAATTTGAAAATATAACGCGGATACAGCGATCACTCAATCGAGCCATTTTGCTGGAATCGACGCCCTGGGTATAATTTTTTCAGATTTTAGCCGGTTCGATTCCCGGGTGTGCGAGAAGAGAATTTGCAAAAATCTTTGAATGCGGTTTTCTTTCTATTCAAAAATAAGCAGTATAGGAGTACTTTCCTTCCAGGTGGCATTACAAAATTCCACCCTGTATTATCATTAATCTCATTCTCAATAAACTACTTGACACTGGCAAAATTTATCCGCAAAGGACAGATACCATTCATTAAGAAGAAGAGATTTGATGCGGAACTGCCAGATGGTCCACCTGATGTTGAGTGGAACGATCGCCCTTCATCATAGAGATGATTGTCAAGCTCTTCTTCATCTTCTTAATGAATGTCATCTGTCCATTTTGGATCATTTTTGCCAGTGTCGAGTAATGAGGATAAAGATAAAATATTTTTCCGTCAAGCCAAGTCAGTCATAGACAAGTCGGCCCTACTTGGCTTTGAAAACAAATTAATGATGGTCGTTACACCTTTTCAAACATATAACAGAATATCACTTTACACTTTCATTCCAACTGCTAACACTTTGAGCTGAGACCTCAAGTAATGTTGGTTAAAATAGTAGGTACCACCGAAATTACACAACAGAACTCAAATTAACACTAGAAAAACAATTAAAATGGAAAAGCTACGCGAGTTCCCAAAATGACAGAATTTCGGTACTTTGGGCCTATTTTTTTGGTAAAGTTTAGCAGAAAAAAAGAAATAAATTAAGCAGAAACAAAAACAAAATAAAATTGAAAACAATCGAATTTATTATATAGGTAAGTATAAGCGAAATAAGGACATACAAATAATATAGGAAATAATTAAATAACAACCAAAAATACCAAACAGTCACCGTGCACGTGCATTGTGAATAGTCATCAATCGTACGCTCTAGTGCACTCCGCAACCTTTCCTCTTTCAGATGATTTTGAGACTGCTAATTGTAATAAAACCAATGCATTGATCGAAACATTCTCATTTTATTTCAGCCGAAAATCGCCTAAACTAAAGATTAATATAAATACATGGTCGTTCTTCATTCTACATCCCACATTGGTGTTAACATTCGAATACACGTTGATATGAACGCAGAAATGCTTATTAGTCGTGAGGTTAGAATAAGGGGAGCCTGTGACGCCCGCTACACATTCTAGTATCATGAAACCAGTGCTAGAAAATACACTGCAAAAATAAATAATATTGATAGAGATCCACGCAACACTTTGGCTGTGTGGATTAAAATAACATAACCATCTTTCAGGCTCCCATTACTAAGAGTTTATTGAATATAGTTGTTAGTGTTTGAAATACCATACTTTGTTAGTCAAGACTGTTAAAAGCTCCATAGTATCCTGAATCTTTGTCTGTGATAGAAGCATGATAATGAAACGCGCTTCACTCGACTAGCGACATAATTGACACATTATTAAGTTCCATGTAAATTTTGTAGTTTCAAATTTGTCTTCAAGAAATTAACAGGTATTTTTTACCCAGAATTGCAACACTTAGTATGGACAATCTTAACACGAAAGATACAAAATACATTCTACAGTAAGTAATGAAGATATTGTTTCACTTCCCACAATAACTAGTTAGCCTTCAACAGTAAGCCTGTATAACTTTTGAAACTATCATGGTTTTTAACACTATTTTTATGAAACAACGGGATATTTACCATGATTAATTTTTTTATGAGTTGACTTCCGATATTTTCAAACCATTGGATCGAGCTACACAACCCGCAGGTGATTTCAACCGAGCGCCACTACATACCTAGATTGGTTCAAGAGGCAATTGAAATCACCAAACACAAGAACTTCAACCGTGAAGATGGTTTCCAGCTATCTGGAGTCTGGAACCCGGTGGTACGAATGTGCAAACCACCAAAAAGTGTGACATCCACTACAGGTCCTGACACCGTCAGTGTTGTGTGTCGAAATCGACAAAATAGTGAGAATGGAACCAATAGTAGTCTCGAAACCAATAAAAGAGTGCGAAAGAGGGTAGATCGATTTATCTGCCAATAACATTTCTTTTACTCGTGGATTTCAGTTCAACCGTGATCATGGTGCATGCAACTGTGCCGAAATATCGGAAGTCAACTCATAAAAAATTTAATCATGGTAAATATTCCGTTGTTTCATAAAAATAGTAAGCCTGTAGATTGGGAGTTTGCATATTTCGTGAAGCCAGCACATAGAAAACCTAAGATAATAAAAAGTACAACGTAAGTCTAACCTCACGAAATGAAAGTACATAATAAATTGTTAACATAACTTAATTTATACATACAATTAAATCTAAAAGTCATAAACGTAACTTAATTAATACAATATAATATTATTGGAACAGCGTAATCTCTGCCGCTCAACTAAATAACAAATAAAAATAATTATCGAATGTTTTTTTTAAGAAACAATAGGTCGCCAGTGAACAAAGACGCTGCTGTGATGCTCGGTATCGGTAGTATAGTAACTACGGTAATACTTTAAATATTAAACTATATCTATGCTTCTCAGTCTTTGTTTCATTATTTATAGATTACAGCCATCATCGAAGATTCCCGTCTACAATAATTATTGACGCCCTTCCTTCAACGACCATAATACATAGTATAAAATACACACAACATAATATTATAGAAACACACATATATAGCATGTGTAATCATGTGTAGACAGCGTGATTCAGTTGTGCATGGTCAAACTTTTTGAAAAATAATGTCATCAAAGTTTATTTGAGAAAGAAGTGATAAATTTTGGCAAGTATGGCATAAAACAATAAAACTGTTAGGAACTAATTGCCTCAAACAAAATAGATACGTTTAGTTCCGGTTTTTTTTTCGTAAGCACTAAGCTAAGGGAGCTGGAAGTCCTTGGGGAGGCCTTGGCCCAGCAGTAGATGTAGGATAGTAAAAAAAAGCATTAAGCTATTTAAATGCCCTTTAGAGAAAAATAGAGAATAGGTACATAAAATCAAACTTACTTAAACTATAATCCAACTTCTGCTTATAACAAAATTAATATGAATCTTCTGCTATTATTAAACTCAGTGTTAAACAAAAATATTGTTTTAATCGATAAAGAATGATTCTAGTTTGAAGCCTTGCGCCACTGAACGACGCTGTGAAAGCCACTGAATTTTAATGATATAACAAAAGCGTGTGTTTCCTAAGACACATGACAGTATAATGTAAATTCGGTATGATTATACATGATTGAGATGTTAATCATATAGGTCTAGTGTAACGATTATGTACCTATACAATTATCTTACGACTACATTTTATCATGATTGCTGGCCTTTAAGTATTGAGATATTTGGATTGTACACACATTAGTAAGTACAAATAAGTGATTAAATATTATATTAACTGTACTATAATAGTAATGCTAGTGCACATGGGACGTAATTGTGTTCAAAATTCGTATTTATATGCAACCGAAGGCTCACTAGTTCCTAAAATTGAATTTATAAATTTTAGACACAAAGGCGCCATTGAATTCGTTTAGCAAACGGCATCTAAACTGCCGTAGGATTGATAAGCACTACATACACGAGTCAATATTTCACCGCGATCTAGAGACATACGCCTGAATCACTCAGTTTCCCAGTGCACTAGAGTCTAAACACGTGATGCAATAAGTTAAATACGATTAAATATGGTTACATTTTCTACTGATATATTCGATGCCGGTAGATTCACAACAAAATAATTATTAGATAATGGGCATGACGCTGAATCGTAACAAATTATCGCAACGTTTCTCATAAACATAAATAAAGTCACAAAATAACAAAAACATTCAATTTTATGTCAATCAAAGATAAATGATATTAAACATTATAATAAATTTCAATTACTTAGTCAAATTATTAAACAAATGATTAATTAAACATTATACAGATTAAACATGATAATAAATTTCAATTAGAAAAATTATTATGAACAATGATGAGGTCGGCACACCCGCATACATTTCATTATTTTTCATCAACATTATCTCAGGAGTCAGTGCTAAAAAGACAACCGCATTATACTTAGAGTACTGGCTGGCAGATGGGACAGCCCACAACAAAACTACTGGGTGGCTGCCTTAATCAATCCTAATGCCAGTCAAGTTTATTACATTAATTAAGGCTGTCGTACTAACCATTCTTGTGAACTCCTACTGTAATGTTCTCTGTTTATTTTAATTTTGATTTGCTATTGTATGTGTTGTGTTAGTTTTAGGAATGGATCTTGTGACATCTGAATAAACAAAATTTTAATTTAATTTGATTAAAATAGTAGGTTGCCATTATACTCACAACATATTACATTTTGAAACAGGTGTCTTCCAAGTGAAATAATCAGAGTCCTGATGCTATCCTTTAATTATTCCATCCAGTATAATAAGAGCCCCCATTTTTATATATCACTTCAGTAGGCTTATGACTCCCGTGTTGTACGAGCTCGTTTTTATATGGACTAAAGACAGGTTTAAGCGACACTGGCAGGCGTGTTGAGAATTGATATTCTCAATACGCTTGCCAGGGTCGCTTAAACCTGTCTTTTTTACGAGAGATTGAGTAACTCAATACAAATTTTAGAAGAGGAGTACATATCCAGATTGAGCCCTGACACAGAGTTCTATCAAACCAACTATTTATAATTGCAGGTCTATAGGTTGTATAGGATAGCTCTAGAAATAGTACCAGAAACACAGATATACGCACTGATTTAAAAAAATAAAAATCATGATACCGGAAACATAAGTTGAAGTTGAACTTGAGTTAATGATTTTAATAAAAAAAAAATCTTTGCCAAATAGATGTCAAACAAAATACTCATGAAAAATGAATTCCAGAAATACCGAAAGAGAATCAATTATTAAATAAAGAATTAATTATTAAAAAGATGTCAAACAAAATAATCTTGAGAAATGATTTACAAAAATACCGAAATAGAATCAATTATAAAATTAAGAATTATATGAATAGATTGGCACACATCCGTGGCGTTAATTGAACAAAAACATGATAACTACATTATGCAATGACTGTTGCTATGTAGTGACCGCTACAGTACCCGCCTCTGAAGCTAAGTACAGTACACTCAACTTCACAAGCACTTAAGTCTAATGTCTATCATTCAAATAAAAAAAACGTTTTCAATGACAAAATCTAATAAACGAAACAATTGCAAATGGTGCAGCCCGGAAAGAAACCTTAACGTTACAATTAAACTTATCAACTAAGATCCAATTTTTCAACTCTTTGGGATAAAATGGAGTAATAAATGTTTATTACAGAAATTTGGCGATGCTCATAGTAGAAGCCGCTATTTTCTCTACTGAACATTTATATCTAGCACTAAAGTAATGGTATATTGTATTGTTAGAAAATATGTGAGTATGGATACCGAGTTACGCAAAATTATAGTTTAAACTTCCCCATTCACTTCATAGTCCGGTGGGTGGGTTGAATGAACCCCCAAGTGCTGCAGCAAGCTTGCCGCCCCGCGCCTGCGCCCCTCACACTCGCCCCTGACGTCGCGTCTACACTACACTACACTATACATTCTCACGTACAAAAACGTAAAAACCACTCAGTCACAAGCATCTTACATGCACTCATAACTAAAACGAGTGATCAACTACCTCGTTGTACAGAATAAAAATAACAAAGTTACAGGCACGTCGGAGATACTATAAGTATCAGTAGACAGGGGCGCTCGGAGCGTTTAAAAATGCCAAGGCGCGTAGAGGTTGGCATATCGGCGTAGGAGACGCCGGTTTAGTCTATGCTAGTCATCGCACTTGCGACAGGACCCTGGGAGGTCGAAGTTGAGGACCAGCAGTTTGGTTTCTTCGGTTCCGTTGCGCGATCCGACTGCGCACACAAGCTTGGTGGCAGAGGCTCGGATACGCCAAACCACGCCTCCGGAGCCGCCCGAGCCCAGCTCGACCAGGTTGCGAATGAACTCGCCAGTGTGCACGTCCCATAGCTTCACTGTGCCGTCATCAGAGGAAGTCACCACAAAGCGGTTGCTCGATTGAAGGCATGTCACGGCTGACTGGTGCTTGTTCGGTCCTGACAATTAAACAATCTGTTAGCTCTTTGCTGAATAATGAGGCTTAACAAAAATGATATACCACATTTTTACTGGTGTGAACCTATGAACAATTTTTATAAGTAACTAGCAAACCCGGCGAACTCCGTTTCGCCACCAGATGGTTTCGTTTTAGCTGTCAAACAATGTATCACGCACCGACGCCATCTACTTAAAATGTTGGTTTGTCCTGAATTTTTCCTGAATTTGCTTGGCTATAAACCTCACGGAGCCTGAGACCTTTCCAACGAATGCAAAACCGTGGAAATCAGTTCGTGCGTTCTGGAGTTATAGCGTCAGGAATGAAAACCCGACTTATTTTTATATAGTAGATTAGACTGCATTCAACGATTTGGTGAAATTTTTTTTTTAATTTATTGATAAACATTATTATAGAGTACCCGCAGTATTATAAGAAGTGGCGAGTTTGCACAGAGGGATACATTGTTATCGTACCTGACAGCGTATGCAGACAGTGCCCCGTGGTAATATCCCACACTTTCACAGTGGAGTCTGCATTGCCCGAGACAAGTATATTCGAGTGTAGCTCCATGCCAGAGGTCAGTGACTGGTGGCCGGTCAAGGTGTGCTTGAGCTGGCCCGTTTCTACATCCCAAACGCGAATCGACGTGTCCAGAGAGCCGCTTACTACGTGTACACCGTCGAACTGGAAATTAATTGTAATAAATTAAAATCACGTTGAAATTATTACTTACGTTAGTATTTGGCATGTCTTTGCTACCTGAATATTGTTGAAGTGAAATATAATCTGTACGAAATCTCGTCCAATATCTGTATCTAAATCAGAAAACATAATGCTAGATCAAGGTTTCTGATTTTCTAAATGATGGAAATATGATTTGCATAGAGAAACCAAAATCTTGGGGGGAAGTCTTCGCCCTCAAGACTTGGGAGATGATTTTTGCTCGCATCTCAGGGTCTCCACCAAGCCTGGGCACAAATTCATATGAAAATAACTCAACTTCTAATTTCTGCCCATATTCCACTTTATGTGGGTCGCTACAACTGTTCTTCACTTCCATTCTTTTCTGTCAGCCGTCATCTCTGTATTTGTTTCTTACTTATCCATATAATCTTTCACATCACCATGTTCATGTCATGTCCCTCCCTTCTTTGGCCTACCTCTACCCACATATCCATCTACGTTCATACGCATCACTCTCCTGATCACACGACTTTTATTCTTCTTCATGACTACGCCTGTATCATACCCGCACCTCAATTTTGCTGTCACTGTCATACTTCCACTGATATATTTATCATCTTGTCCATTCTTGTCACTCCACACTTCCATCTCACGTTCGCATCTCGGCCGCAATTACCCTTTCTTCGTCCATCCCTTTCGTTGCCCAACAGTCGGATCTATACATTATGACAGGCCTTATGATCTTATAGATTTCCCCCTTAAGCTTAAGGGGCATCCGTGGATCACAAGTTGTTCTCGTGACTGGTCACAGTGTGACTCGTTGGGTGAACCCACCACCTGTCGCCATTTATTATATATATTTTTGATTTTCATTCATTTATTGATTGCTTACATGCACATAAAAATAGCATTCGTTCTTATGGTAGCTTAGGTCAGTACATGCACCCTGTTGGGCACTGCAATGTTATAGTAGGTTTATAATACAATTAGCAGTTAACAAAATTATAGATAGAAAAAGTTAGTTATTATACATTAGTCAAAAGGAATGTCAAGAGAGTTAGGAATATTACAAAATTAATGACAAACACTGATCAAATGTCAAAGTTAAATAAAAGAATGTAAAATCAATAAAATATTCTTCACGACTCGGTCAATGTCGCCGTCGTTTTGAAATGAACTCACCTGCAAACTGTAAACTCTGTTGGTGTGCCCGGCCAGTGTGTGCAGACACTCGCCGGTGTCTGGGTTCCATACTTTAACGAAGTAATCGTAGGCCCCTGAGACGACCACTTTGCCGTCGTATTGCACGCAGCGTACCGCCGCCATGTGACCCACGAGCACTTTGATACAGCGCCCGTCAGGGATCGACCAGAGCCGGAGGGTTGCATCGCGGGAACCTGACACCACCCTGTTGACAACAATAATAATGTTACAAAACAAAGATGACGTACGGTTGTAGGCAAGTAGTTGTCGTAGAGCGCTGTCTCTTTCTGCCGCACACTAAGCTCTATGAAGCTGAATTTAGCCGATGTGCAATATTTGTTGCCTACATAGAATTACATTGTATATACGTAGATCTAAGAGATAAGATGACGTGAGTAAAAGAAGTGAGCACACAGATAAATAGAAATTGAAAGAAAAAACATGTTACCTAGACCTTAGAGGAGCAGTATCTTAGTATACTTAGGGCAGAAAGATGAAGTATTTTATTATTATGATATGTCAGTTTGTATCCATAGCACAGTAATCGATAAAATTATAATTAATAATTTTAGTTATTCAATACCATTTCATCTAGATATTGCAAAGAAATAGCAACTGTCATTAATAGATATTTAAAGTTCTAGACGGATGTTAAAATCAACTGCATACATTATATATTGATAGTTGGTAGTAGTTGGTATATCTAGACAAATATATGAACCTTACAAACTAGAATGTAAAGTTCACATATTTCTTGAGATAATGAATTAAACCCCAATACTTATTATTTTAGACCTACGAGCAACCACCACCAGTTACCGTATTGATCCTACTTATAACTATAAAGGCTAATTTATCAATCTACAGTTTAATTTATTCGTCTGATAAAAATATTTTCGTAGACTTGTCAAAAACAAGGCCTGTCATATTTTATTCGGCGGATAGCATTATTCCGTAGATGAAAAATGAGCCTTAAGTCTATTATTGTGATTGTTACATAGTCGCGCAACGCCACAGGCAGCAGCTAATAGTAAAATTAAGCAATCATCGGTCATCTTAGATCAACTTTGAACTTGCTTGTGCTCGTGAACTAGCTAAAGAAGTGTATGTAATTTGCAAATCGCGATAAATTTGTTTAAGAACGTTCATCCGTAAATTGATGATTTCAGACGGCCAATAAAACAATATGTGTAACTTGCACAGAAGATAATTTGACCTCATATTATTGGGAATGACCAAAACTTAATCATATGGGAAAAACATTTTCAAATGGTTGTATAGTTTTTTCATAAGATTCATCTGTTTTTCCTAAACTTTCGGTTGATGGTCTACGCAGATGCGATTCAATGATAAAACTATAAACGACAAACTTATAAAATTTTCGTATAAAAAAGCTAATAACATTTTATTAGTTCTTAGTGGCAGAATAAACACGATTCCTGTAAGTTTTCATTGATGAAAAAAATAATCAAAGGAGTAATTTTTAGCCACTTTTGGAGATATTAGACGTGTTAGTTTATGATGAAATCCGAGGTATTTTTGTTATTTTTTTTGCCTAGTAAATGAAGAAGTGTTCGTTTTAAAACATGTTTGTTTTTTTTTTTTTATAACATGAATATTTATTTTACTATGAGTTATTTCGTATTACTATATATTCGGCGCGGAATCAAGTCAACGCTCAGTGCCGGCCGAGGCCTTTCAGAGGTAGGACGTGCGTCGCTCCCGGTCGCTGCAAGCAAGCAGCAAGCCTCAAAAAAATGTATTGTAGCTTCACGAGTTTATAGCGCTACTGGGACGTTTTGATACTTTTTATGGTTTAACAAAACTTTGGTGAGTTTTTTTTTGTATTTTAAAGTGTTGTTGCATTAACTTATTAACTTTAATTACCCCCGGTTTCTGGTACGCAAAACATAGTTAATTATTTTTAATTTGTATTTCTTTTTAATTCAGGTTTCATTCTTTACTTTTATTTCAGATATGGCATAAAAAGCCGCTTACAGGCTACATCACGTAAAAAAAGTAACGAGTACGTCACCAATTGCGAAAATTTGGTCAAGGCTAATGAAGCTAAAAGGTATGTTACCCAGGGGTTACTTTTTACAACGTAACATGTTATAGTCAATTCCCATTTTTATTAAACGTACACGGAGATAGAAGTAGTAATAATTTGCATTATGAAAATCATTATTGCTAACTTATCATAAAACATAACACGCCGAAAAAAAGGTCGAAATTAGCGGGTACTTTCAAATAGTCATCCAGTCCGCAAGTCCGCACGATACCAAAGCTAGTGTTCGAAGCACGGAGCCACTTGCACCGAGTTGATGAGCTATCTATGATTGTAAAGTAATCAATTAATTTTATAACACATTTGCTCGTAAAAGGTCTCTAATTTCACCGATTTCAATATCGTAATGTATGTCATTACGCACTAGTGCGGTAATGTAATGTAAAACGCACGGGTTGCTTTTTAATAAGGTATAACGTAAGGTTTATCCAGATGCTAAATGTATGAAATGAAACTGAATGAAACCGAATGAAACTGCATGGAACCGAATGAAACTGAATAAAACCGAATGAAACTGCATGAAACCGAATGAAACCTATCGCCTACGGCTCGGGCTTCAATAACGCCTCGGCTGTAATTTTCAACCTACCGCACTTATATCATAATGTACTATTGTTCGAAATACGTACATCAGTACCTACCTACTGCATATTTTATTGGGACCTATTGCATGCATTATATTATTTTTTTAATGATTTTATGTAGTTTCTTCTGAGTTCGCATTATGGTTTCGATTTCTGACCTATTCCTTGTTTATCATTGTTTTCTTTCAATTTATTATGGTTACAGATGCTTCGCCGGATGGACTAATTGAAGATGATGGTATCACCGAAATAAAATGTCCTAGTCCGGCATTCGGATTAGAGGCAGATATCGCTATTAACCAAAAAAATGTTATTCTGGTAAATAGATGTATCCGTGAATCGACGCCATGACTGGTTTTATCAAATACAAGGGCAGCTGCACGTAACGAATAGAAATTACTGTCTATTTGCTGTGTGGACAGGCAAAAATTTTTAATTAAAGACAGAAAAAATAATTAGGGACGATACATTTTGGAGCGAGAACATGGAGCATCGGCTAGTCAGTTTTTATAATAAATTTCTATTACCCGAAGTTGTTGATCCCCGAAAAGCTAAGTCCATGAAACTTAGAGACGATAAATATTAAAATTGTATTTTACACGAAATTATTTTGATTTATTTTAACATACCTGCCCGTTTTTGCGTAAGTAGGTACTCATTCAACAAAATGTTGTACCTACTTACGAAAAATGAATACATTCCCTACTAAGAGCTGGTAAAGTATCAAGGTGATTCATTCAATGCGGCGCATGATACGCGCTCCAACACAGACGGCTGTGTGCGTGCTAGGTGTAACTGTATAGCTAGGTGAGTATATTTACCCAAACTTGAGTCACGACGCTCGGGATAAACGCTCTTAAGAATTTACAACGAATGCCTATGATTTTCATACTCAGAAGAAGATAACTTGTTTCTATTTGTTAATAGAAATGATAGTGATGTCTTCGTGTTTGAAAAAGAGTGATGGGGAGCAGTCATACGACCTACAATTTTTTCAGAAGCTGATTTTTTATTTTGTCTGGCCTTAGCTCAGTTGGTAGTAGCGCTGCTTTCTGCGCCGTAGGCTCGTGGGTTCGATCCCCACCGAGAACAAATATTTGTGTGGTGAACACAGATGTTTGTCCGCTGTCTGGGTGTTATATTGAATTCTAATAATGTATTTACAAAACAAATGTATTCAAGTATTGTATCAGCTATCTGGTTCCCATAATACAGGCTCTGCTTAGTTTGGGGTTTGATAGTGTTGTGTGAATTGTCCACATTATTTATTTAGCTAGGCACATAAATATATGCTGAGACCTTTGGGTGACACTTTTCCGGCCACGCGGCCTTTCTAATTACCTATTCTGGGTTTTGTGGGCGGCAGTATTCTGGATGTAAAGAAAATGAATCGAGTGTGAAATTAAACACCACACTGCGTTCCAAAAGTATAGCTGACGTAAGTACCTAGAAGTAAAGCTGAAATGGGAGTGGGCAGGTTACGTGATCCGCATGAGACCTGAAAGGTGAGCTAAAGCTAAAGGAGCGCTAGATACCTATAAATAAAAAAATAAATATTGTAGACAATCCACACAACACTATCTAGTCCCAAACTATGCAGAGCTTGTACAATGGGAACCAGATAGCTGATATAATACTCATATACATATTTTTTTTGTAAATACATACATAGAATACAATAGAACACCCAGACAGATAACAAACATCTGTGTTTGTTATCTGTCGAACCCACGACCTACGGCGCAGAAGGCAGAGCTACTACCAACTCAGCTGAGAGGCCAGTCAAACCTATAGAAGACCTATAGAAGTTAGATGATGTCACGGCCGCCCGATAACCTATAGCCCGATAGGGTAAATTGGCAATAGGGGAGACCTTTGCCTAGCACGGAACTGATAGGTACTAAAAAGGAATACAGAAAAAGAATCAAAGCGATGTCACACATGACTTTGTGATAGGCCACAACAGATTATTTGGAAAATTTGATTTCGCTGGTCATTTGCATAGCAATTCGCAGGGTTATTCACCCGTAATCCGAGGAGATCTTATATGGAGTTAAGATAAGTGCCACTGCCCAGTGTGTCGGAAACTTTCGAGGCTTTATACAAATCCTAAAAGACTTGCATAGAGCGAAGTGGCCATTAGCATTACATCAAGATTTTGCAGAAGTTACTTGTCATTTGACACTTTGCAATAAACAGAGGTCGAACGACTAATCAATCGCTGGTTGCATTTGCTTCGGACAGCACTCTAATTAAATCCTGATGATTTTGAGATAATCCGTTTCGCTGAGCAACAGGTTCTAAGGAACTTGGATACACCAATTCAATTTAATAAATTTTATTCCATTTTAACACTTCTGTACGGTACAAGAATTCACACCACAAAATACTCCAGCCAAATTCGATGTGGAATGTATGTAACCACAGCCAACAATTTGAAAATATCTTGTCGGTGTAAGTTTTACAAAAAAAATGTTAGAATAAAACATTTTAAGGAAGATTTTATATCATCAACGAGTGATGCGAAATCTGTGAATATATTAATTTACAAGCGGCTACCCGCGGCTTCGCTCGCCCCGTTCCCGTTAATTTTTATTATATAAAGGATATAAAGTATCCAATGTTCATCTCCTGGATTTAAGCTACCTCTCCACCAGTTTTCAGCCAAATCTGCTCAGCCGTTCTTGAGATATAATATAAACACGACTTTCTCTTATACATATGATTAAAAACAAATCTATCCCATATGAACCATACATTTTACCGGGATAAAAAGCCTATGTGCGATCCAGACCATAATCTATATCTGTGCCAAATTTCATCCAAATCCGTTCAGTCGTTCTAGAGATATTGATTAATAAACATCCACCCATCCATCCATATTTACAAACTTTCGCATTTTATTATTCAGTGATGATAATAAGGTGATGCGTAGAGAAAGACAGTGAGTTTCCTGAACTTCTCTCAGTCATTCTTTCTTTCATTATTTATTCATTTAGCCTACTTAGATATAAGGCGCAGTTCAGCGAACTTTAGGATCGACAATTTAAGATGGTAGTACTATATTTAAGTACTTCGCTTTGATCTCATTGTGGCATGCCCTTTTTGTGTAGGGAAGATGTATAACTTTTAGCTCAATTAATTAAGTATGTATGTAAATAATAGGATCATCATCATTATCATCATCCACAGCCCGAATTCACCCACTGCTCGGAATAGGCCCTTAGTTTCTGCCATCTACTTCGATCCTGTGCCAAGTTAAACCATTGCGGCCCTGACTATGTCGTCCATCCATCTTGCTGCAGGGCGCCCTACGCTTCTGTTGCCGGTTTTTGGCCACCATCATTCCGTGTTTGTTCTACTCCACCTGTCATGACCACGCCTAGCAATGTGTGTAAATAATATGACAAATAATACTATTTTTGTGCTCACTGCTTTTATACTTTTTATAACGATAACCTTGATGAAGTATTCACACGAATAAAACAAAAGCCTTACTTTTATTGGTAGATGCTCTCCATACCTGCTCCCATGATCTCCTGAAGTCTTATATCTATCAGCATGTTCTAGCAGATGGATTCTGTAGAGCTTAAGCTAACAAACTTCTGTAGAGATCGCGGGAAGTCAATGGATGCAAATGGCTCAGAATCGTTCTCCCTGGAAATGTGTAGGGGAGGCCTATGTCCAGCAGTAGACTTCTTCAGGCTGATTATGATGAAGCTAACCAGGGCTTGGCCTAATCTATGAGACTCACACCTGTCTTAGAAGATAAACGCTTTGAAATCCGAGAAAACTGAGACACATGGTGAGACTTACCTGTCCTGGTAGAGATGCATGCATCGCACAGTTGAAGTGTGTCCAGCGAGCACTTTCAGGCAACGGCCAGACTTGGCGTTCCAAACGCGCAGTGTGCGATCAGTTGAGCCAGATATGACCAGGTGGCCCACCATCTGCGAAGACCACACGCCTCCCGAGTGACCCACCAGAGTACGGAGGCACTGGAATTGAAACGAATATTATAGTATTTCAAGAGCACTGGTGGTCTAGTGTTAGCAGCCCTGCCTTCCGATCCGAAGGTCGAGGGTTCAAATCCAGTCGTGTACCAATGAGTTATTCTATCAAAAAATGTCTCCATGTATCTGTGAGCTGTAATTAGTAGCTGTTTTTTTAACATTTTTAACAAGTTATAACTTAGGTTTGTTAGAGCGCTTTACGTGGTTAGATTGTCTTACCAAGCCAAATATATGAAGCATTAGATAGCTTCTAATGTGCTTTCGTTTTACTCAAGTTATTACTGACGAAAGCGTGTGTTGTCACATCGAGTGCCTAGCATCGTGTGAGTGAAAGTACGCCAGTTGACCTACCCGCTGTGTTCGACTATGCCAGTTAGAGATGTGCCGTCTATACAATAAATGTCGATGAGTTGTAAGGGTTGAATCTTACCTTGCCAGTAGCTGCGGACCAGACCTTCAAAGTGGTATCATCGCTGCCGCTCAGGATACGGTTACCGTAGAACTGGAGACACGTGATCACGTGGTCGTCATGACCACGTAACTCGACGGCGCTGTCGATCGGTTTGTGGAGCCACCTAGAGGAGACAATGTGATCTTATTCATATTCATTTATTCATTGCTCCATGTGTTTTATAGGTCTTAGGGGGTAATAACGTCCAAAACATGAGCCCCGCTGGGGCATTACGTGTTAAGACTGCCGTCGTTATCCTTTCATGCAATTAAACTCAAGAAGAAGCAAAATACCCCCAAAACCGCTCATAAAAAAAGTATTTCCGTCAATTGCTTTAGCCTAGAATCAAAGGATTGATCTATTATGCAGCATGAATCATACGTCCTAAAATGATAAAGTTGCATTCTAGTTTTCTTTCTTGGTTTGGACAAAGAAAGGAATTAAAGAAAAATAACCCCGATGGATCCCTTTGAGAACACAACGCGATCGTATCCCAGTCATGTCATTGACTCGCAGTAAACTGGATTTCTATCAAAACTACAAATTTTTAGGGTTCCGTAGCCAAATGGCAAAAACGGAACCTCGAGATTCGTCATGTCTGTCCGTCCGTATGTCACAGCCACTTTTTTTCAAAACTGTAAGAGCTATACTTATGAAATTTGGTAAGTAGAATTATTTTGTGAACCGCATTAGGATTTTCACATGAAAATTGCAAAAAAACAATACATTTTGGGGGTCCCCATACTTAGAAACTCAAATTAAAAAAAAAATACTTGCTGCTACGTAACCTCTCATGGGCGAGTCCGACTCGCACTTGGCCGCTTTTTTTATGTATTCTTACCTGTTTTCAATCAAGTACTGGCGCATATACGCGGCTTTCCAAGGACTTGCGCAGCGCGGTAGATGTCGCGGCACACGTTTGAGCGTGGTGATGCCAACGCGGCGGCATTGCTCCTTCCACAACAGATTGTCGTCTGCTAGCCATCTGTTGAAACCACTTTGATTAGTATAAGTCTACAATAAATGCTTTTCATCAGACTTCTCTGTTTTTCCCTTGTCAAGGTTCATCATCATCATTTCAGCCCGGTATCACCCACTGCTGGATATAGGCCTCCTTCATATTTTGCCAGCCTCCCCTGTCCTGCGCGTCTCTTGTCCAGGTGTTTCCTGCGACCTTCACGATGTCGTCGACCCATCGCGCTTTCGGACGTCCAAGATTTCTTCGGCCCGACTTCGGCCACCATTCGGTCAAGGCCTTACTCCACCTACCATCACCACGTCTAGCAAGGTGTCCTGCCCAACTCCACTTGAGATTTACCGCCCTGTCTCCGACGTCGTAAACTTTTGTACGACGTCGGATTTCAGTGTTGCGTACTCGATCTAGAAGTGTTATGCCGAGCATGGCTTGTCAAGGTTGACTGGTAGAAAATGACGCCAAACATTAAGGGGCCGACGGAGGGTAAATTTTCATACAAACGTAATACCAAAATGATTACTAATTTAAGCAGATTTTCACTATAAATTATTGTAATAATTGTATTTTTATTGTATTTATCTAGATTCCTGGGCAGTTTTTATTTTAAATTACTTACCTCAAATGAAATTAACGCCAATCACATTTTTCAATGAAAAAAAATGCGTAAAATGCGATTGGTGTTTATTTCATTTTAGGTAAGTAATTTGAAATAAAAACTGTTGAGGAACCTAGATAAATACTATACAAATACAATTATTTCAATAATATAGTGTAAATCTGTCTAAATTAGAAATCATTTTGGTATTCCGTTTGTATGAAAATTTTCCCTCCGCTGGCCCCTTAAGCTATCCTATTGTATAAACTTGTTTTTGGTGCAATAAAGAATAATATATAACTTTTGAAACTTCGACAAACAACACTAACGGTATCAGGACGCGTAATTGTTGTTGTGTTTGTTGAAATCGAGAAAAAAGTGCGAAAGAGGGTAGATCGATTAGTCTGCCAATAACACTTCTTTTACTCGTGGACTTCAGTAGGGCGATTGTCTAATTCAGTTGCAATCATTAGTTTGATACTAACAGCTAAACGATACTATCAAGGAATAGCGATCATGTATCTTGTTGCAATGCCTTTTTGACCGCTATCTATCAGTTGCAATGATAGTTTTGCAGCGTGAAGTTCCTGCAAATCAATTTAACCCGACCAATTTAAAAATCATAATCTTAGTAAGAAGCCGTGTGAAAACGATTGGCCCACTTTATTTGACTTTCTAATAGACCTCGTTCACTCATTTTGTGTTGTGTTTCTGTCAGTCTTCTTCTTCTTTACAAAGGTTTCGTAAATATCGAATAAAATTTACTTTTTCAAGTTATTTAGTCTGATTTCAAGTAAGTAAAGTCTAACATTCTTAATTCTTTATTCCTATCTTGCTCAAGTGATTAATATGTTGTTTCTATTTGTTATAAAGTTATGATCCCAATCCACCAGTGTTCGTCGAAGCAATCAACCATAGCCCTTAGTAAAATAAGGGCACCAACAATATTTGAAAGCCTGGGAAAATCTTGCAAGGATGTTAAATGCCGTGGGTGGCGGCTACATAAAAACTGGTGAAAAATGGAAGGGATTAAGTAGTAGGTAAATAGTTTTCAATAACCCTACTTTTGTGCAGCTATTATTCATCATTTTTTTGTGCTCTATATGGTAAAACAACAAAGTTCTATGTTTTTTGATTAATTGATGGTAATATGTAGATACAAGTGCCCCATAAAGTCCAAGGTGGTGGACAACCGGCGAAACGTTGGGGGCACTGGGGGTGGACCCTATACGCTGCATCCACTCACACTCACAGGTTTTATTTAGCTTACTTTTGTAGATGTTAATTTTTTTTGTTTTTAGATCACGATGACAATGTGCTCCGCTGGGTGTACAGTCTAGAGAAAAGGCACCTTGTGGTCGAAGAGGGAACGCGAAGAGAGAGAATGGTGGATGCTGTCGCTGCTATAGGCAGATCGTTTAATGAAATGGCGACACAAGAGCCATGTGTGGAGTTGCTGCTGCTTTAAGTTCAACAGCATCCACCACCATTAAATAAAACAGTTAAATAAAATACATTATTTCTTTTAATAACTCGCCTTATTTCTTTACCACAATACATAGATAAGGCACCTACTGCTTATAAATCAGACTAATTATAGCATTTTGTATTTTAATTTGAAACAGCTTCTATCCTATTCTAGTCATTAGTACATAATTGATAATGAAATATTGGAAGTATGTAATGTAACATAGGCAGGAGCCAGCTATTTCCCCCTGCGCGTGGAGGTTTTGACTGATTCTACACATGGCTATGGTAGAATGAGGATGATATCCCAGCACAGGATATCAAACGCTTCCTTCGTCAGGCGAAAGTTCGAAATAAACTCTCTGAGGGATTTAGAACGGATTGCTGGCATCCTGCATCAATCTTCTATCAAGAATGCGTATTTTTTTGGCACTGTTCCTTCTCTAGCCCAAGTAGGAATCCTCTTGATATGATAAACTGAAATGAATTTAAATACTTAGTTGAAAGGGATTTGTAATAGGTACGCACTAGATTTTATTTGATTAGGAATGCAATAATAACTTTGTTTATCATTGTCAAAACACTGAAAACTTACTGTAAATAACTTACTTTATTCAATTTCTATCCATCGCAACAACACCTTACTTGTTTCTATTCGCGATTGATATGATAGTAATCGTAAGCTGTCAGTTCCATTGAAACAGCCTTACGTGATCGCTGTTTCATGATATCTAGAGAAAGATTACGCTCATGTTGCAATCGTTCATTGTCAAAGATGGTTTCAATTGCAATGCGCTTTCGATTGCAATCGAAGCTTTTACGTGATCGCAAATGTGACAGTTTCAATAGGATATCCATTGAAACCATTGCAACAAAAGTTACATGATCGCCCCACTGTTCAACATGATCACGGTTGAATGCTTGTTTGTTTACCCAGTTGTAATAAAACAATATTGTAGTCGTCATCGACAAAAGTTATGCATACAGTATTTTTTATAATAACATTGTAACGATAGTTGATCTTTCCAATTAAATAAAATACAAGGTGACCCTATATCGCAGTGCGCAAACGCAGGTCAAGCGTGCAGGATGTTGCCTCTTCAGATAATCTTCAGGGGGAGTGAGAGTTATTTTGAAGCACTTACAAGCTACTTACACACCCTAATCATGGGAACATGAACATTGAATTTTGACTGGCCTCTCAGCTCAGTTGGTAGTAGCTCTGCCTTCTGCGCCGTAGGTCGTGGGTTCGATCCCCACCGACAACAAATATTTGTGTGGTGAACACAGATGTTTGTTCTCTGTCTGGTTGTTATATTGTATTCTAAGTATTTATTTACAAAAAAATGCATTATACCAGCTATCTGGTTCCCATAGCACAAGCTCTGCTTAGTTTGGGGCTAGATAGTGTTGTGTGGATTGTCTACAATATTTATTTATTTATTTATATTTATTTTATTTTATTGAATACCTACAAAGATTGTATAAATATAATAAAATAAATAAATATTGTAGACAATCCACACAGCGGTATCTAGCCCCAAACTAAGCAGAGCTTGTGGCTTGTACTATGGCAAAGATAGCTGATATAATATTTAAATACATTTTTTGTAAATACATAATTAGAATACAATATTACACCCAGCCAGAGAACAAACATCTGTGTTTACCACACAAATATTTGCTCTCGGTGGGGATTGAACCCACGACCTACGGCACAGAAGGCAGAGCTACCAACTGAGCTGAAAGGCCAGTCATGGGAACATGAACATTGAATACCGACAAAGATTGTTATTGACATATGAAACTTATTTGGAAACGTGTCAATCATCGTCTTTTTGCTTTATATTGAGTCTGCAATAAAAATATTATGACATAGTTGTAAAAGTCGTAAAACGTGCGGAATTAACTAAGACGCGGGGTTTTTCACGAAGTTGGCATTCTATATTTTAGCACTAGAATTGTGCATATTCAGTTTTCGAATAGAATATCAACGAGAAAGTTTCGAACCTCAGTATCAAACGTTTTTCCCATTCAATTATCAGTGGGGTTATTGCGTATCTTTTGCTGCATTCAAAACCTAGTCGCATCTGTCAGTTTTGACATTATTTATGATTCAATTACAATAAAAAACGAATTGAAACAAACTTATCTTTGACAAGAAACGAATTCAACAAGACTGAATTGACGTTATAAACATGAGATAGCGAATAGGAACTTCGCTTTGTAAAACTAGTATGGCAACAGATAGATAGTGATCGAAAAATGATGACAGCCAGATATGTGATCACTATTCCTTGTTAGTATCAAACTCTTGATTGCAACAGAAGTACACAATCGCCCAGTAGTACTCAAAAGTAGCCAACAACAAAGGGTGCCTAACCTACCACTACGTAAATTACGATGAATTGATGTTCGAATTATGTCATGCAATTATGTTAGCAATTGCACAATCAGTGTCACATGACACCTGCGTCAGCTGGTCGGTAACACTATCCGTTCGTGTTGTTCCTACCGTGAGAACGGCCATTGCAGCACATGTTGTTTTAGCTACACTAGAATAATCGGCTTGGAAACAAGACCTGTCTTCTCAGAAGTCTATGGTAATTCGAATATGTAATAGACTAGGAGTAGCAGGGCTTTATGTGAAAGTACTCGGTGAAGTACTACTATGATACCTATTTCTGGCGCTAAACATAGTTGCTGTGTTAAGGGGTGTGGGTTCCGCTTTAATAACTGGCACGTGATGCTTGATAAAAAAGATGAAAAAGATATATTAAAAATCTTAGTCATCAGCGCATCTCGTAGCAAACTTTAGAACCATGAGCGAATGTGCTTCGCTTCTAGTCGACGCCACCTAAATCATCTGCAATAGATGTTTATAGCCCGATGATGAGGATTCATCAGGACTAAAACAACACTGGGCAAAATTACTTGAAGCATTTGATATGTTTGCTTCACGAGCAGCAGCAAAAATAGCTGTCTCTCTAAGCCCGGATGCACGGTAGAGAATTGATAAGAAAACCGTGATCTTGAAAGACCTTACCTCCAGTACTGACAGGTTTGAGCGGCGCGGAGTAAGTCCTTCGGCTGCAGATATCCCAGCACGGTCAGCGCCAGCTCCTTGGGCAGGAGGGAAATGAAGTCGCGCTGGAACAGCGGCTCAATGGACTTCATCATGTGCCGCACCTGACCCGCTGCGCAGCGGCCGATGAGCGCGTCTATCGCCTGGATCTTCTCGTTGTTCGTCCACGATTGGAATCTGGAAACAAAACCGTTGTAGAGCTTCTACATGAGCTGTATAAATACACGAGTATTTTTGACCAGTTTCTGTTGAATCAAATCGCTGCTCAAGTAATCTTTTTCCTTACACACTGAAAAACAGCACTGACTTTGTGATAACGTAATAAGAAAATAGTTAAACTTAACACACTGTTGTAGCCTTTTAGTTCGATAATGTATTATTGAATAACAATTGTATTATTTTGGAGATAACCTTTGAAAAGTGTATTTTAATCACAATGTACAATCTTTTCGACAAAGGAGATCGCACGGGAGACTCTTCGCTACCGAATGAGCGAGAAACTGCGGCATAAGTCGCAAGCATTGATTAATGGTTCTCACTCACAAATATCGCGGCTCCTTAGGGGTAGATTTGAATAACATGGAGCGCGGCATAGAAGTGTCAGATATTTTTGTGGTAGGTTGCACTATAAGAGGCACTCTTCAGAAAATTACGTCATTACTTTTGTATTCACGTCTATAAAAAGACTGACGTCACACAGAAGTAATGACAGGTATACCTACAAGAAGGGCAAGTCCCGCTTCATTAACAACATTTAATCTACGAAATGTTATTTCGTTTCGCCTATTTGTCTCTCTATATTGTATGGAGAAAAGATGAAACAGCAAAAATACGTGACGTAGAAAAGATCGAAACGAGTTTTTGTCTCATCAATTTTCTATACAAAAGAGACACGTGCTCAAACGAAAACAACATTTGGTAAACGAAATGTGGTAGCGAAACTGAGACTCGGGGTACTGATGTGAATACATAAATCATAAATCTAAAAGTGTAAACACGTTATTTTCAGGTGACACAAATTGCACATGCCAGTCGGCACGCAACTCGAATGATCACTATAGGAAACGCAACCCGTATTTAGAGAACCTCTATCAAATTGCAGTGTGATAATTTACGTGTCGGATAATGATAATCGGAGCTTGCAATTTCATTGCAATCATTATTACTCGAAGTAGTCGTTTTTCGCGCGACTTCATCCACTCGTTTATTAGAAATAGAAATAAAAATAATTTATTTTGCGTCAACTTAAAAATAAAAGGTACAGGTATTTAACTTAGATTACATGACGGCAAAACAGATAGACCACTCAGCATTTGCTACAAGGGCACGGTAACCCTTGTAGCGCTGGTTTTCACCATAATATAATAATAATAAAACTAACGCTAAATAATAATAATGATATACCTAACACGAAATAAAACAATATTTTTTTATTCGCGTTTATCCGCTGTCCACGTCAGGTTAAGGGAGGGTTGTACAAAAAACTTCAAACCCCTAAAAAGGATAGGATTATAATTAACTAGCGACCTGCTCCGGCTTCGGACGGGCGCAATGCTGAGACTAAATATACTACAGCGTGTCTTAAAAAACAACATTCACAGCTTTTGTTATCAAAAAATTGTCTTCTATGTGAAAAAAAGAGCATTTTTTATGTTACAATAACTCACGTTGCCATTGTCGCGTCATTTTCACTGATCATTTGTACAACCGCACTTAAATTGCAAGATGAATGTGTTCTGTAAGGCTTGAAGCAAAGCCATGATGATCACATTAGCAACTTTATGAAATGCACGATCACAAACAAACGTGGAACAACAGTTGTCACAATAGCTATAACGTTGCTAATTCCCAACAACTGAACGGACTGGGCTAATAATCTGGTCAGCCGATACCTCACTGATTCCGTTTATGATTCGCATTATAAAAGAACGTTACTCGCTTACCATACAATAGACCACCACACACAATGCCGTATAGCCTAATACTTTATCATACATCACCAAATATGAATGTACCGAATGTTATTATAACAAAGATGTATCTTTGTGTAACTGAGATGCAACCTTCTATAGGCTATCTTTAAAGCTCGATTTGTACTTTTCCGCACGGCCGACAAGGTGCCCGATTGCTCGCCAGTGTGATGACACCCGAATCCTCAGTAAAGTAGTAAAAACTGTACTGAATAAAAAGAGATTCTTTGGCATTGTTTGTGTATAAAAATAATATATAGATATAATATTCACAGTATCTGCTGCTTTGCGTGCCGTTTCTGTAGTTCGGACGATAAACATGGGCCACGACCCGCTGTTCTTGCCTTTGCTTTTGTAAGTACCAAATTATTATAAAGATCAACATTATGCTGAATTTTCATGAACTTGAAAGCAAAAAAGACAAGTTTCTTGGTCAAAACTTTGTGCTGAACTGCGTCAGTCCAAATGCAAAGTCCCTATGTGTATAGGTAATTGAGCGACATGAATTTTTTATGTGATTGATTCGTAACACCTGCATGTACACTCGGCAACAAATTATACTTTTTAATGTCTATATTCCAATTGATATCCTAATTCTTACTAAAATATAGTGAAAAATAACGCAGGACACTGTAGTACTACAAATTTATTGTCTTGTACATTATTTCGAAATCAAGATTTAGTTTTAGATTTACTTTAGTTTTTCTAAGCAGAACAATGACTCAAAACTAAACTCCAAAGTCAAGTATTCCTCGCTACACTGCGCATGCGCGATCCACAACACAATCTGCCTGATGGCATCGACTGTACCAAGAAATGTCCTATGCAATTTAGTGTTACTTCTTGGACGTTCAAAATTGCTCGATAAATGACTACAAATTCTACCGTTGGTGTTATGATCGAAGTTCATTTATAATTCGATAAAGTCAATGTCAAAGCCACGTACTTGAATAAGGTCACGTAGGCTTTCTTCCTTGAGCATAAGAGCGCCTTCAAATCGGGCCGTAGCACCGCGGAGACACAGCTTTGAAAATCCATACAAATAAAAAACGGGCGACTGCAACGCTGCAGCCGCGCGTCAGTTCAACGATGCATTAGTGATGCAGCACGGCTGATCGATTGCTGTCAAAGCCGATTTTTTTTAACAATATGAAGTTTACTAGGTTACTTTATCCATACTTATTATTATTAATGCGAAAGTAACTCTGTCTGTCTGTCGCGCTTTCACGCCAAAACTACTAAGCCGACTTATTAAATTTTGCACACAGATAGTCTAAGGCCCGTATTCCGAAACAGCGCTTGAGTCTGAGTCGAGCCTCAAGCATAGATTTTATGACAGTTCTCCATTGAAAAGTGTCAAAAATCTGTGCTTGAGGCTCGACTCAGACCTAAGCACTGTTTCAGAATACGGGCCTAAGAGCCTGAGAAAGGACATAAGGCTAGTTTTATAGTGCGAAATTGAATGCGTTGTATGGGGCTAAAAGGGAGGATGAAAAGATGCATGGAAGTTTCGTCATTTTAGAGCTAGAAGCTTTATAAAGAGCGCATGAATATAATTTTATTTTATTTATTAACAAAAAAATGAGTGTTTTTCATTCGCCACACTTACTATGCATGTTTAGTTTGATCAAGAAAGGAGATACTCACACGTACCTAGTGTAAAACCATGCACAGGCATTAGGCAATTGATTGAAAATGTTTTCGCCCATTGAAGATACAAAGTCCATATATCAGTATGCAAATTGACAGAGGACATACCCCCGAATACTGAAACGCAACTCAGATTTAAGCACGTCTCAAGCGACGAATATTTGACAGATTTTCATTGAAAACTGTCAAATATTCGTCGCTTGAGACGTGCTTAAATCTGAGTTGCGTTTCAGTATTCGGGGGTTAGTGTATTATAGTCATGATTGATTTTACAAAGACGATTTTACATCATACTCGTAACTCATTTTTGCATTTAAAATCGCATATAGGAAAAGGGATAACGACAGGAAGAAGAAATGGAGATTTCAAGAAAATGCAAAAAAAGAGGGAAAGCTATATAGATGTCAGCAATGATCACCTACGTCACCAGCTTTTTGATTTGTACTTTCCTTGTCAACTTAAAGACCCGCTTCCCAACTTGTTTAATTTTGTTTTTATTTTAAGTTTAGACGGCTTCTTAGGAGCACGTTCCCAAAACACGCATAACATCAATTTATGAAGCACACGCTGTTTATAAATAAATTCTTTTATTTAAAAAGTTTTCGGTTTTCCCAACTTCACGTCTTCTGTTGTCGTCGTACATTCTTTCTAAGTTTAGCGCAAAAACGTGCCGAATTGTTAGGAACATGTTCCCTTTAATTATTAACTCAGTTTTTGAATCAATTGTTTTTCCACGTGAGTTTTCCGGCAGGTCCAAGCCTGCCTGTTGTCGTTGGCGAGCATTTTGGTATTCATGATTAGATCAAGTTTCATATTGGTTAAGATTTTAGTACAAATGAAGAATCAATCAGTATCGGGTTAATTAATATAAATACTTCGTCACTGCGTTTTATATTTGTAAGTTTAAAAATAAATTGATAATGCCTGCCTGTAAGGCAAAATAATCCAGTAAGTCATCCAGGGTCCATCTTTTCGCGTCCCACCCTTGTAATGAACTTGGTGTCACGGTAATTAGGCTTAGTCTAGTTCTTGCTCAAATCTTGCACGGTCAGTTAGCCTTGCTAAAATTACGCGGTCTTGGTCTTGCAAAAATGTAAGAACAAGACCAAGACCGATTTTGGGCAACACTATGTATTACCACTCAGGCAGAGAAAAACATTTACGCTCATCACACAAACATTAGTTTTCGGTGGGGATTGAACCCACGCCCTTCAGCGCAGAGGGCAGACCTGTGAAGGCTGTCAAAAGATGGAGTGAAATATCCAAGAGGAACTTACTTGGATAACCAGGGCTTGATTTCCGGAGGTGGGCTCTGGTCTGCCGTAGTCTGCATCGCTGGGCTTGCTGGCGGATGCCACGTAGTTTCTCCGCAGCTGACGTACGATCCATCCGGGCAGAACTTCTTGGCCGATACCGGCGCGGGCGGATTGCGGCGACGCTTCCTCTGTTGAAGTTGTGTAAATTACTGTCTACTAAGTTAACAAATACCCATACCTACCCTCATACACAGTCAGGTAAGTTATCAGACGTTTATTAGTCAGATAGTTAAAAAAAAGTGAAATTAGATAAAAGTAATCATCATCACAATTACCATTGTCTGAAAATTAATATAATCATAATTTATGTCTTAAATTATTCTCAAATCAAAGAAAAGCTTTTTTGTTTCATTATTAAAGTGCGCATCGGATTTCTCTTTTATCACTGAAAAAATCCTTATTTTTATAAATGAGCAGAAAAAAAATTCAATTCAATTTTAATAAAAGTCCACGGCCACGCATAACCGAAACCTCATTTCCCATATAAAAACTTATAATTGGTTTTATAAATTAGTCTATAAATTGTAGTTGTAGTTTTTTTTGAGACACCCGAGGCTTTAAATATTTTTATAGTCTTCGAATATAATCGCGGTAGGTTTATTTAAAACAAATATCACGCCACTAAGAAGTAACAGGAAAAACGTTTAAAATGCTTCACTTGCCCCCAAACTACGACGTGGTTTCGCCATGGCGAGTTCGCGTAGAATGTCGTCGTTTTACCCCTGAAGACTTGAAAGATCTTAAAAATCGTTTGAATAAAACATAAGAGGAAATTTGAAATTCCTTGTTAGCCCGTCCGATGTTTTTTTGACCGTCCGCGGGAACCGATCGGAACGGAGTACAGTAATATTTTTGAAAAACGAATTTCCCTAAAACGTGATGTAAAAGTTGACTTCTACCTGCGTTCGTGGTGGCCAGCACGGTGATTTTTGTATTTTGGAAGTATCCTATTGCCACCGAGTAACGCAAATCAAATGATTTGGTTTAGCACTATAGTATAACCTAAGAATATCCTGATGCCTACTTAAACTAAACAAAAATAATACTAGTTGTGAAGAGAAAACACGCGTTATAGTTAACGCGACTGGTCGTCTAATAATTGTAGAGCTCACATTGATTCTATGCATAGCTGGAGCACATACATGCAAGTATGTCAATTGAAACCATTTTTGCTAGATTCAAGGTTAGAAGTAAATAGTACAAGTAGATTATAAACTAATCATCGACTCATTTTGCGACTTCGCAATCGGATATTTTAGAAAGAGTCAACAGAAAAAAGTTCTACGTAAACAAGATAAGACACGTAACGAAGATATAAATAGGTATATTTTATATCAGAGCTACTTTATACGTATCGCTAACTGTACGATTACTCACTGACTATTGTCTGTCAAGTTTCACAAAGTGGTTTAGTTTGATCCCAACGCTAATTTAAGAAAAGATATTGGGTTAAAAGATACTCACAAAAACTCTGTCCAATTCTGGCTCTTGTTCTTCGATGTCGTCATCGTCCTGGAACAAATTATAATATTCAAGGCCTTTTTACAAAGTCAACTGACGTTTCGATGAATTTAATGGCAGTATAAGTTGAGATACTGTAGATATACACTTTACCAGTTATCTTACCTCGTGTGAAGATAGACAAGTACACCACGTCTCCTCTTGGACCTCGTCTTCAGAATCATCATCATCATTACAGTATAAAGCCATGTAATTCTGTAAAAAAAACACAAAACTCACTACTTGAATTAAACTTTCTCACTTGCATTAATAATAATCATAAAACAAAAATCTTAGTCTATACGCTATGCAATTGACAAATTCAAGAAATCTAGAGGATGGTTTTATGTGAAGACTTCTCAAAAAACCACCCTGTATATAACCATATTTTGTTAATGATGAAACAATGATATAAACTGCGTTCTGCTTATTAATGGTAACATGGTTTGTTTGGGTCTACTTGCTGACAAATAAGCCTACATACCTTTGATTTGCAACTAGAAGTTCTTTTGCCTCGATTGCCTAGCCCCAATAGTCTGTCAGCATTGGAAGTGGAAGCCTCTGCAAACTTGGAGTAGGAGCTAGAACTGCCGACGCTGGAAGCATTAGAGCTAGTCGCCGCGTCACACTCCTCATCATCATTTTCCATCTCCTCAGCCTTATACAACTTCCCTTTAGGATAGTCTTTCTTATCCTCAATAGTGCTGCTCAATAGTTTCTGCATGAAATCTTCCTTCTTTTCTTCCTCCGGCTCGGGGTCCGGGATCAGATCCTCAGGCAGCGGGATTTGGCTCGGATCGTCTATCAGATCCTTTATTGGGGAGCTGTCGTCGCATACATCCTTGCTGCAGCCAGGCAGACTATAGTCGCTGCCGAGCATGTTGAGAGCAGATATCGTCTCGGAACTTGAGGTGAGGCTGGAACTGGCACTGGAGAGAGTACGGTCATATCTGAGCTTTCCGTCTATAGTGATCATGCTCTCATTGGGGCACAGTTTGAGAATTCTGTTTTCTTCTTCGAAGTCTTCACGTTCGAGGTCGTCTATCGGGTGGGCGCTGCTCTCCCCTGCGTTAGGTGACAACCTCTGCTCCATGTCACTGCCCTCCATGTTAATGTCGAACTCGATCCGGCTCGACTCCTCGCATAAACCGCACGAGTGCGAACATGACGGTTCCATATTAGGATCCTCCTGTAAAGTTATTATTACCATTAATATTCTGAAACAACTCGAGGACATCAACAATATTTCAATATTAACATTGATAGGAACCATTAACTTACTTGTTTTACTTGTTTTGAAGTAATTTCTGCATGGGCGTTTGTTCTGTACAAAAAAAAAAGAAAAGTTTAATAAGAGTAAAAATATTAACCGCCGACATTAATGTGTCTATCATAAGTAGTGTACTCTTTTAGCTAGACCAGTAAATTACTTAGTAGTATTATATTAGTACTCTCTCTTTTGTTGCTTATTTCAATGCCACTGATATGGGCATTTCTCTATTTACCTACCTATCAGCCCTTAAAACAAAACAAATCAACTTGCCGAAGTTTGTAAGCATTTAAATTCGATAACACTTCCCACTAGTGCCGCTGTGGCTTGACACCAGGCCGCGGCCGTACTGAGGACGACGACGCAGGAAACGTGTATATGCACGTGTCGTGTCGATTAGAGCAGAAGGAAGAAACTTTGCATCACTGCTCAAAAACGCGTTGCTTATATTTTACAGTAAGCTGAATAACGAAAAACGTCCGTTTGCCTCGCTGCACAAAAAGCAGCGGGTAACATAAATAAATATATAAATATAAATATTGTGGACAATTCACACAACACTACCCAGCCCCAAAAAAAAAAAATACAACCGAATTGAGAACCTCCTCCTTTTTGATTGGAAGTCGGTTAAAAATTAACATGAACGACAAGACAATCAACTTTTATGTTTAAGTTAATAATAGCATATTATTAACTTTTATGTTGATAGAAGTTAATAATTATGCTAAGGCATTACCTACCTTACAAATTTTAAGTAATTGCCTTTTATCAAAACTTTCATCCTAGTGCATTAAAAAATATTTTGGAGCATTTTTTTTTTTGTTTTCAGTTTCCTGTCAACAGTGGTTTGGAATGTGCATTATAACCCTTGGAGGAATTATAACCACAAAAATGCTATCGCAATTGGAGATTCAAGATTTACAACACAATTATTTATAGTTTTATACCAACTGTTTATATTATGTAATAATTTCAATTTATTAATATTTTATAGATATGCAACTATGACCTTAAAGTCTTTAATAAAATTGATATTATTGATTTTGAATTGAATATAAGCTGTCATTTGCACCCTGTCTGACTTTGAACATTGTTATTGTAAAAACTAGCATTCACACAATGTTAATGTACAAAGGCGAATCAAAACTAAATAATACTTGTAACAGATAATGTTTGCATGGTAAAAAAGTAATGTACTTATAGTAAGTAATTATGAAACGAAGCATCATAAATCTAAAAGACATGAGACTGACATGTATTTTTAAACAATTACATACACAGAAAAATATTCCTGTCTAAATAATAACCTTGGTTTATAAATGAATAAATAAAGTGCTCTAGAAGTGATTTCCATATGGATGCATAACAACTACTGGAAATATGATCACTTTGTTAAACAGCACAAACCTGGCATCCGATCCTTTGACAGATGTGTCTATACACAACAACAAAGTATCCAAGTTAGACATTCTTTGATTGGTTGATTGGTATTTTCCTTTGTGAGTGTTCAACAAAGCATTTTTCAAAGATCCTTGGCTCTTTAGCAAAAGCTTGTTATTGGTCTTCATTGTAAGTAACTAGGTACTAGTTAAATTTACATTCTATCAAACAAATTTCAAACATATAGGTACTAGAGATAAATTTTGTTCAAAATAAAATACAATTTGTATGTGTGATGTTTAGGTTGTATTGCTATTTTGAATATAACCTTGTTATTTTGATTTTGAAGTTATTATTATTATTCAATAAGAAAATGTAGTTTATGAGGTTTTCTGTAATTGAAGAGTTAATAATATACATGTACATATCTTATACCTTTAAACGAGAAAATCTTGTATATATATATATATATATATATTTAGGATCTCGGAAACTGAGCCAACAATTTTCACGAAATTTACTATACAAGGGTTTTCGGGGGCGATAAATCGATCTAGCTAGGATTCATTTTTAGAAAATGACGAGAAGTTGGTGTTTTGCAATAATCAAACATAAACTCAATATACGACTGTTCCTGCCATCTATTGGCGGTTGTGAGCAACTAACTGCAAGCTAGAAGGCGTTGTTAATTAAAAATAAGCCAAAAAAGATACGACTCTTCCTGACATCTATTAGCAAATAATAATGCTATTTTTTTTTAAACCCGAGCGAAGCTCGGTCATACCGGCTCGTATTATATAATAAGCTAATCTTATTATTACAATAGCATACTGCAAATAGTTTATTTTTATGAACTGTGTGTTATCTTATAGCACACATCTATTGTATAAAATGTAAATACCATATAAACATTAATAAAACTAAAGTTCTTAGCACTACATAAAGATGAGAGGATATCTAACTGAGCCTGGGGATTCAAGTTGTCAGACTGTTTCGTTTCATTTTATAATAATGTTTGATGTAGGTACTTATAGGAACAGTATGTTGTAATATTAACCTTTTTGAAGTCAATGATGAACATAATTAAGATAAAATAAATTACTTTACACAAATGAAAATAAAGATTATGTTAGTTTTAAAGACAACATTAGTTAGAAAGGAGTCAGACAGAAAATAATATACATGCATCTCATAATAGCATAAACTTGTTAGCTAATTAAAACTTTAAAGATCTATGTTAAAATAAAAATTTTGTGAAATACCTAATTACAGATGACAGTCACTTATTAAAATAACAGTTATAAAATCTTGCCAAAAATTGTTACTTAACCCCTATTATTATTATTGTTTTTGGGGTATTCACTTTAAGAGATCGGTTCATTGCTATGAACCGGGAAAAACCAAGATGCAGGGGCCTAACCACCTCAGTAACTACACAACGTGATTGAGTGATCACATCTTGTCTATCAACATCAATTTGTAAAAACTTATGGACTATTCGACTCATGTTTAATGAAAAATGAAAAAAAAAATATTATATTATTATTATGACCTTTCTATGTCCCACTGCTGGGCACTGCTGGGCAAAGGCTTACTCCTAATCCCCCCCACTCTGTGCGGTCCTCTGTTCTTGGTCTGCCACAACGCCTTGGCGCTTGCGGCCACCACTCCGTGGTTATTTTGGCCCAGAGGCCAGAGCTCATTAGGCAGACATGGCCAGCCCACTCCCACTTAAGCTTGGCAGCTTTGGTCGCCACATCCGCGATTTGCGTTTGTAGTTCCGTGTGGCGAACTTGGTCAATTAACCGTATGCCCAGAATGCTACGCTCCACCGCACATTGGTAAAACTTGAGCTTGGACTTTTGGATGTTGGTCAGAGACTAGGTCTTCGCACCATATCACACGTCCATAAGTTTTTGTTTGAGCAATAAGGGGAGCTCACCATTCATTAAATCTGCCATGGACCAATAGCTCTTCCAGGCATTCTTGGTTCGCTGAGCGATCTCCTTATCCTGCCTGGTTTCAAAGGAGACTATTTGGCCCAGGTAGATATACTCCTGGAGGTATACAAATTACTACATCCCTAACCTATAATAATCTTAAATTACTATAAGTTAGTTGGTTTGGTAGGTGTATGTATTTATGATTTTACTTTTCATAATTTGGTATATTTCTTTGCATACCTACCTAATTGGCATAATGAGCAGAATACACTGAATGTAAGCAAATTAAAACTACAAAATTAGAATATGTACAATATGCATGAATTTTACAGATAATGGTGCTGTGCCTTTTCAAATTTAACTATGGCACTACTTAATCAAGTCATCGTAGAAAATCCTCCTAAAGAGATGCTGCTGTTGGGTTAGCTACTATACAAAGTGATTTGGACATACAATGGCAGAGTTTTTGAAAGAGAGAAGGCAAGACAAGGCCACACTGAAGAACATAATAAACAGGTTCACTCCAAACTATGCATTGAGTTGCAATGTATAACCAAGGCCATTTCGATGATTTATTATCAGCACAGGTGGTTCATTACCAAGGGCGTACGAGTCCTGGTCATCAAATTAGTCAGGAACAAACCAATCACGATCGATAGGTACGAATAGGAAGGAGCCTAATTCTCTCGCGTACTTTTCACAAAGATCGTCCAACGAATTAATAATTATAACACATGTGCTCCTACAAAACCCCTCAGAACTATAACCGTGAGAACCTTTTTTTCACAAAGGACAGGATTCACATGCATCCATCCCAACAAAAAAACCATAGACGATTATACCACGATTTATCGAAAATAAGTAACCTTTGCAATTCACAAACTGGGCTCAAGCTAAATTCTCGATCTCGTACAAAGACTTTGATATATTAGAAGGAAGGCATCTTTACATCATCAGTTCTTTAAAGTATTTTAAAAAGCGTGAAAACATAAAAAGTGGGATGTGGGACCAATTACTTACCTACGTGATTAACGTAGCGGACAGTTCTGAATGTTTATCCTGCTTTCGATTATTGCGCTGGATATTTCATTGGATATATGATTTGTTACAGAAACATCACGAGATATTCGTAAATTTTGGTTTTAAAAAAACCTAGCAATAGCAATGACTGCAATGCAATGTGCTTTGATGTCTTGACATAAAAAAACTTCACTTCAATCAAACTCAATTCAATGGTCCGCCATAGATCATAGACTAGACCAAGCCTGAGTTGCCATTGTTGCAGTGTTGTGCTGCCATCTATAAAAATACAAGAAGAGCCAGCCCGCGCCGAAACGCATGTTTTGTGAATTTCACTATTTACCGAATCATGCAAACTTACCTTGGATGAACTACAGCACCGCCAACCGAGTGGACCCGGCAAGGCCGAATACACGGTTTAAAGCCGCGATTCCTACCAAGGTGACCTTTGTAGAAATGTGCCTTGACAGGGCACCCGAGATACAGAGCGAGAGAGAGAAAATGTCTTCTACTTTTTTTTAGAAATTTTTAAGTTAGTCATGTCGAAATTTCTCGTAATTTCAGAAAAAAATTAATAACTTGAAAACTATACAAAATCGCGGAACATACATGGGGGTGATTCGGATACCCAACCTTACCCGTTATTATATAATAAATACGAGTATAAGAGGGACCTAAATTTTTCTTTTGGACGTCAATGTTCCGGCCACCCTGTATAGTCATCATCATCATTATCAGTCTGAAGAAGTCCACTGCTGGACATAGGCCTCCCCTACTCGTTTCCAGGAAGAACGATTCTGAGCCCTTTCCATCCATCGACTTCCCTGTATAGTACTGAATGATAAATAAAATCTATTCAGTGTGGCTATAGCTGGAAATGCTGGAATCGCAATCTGTCTTGAAGTGATTCCAACGTAGAGCTCTCAAATGTACCTAGATGTCGCTGGTAAAAATGTACCGATCCTTAAACGTGCTATCGTTGCGTTTTGGCTAAATAATCACCCTGGCTGGCGAATTTAGTACTGTTACATTTATTTATACACTTTCCCTTTAAGGTATATACGTTAATACCTAGTTTTTGAAGAGGCGCTTTTTTTAAAAGAACGCGCATAAAATCTAATCCACTGAAACAGGTTCTAAATTGACACACCATAATGTCGTAAACAACTTCATCTTGACGTCATGAATTTAGGAATAGTTTAGTTAGATTATTTTACCCACGACCTACGGCGCAAAAGGCAGAGCTACTACCAACTGAGCTGAGAGTCCAATCAATATGATCTATCAGTTATTCTTCCCAAATTCTGCCACTTATTTTACTCCCAATGTAGTGCGTTCTATTCTGATCCCAGCGGGAAGTCGGTGAATGGAGGACGGAGAACGGAGAGGGCTCAGACAGAATAGTTTTTCCGGGAAATGTATACCGGGACTGGAAGGCCTACGTTCAACAGTGGACTTCGTCAGGCTAATGATAATGAGTGTCCATGGATTTAAAATTAAATGGTACCTACCTAGATATAGCTACGGATAGGTAGGTATTGGGTAATAAAAACAAAGCTCGCCAAGGCGTTCATATTAATTCTCTATTGAAAAGTTAGGTACATGTAACTACAAAATTGGTTACATGATAGTAAGTGGATACATATTAGGTAGGTAAAAGTGCGATATAATAAATATTATAACAAGAAAATCTTGTATAAACAGGATGTCCCATAAGTCAACGTCTAGCCGAAAATTCCTAAAGAAAGATACATGACAAATATTTTTTTTTATATTTTTTTGATAGCTTGGCCCATCGCCCGTTTTCGGCTGGACGTTGACTTATGGGACACCCTGTATATATATCTTAATATATAAAAATGAATTGCTGTTCGTTAGTCTCGCTAAAACTCGAGAACGGCTGGACCGATTTGGCTGATTTTGGTCTTGAATGATTTGTGGAGGTCCAGAGAAGGTTTAAAAGGTGAATAAATATATTTTTTTTCAACGGGAACGGTAACGGGGCGAGCGAAGCCGCGGGCGGCCGCTAGTATATATATTTAATCTGAATCTCGGAAACGGCTCCAACGATTTTCAGGAAATTTTATACACATATTTCATCATTATGTAAAATGTAATTCGTATTTAAATATGTAAAAACACAATTTACAAAAAAGAAATACCGAGCAAAGCTCGGTTATACCAGCTCGTGATAAGTTATGTCAAATGACAGAGTATAAGTTGAATTTGTTGTTGAACCTAGGTAGTAGAGGTAGTTATAACTACCTGTAGGTACACATGCTACAAGATGTCGTAATTTACAACAACGCTGCACTTACAAAGAAAATGAGCACCTGAAATGATACAGCTTTAATAAATAGGTAACACTAGTTCCGCCTGCCTCCAAAGTTTAGTGTCTATGCACACTATGCCGAAAGTACGCGACCGAAGTTCATAATTACGCCTGCAATGCTTTTTGAATCACAGATGACACATGCCGAAATTACGTTGCGCTATAGCGTACAGCCTGACTTCGATCATGGTGTGTCATATCAGTCGAATACGTCGGAACATAAAATCAGCCGCGGAACGTCTCGCGCCGGTCGCGTACTTTCGGCATAGTGTGCATAGACCCTAAAACGATTATTAATAAGGGCCAACTGAAGCCTTCAACGTCTGTCAACTCTAAGGCCCGTATTCTGAATGTGCTTAGGTCTGAGTCGAGCCTCAAGCACAGATTTTTGACACTTTTCAATGGAGTACTGTCATAAAATCTATGCTTGAGGCTCGACTCAAACTCAAGCGCTGTTTCGGAATACGGGCCTAAGAGCCTGTCCAGATGGAGCGTTTTACGCGCGAGTGCCCTCGCGCGTTTCAATTTAAATTGCGTCCAGATGCCGCGTTTTACGCGCGCTCCTACCAAATAGTTGCTCGCGTTTTACGCGCGATTGAGGAATCGCGCGTAAAACGCCCCATCTGGACAGGCTCTAAGGTAGCAACTGACATGTGATCATTCGCTGACATGTGAATATTCGGCATTTAGTTGGGTTTTCGCTTTTGTCGGGATTCCCGGAGACATTATTTTTTTAGTAAAGTTTTAACACACCTTAGCTTATACAAGAGATAAGAGATCTGTTAGCAAACATTAATTAAAAAAAAACACAGCCTGTATTTTTATAAACCCCTAGGAAAACTTAGAAACAAACTAAATAAATTCTACTTAATTGACTCGACAATACATGCATATAGATAGTAGGTGCCTATATTAGCCTATATGTATTTAATTTATGTTGTGACTTATATTATTTTTGCTTATTATGTACTATTTTTCAGACACAAATGTATAATTGTTAATGAAATAAATAAATGAAATGAAATGAAATAGTTACCTATCTATGACTCCAAAGCTGCAGACGCTGTATACATACTTTGATGCTTTCTTTAAAGTATGTACAGTTCAGTAGATAGTTTACTAACTAAATCATATCATCAGTACAGCCTGCCTGACATACAGAATATTCTCATAAGGAAAGAAGACAAGGCATCACGTGGGCATCATCTAAAATTAGTCCGTGCCCCTACCAACACACATGTGGCACACGACTTCTTTGGTAACCGGGTGGTCCAGAACTGGAACAAGCTACCTGAGAACGTTGTTTGCGCTGACTCGGTCAATGGCTTCAAAAACAAACTTGACAACTGGCTACGAAATAATAAATTAGTGCTTAAATATTGACCAAAAAATAACAATGACAATATCAATTAAATCAAATGACTATAATTCAACACTGTTTGACGTAGACACATCAGCGAAAGCTGCTCGTCTTTAACATTACATGCTTAATCCTAAAGTTCAGATACACACCGGCCCCTAGGGCAGACATTATTAAATGAGGGAGGAATGTTATTTAAATAATCTATTTTACTTATCTTAATACATAAACTAAACTCTTACGTTACAGAATGACTGACACCTTCTCAACCGTAAGACCTTGAAGCATGAATCTTGGAAAGTATGTTCCTTCTATAGTCTAGGGGTGCACTAAGGAAATCAGAAAATGATTTCCCTAAAACCACCGGTAACCAGCAGTTGGTCATATCTAAACAAAAACATCAGATTCAATAAAAAAATTGTTACCAGATTTGAATATACACAATGGTTTAAAATAACCCCACAATAACCAAACTGAGACAAAATCGTGAAAAAAAGCTATAAAAAATAGTAAAACAACCCAAATTTAAACATATCCAATTTCCATTAAAAAAATCAATAATCACTCTGTCGAATCGCGGGAAAAAAATTGGCTACCACAACTCACCATCAAATTAGAACACACTTAGGTTGGTTATCAAAACTACAGTTACCAATCAAGCAAAATTGAGAAAAAGACATCGCGGGTTGTAAAAAAGCACCAAGCACGAGGCCTTACCTTCCTCGTCATTGGCGTTTTCACTGATCTGTAGCACTTCATATAAATTTGTATTATCGTAATTTCACACAAAGACCTAAAACATACATAAAATCACGCCTTATTCCCATGGGGGTAGGCAGAGATCACGGATTTCCAATTGATACGATCCTGACACACCTCTTTCGCTTCATTCACTCTCATAACATTCTTCATTCATGCTCGTCGGTTTAGGGTACTCCTAACTCCTAAAGACCTAAAAGACCCTTAATAAACGAAATCAAACTGTGCAACCACGAGGACGAAGTCACGGGTTCACACAACAGCTAGTTCAATAATAAAACTAAGAAATAATAAAGTTCAAATCCTTGTGATGTCATTGAATAAAAACATTTTTTGAATTAATTATTGTGTGGTTAAAAACTTACAACCTGAAATCTTTGGTATTTCAGTCACCCAAGTGACTAATCACTTGGGTGACTTAGCATGGTAACAATTCTTTCCAAGTTGACAGAATAGACTGAATGATGGGGAATGAGATTGCGATTTTCCATTAAGGTATGGTAGACATCTTCTAGAGTCAGTGTGATAGGTTCCTCCTCTCTTGGAGCGCTGAAATAAGAAATTAAACAAATAAAGTACACATACTTGAGTAAACAGCAAATACTCTCGTATGTAAAAGGATTAATTTCATTAAGAGCCTGTCCAGATGGGGCGTTTTACGCGCGATTCCTCAATCGCGCGTAAAACGCGAGCAACTATTTGGTAGGAGCGCGCGTAAAACGCGGCATCTGGACGCAATATAAATTGAAACGCGCGAGGGCACTCGCGCGTAAAACGCTCCATCTGGACAGGCTCGAACTGCCATTTTTTTAGGTTGTTAAAGTGGAATTGTTCATTGTTCATAAACAAATAAGTCTTCTTTCTTTCATTGAAGTGATTACTTTACAATATTTTTCTTACCAAGCTACTAACTAACATAACATATTTCTTGAACTAAATTCTGTACTGCACTGTATCTACATTATCAGCCTGAACAAGGTGACTGGACATAGGCCTCCTCTATACATTAAGGTGTGCGATTCTCTAACTTCACCCAATCTTAACAATGTCATCGGCCCATTGGGTGGATGGGCGTCCTACGTTTCATCTTCCGGTTCGTGTTCACTATTTGAGAACCTTTATTTTCCAAGTTATAGCTGTTACTAGTCAATGTAAATACCTGCAAGCCATCTCCATAGCAGCGGCATGTTCCATTTCATCAATAGTGGGGGGACGTCGTATCCCCACGCCGCCTAACCCTCCACAGGGCATTTCCTCTCTCACAGTTTGCTCAACTACCATGGACGAGTTGCGTAGCCAAATGTTGGGTACATGACCACCAATGTCATACTGGAAGTGACCCTTGGTTTTGTATGATTTGCACCGTGTGATGATGGCAGTCAATATATTTTTTAGCAGCATTTGTGTGGCTACCACCACAATATTGGCGGCCTCATCATCAACGCCTTCAAGGTCGTGATCCCAGGCAGCGAGCATAAAGCGGCCCACAACAAGTGATTGGTCAGGGAGAAAAGTTTCCTGCAATGATAATTGCATTTACAAACAACCTTTAGCAAAGCTCATTTGTACCTATCTACTTTATTTATTGGGGTAACAAATTATAGTCTATCAGCCCTACTTATAAACACAATTTAAATTTAATCATTGCTTAAAGTTAGCCCTGTCAATGTATGTCACTCATTACCCAGTGGTAAGAGATGGCAATAGTATAAGCACTGTTTATCTTTTGACATATTTTTATAAGTAAGGCCATATTTGGTTAAGTCCATCATCTGTCTTTTAGCAATATGTTTTTATTTCTATACCATTTCTACAAAATTGATGGTGCCAGTTCTAACAATATTTTCAATGCATGCTGTTTTTTACAATTATCTATCTATGATACCTGAATTGGTTGAGTGAGACCCAATATTGGATGAAAAACAAAATGGATGAAAGGGTATCCTTGAGTAATGCTATCCATCAAGTAAAAACGGTTCCATTGTTTTTTTGTTATCAATTGTGAGCACAAGCTCACAATTGATTACAAAAATATTCAGATACAAATAGTGAACTCACAAGAGTTCAATATTTGTATCTGATGGATAGCAATACTCAACAACTGTGAAAATATAATTGAAGCATAGGTATTACCTGAGCAACATACTTGACACCATCAGGGCCAGCACCTTGCGGAGACTGGGGCGGTAGATAATCAGACAGGCTCACTGGATCAAACCCAGGTATGTCCTCAGTATCGAAAGCACATGCTGCTGATGTCGAAGCAGCTGATGTCGAAGCACCCGATGTTGAAGTAACCACCCTTGGTTTCCTATTCTTGCCAAAAGAGAATGCTCTCTCATGGGCAAAGGAAGGTGGCATATCGCCTAAGCCTTCTATTTTATTCAGCATGGCCAATAAAAACATGTTGTGGCAATGAATTTGCTCTGGGTTTAGTAGTCTCCGAACGTCAGCATCGAATTTTTCTTTGCTGTGTTTCAGTTGAAACCATTGTTTCATTTTGATGAAATACGTTGGGGCTTTGTCAGCTAAAGCCGCATTCAACTTGCAACGGGCAATATAAAGATTTTCTTCGTCGCTCATTGTCTCGGTGTACCTACAGTGCGATCAATGGGTATAAAACACTTCGGCAAGGCAAACGGCCGGCAGGCCTCAGCCTTCGAGCAGTCGCAACAATATGTATATTTCTCTTTGAACAGTGGGAACACTTGACGACTCTTTGGAACAGCGCAGCCGCGGGCTGATGGGCAGAGGCCGGGAACTCGGCGGGACTGTTTATTCCTCAAATTATACTAAATTAAATATTTTAAAGGCTTTGCAAAGCTACTGTTTTGATTTTTTCAAGCAGTTTTATCTTTTTTTTTTTCTTCTTAAATTAATGGCAGTGTTGCCACGTGCCAAACCAAAATATCTGGGTTTCAAAGGCTAAAAATCTGTAAACGATAAATTATTGAAACCTAAACAAATATTATTTAATTTTACTGATGCAATTTAATCAAAAAAACACAGAACATAAAACGAAATAAAAACAACACAGAATAGGGGAGGCGATAATGTACATCATGTTATTGTACACACTGTTATTACGATGCCAGTTAAGCCACATGCACACTGGAGCAATTCGAACATGATCATACTCATTAAGAGCACTGGCATAGTGTAAATACATTTTTGGGCAGAAAACCTCATTGGTACACGACTGGATTTGAGCCCAAGACCTAAGGATCGGAAGGCGGGGCCGCTACCACTAGCCCACTAGCGCTCTCACCTACCTACTGATGTATATAACGATCGGTAGCACGTCAGGTTATATTTTATGATGGTCGAAATAAAAAGCTTTTCTTATTTTATTCACCCAATCAAATGTTTACAACTCGTAAAATTGTTTAGATAACTGTTTCAAATATTGTTTCTTTTTCTTCTTGTGTTTTCTTTTTCCTGTTGCATGGATACATTTATTTTGAACATCTGGTGCCTTCGGAAAACTGAAACCAGAATTATTATGTTATTTCTTCAAAATATTTATGTAATTTTCATCTTACCCAGCCACTGTGGGCTATAAGAATAAGAAAAGAATCAGAATAATAAATACATTCAGAATAATCGATAGCACATTCATCACTTTATTGGAGTACAGCCTAATTGAGTAGCGAAAGTTGAGATTTATAGAAACGCGGCCATAACGAAAACCGCTTTAAACAATAAAATAAATTGTATGTGTCAGCACCGACGCACGACTGGAGTTTACTCCATATAGGCAAAGTAAGGGAACACACTACCCACGATCTAGCGGCACTGCTCACACCAAATTAGAAAGTTGCGCAAGATAGATTGCGCACCAAAAACGTAACGAGGTCATTCGTTCAGCAGATTTCACTCCCCACATTTTTCTCATACCGGGTGCCTTAAATCAAATAACCAATTCTTTAGGAGAAAACTCCAATAATACTTACCTGTGATACGATATGCCCCCTGTACTGTATGCTGGCACACTGAAAACACTTGTAGTTTATGCTGTATAACAATTTATTTAATATGTTACCAAATCAACTTCTACAATACCGGGACGCCATTACATACATGAAAAAACAGTCCTCATTCTCTATTGCCACGTGACCTACCGACTGTTGAAATCTAAGTACTTGAGTATTCCACACAATAATGCTGAGTTGACAGTGACAGCTTCACCGCTGTCTGACATTCTATTTCTGTAAGAAGCATTCGGCCTTCTTCTTCCTCTTCTGTCTTTGACCCCGAACGGTGAAGTTGCGCTCTTTGTATGTATTTTCTATTTCCATGTAATTTAATATGGTTTGACCTCAAGAATTGTATAGCTTTTATTCTGAGCAATAAAAGAAGCAATCTAACATTACTGCCTGTTTTTCATGCATCTCCGTCCGACTGCGTATCCGCATAACCTATTAGGATCATCCTCAATCTCAAGCCACATGCTGTGGATTCTGGACTCACGCCGATCCATCGTCACTGTAAGACCTCTCAACAGGTTTTGAGGCCCAGCGAAGTACTCCCGAAGAAACGGCTGTGGAAAAGATCATATTTTTGTGTACGGTGCACGTGTTTGCACGAAATGGAGACACAGCGGTTATCGGCGGTAAGCGTCGTGGAGCCTGGCATCGGCGTTGCAATGCCCTCGCCCGGTGCAGGTGTGCATATTGATAAACTCGAAGGTGTATGTAATTACAATAGTTGGAAGTTCCAAATGAAGATGTTGCTTACGCTTGAGGATTTGTGGAAATTTGTTGAAAATGGAGACAGCGGCGACTCGTCACGTGATCAGCGTGCTCTTGCACGAATATGCCTTTCTGTAAAGGCCACGTGTCACCAACATGTGCGGCTCTGTAAGACAGCTAAAGAAGCCTGGGATAAACTAGCAAGCACTTTCGAAGATAAAGGGCTTTACAGGCGAGTGCTATTATTGAGAAAGCTGCATCACACCGATTATGGCCAATTTATTTCAATGACCGACTACATTGATGGTATCATGACACTGGTTCAACAATTGGCTGACATCGGGAGGATTATAGATGATGCGGAGATAGCAGAGCTACTACTTAGCGGTTTACCAAAGGAGTTTGACGCTTTAGTCTCAAATCTTGAGACAGCATGTTTATCGAACAGTTTGTCAAGTGAGCTGGTGCGGTCAAGATTGATACAAGAAGAATATCGAAAGAACAATCTCTCGGATAATGTTGACACTGCTTATGTAACGAAGAACAAGGCAAACAAAAGTAATATCATTTGCCATTATTGCAAGAAAAGTGGTCACATTAAATCAAAATGTTTCAAGTTGAAGAAGGACACTGCGAAACCAGATGAAGAAAAATCACTGTTGGCTACAGCGTTTGTGGCCAAATCACAAGACTGTTGGCTGGTCGACTCCGGGTGTAGTGCGCACATGTGTAATAATAGAGACTTATTTTCAGAGTTAATTGACTGTAAAAATGCAATTAGTATTGCTAATGATGAGAAGTTGGAATGTTTAGGTAAAGGCATAATTCCCATTAGAACAGGAGGTGCGGTAAGAAATATTACAAATGTTTTGTATGTGCCTAAACTTTCTCATAATTTGTTGTCAGTCAGCTGTCTCATTCAAAGGGGCTTCACTGTTTTATTTAATGATCGGGGTTGTTTTATTTATGACAAGAGCGGTAAAAATCCTGGCAACCCAATTGTTTGTGCTTTCAAAGATAATGGTCTTTATAGGGTTAATTTTGGGGTGTGTCAATTGAGTAGGTATTCGCAATTAGTGCACTCTTCTCTCCTGTGTAATAGACAGGAGGTCCAGAGTACAAAGGTTGCTGCTCGTGTGCCTATTGAGTTATGGCACAAGAGGCTTGGCCACCTTAGTGCACAAGGTATGTGTAGTTTAAAGAATGGTAGTGCAACTGGTGTTCTGTTTCAGACTGACAATGAGCAGGTTCTGAAGGAATGTGTGCCGTGCTTGGAGGGGAAGATGGCTGCCAAGCAGTTTCCGGTTGGAGAGGCAAGGCGAGCTACCCAGTCCCTCGAGTTGATCCATTCTGATGTGTGTGGGCCATTGCCTGAGAGCAGCTTGAGTGGGGCGAATTACCTGGTAACGTTTACTGATGACTACACCAGGAAGACCTTTGGATATCTGATGAAGCACAAATCGGAGGTAATGTCTCATTTTATTAATTTTAAAAGGCTTGTAGAGAAGCAAGTAGGGTTGCCAATTAAGATTTTTAGGTCTGATGGAGGTGGTGAATACTGTAATGAAAGTTTTTACAAGTTTTTGCAACAGGAAGGAATAATTCACCAAAAGTCCATACCATATTGTCAGAGCCAGAATGGCGTGAGTGAGCGCCTTAACAGGACACTTATGGAAAAGGCAAGATGTATGCTGAGAGGTGCTGGTCTCGGTGGGAGCTATTGGGGAGAGGCGGTCATGACCGCTATTTATCTAAAGAATCGGTCCCCTACTGCTGCCCTTTCAGGACGTACACCGGAGGAGGTCTGGACCGGGTCTAGACCAGATCTTGGTCACCTTCACGTTTTTGGTTGTATAGCATACTCTCTAGTGCCTGAGCAGAAACGCCGTAAGTTAGACCCTAAAAGTAAACGGTATTTGTTTGTTGGGTATTCTGAAACTTCTAAGGGCTATAGGTTATTGGACCCGTCTGCGCCTAAGAAAGTTGTATTGTCCAGAAATGTAGTTTTTATAGAAAACAAATTTTATAATAATTTTAATGACATTGACAATACTAATAATGAATGCATATTATATTTTGAATTTAATAATGGAATGAATATTTTGAATTCTAATAATTTAAATGCACCGAATTCAAGTAATAATGATAGTAATGTGCTGAATTCTAGTGAAAATATATGTGATAATAATGATAATTTGGATTTAATTGATAGTGATGGAATTACTAGTCAAAATGTTAGTCAAAGAGGTTTAAATGAACAGTCTGTGTTGGATGAAATTACAGGTGACCCATTGGCTTTTTCAGATGAGTACTGCACAGGCAGCGAAGACGAAGGTGTCCCTGCTGCGTCGCCAGTGCGTGGCGTCCCCGACGAGCGGGTGAGGCCTTTGCATGAGGCGTCAGCTGAGGGCGGAGGTGATGCATCACCCCCGGTATCCGTTAGTCGGCGTCCTGTGCGTAGTAGTAGATCCAGGTTACCGGTAAAGTACAATGATTATGAAACAGACTTCTCTTTGATAGCGCAAGAGTTTCCACTTGCTGAACCTCAGTCTTTTGAGGAAGCTGTTAGTTCCCCTGATAGTCATGAGTGGCGGGCGGCTATGCGATGTGAATATGATTCACTTATTGCTAACAATGTATGGAAGTTAGTTGATAGGCCCCCTAATGATAATGTAGTTAAATGTAAATGGGTTTATAAGAAAAAATATGATGCTAATGGTAACTTTGAGAAATATAAAGCAAGATTAGTTGCCAGGGGTTTTACTCAAATAAGAGGTGTAGATTATAATGATACTTTTTCCCCTGTCGTGCGTCATAGTTCTCTAAGAATATTGTTTTCTTTAGCTAATGAGTTAAATTTAAATATAGACCATATTGATGTAACTACTGCCTTTTTAAATGGCGATCTTCAGGAAACCATTTTCATGGAACAGCCTCCTGGCTTTAGCAATATTGATTGTAAAACTAAGGTTTGCTTATTGTTGAAAGGTATTTATGGCCTTAAACAAGCCAGTAGAATTTGGAATCTAAAAGTTCATGATTTACTGTCTAAGAACGGCTATAAGCAAAGTAAGTGTGAACCCTGTGTGTATACAAAGCGTTCTGACAAAGATATAACTATAATTGCTTTGTATGTTGATGATTTTTATATATTTTACAGTACTAAGTGTAATGAGTTGTTACCTTTACTTGAATATAATTTCAATATAAGAAACTTAGGTAGTTTGAAAAACTGTTTGGGAATGAATATTGAGAGAGATCAAGTAAATGGTATTATGAAAGTAAGTCAATCTGAATACATTAAGAGATTGTTGCAACGCTTTGGTATGGAAAACTGTAAAATTGTGAAAACTCCTATGCCTACCAACTGTAAATTAGTTAAGGGAGAAACTAATTTATGTGATGATCAGTATAACTATAGGCAGCTGATGGGATGTCTTATGTATTTATCCGTATGTACGAGACCTGACATCTCATTTGCTTGTAGTCAGTTAAGCCAGTTTAACAACTGTTTTGATGTAACACATTGGCAGGCAGCTAAAAGGATTTTGCGGTACTTGGCAGGTACAATTAACTTTTCTTTATATTTTTATAAGGGAGGTAAATTGAATTTGACTGCTTTTGCAGATGCTGACTGGGCTAATGACCCCAATGATAGAAGGTCTTATACAGGGTTTATTGTAAAACTGGGAAATAATGTGATTAACTGGGAATCACGTAAACAACGTTGTGTAGCACTTTCTAGTACCGAAGCAGAATATTTAGCAATAACAGATGTATGTAAAGATATTTGTTTTATAAGAAATTTTCTGTCTGAGATCATACCTAAAGAGTATCATGTGACAATATTTAATGATAACCAGTCTGCTCAAAAATTGTTGAAGGTTAAAGAATATTGTCATAAACGCACTAAGCATATAGACATAAGATACCACTTTGTTAAAGACTTAGTTCAAAATGACTCTGTAGCAGTTAAGTACTTACAGACTGATAGTATGATTGCAGATATACTTACAAAACCTTTATGTACTGTAAAACATGATAAATTTATTGCAGATATGAATCTTAAAGTCTGATATTGTAATAAGTGTTTAATTGTATTGTTATAATTATTACTATGTGACTGATATGATATTGCTTATAAATTTATGTTCTTATTGCTGACATTACTCACTATTTTTGTTCAGTAGATACTTACCTTTGCCTTTGTGGAGTAAGTACTCATTAGACTTTATAAGTAGAGCCATAGAGTTGTGACTAAAAATGTATAGAGTTGTAGAGTACTTATGTTGTTAGATAAATGTAGAGCTGTAGAGTATCTAAGATGATTTTGTTGTGTAAAGTTTTATTACATGATATTGTGTGGATTAAGGGGTAGTGTTGAAATCTAAGTACTTGAGTATTCCACACAATAATGCTGAGTTGACAGTGACAGCTTCACCGCTGTCTGACATTCTATTTCTGTAAGAAGCATTCGGCCTTCTTCTTCCTCTTCTGTCTTTGACCCCGAACGGTGAAGTTGCGCTCTTTGTATGTATTTTCTATTTCCATGTAATTTAATATGGTTTGACCTCAAGAATTGTATAGCTTTTATTCTGAGCAATAAAAGAAGCAATCTAACATTACTGCCTGTTTTTCATGCATCTCCGTCCGACTGCGTATCCGCATAACCTATTAGGATCATCCTCAATCTCAAGCCACATGCTGTGGATTCTGGACTCACGCCGATCCATCGTCACTGTAAGACCTCTCAACACCGACCACATACACAATTACGGCCGATACCGATACACAACACCCTCTTTTGTTAAATTTTTGGTTCGGCTATCGTTTTAAACTCCATACCAACACAATACGGCTGTTTTTTATATTTTTTTGTGTTTTTTTCAAATAACATGCTGTACAATAACATCACGTGACACTTATACACACCCAGTTAATTCGCAGCCTGTTATTGTACGGCAGGTTAAAACGGATCCGAAAAAAAGGTTTAATTTTATCTGGGTGTGCAATAATTCAAAAGTGCATTAACCGGACCTAGGGAGAGGGATGACAAAACCGAACTAAAAATAAAAACAAAGGAGGGAAGGAATTGCTGAGCAGCAAGGAGTTTCATAATAGGTTGTCTATTTATTTATGTTCGAAATTGAGACGTTTCGCTCCTCAGCCTATAAAATAAATGTCAATCATATCAGCATATCATAACTCATTGATAACATAACATAGCAAAATCTAAAAAGTGTGCATCAAACTCGTACAAACTACTGTGACATTTATGAAAATCTATATAATACCCGAGAATAAATATTTATTTAGCAAATCATCTGGTGATTCAGATATAATATAATAACTAACCGAAATTTCAACATGGGTGATAAGGAACTCCTAGCAAAATTGGCTAACATGTACGTACCTAAGTACCTACGCAAGGTCATTCGAGAACCTTTACTTCCCAATAACAGTTGTCAGTACTTTAATTTATTGGTAAAGATTCCATTTTTGATTCTATCACGTAGGTAGTGAAACTCCCAGCACAGTTCTCTCCAAAGCCCTTTGTGCAACTTTGTGCTCGTGTAATAATAAGTCAATAATAAGCGAGCACTAAGATTTTTCTGTGTTCGAATCCCACTCGGACTAAGTAAAGTATTTTAGATAAGTAAGATAGGTAAAGTTCTTGAAAAGGTTGTGTTTCTCTAGACCTCTTGCACGTCCCGGGTTTGACGCTCTTGGCATGTCTGCACCAGTGCTAGTGCAAATGAATCCAGATGGCAAGTGGGAGAACTGTGCGCCTGGCTCCATAGACGAGGAACGCCTGAAAGCAGTGGTTGCACACCTCGTCAGTTCCAACGCGGTGGCTGCAGCGCAGAGCTACTGCGTCCAATGCGCTTCTGATAGCCAGGTACACAAAAATAACTCGTATGGTGTAGCTATACCTAACAGTACGGTTTGCCCTAAACTGAGTCTAGTGATGTCCGCGGGACAAATAAAATAAGCGGCCAAGTGCGAGTCGGACTCGCCCATGAAGGGTTCCGTAGCAGTAAGTAATATAATATAGAAGTTCTAGTAGTTCGTCGAAAGGTACATTGCGGTTTACGATGAATGACGTATTAAAAAAAACGTCTAACTAGATCTCGTTCAAACCAAATATCGTTGGAAGTTTACACAGTAATGTACATCATATATATTTTTTGGTTTTATTATTCTCTTATTTTAGATGTTAGAGGGGGCCAACATTTTACCACTTTGGAAGTGTCTCTCGCGCAAACTATACAGTTTAGAAAAAAACGATATTAGAAACATCAACATCATTTTTGAAGACCTACTCATAGATACACGCAAAGGATTTGATAAAAAAAATGGCTATAACATACGGACGGACGGACAGACAGACATGACGAATCTATAAGGGTTCCGTTTTTGCCATTTGGCTACGGAACCCTAAAAAGCTCTCATGGTCTGATTGATTTGCAGAAGGATGGGGGGAAATCCAACTATGTGCCAGTAATAATGATGCCCATCCAAAACGCAGACCATTGCCCCTTCGACATGGATTGTGAGATCCAAAGGATCAAAGATGCAGAGTCAAAACCTACCAAAAATGCGAGCGCCACGGATAAAACTAAGGAGGCAGACAAGGAGCTAGACAAAAAAAAGCCTAAGAAACGCGGTTTTGTTTTGCAAAGATTGACAAATTTCGATTTACTCTCGCAGTGGTAAAACAAATGTATAATACAACAGTTTTTACAATGACTTTATTTTTTATTTTTAGACTAGTAATTTGCTTGCAGCGCAACATTTTTAGCCGAGGTCTGATCAACGGAACTCTTACATAAATAGGCCGATTGAGTTGAAACATTGTGATCATACCATACGGAGTCCACAGTGACAAGTCCAAACAAAAATGTCTGGGGCGAAATATGTATTCTGTCCTAAAATATATGAGCCATTATGCCAATACCTATACTCTCAAACGGCGAACGAAATCAACGTGAAGCAACCGGCGCGGCGGCATGTAGAACCTACGAAGTTCAAACACATTGTTTCAATTGCACGAAGGAAGGAGACTCTGCGGCGCAATAATTTTTCGAAACACTACTGGTTCGAATTTACTTTGGAAATATATCTCCAAAGTATCTCTCTCTATCTAGTTTCAGTTAAAGCAGTGTCAGGACTCACTCTTGTAAAAGACTAGCCGCGAGTCCCGGCGTTGCCCGGGCATTAGTTAGGAGCATTTAATTCATAACAAAATTTAAAATGTTTAGAAAATCCCTTTCGTGATAGAAAAGTATAGTCATAGAAAAGTCTCTACGTGTTAGAAAATGATAGACATAGATTTTTGCAATATTTTTCATTAATGCTGTACCTGTTAGTCGTAGCGTGACGTTAGATAACCTAAAGCCTTCCTTGATAAATGGTATATCCAACACAAAAATCATTTTTCAATTCGTATACCAGCACAGCAGTTCCCGAGAATAGCGCGTTCAACCAAACAAACAATCAAACTCTTCAGCTTTATAATATTAGTATGGGTTTCGGCAGGTATCCATTTGGCAAAATCTGAACGTTCTTGGATATGTGTATGTTATGTACATTATGTCTTTTTTGCACCCTTTATAAAATTGTTTTGTATAAACTTGTTGTAACTTTGCGTACATACACTTATATAAGATAATTTATAAGTACGTAGTTCCGACGTTTAAAGAACCATTTTTAGGACATGACGACACAAAATCGATTAGGGCATGCGCCTTCACATCCCAGACACGCTCGGCCGCCCCCCCTCACCCTGCCAGTCGCATCGCTGACGTTGCCGAGCCAGGGTGCACCCGTCTCCTAGAGATCTCTTGCACTCTAAGCAAGAATTAAATTCAGTTATTTGAAAAATAAACCGCTGATTCAATCCTACGCTACACTTGGCAAGTTATAATCTGCATCGATGGACAGAAGCCAAACCTTATTAGACATGATAAATAAGAGCGATGTGTTACGCAAATTATATGCAGATGCTGGGGTTGGCCTTTTAATTGATATGTCCTATCAACGTGACCCGCTACTTTGTTTCATGCTCATTATGGCAATCACAAATAAGGATGGAGGTGTGGGCAATGGTGCTGGCGTGTGCGAGGGTGCAGGCTTGGGTGAGGATGAAGGCTTGGGTGAGGATGAAGGCTTGGGCGAGGATGCAGGCATGGGCGAGGATGCAGGCTTGGGTGAGGATGCAGGCTTGGGCGAGAATGCAGGCATGGGCGAGGAAGCAGGCGTGGGCGAAGATGCAGGCATGGGCGAGGATGCAGGCATGGGCGAGGATGGTTTCGTGGGCGAGGATGCAGGCGTGGACGCGGACGACTCTGGTTTAGAAGATGATGAGGACTGCCTGAATGCAATATAACTTCACGTGTGCCAGCAGATACATGCAGCTTCGAAATTTTGAACTTAGTGACCAATCACAAGAGAAGACTGGTCTTCTTTTCTAAATTGTTTATTTCGACTACTTTGTGCTGTCTTTACAAAATTTATGAACATTGTGTTTGCTGTCATCGTTAGAAATTAGTTTCCATTATACTAGCCTAGGTTTTTTTCAGAAAGAACGTATTTTGGGTTTCTGTGACCAATATTTTATTCGTCTTCGGTCAAGTACTTACTTCAAAATATTTTCTAGGCTAGTTATTCATGTTTAGGTAACTAATGTATCTGGCCTGTTTGTTTTATATTTAAATAATATTCAGGACTGTCTTATCCAAATATTGTAATCATCAATTTTAAATCTCAATGTGAAATAAAAAAACTTGTTTTATTTTTCATCCTACCTACCTACGACTTTAATAAACTTAGGTCATATAACATAGCTCGCATAACTAGTTGGCCGGTTTAGGTGGTCGTAGTGGAATGACAGCTCGTAGAACCGATAACCACAGGTTTTTTTTTTTGCCATCTCGAAATGGCACTAATTTAAAATAACCTGTTGCTATTTTAATGCAACCACTTGGTGGGAAAAACCTAAAGGTTCTCGAATTTTGACCAACGCAGCGCCAGCGGGGCGGGTCTATTCCTGCAACACAATTCGCTTAGGTGATCGCTATTGGTTTGAAAAATTAGAAAATCGATCGTGGGCGATCCCACGAAGACTAAACATTAGACACCATACCCACCCACCAGCCCGATGGACCGAGGACATCGTTAATATCGCGGGAAGACGGTGGATGGAATGAGCTCAGAATCATTGTTCCTGAAAATATATAGGGGAGGCAGCAGTGGACTTCTGCAGGCTGTTATTCTGAGAAAGCCCTCATTTCAGGCCCATTTCATCATAAAAAATAAAACTGCTGATTCTACCGTATATTTGCTGAAATGGCTCTGCTGGTAAGAACTAGAAAATAAAATACCGTAAGTAGTAGGAGGATGATATTTTATTAGGTCCTAGCTAGCAACATTGTTTTTTCAATGGATACGTTGAGCGTCTCAAAATGTATTCTACCACTGAGATAGTAGGTCAAAATCAGTATGCCTGCTCAGCAGCCATGGTTTCGGTTTGTTTAATGGTCCACCGCCACGTTTCAATTCACCACTCTTCTCCTGTTTGGGTTTCTTGCACGAATGCCAAATAAATCTGTAGGAGAATGAGTTTTCAAAGCGAGAATAATGGAGTGTAGCAACACCCATATGATGCAAGGCAGCAGACACATCGGGAGACAAATAGTGTTGCCTTAACAATTTCACAGTGGAAAAAAGTGGATCATTTTTAACTGGGTGTACATAAACTGGCCCTACATTAACCGGACCCGAGACATCTAGAACACAGCGCCATCTATTCTTTGATAACTGTACTAAAAACGGTATTTCTTTTTGAACCCTCGCAAGTTGGTTTGTCAAAACGCCATGATTATGTTGTGGTAGGTTGCTTGCATGCTTTTGAGGGTTCCGAAGTACAAGGAACCCTTATTTTAGTGTCCGTGCGTACAGAGAGATGGCGTTACTAGCTAGAGCTTTTTGAATCTATTTCACCAAATTTGCCACCAAAGTTATTCCAAAACAAGACTATTCTTAAATAGGTACCTATAATTAATGTAATCTGTTTTGAAGTCTATAGTAAATAAATAATATTCTTATGTTTCTAGCTCTCCATAGCGTATTCCAGATAATTGGTGCGAGACTACAATGCGTCACGTTTCCAAGTCAAACTTTGTTGCTTGCCAATCGTTCTGACTTGATGTGTCTACTGACTAACCTAGGTGTCCTGATGGTCTGATTGTGAACTGGGCACTTGAACTCCCAGTCAGGTAGCTGCAGGATGTATATAATCTCCTCATCTTCCTCGGTGTCCTTGCGTTTTTCAGCCTCTGATTTTGCGTATGGCTGCAACGAAAAAAAAAACCGCATCACACTCTTTGGCAGTTCGTAGCAATTCGCTGCTGGGTGTACCTGAGCCTCACTCAGCATTAGCATTAGCTAACCGCTGTTAGACTATCCATACTAATATTATAAATGCGTTTGTAACTCTGTCTGTCTGTCTGTCTGTCTGTCTTCCTGTCTGGCTTTCACGCCAAAACTACTGAACCGATTGAAATGAAATTTGGTACACAGATAGTTGAGGGCCTGGGGAAGGACATAGGCTACTTTTTATTGCGAAAAAAGGGTTGTAAGGGGTTGAAAATAGGGGTTGAAAGTTGTATGGAAGTATCGTCATTTTTAGAGCTAGAAACTTAAAACTTATTTTTTAGTCTGTTGATTTGATATAAAAAATATGACATTCAAAGTTTGTGCTGTGGGGGTAGAGGGAGGGGAGTACAGGGGGGAGTGTGGAGGGGAGTACAGGGGGGAGTGTGGAGGGGAGTACAGGGGGGAGTTGGAGGGGAGGTGTGGGGGGAGTGTGGAGGGGAGTATAGGGGGAGTGTGGAGGGGAGTATAGGGGGAGTGTGGAGGGGAGGTGCGGGGGGAGAGGGGAGGGGAGTACAGGGGGGAGTGTGGAGGGGAGTACAGGGGGGAACGTGGAGGGGAGGTGCGGGGGGAGTGTGGAGGGGAGTACAGGGGGGAGTGTGGAGGGGAGGTGCGGGGGGAGTACAGGGGGAGTGTGGAGGGGAGTATAGGGGGAGTGTGGAGGGGAGGTGCGGGGGGAGTGTGGAGGGGAGGAGCGAGGAGGAGTACAGGGGGATTGTGGAGGGGAGTCTGGGGGGAGTGCGGGGGGAATGTGGGGGTGTTGAGGAGAGTGGGGGGAGTGTGGGGGGACTTCGGAGAGGAATGCGGGGGGGAATGAAAGTGTGGCGTAGTACGACGCCATTATGATTGTCTAAGTTTAGTAAGAGGGCAGACGACTGTGTCACGTGCACGCGAATATGACGTTATTTAATTACTGTTTTCTTCCGCTGCAAATTAAAAATGCTACCCATAGACACTATACCACGCGGACGAAGTCGCGGGCACAGCTAGTAACTCATAAAACCGACCACAGGCACCGCTGTGTAATAATGGCGGTCGGAACTGGAAGATTTTGAGTAGGACTCGAATTCGAAAGTATCGAATGTGGACTGATGAACTGATGACATTGCAATGTAGTGTAATATTTTTATTGACACTAAGGGTAGGTATGTACTATCCGTGTCCGTCTACTGAATTCCCATCATCTTTTCATCACACACATCATAAAGCACGCACATTTTATAGATCTTACAAAATGGCATTAAAGATCACTTCACGTCAACATAATTACTTACCTTTAAGTAATAATGTGCTTTAATACGAGTACATAACGTGCTTTATGAGTTTGTGATGAAAAGATCATGGGAATTCAGTATATAGACGGACACGGAGTAGTGCACGACGGAGTAGTGCACGAAAAGAAATGAGGCACACTCAAAATCCTTTTAGGTAGGTAACACGATAAGAAGAAGAAGAAGATGTAGACGAAAGAGGCCCAACCTCGTACTTTCTGGAAATTGATGGGGAGGTACACTTTCGTAGACCTTGTGCACATCTAAGCGTGGCGATCAGTGAAACGCTCTGCATGTGTGACTGTGAATATGACAGCGATACTGTGTGCGAAACGCCCTTAACTCTATGAAAATACTCACAAAAACGCTAGGTGCTGTGATGGCTTCGCTCGAGTCCAGATAGCCGTCCAGGATCTGCTGGTTGATCTTGTATTTGCGCGCTAAGTTGAAGTTCTTCGCGTCTTCTTGTGTCATAGGAAACGTGATCAGGGGACGCCTAAAAGTATTCCAAAAACACATTAAACCCAACTCAGTGTAACGGGTAAGAAAGCATTAACGGAGGCCAAGGTTGACCTAAAAACTTGCGTCACTGGCTTATCCTAAAATATTAAAAAAGTCTTATTTCTGTGGATAGTACCTACCTCTTTCTACATTCTCGAGCTATGTCATTGAAACACATTTTATTAAAGCTTCACCTAACGAATTTTGCGCAAACTAAATGCTGGAAAATGTTCTGAAGACGCTTGTTGTAGGTAGAACTTATTCGGTCTCTAACCTGTTCCTGATAATAACAGTTTGTAGTAATTCCGCAAGATGGCGGTGCACGCTCTATATCAAAGTTCGTAGCCCGTTTATGGGTCAACGATGAGCTACCAGAATAAACTCGTACATAACTAGACTTAAAAACTAGCTTTTTTCTTTGTTGTTAAAAAGGATTGATGTGCTTTTTAACTTTTAGTAAGTTGTATTTATCGCTAGTTATCAGTTAGGTAGGCTTAGATAAAACATGCCGTACAAAACATGTTCAGAGCTTGACCACTAAGAACAGCCGGTCTACTCTTGAATGCGATTCCGATCCCAATTTAAAGTTTTGACGGAATTTTGACAGAAAACCCATAGGATTTCTGACAAAATTCCGTCTTGGGATTGGATTCGCGTTCAAGGGTAGACCGGTAGGCTGGTGAACTAAAACACGGCTTAAGTTTATCATTTTACTGGCTTCTGCCTGCAGCTTTGCTCGATAAATACTGGATAAAAATAGTTGCTGCTCACGAAACTTTCCCAATAGATCCAAGCCGTGATTAAAATCCAAACATCTAGGCCCTTATTTAGAAACAATGCTTGAGTCTGAGTCGACCCCTCAAGCACTCCTATGTATAGATTTTTTTAATATTGATAAATGACAAAAATCTATGCTTGAGGCTCGACTCAGACTCAAGCATGTTTCTGAATACGGGCCATAAACTTATTGGTAGGAAAACTCTATGAGTGCTCAAACCTGAAAGGGTCGAGGTAGAGCGCCCGCTGCGGCAGTTTGAAGTGCTTCTTGATGTAGTCCTCGTCTAACAGCTGGATGTCACTCTGGGCCTTGGACACGCTAGCGGAGGCGGGCCGCGGCCTCGCACCTCCTTGGTCCATACTCGCACCATCGCGCGGCACCAGGCATATCAGTGGCAAGCTCGACTTAGCACCGCTACTGGGACCAGAGCATGAGCAACAACTGCGAGGATAAATCAAATGACTATAATTCAACGAAGCCCAAAGAGATGGTCGGACCAGGCGTCAGACAACCTGGATATGCCCGTTAACGTCGCACTCCACCAACCGAAGAAAGGGGCAAGTGGAGGGAAACCGTAAGAAAGGTTGTTGCACAAAGACGTCACGATCCTCAGCAGTGAGGGACCGACGGAGAAGGAGGATAATTTTAACACTGTTTGACGTAGACACATCAGCGAAAGCTGCTCGTCTATAGATAAATAATAATAATAGACAGATACTTTTCATACCAGTTGGTAGATACCGCAGTGAACGCTAGCAATTCCAGAGGTAGGTATATAGCGCGTGCTACGAGTCAGTTATATATTCTCATACGTTTATTTATTTTAAGAGAGATTATTTTATTTTACAGTGCCTTTTAAGTCCAAATACCTACTGTAATGGTTGAAGAAGCAGTGCTTTTCGGAGGCAAGCTACTTTCATTAAATTTTAATGTCAAGTTTCTAGACCATATAGTATAATAACCTCTTTGAGGCGCACTTAAAATCTTTTCACAACACCTTGGTTCGAAAGAATCAGTAACACGATTAGAAGAAGAAGAACCAAACGCAAATAAATTGGAATGAAAAAAGAAATAAGTTATAAATAAGTACTTATTTAACATTATCTACTCGGTCAGAAGGTGCATGTTGAGTATGTTCATGGAGTTGGATGTGGATGAAGTCAGATTTATTCACTTCGCGTGCAAACCAACTTACCTTGCCATTTCGGACCAAAGAATGAGTTAACAAAATTAAATTTTACGAAAGAATTGGCATTTTTTTGTACTTATTCCGATTTTTTGGTCAAAACCGGATCACTTGCAATTTTTCATGTTTTGTACTTCCAAAAATCAAAGCGCTTTGTGAATCGTGGTTAGCCTGACAGCGTCTTTTATTTTGTTTTTTATTGACACTGATCATCAATGAGTTTGATTTTACTTTCTGGTTTTAAGGCGTAGACTTGAAAACTCCTTGCTACCGCAAGATACAAGGTCAGGGTGTCGATTCTAAAGACACAAATCACTCAAGCGATCGCGTAAATCGATGTGAGTTGTCAATTTTTGTTTGAAAAATTTGAAAATGGAATGCGGATTCAGCGATCACTCGACGATCACTCAATCAAACCGTGTTGCTGGAATTGACGCCCAGTATTTAAGATTTAAAAGAATTTTCATTGCTTTTCACACGATAAACCTTCTTGTTTTCTTCAACCAAATATGTTTCCACGTTTATAAAGACCCATATAAAAACCAACCACTGTTCTTTCAGTCTACAAGTGTACTCTCACGCCCATAGTTGTGTATTTCAATTTGTATGGGAATCGAGCGACCTTAATCAACTACTGCGGCATGGTCCGCAGTTTGTTTCCTGTTCCCCAGAGCTGCCCGCCCGATGTAATATGCGGAGAGGACTGAGGGACTGAAAAATATGCATAACCTAATAGTCCTAAAACAACAAATTTTAGAAAGAAATATGTAAAACAATGCATAATAAAAAGTAGCTAAGTGCGAGTCGGACTCGCCGATGAAGGGTTCCGTAGCAACAAGTAACATTATTATAAAAGTTCTTGTAATTCGTCGAAAGGTAAATTGCGGTTTACGATTTATGACTTATAAAAAAAAACTACATAATAGATCTCGTTCAAACCAATTATCGTTGGAAATTTGCATAGTAATGTACATCATATATTTTATTTTCATTCTCTTATTTTAGAAGTTACAGGGGGACACACACATTTTACCACTTTGTAAATGTCTCTCGCGCAAACTATTCAGTTTAGAAAAAAACGATATTTGAAACCTCAAAATAATTTTTGAAGACCTATTCTTATAACACATATAATTATGTTTGTTGACAAAAAGTTTTTCAAGTATGGGGACCCCAAAATCTATTGTTGTTTTTTATTTTTGTGTAAAAATCTTAATGCGGTTCACAGAATACATCTACTCATCAAGTTTCATCAGTCTAGCTTTTACAGTTTCGGAGAAAAATGGCTGTGACATACGGACGGACAGACAGACAGACATGACGAATCTATAAGGGTTCTGTTTTTGCCATTTGGCTACGGAATCCTATAAATCAGTCCTCACGAACATCCCGCAGTGGCTCTTTGCCCACTACGAAAGTCATTCGATCGAGAGGGCTCGTTCTTTCTAGAAATGTATAGAGGAGGCCTATGTTCAGCAGTGGATTTTTAGGCTGAATGACCCATTACAACTACCTACTGATGGATAATAAAACTTGACAGCCCCGCTCAACTGGAAAATTAGGATACATGTTTCACATCGCAGTAGTATTTATTGCTTTAATCTTTCGTGCAAACGAAATAAAGGTGCAAACAACACAGAGCGGTATTGTGATGTTGTGAGTACTGGCGTCTAGTATTTGCATGGAGGCGTGCGCCGCTTGTCATCCGCGTGCCTGCCACGTGCCTAGCGATTATAGATCTATTGGCTCGTTTACACAGTGCGTGCTGCTGCTTGGCCAGTAGACAGCTACTCGGTTTGTCTACTCGTACGCCAGTAGCTCGGCTCGCCTTTGCTGTCTACACCACACCTAGCTACTGCTCAGTCCGAGTCGAGTCGCGATGTCGAGTGAACTTGTTTTAATAAAAAAAAAGACGGGTTGCACTCCGGGAGTGCCGGCAGAAGTGAAAACTTGCCGCTCGTATTAAAACTTATAAAGTACTCACTCATTTTCTTTCGCTATTCATAATACCTAAATAAATACAGTAGATCTATAAAATCATGTACCAATGACCACTACTACCTGCCGCGGGCGGCCGCTAGTTCATAAAATCTATAATAGGTATGTACCTATACCTACTACAGTCACGAAAAACGCCTTGGTATGCTTGCTACTAACTATTATCTATTCTGTGATGTTACCGTGTCATAGTAACTACTAGCGTATCTGTAGCGTCTTACGCTTTTTCGATCAGGTCACGTGATCCTGACGCGAGTTTAAGATTTTATACCCATTACAGAAAGTGCTCAACGCCGCTAAAGAAGTTTTCACTTCAAAAAACGGTGATACGCTCTATGACAACAATTTTATGTCAGGAATTGGAAAATATCTATAACCATATAAGAAAAAATTTTTTTATCGAAACAATTCCATAGGTTTTCTTGTTCTCTGTAGAGTTTCATGAATGAAATATTATTGTCATAAGACCATCTATCCGCACCCATTTCGATCTCGATTTAGTACATAGGCGTCGCACACAAAAAACACGGCTTCCACTCACAACTGTCCGGCTGGCACTAGCAAGCTACTGCCGAACGCGTCCAAACGATGCGAGCGACGCACGAGCCACTGTCATGTGCGAGTTGCTGCCGGGCGAGCAGGCGAGTGAAAACAAAAAATGTTGAAGTAACTCGGATGCGAACTACTGACCAACTCGCACGTACGAGTTACTCGTAAGTGACGTCCAAACAGTGCGAGTAACTGCAGTGCAGCTACTCGGAAGGCTTACTCGTACGCTAGCTCGCACTGTGTAAACCAGCCATTAGAGCAAGAGTTCGACGTATCTATTAATACCTTATAGCATTTATATAACACAGAATACAGCGGCAAGCGAATGATCGTTCCAAGGAGTCCGCAAAACCTAGTTGATGTGCCAGGGCAGGTATTATACCTCTAACTGGTGGAAAGTTTTCGATTCCCGACAACGAACCTTTAGTACGTCCGTCTCATACTATGTAGCCACGACTTTACAAAGATCGCGGAAGTCGGTGGATGGCTTTAAATCAATCTTCTCAGAATAGGGTCGGGTGGCCTGTGTCCAGCAGGTAGGTTGATGATGTTGGTCGGCAGAAAAAAGGGCTACCGGGAGCTCCATAAGGGTTATGGTTACTGCGGTTACAGCTATGGCTGGCTATTTCTGTCAAAATGTGTACATTGGCATTGTGATTAAAATAAGGTAATATACGCGATAAATACCCGTGTAATAGTATAAATATGTTTTATGATCGCGAAAGTTTAAAAAGTACTATTGGCATTGTGATTGGTTGACGTCAGGGAAGAGGGGTAAAATCTGACCCACACATTTGGCTCTTTTTTGGTTTGAATGCATGGGTAAGTTTCGACAGCTATAACTATATATAATCATAATGGATATGGAACTGCCGGTAGGCCAGCAGGTCTTGACAATCTAAGGAGATTCGTGAGACTATTTCTTCATATATAGTACACCAAATATGTAAATATATTTCAACACGTAGATATTCCAAAAAATCTACTGGGTACAGTAGAAAATAAATATCCTGTTATATCTTCTTGTGTATGAATTTTTGGTTTTTTTATACAGTAGTTCTGTTACTTTGCCCTGTCGGGTAGAAGAATCTGTAATGAAAATCTGTATAATTGAGAAAAAACTTTCATAATGCAAGCGACTGTGCAGCTCTTTTCAAAGAAAACGGGTTGCTCACACAGAACATTCCTAAAGCATTCATTTTGAATAAATATTAAATTCTTGGAGCGGTGTAGCTGGTTACGAAACCTGGTTACGTAAAAGCACTAAATGATACATTTTAAATGTACTTGTACCTATAGTTTTTAGTAGAACATCATTACGTAAAAACTACCTGCTTAAACCTACATACATCATCATCATTATAATTATATTCATCTCAATGCACGAAGGGAGCCTCTTTGAGGCGCACTAAAAATCCTCGAATATCCTCTTAAAATCCTTGGTTCGAAAAAAACAGTGACACTATAAGAAGAAGAAATTCGATTGCAACCTCTCAAATTCAAATTCGAAAATATATTTATTCAGTTGTATCATAAGGATCACTTTGAAACGTCTTAAAGCTAGGGGAGCCTAGACGCCAGTTAAACGCCACTAAGCCTAGAAGAACAACAACAAACCGCTACAATACGGCTTGGTTTCTACCATATAACTTTTGAAACTATCATGGTTCTTAACACTATTTTTATGAAACGACGGGATATATAACATGATTAAATTTTCACAAAAAACTAAAAAAATCCCCCTCCATCCGTCATCCGTCGTTTCATAAAAATTGTGTTGGTTTCTACCGTTTTTATCTTTTTACAAACCAAAAAAATGCAGCGAAGTTCCAGTGTGGCCACTCCAACTAAGTGAGACGCAGGCTAGCTAAAAGTAAGCTATTACCTACAAAAAAAAACTTTGCAACTGAGCTAAAAAAGTAATGTCAGAGCACGACTGTCGGAAAATTTACCGGACCGCTATTAATATTGCAAGTAGCCGTTTCTCCTAACAGTATGACACACGTATGGTCACGAACACCCTGTATAAAAAGCAGTTGATTTTCCATCTCTTGCGAGCTTTTCACTTCCACATGCTTCCACGTTCGATTCATCCTAAATCTACAGCGGCACGCGTGTTTCTTATTTACCCGCCGGAGGACACAGTTTATTGCTTTCTGTGGATACCCTCGAAGCCGACGTAGTTTAACTGGCCGAGAAGTTATGAGAACATACTGTACCACTCTAACAATGATGTCGAATAAACAGGCACTAGTAAAATCTATATTTAATATTGAACTTACCGCTCATAGTTGTAAAAATATATTTATTTTTTGACTGAACACCCAGATCAGATAGCTAAGACAGGCGGAGTAGGTAGGTAGCTACATCAACATTGACTTAGAGGGCAGAGTCTAGGAAGATAGACAAAGCATATTTTCTGAGGAACAACTGGGTCCTAGTCTCGTCCCGTGTTTTTGTATGTTCACATCAGCGGCGGTGATAAAGCCATCGGGATCACCGAGGATATGCCTCGGTCTACGCAGAGAATCGGTACAGGTGCTGGGCAAGCCTATTCCATCTTAAATCCTGTCCCAGGCACTATAGCGTCTTAGGGCAAGTAGGGAGCAAGTAGCAAGTAAGGCTTGTGTAATCACCAGTTGCCTCTGACGCGATATAAATCATCTACAACAGATACAAAGGCCTGTTTTTACTTTAAGTTACCATGTGGCTCTATACCGAGCCAGAAACCACGTGTTACCTTGGCTTAGTACCGTTTGACGTAAGACGCCGCTGCGAGAAAAGGCACAGCCTTTATACACAGGATACCCTTGACTCCCCCAAGGGAATTTTATATTGATTACTGAAACTTCGTGAGTAGCTTCGTTTGACGCGCTTTGACGAGTCAACCTACCTTCTTCATTGGAAAATCTTGTTAGTAGTAGCCAATGTAACGCGCAGAGGTTAAACATGGTTAATTTGGTATAGTGTCGAAATTGTTTTGAAAAACCCTGCCTCCATGTCAGCCACCGCAGTGAATACATATTTATTTGCAAAAGTGTATAATGTATTATGTTTAGGTTTCCTTTATGTATGTTTTTTAAAAACGATACCTATAAGCTATGTGACCAGTATTTTGTTGTTTTTTGTTTAGTTTTGAGTGTTAAACACCAGCTAGCACCATCCTCTTTCTTCATAATCATAATCATAATCTTTATTTCTCTTTATACATGTTACAAGTACTTAGATTCGTCACATAAAATGATTAACATGATTACAAAATATAAATTTATCAGCCAGAGCTTCGTCAATTTTATAATAACTTTATAATTATAATAATCTTTTTTTAATAAAACTAAAAAAATCATTGTCACATAGGAATATTATTGTAAATTTGAATAGGCACAAAAACAAAACTTTTCCTCGTTATAACTAGTCTAACTGGCTTCACTAAATTTGTTTTGTGTTGTGTTAAAACTCTCAACTATATCTGTAGTTTGAGGTATTGGACAGCGATCGTTCTTTAGCGTGATAAATTTAAAAATATATTGGGATTGAAACATACGAACTCTTTGATGCGGCAAAGGCCTGCGCATATCTATAGCGCGATGTTTTTCTGTCAAACTATATCGCCATCGCCATCGCGCTAGATGTGTGTGGCTTTTTTTTTCTAATTTCGCTTTAACCTATATTATCTACTTATTAAAAAATATTTGCTGCTCCAGTTTTTAAACTCGTCTGAAGACGCGAAAGAAATAAAAGAACGCGTAAAATACAACGATCCCGTTATTTAACCCCGGGGTATTATTTGGCCTTGCTATTAAAATTAATGTCAGCAGTACAGGTCTAGATAAACACGACATGCTTCTCAAATATACGTAGACCTAAAAATGAGATAGATATGGCCATCATTAAATACCTACTATAATATAAAGTTCCAGCTCCTATTTATTTAGTACTAACGGCGCGTGACTTCACAAACGTTTGTACCTATATCATTATTACCCCGATCTTGTTAATGTTCGGGCTAAAATTTAATGCTAATCCTGGATAATTTAATCCTAATTCCAGGTTGGAAAATAAAAAGATTTAAATTTCTTCAAAACCGGTGTTGTTGACAAACATCTATGATTGATTAAATATTTAATGATTATACAAATAAAGTAGAGGCCTTTGCATCTATTGTAGATTATTTATATAGGGTCAGGGGCAACTGGTGATTACTCATGCCCCTACTTACGGGACGCTACAGTGCCTGGGACAGAATTTTTAGATGAAATAGGCATGCCCAGCACCTATAACACCCTGACAGCTTAGTCGGCCTAATTCACAGGAAAGACATGGTCAATACGTAGCTCCGCACGTATACAAATAAAAAGATATATCAAATATCATGATAAGATTGCCATTTCTATTTATTCTTTTCTTCTGTGTTTATTTAGTTCGGTTTTCCACCTGTTGAGCAGAGGGCATCAAACACGCGTCTTCATGGAGCATTATCTATTCACAATTTACTTTTACCTGCACCTGTTTTGCAAACTTTGTCTTGTCTTTTAAATGGGGTACTTCAATCGGTATTCTATCGAGAACAAATGTTTCAAACGATTTCGGTATAAAAATGACCCTTAAGTCGGATCAAGGTGTAAGTATTTGGCTTGTTCTTTAGGCTTGATGGCTTGGTTTTTATTAGGGCTTCTATAGCCTCGGCCAGAATAACTAATAAATAAATATTCTTCTTCTTCTTATCGTGTCACTGATTCTTTCGAACCAAGTGTGGTGAAAAAAAAGTGATTATACAAAATAAATATTTATTTTGTACAATCTAAAACGCAATACTATCCAGCCCCAAACTAAGCGGCCTGTTCAGCCTGTTTTGTCCGACTGCTGGGCAAAGTCATCCCCCTTTCTTCAGCCAATCCCTGCAGAACGAGTCTAGATCATCCCGCCAACGCATCTTGGGTCTGCCTCAGCAGCGACTTCCGTCTGCACGGACCCACTCTGTCTCTGTGCTAGCCTTGGCCCATGTTTCGGGTTTTTTAAGGGACAGATAAATATCAAAATACAAAAAGCTTATGTAATAAATTTACTTATTTTTTTATATAATTACATACTTATTACATGTAACAGCAATAATAACACTCAGTGGGACCAAACTCCCGCCCTCCAACGCAGAAGGCAGATCTACTACCATACCAACCGAGTTGTGATTATAAACTCTTTGAAAGTCCGTCAAAGAGTTTATAATACGTTTCGAAGTGATTCTTTGGTTTGGTTTGATTCAGTTAAACAACGTAGGTTGGATTGAAGACGAGGATAGACTCAGCCGGTGTTGATTTTACCGCATCCACTCAGCGTAAATTGAGGCCTTGGAGACCCAGCCAAATGGATTAACCAAGTTGCTCCGTTATCAGTGAGCTTATTCTGAGTTTTAACATCATTTTGTCGTTAGTTTAACGCAAAATGACTTAGCAAACGCAGTCGTTAACCCCTTTTGTATGGAAACGAATGAAACGATGAGCGTCCCTGATGGCGGTATTTCGAGAACCTATATTATTACTTACATGCTGTGTAAAACATTAGTTCTCGCAATCTCAACAGAGGCGCTGATCATTTTCCATTCAAAATCGGGGTTGATAGCGATAAGTCGTTCTGCGCTAAACGACAAGAATATTAAAACTTAGAATAAGCCATCAGCTCGGTATCGATGACGTGTTGAGAGGGATACCGGGTACTCGTTTATCTGTCACCAGACTCTACAAATCGATCGCCGGTGCAAATGGTCCCAAGCGGGTACGAGAAGTTAATTTTATTTCAGTTTATTTACTTATTTAAAAGCAGTTAAGAACTAAACCTTTAATTTAAATAAGAGACCCATTTGTCTAATATTCTATTAATGTAACTTTATAGCTATATTGTATTTGTAAATACCGATTATCAAATTTCAAATTTATGTATTCAGTTGTACAAGGATCACTTTGAAACGTCTTAAAGCTAGGTGCCAGTTCCACGCGACCAAGCCTAGATAGAATAAGAGGCAGCAAACTACGGCTTGGTTCCTATCGTTTTTTCGTGCATCTTATTTACCGAAGTACCTACAGTAAACCGGCTTTTGCATCTATTGTAGATGATTTATCAGAGGCAACTGGTAATTCTTTACTCAAGGTCTACTTGCGGGGCACTATGATGCCTGGGTCAGAGTTTTAGATGGAATAGGCTTGCCCAGGACCACCTGACCATCCTGACAGCTTAGTCGGCCTAATCCAGAGGACAGATATGGGCAATATGTGCAGAGATGACTAAGCCATGGGTTTCCTCACGATGTTTTCCATCACCGTTTGAGAGTTCAATTTACCGATGCACCTACATCATATTTCGATATTTTAATACTGTATCAAAACAGTGCACTGTTACCTAAAGAAGCGGTGTAAAAACGTCTCATCCAAATTCCAAATCTTTTTTATTTTTTCATAAATTGCCATAATAAAACTAAACTAACAATTCAAAACCATAAAATAAGACTGGAATAAGCTTAATACTGTCGGAAAAATCAATTGGACCGATTTTATCGCGATCAAGCTTCGAGTGTCGATAAGGTCGCGATACGAAGCGATAGCAAAGCGATAGGACGTGAACTACGTTGTATTATGGTGATTCTCTTTGTTTGAATTGCGTAATCCCTTCAGTGGTGTGAGAAAATAAAATGTGGTTGGTACTCAACGTATTTTTGTAAAATAGATCATAATACAACGCAAGTTTTTTTTTTTCAGTTTTTGTCCTCTTTGATTCCACTGAAATAGAATATACATGTACCTACTAGATAGATAGGATCATTCGTTGATCCTATCTATCTAGTAGGTACATGTATATGTACCTACTGTGTGTATATACATAGAGTAGGAGAAGAAGCAAGTTGTTCTTCCTGCAACCTGTCACAAAAATTATGAACGTTTTTTCAACAAAGACATCAAAATGACGATTAAATAACGTAATTAGCCATAGCTTTCAGAACACAAATAACTTTTTCTATGCTCATTCATAAGATAACACATAAATCTCGTTATAAGAAATCAACATTAAAATGCTCTATTATAATCACAGTAACAGTTGTCTGCTAAAATGCTGTAGGCGAAAAATAGAATGATGACTCCAATTCTCGTCTGAACGTCCCCTGACGGGTCTGAACGTCCCCTGACGGTATAATGTGCCCTAATATTTGCGGCAATATGTGGCGCGTCACGGCGAATGACGTCATAGCACAATAGTCTGAATTTATGCGTCTAGGGGTGCCGCACGTGCGTGGCAAAGCGGTGCCCACGATTTAGTATATTATAGGATAAAATAATTGTAATTTTTGCTCTTAAAATAAATTTCAATGCAACCGCTGCTGCTGATGCTTCTATATCCAAAACTTTTAAGGATGCCATGATTAGCTGTTTACACAGATTACAGTCTCATAGATTGCTAATCAACCAATAAAATATTTGACTTGTATTTATGGTTGATATTGTGAGATAAACGAGTATCAAATATTTCCCTGGTAGTTATAGAATAGTTCAATATTGCGTAAGCAAAAGCGTGTTTGGTGCTCTGTGGTTCAATATACCATTATATTTGCGGCTAGATCCTTTAAACATGTGTAAGTACCAAAAAAAAGTATCAAAGCGCGTCAAAGAGTATTGCATTATGAGCCTGAATCAAATAGTTTTTCTTACACAACAATATTTTTTGATACACGTGGTACATCACTGAGTAATTTTACAAATCCATGATTTTTGCCGCGATATTGTTGCTACTAATCGATTTACCAAAGTTCTGTAATAAACAAAATCGTTGTCAAACTAGCCCAGTCCACCTGTCGCCAGATTCCATTCTCTTGTACAGCCGGGCGGGCGGTAACTGCTTTGGAGCTAAACGCTAGCCCGTTAGAGCAAGCCACGTTTTGGATCGTATGAAGATACCACTTTAAAATTAAAACATTTATTTAAAAAGGAAATAATACCTAGGTATAAGTTTAAAAAAGATTTTTATAAAGTCCCAAAAGTTAATATTTGAACCCGCAACCTTCCTCTTGGTACGAGGCTGCGCTGACCTCTGCGCCATCGGATCCTAATCACACTCGACGAACACTAACGTGACCGTAACAAATCCCGCTCGGCTCTCATCTTTTGAGACATTATAAAAAATTATGTGATTAAGTGTATGAACACAATAAAAAAATGTTTTAAAAACTTGAGAAACCGACCTCATGGCCAAACTCTATGGGACCAATATTTCAGATAAAATAATATTTTTCAAATCTCTATAAATACGATAGTAAAAATATTTAAAAAACCAAATTGAAAACCTTCTTCTTTTTATTTGAAGTCGGCTAAAAATAACATTTACTTTGGTGGAGTTCATGCAACGCTATTTAGTAAAACAAAGAGATGAGTGAGCAGCAGAGTTTGCTAATAGATTCAGACAATTTATGCTTTGAATACCTTCCTCTTTAAGGCCTGCGCACATCGAGGCGATGGCGATGGCGATCACGTGAAACGCTGTCAAATATCTCTGTCATATTTGGCAGCATTTCACTGATTACCATCGCCATCGCGCAAGATGTGCGCAGGCCTTAAAACGTAGCGAAGCGCGAAGGCACGCGTTTGACCGTGTTTGAAAATGTTACGAATTTGCACCCCACTTGATATATTACGAGAGCACTCAAAAGTTTAAATGTTGTATGTTTTTAAAGTTTGTTATTAATCATATCGCATTGTATGCAAATTAAAAACTGTGGCCGTAAGTTACAGCAGTAGGCCTACCACAAGCTCTGTCTGGGCCTGTCTCTGGCTCTGGTTTTGAGTCTCTGTGAATTTTGACTAAATAAATCCTACGTCTAAACGTCACACACACAGTATAATACTGGTGAGCACTCACGCAGACTCAAAACCAGAACCAGAGATAGAGCCAGACAGAGCTTGTAGTAAGCATACAGAATATGATATACACGTTTATTCCAACTGCTTCCTCAAGTATATAATTTTGGTAAAAAAACTATACCAGTAAAATATAAGCTTCGCATTAGCATTGCTATTCAGCGAGGCAATACTGCAGCGTCTTGGGGACGTTTCCGTCTGGCTCTGATTTGGATCAGGTGAGCTATCTCTAGATCGTTTGTAACTGTCTGGAGATAGCTCAACTGTTTTTTGCGTACTTTGTAAATGTTAAATTTTGTTTAATTATATTTTTTCTTCCAGCAAACTATTGAGGATGCGAGAAGGTTTCAACTGAAACGGTAATGTTTCTGAAAATTACAGAAAACGAATTCCTTGCATCATCTAACTAAGTAGATACTTGTCTTATTTGTAATAAGGGCTAGTTTTTTCCCTTTTATCCGTCAGATAAATAGTTATTTGTTATACAAGAGTGCAAAGCTGCTTTTTAACCGCGTGCTCAATTTTGATGACTGAGCAAGCGCAGGATTCGGATAAAGTTTAACCACGAGCGTAGCGAGTGGTTTAAAAGTTAGAACCCTAAGCGTTGGCGAAGGAATCAAAAGAGCACAAGGTGAAAAATCTTTGCACTCGAGTGCAACACGTAACTTTTCATCCCACCTCAGCGAGGAAATGACTAAATGCAAAAAAGAACATGGCGCGACTAAAAGTAACACACCAAGAAGGTTCCGAGTATGAGTTATTAACAAATTTAAAAAGGTTGTATGATAAATTCGGCACCATGCAGGTAGAAGTAAATAGGTTTAATGGTGTTTTGAATTCACAAATACACCAAGAAGGTTACGAGTGCGAGTTTTTAACAAAATAAAAAGGTTGTATGATAAGTTCGGCACCATGGAGGTAGAAGTAAATAGGTTGTGTATTCACAAACTTATTTTTCCAGTCAGAAATTAAACAGCAAAAACACACTTTCACAGCTGGTGGGATGAAAAATATATTTATCTCATTTTAGGCTTTTCAAAAACAAGGACTGACATTTTTGGATCGACGAATTGCGTTATTTCGTAGAAAGAACAATCAACCCTACGAAAAGTACTCCAAGGCGCTTCGTCAGGTGTCAGATGTACTTTACAGACTCGCATTTCATTGAAAATACTACAAACAAATGTCATGGCAATTTAGCACGTCAATACACGATACCTTTGATTGTCACCGGGATCAGTCAAGGGTGATCCGTCACGCGGGGGTGCGGGACAGGGGTAACTAGGCGTGACAGTAAGTCTAATGTCACGGTTTGACGCGCGATTTGAGACGCGCAAGCTCCTGCGTGGTAGTTAAGGTCCCGAATGACCCTCCCGCTTGCATTTATTACCATTGGTATTATAAAGTCAAATCTGGTCTTCCTATCGTGTCACTGGTTTTTTCATGTCCTCGGAAAGGCTTCGTTCAGATGTGGTCAATAGCGAGACTTCACAGGACTTTCCTCACATGATGTAACACCACTTTAGTTATGTAAAAAGCGCGAATACACTTTTGATTTGATTTTGAGTGATAAATTTAACGTCAGGGCAACGGAAAAGTTGCCCCTGACGCTGTATCACGCACAAATGCAAAGTACGCAACGGCTGTGTTTCTACTTTGGCTATATCGTTCATCACCTCCCAAATCATAGTTCAAACTAGTGCAGTCTATGCACCTGACTGCAGTCGATACGCACTGCTTTTCAATTAATTATGCTTGTCTCCAAAATTGAATTTCCATGGGCCGTGCAATATGTTGGGGTACATTGTTATGCACCCCTAACAGTGCACCCCGATGTACAGAATGCATTCCTGGGCACACGTGGTCCTGTTAGGGTGATTCTTGACGGCAACTATGGGTAAAGTGTGGATGTAATTGTTATCATGATTAATTGCCAAATCCTCATCAGAATGGCTGAATACTTTATTGTGCTACTTATAAACTAACAAACAAAACGATAAAAAAAATTAACTATGATGTAATGTGGTCTTACAAAGCAACTTCTTCAGACAACTATTTGATAAAGTCCAGTAAAATAAAGATTGGCTGAACAATGCAGTACTTTTTTTATCTTGAGATGTGATTACAATTGCACATCTAAGCGATCTGCGATAGCGACCAGTGAAACGCTGTAAAATCACATCACCATCATCATTGCCATCATGTCATTGTTATCGCCTAGAATGTGCACAACTTTTTATTTACAATTCATCAAATAATTCAGCTGTTTCCACATTAAGTGCTTGTACGATCACTAAAGTTCTAAAAATCATAGTTACGAGTAGTTCCAAAGTTATCATCCGTACACTTGATTAAACCTCATCATTTTACCTGAATAGAAATCATGCTTCGTATTTTTGTTACCTGAAGCTGGTCGGAACGGGTGTTCGGGTGAGATCGGCACAATCTGGCTAAACTCGGCTTTGCGAGATGGGGAAGGAGGGGGGAGGAGGGTAAACTCGGTTACTCGCATTTCACAATTAAATTTTTTTGGCGCGAGACCACCGAATGTGTACGCATAGATACGCCGCTTGCCTTGCCCTGGGGTGGGGCTACGGCCCTCAAAGTTTTTCTAAACAATCCTTCCTTTAGTTTAGAGTCATTGATTTTTGTTGTTTTGTGATCGTTATTAGCTTTTTGAAATAAACTAGTTCCTAATTAACATTATTTATTTGTCAACAGATTCAAAGAAACGAAGAAAACATGTTTTTGGTATACTGAATTTTCAAAATAAAATCTTTATCGAAATATTGACCTATTGTTGTTTACTTCATCCCCGTTCTTACCTATCAGGGAAAATTATACAAAATATGCTTAAAAAGCTCAGAAAGTATTGGGGCTTTGTATGTAAAACTTGTATTTATTAGAATATTTCGTGGGCTTAATTGTTCAAAAATGTTTTTCAAAGTTTGAGTGCCACTGGCCCCTAGTTTAATATCGTGTGGCGACGACACGGGGCGTCACGTGTTACAATATACTCTGACAGGCGCGCACACAAAGATAAAGTAAGACGATGACCTCTGTGCATAAACAGGCATAAACCTCAGTAAAAACGGTAAAAATTAATAAAATTTTTATTTTTCATTACATCATCATTTTCTTCATTTCTCAGTATTTTCTGGAGAAAATATCAGCATTTAAGGATTTCAAGGATTGTTTTGGTTATTACCAAAGTAACAGGTTTGTAATTAACAATCCTTTTCAAATTTTTAGTTAACCTTCCTTCAAGCATTTTAAAATACAATGCTGCAAAAGATCCTCTCGTGCAATTTAAATTAAAATAAGAAGATCTTTTTACGCAATAAAATAGGTTCTACTTTGTGACTACGAGGTTTCGTAGCGCAAAGTGCTACGAGATTTTCTACGTAGCTTTGCGCTACGCGAGGAAAACTAGATAAATGCATTTCTGCGGCAAAAAGTACAATTTTCCTATCAAATACCGCTCACAGCTCTGAGGATTTTTATGCACTAGCAGATTTTAGATTTTATTGCATATTGGTGCTGTTGGAGAAAGTGTTCACTTTTCCTAACAGCCCGTATGTAGAAGAAATAACAAAGCACAACACAGCAGTCCCAAAAATAGTTTTTTTTTTAACTTTGTTTGTATTTAATTATAACCTAATATTAATAAGGGCGCCACTGGACACAAAACTATTTAGGGCCTATTTGTTACTTTTAATACCATTTTTCGATGCAATTTTTCATTTTTAATCCTTTAATTTCAATTTGCCTTTACTCAAAGAGCCATCTGTGCCAAAGCTCAAACAGTTTCCAATCACATTCTGTTTTGAGCACACTTATTAAATTATCCAAAACTTGTTTGTAACAGCACGTAGAACTAAACTCATCCGGGGTCACCATTACGCCACCTGTTACCAACCCTTACTGCCACAGACTGAATAGATGTCCCTTTATTAAACAGATAGCAAATAAAATACGTAATTGATTCTTAATTTTTTATTGCACACTATACAAAAACAGAAAAGGACAGAAATAGAGGATATGTACAAAGGCGAGCTAATCCTGAGCAGATTTTCTTACAGCAAACTTTTGAGGCTAGAGAGAGGTGACTATATAGGCTTACGTGAAGTTTTAATAATAAAACAGCTAAAAGTGGCCTTAATACAGTGAATGTCTACTAAGCAACCTTTGTTAACAGTTTTTAGTTTTAATTTGAATGTCAATACAGTAATCATGTCAGGTTTTGTATATCAGTGGATTAAAACCCGACACACACGTGGCTATAATAGCCCCTTCTCACCGGTGCGAGATATCGCGCACCAGCCCGCACCAGCTCGCACGACACACCATGGGAACGGTCTCGTGCGCCGAGGTGCGCGGTAGCACAGGAGCCTTTTCTGTGTGCGTTGCCGTGCGTCGTCGTGCGCGGGCGTGATGATCTGCAGAACCACGCACCGTAGGAAGGCAGCATAATATAATTATATTAATATGCCGTGCGATAATTTGAATTACGGTATAAGTGGATTACGTCATAAAAAAATATATTATAGGTGCGTGTGCGGTCACTTTAGTATTTGTATAGAAAATACATCGTTATATTATGCCCTGTTGTAGTTGTAGTTTGTATGGAAATCGTACCCCATTCATAGTTGTGTAAATTAAGTTTGTATGGAAATCGTACCCCTTTTTTCCGCTTTTTGAGGTCCAATATCTATAAAAATGCTTTGCTTACTCAACTTTTTTCAAAAATCTTTGCTCACTTCACTCTTTTGAACATGCAAGAATTCCTATGGCAATCAAGCGAGCCACCCCTTCCTTAGAACAATCATTTATCAAAAATCCCCTTTAATACCAACAGATTACGATTCAAAGTTACTAATCACACGTTTAGCTTCACAAATCCGATAAATAGGATTTTAACGGGTTTTAACGAAGGTGAGCAAATACGCAAGCAGACAAATGGTTGTTTTATAATGTTTTATTTAATGTTAACAGATTTGTACAAAACTAAAATAGGGTGGCAAAAAATTACTCTATTATGATAACACGTGATGGACAACTTTTTTACTCAGTGGTACAGTCAGCATCAAAAGTAGATTGGCAATTTCATTTACTTAATTCCCTTTTTATCTGGATTTGACAAAAGTATGGCAACTTAAACTCAGAGCACACGATATTCTAAATTTAATTTTACTTTATCCTATAAAGGCCTGCGCACACCTAGTTCGCTAGCGGTAGCGATCAGTGGAACGCTGTCAAATATCGCTGTCAAATTTGACAGCGTTTCACTGATCGCCGACGCCAGCGGCCTAGGTGTGCGCAGGCCTTAACAGATAAAAACGGCTTTTGCACTCAGATATCGAAGTGCAAAAATACACTTTCCGAGAAGGGGGAGATGAAAAATATGTTATACTTCCTCCTCTACAGAGCACGTTTATTAAACACTGAAAATCAGCGCTGCAAGGACTACCTAGCAAATGCTCAGTGGTACTTTTTATGCCGTCATGCAAAACAACATTTAAGTTGAACTCTGTACGACACTCTCTCTCTCTCTCTCTGAATCTACAATTGTTTTTCTATTTTGTACGGACTCTAGCATCGCCCTGCATCCATCACTCTGAAGGCATCAAGTCTCTCGTGTGCTCCTATCTATGCCATCCAACTTGATTAAACTTCAAGTATTATCAGACAAAAGGAAGTTAAAATATCGTGCTCACTCACTATAATATAATAATAACCGATATAATGTGTAAAAAACTAAATAAATAGGGCTACTGAATTATAAGTTACTTTGTTGAAACTAAAGCCACAAAAGCTGTGACTTTTATCCATTGAACGAGCAAACCCGTGGAGGGAAGCAAGTTTTTAACCGACTCCCAATCAAAAAGGAGGAGGTTCTCAATTCGGTTATATTTTTTTTTTTAATGTTTGTTACCGCATAACTTCGTCATTTATGAGCAGATTTGAAAAATTATTTTTTTATCTGAAAGATACTGCTTCCAGATTGGTTCCATTTTAATTTTATTAAAATCGGTGTTGCCATTTTTTTTTAATGTTTGTAACTGCATGCCTCCGTCATTTATGAACCGATTTAGAAAATTATTTTTTTATTTGGAAGGTTATTCTTACGTCCAGATTGTCCCAAACAAATTTGATTAAAATTGGTTTAGCCGTTTGACAATGAAGTCGGTTTCTCAAGTTTTTTAAACTTATAATTATTTATATTAAAAAAATTGCATCACAGACAGATGGATAGACGGGCAGCAGTCGGCTGGACTTACAAAGAGGTTTCCTGCTGAGCAAACCCTTGACCAGTTGGCAGGATCCGCACAATCGTGCTTGATAACTTAGCAAACACGGATTATTTGATCATATTGCTTGGATTGCTTGCTAACTTCACATGATCGACCACAGATTTGACTAATGAACTTGCAACACGCAAATGAGTACTCTATTTAATAACATGATTGGGTGATAAAAAGCATAAATTATTATACATTATTTTTTTAAACCTCCTAAACAAGTCGGACCTTTGAGCTTTATGAAGCTATGAACCTATTAACAATTTCAATTTCATAATAATACATGTATTAGCTAAAGATGGTGAGATGGACATTGGTTTTGCGGATTTCCTCTTTTTTTTTATTCATCTAGCAGATAGAACAAGCATAGAACCCACCTGATGCTATGTGGTTACATACCACTAAGCATAGCTTCGTAGGTCACGCACGTCAGGAATGTGCCCTACGATGCACTCCCCTGCGTCCATCAACTTGATGCACACATATGTTCAGGCTCACGTGCCAGTAATTTCACCGGCACCCACACCCTTCGAACCGAAACACAGCGCTGTTGCTTCACGGTAGAAATAGGCATGGCGGTGGTACTTCCTCGGACGACCCTTTCACAAAGAGCTCTACTACTCTTAAAAGAGGGTTTTTTCTGGTTCTATCACGATAACCCGTTGGAGCTAGTAGGAGACTAGCTGTTAAGGTGACACAAAAGTTTTATATCGTTGCACCACCTTGCAGCAATAGATGTCTACCGATTTACTAAGACTTTGATAAACTAGACCAATAAGGCGCGGTCAGACGTTCTACATTAGATAGCACCGATAGCACATTGTCGTTTCACACATTTCACATCTTAAATATAGCAAAACCTAACGTTGTAAAAGAACGTTGACGTGGATATGGATATTAGAGTAGATACGTGGTATGAAGGATTGTATTGAATAGAAGAGAAATGATTGGGCGAACAGTTCAATGGTTTAAAATTAAGATCTATGATATAAGTTTCTCTTTTATTTCTGGGATTTCTATGAGTGTACCACGATGATACCACTATGACTGTGCCAATTTGTAATCTAGATTTCCATCAAATAAAATAGCAGCCAATGAAAAGAATGTTTATTATTGTTCCATCCCACACAATGCTATAAGTAATGCAGCATTCTATTGGTTACTTTTTTGAGATTATGTATCTACCGACAATCTGACATACTTATAATCAAACCCTTATGAGTGCGCAAATTCTTCAGATTTGGATTTGCTACGATCCGGAAAAACCTGTGCCTCATTCTCTCGATGGGTTAGGGTATCTTCTTCTTCTGGGTATAGAATGCCATTTAGAGGCACCTTTAGTCGTGTGGTAATGGGAGGTCGGTCAAACCGGGTCGCCTGACAGTAATTGGTGCAACAGTAATTGATAGCATGTATTCACTGTCACGCTCGGGCCGTGACACTTGCGCGCTGCAAGGGACCTGCAACATGGGGTGCGAAGGGTTAAGCTTCTGTCAGCTTTTACTCTAAATTGTTAAAGATTGATTTTGCTTTAATCATTCACTAAAAATAAACAAACAGCTAATCCATGTGTATCAAAATCAAAATCAAAAATGTATTTATTCAGTTGGATTGCAAGAATCACTTTGAAACGTCTTAAAGCTAGGTGAGTCTGGGTGCCAGTTCCATGCGACCAAGACTAGAAGAACAGACAACTTACTACGGCTCGGTTTCACCCGTTTTTATATGATCCTTTTACAAATCAAATATAATAATAGCAGTGAAGTTCCAGTGTGGTGGTGGTATGCAATAGTACAAAAGCAAAAGTTTCAAAGACAGCACAGGCTACGTTTCAAAGTAAATCAGTTACTACACGGACTCTGGTACCACAATTACTGTCAAACTCAGTACAAAATTATTTGGATATACCAAACAACGCTTTCTTAAGAATCAAGTGCAACAACTCTGATTCCGTCAAAAAATATTATTTGGGGAACAATGAAAATTGCGGTAATTAAGGCGCTGTAAGCCAATAGTTTTATTTAATCATTTTAATACAACTAATAAAAATTGATCATCTAAAGTACGTAGGTTACTTTGACATGCGAGAAGTACGCCTGGAAAACCGAAGAAGTATGCTTCGTGTTTGAGAAAACGAACGCAGTAGTACTACCCACGTATATGTATATAGTAGAACCGCTCAATATCTGTATTTACCGTAATGAATTAGACCTGCCTGTCTTCACGTATATCTAGACACCGCAACATATAGAACATGAACCTATTCAAAGTTTCAACGTTAACAAGTTCACAAGTTTCAGATTGCTTCTCTAGTTGGAAGGTAAGGTTCATATGCCTTTCAATATAACACTTAGTACCGACCAGAGAAGCAATTTTAGTTATTTTAGTTGGTGTACTATCTTAGACAAAGTTTTACTTGCTTGTTTCTTCTTGTTCTTCCAATATTTTAAAAGCTAAAATTTTTTTCATTGCTGTCAAGTAAGCGGTGAATCATTGAAGCAAATGTGTTGCTTATACCTGGTCAGGCTGATACTCGACTGCGACTCAGTTCTTATCCTTAGTTTATATCTCTTTTTCATTATTTTACAAAAAACGTGGCTTAGACCACGACGAGCCAGGACTTACATTTTACCAGGAGTATTTTGTACATTTCTCACTTGTGGAACTGTACACTTGTACTTCAAGAATAGGTATCTGTTCTTTTGTAAGTCACCCTCAGCCGTAACGTCTTGAGGCGAGTCGTAGCTTAAAATGGTTGCCAAGCAACCGAGGTGATCGCGCCACGGGGAGCCTCCGAGTAACAATATAACTTGGGCCATGAAACACGCGAGGTTTCATAAAAGAAAGAAAGACTTCGTAGGCCAAAGAGTGCGTTGAAGTCTTTTGTATTAATTAATTCATTTTTTTGTAGGTGGTAGTATTATAATTATTAATTGTGATATGATATGTTACTACTCCATTGTTGAATTTAAATCAGATAATTAATGTTGACATTTAATTTAATTTAATATTTTATTGATTTTACATTATTTTAATTGACTTTGACATGTGATCGGTATTTATTATTAATTTTGTGAAAATCTTATCTCTCTTGACTTTACTTTTGACTAATGTATAATGATTAAGTATCTGATTCTGTCCATAATGGAAATTGTATTATAAAAATTATGACATTGCAGTGCCCAACAGGGTCCATGTACTGACTATGCTAATTTAAGAACAAATGCTATATATTTTGTGTACATGCAAGCAATAAATAAATGAAATGAAATGAAATATAATACTGCCACGGTTAGTAATGACAGTGTTTCTGGCCTCTGTCTGATGATGGCCAAGAGGACAGTGTAACGCGGGTCCAAGCCATCACAGCGCTGTCAGCATGGCATCTCTAGATAAGCTGGATTAAAGGCCGAGACCGAAGGTAGAGAAGGTTCTACCTACCTCTTCATCTAAATTATATCTGCACCCGGCAATTTTTGAAATAAAAATTGACCATGATGAATTTTCAAAGGACATTGCTAGTGGGTTAAACTCCCAAATGTAGCGAAATGCCTTTTTCAATCTTCCTAAGAAATTCCATGCAGTTTTGCAGTTGCTTTTAACCTAAGTCTTTGACAGTAGCACAACATGGTCGATTTTGCTCAAAGAAGGTTATCAAAATAATGACCACATTACAAGCTTTTTGCACTAATTTATTGGCTTAGTTATTGGTGCATAAGAGGTAACCTTTCCATATTTTCATGCACCAACTATTTTACCATAATACTGCCGAACCTGGGATATTATTATATTAATTAATAAATTATAAAAAATATTATGAAGATAAACGTGACTCTACCTTTTATAGGATACTCCCTAACTATTATAGTTCCGAACTCATCACCTTAATTTATCAACATCATTTATCTATTTTATAGTAAAGCCATCTATATTTGCACTATCTTCATTACAAACATGCAATCAATCTATGTATGCGTCGACTCCCCTTAGTCTAATGAAATTCACATGACCATACTCACATACAATATTGATCTTACACAAAAGCAGTATAGTATCAAGAATTGCGAAGCAAGATGGCATGAGGACTCAGTAGGTGAATTCAAAGCGATGTTGATGTAGTGATGCTATGAGAATACACTAAAGGCCTGCGCACACCTAAGTCGCTGGCGATAGCGATCAGTCAAACGCTCTTAAATATCGCTGTCAAATTTGACAGCGTTTCACTGATTGCCGACGCCAGCGACCTAGGTGTGCGCAGGCCTATGTATGTATGCGAAAGGTTTCCTAAAGGGCAAGTCCCACTTTTTTTACAAAAATTGGTCTACGAAATGTTATTTTCGTTTCGCCTATTTATCTCTCTCTATTGTGTGGAGAAAAGATGGGAGAGCATAAATACTTTAAGTAGAAACCATTGAAACCAGTTTTTATCTCATCCATGTCCCATACAAAAGAGAGACATGTGCTCACACGATAACAGCATTTAGTAGACGAAATGTGGTAGCAAAACTGCGACTTCGGGTACTGCAGTGAACGTTTTGACCTATTGTGTCTCTGCTGGGCAAATGTCTCCCACAAAACGTTCAACTCCTCTCGGTCTTCGGCGATCTCTCACCAATATTTCCGGTGAACGTAAAGATAACTCATGATGCCATTATTATTAATTAAGTACCTAGTCATATTAATTAGGCATATTAGTGTTAGGTATGGATGTGGAAGGTGGTTATAGAAGAATAGGTAGACCAAAGAAAATATAGATGGACTGTGTCAAAGATGACATGACCAAGAAAGGAGTGAGCATTGAGATGCCGAATGATAGAGGTGCGTGGAAGAAGAAAACCTGTTGTTCCGACTCCACTTAGCGCAGAATGATTAAAAAGAATATTTTATTTAAATTTAAAAAATAATCAAATAAATGATTTAAATCCTTTCAGACAGTCCTTTTCCGCGGTTTTTGAAGCCTCTTCCTTTATATTACCTAAAGCCCCTGTACGATTCTTGGTAGAGTAAACAACGATACCTAATATTGCATCTATCCGTATTGACATTTAAAAAGCTTCTTATATGGATTTTATGACTCGTACCAAAACTTAGAAACATAAAAACGTATATAATATAAGTACCTAATATCATGGATTCCAAATCGGACAGTGCTCTTCGTATAATTTCTAGAACAACATTTTTAGATCGGGATAATGCATACTACACATGCACTCATCAATATTGTCTAGGAATATTCCATTTTGTATTTATCTTAAACAAGTGGCCGCCCGCGGCTTCGCTCGCCCGTTCCCGTAACACCCCGTTTCCGTTGCTTTTTCAGGATAAAAAGTATCCTATGTCCTTCTCCCGGTTCTAAGCTACCTCCCCACTAATTTTCTGCCGAATCGGTTCCGCCGTTCTTGAGTTATAAATAGTGTAACTAACACGACTTTCTTTTAATTATATATAGATTTTTATTCCTAAATAATATCAAACAGTTGTATTTTATTGTTATTAATAAACAACATTAAATAAAGATTCTTGCCATACCTAGTTTCAAAGAAACTATTTTCAGTTTTTTGTAAAAACCAACAAAAGTTGAATATCCCTAGACAATTTTGATGTGTGTACTTTTTTACCATAAAGTAGGGACAGTTTTTTTGAAATTATTAATAACAACTGAACTGCTGACATCATCCCACTGGAAAGTCAATATATAAGGCAGTTTGCCGGAAAAAAAGCCAAAGCGATGCGAGAGTTAATTTATTTATTTATATTTTTGTATCGGGTAACCGATAAACAACCTGTAAACGCATTAGTCTTAGCTTGGGTTCAAGAACCTGTAACATCAGAACACCAATACTCCCAGACGCTAGACATGTGGTTAGGCATTTCAACCATCTTATTAAAGGCACCACGATATTGGCGTATGTTATTGACCAAACACACATAACTACCAAAGCGAACGGAATTGATTATTCCGCGCTATTGCTTTGTTATAGGATATAATTATACAGACGTAGATATGTGTTAGGCCACAGGTAGCCTGAAATAACCAATTAAATACCACAGCATGCTCCAAATTCATTGATGACATCTAGTTCCCATAGTACAAGCTCTGCTTAGTTTGGGGCTAGATAGTGTTGTGTGGATTGCCCGCAATATTTTATTTATATATCGGAAATCTTATCTATTATTTCATTCGTTTCGGGAACCCTGTGTCAACTTATCTGTAGCAATGAGAGAGGAGTTTCAAAGGCTAAGCCTATCTTTACCCACAGTTATTATTTCTAGCGTGGCACGTGTTGTGGTAGATTTTTTTACAATAAACTAGCGTTAAGTCTTGAATGAAAAACTAGTAGATACCCGCGGTATTTTGCTAGCATGAAGCTTTTTTCATCTTCAGTGTCCATTTGCAAATTCAGCTCCTGTTGCTCCGAAAGCGTGAACTTCCGCACTTCATCTTCATCGGATACTTTTCAAAGATCGTACGCCCAAAATATCAATCAACTCTAAGAATATCTGAGTGAGTGGACGTCTCGACTATAAATATTTATGCATATAAAATATTATTGTACATTTTTTTAGATATGACCGAATAATAATTTCCTCACGATACGTCCTCAAAAGTTTAACCTGCGTCAAAAGTAAAAATACTTATGTTTTCAGTGCGTTTTTCTGACGACAATACAAGCTATTTTTAACTTCAAATAAAAAAGGAGATTGTATTTTTTTTTCGTCATATAAGAGCCGTTGTGAATAAATGATTTTTATTTAGAAGGTTATTCAGTATTCAGTATATTTATAGCCCATTTCTATTTATTATGCATGTAAATTTAACAGTCAGATCTTAGACCTAGTTTTGAATCAATACATAATTTACAATACAGTAGCGATACAATACAGTAGAAGCGGAGCGCTAAGGTATAAAAAAATAAGGTTATTTAGTAGGTCTTCCAGATTGGTCCCATAGAATTTCATCAAAATTCGGTTAAGCAGTTTGTCCTTAAAGCCGGTTTCTCCAGTCTTGTAAACTTCGTAGTAACTTCGTATGTAACTTCACTCAAGCAAACTAGTGTTCTATAAACTCAAATATTGGCCGTCAATCTTGGCGCAAGCTCGCTTACCGTCTCAATTAATTCGTTTTCTCCCGCGTACTCAACGACGTTGCTGAATAGATTCGAATCACCGTGTTGGAGTTGGCTTTTAACTAGGTATTTCAAGTATTGGTTGACAATCCTGACTGTAAGCAGTTTTCAAGTGCTTTGTCCGCTCGGTCCTGGGCGCTTGGCGAGCTATCACCTGTGACTTATTGCAACGATGCAACAATTGCATGTTCTGGTACCAATTAATACAAAATTATGTTATTGCGACAAATTGCATTACTTAGAATGAAACAAAAAAAAATCTGATTGTCGTTATGATAAAAAAGACATATTTTATTTATTCATAAGTATTTATAAGTTTAGGATCATTTTACATTTTCACGTGAAATTAGAAAACGCCATTTCTTCACGTCAATAAATTGTAGATTACAAACAAGAAAACAAAGCTTTACTCGTGCCCAAAACTCAATAAAACAATAAAATTGAGCTCGAGGTATCCGGAATATATTGAATTTTGCAATCTCACCCTATCGCAGAGAATAAATAAAAATTACTATCTATTTTATCGGTGTTTATCTATAAACAAATAGCTGTGTTTGTCTGATTGTAGTCCACAAGTGGACCAAGTTCCCATGTTAATGCTCTGACATTTTGCATTCGAACACAAATTGGAACTATGAATACTTACTAATGGTGCAGAAAGGACAGATATTTTTGATACAAGATACTTAGGGGGTACGATTTCCATACAAACTTAATTTACACAACTATGGGCGAATAAAGTATTAATGTACACTGAAATAGCTGTAATAGGCTTTTACAGTGGTCCTTATTACCGGCCAGTTATATAAAGTTGGAGTGTCAGCCGTTGGTCGTGGCAGTCGAGGCTTCAGAAAAAGAACTAACAGACTTTTACGTCTATTTTGAAACAGTGATGTACAAAATTGACTCTATGCTAAAAGCTAATAGTTCCCGTTAGAAAGAATGACGAAAAAGTTACTTTTTTGGTTTTTTATTAATATTTCTGTTATCCTACAGTTTTCTCCAACTTTATATAACTGGCCGGCAATAAAGACCACTGTAAAATTCAATTACAGCTATTTCAGTGTACATTTATACTTTGTTTGCCCATAGTTGTGTAAATTCAGTTTTTATCGGAATCGAACAACCTTAATACAAGATACAAGAAGGCGATGAGCTTTCGGGTATCGGAAAGCTCATTCTGAGTTTTAACATTATTTTGTCATAAGATTGCAAACTGACTTGTTGTTAGCGTAACTGTTTTTTGTAAATAGTTACATGTATTGATAAGTTTATTTGTGTAAATTAATGAACTCATTAGTAAAAACACCACCCACATAATTGAAACTGAAGTCTTGAACTGAAGATTATATCTAGCAATAATAGCGTAGCCACGTTGCAACTGTTTTTTAATAATCGAAGACTAGGGCGTCGGGGTCACCAGTTTGGGGACAAGGTTGAAGTTTTATCTCGCCAAAAGGAAAGATCTTCTACCGAACTGTGGTTCGGTGTCATATCCATCCAAAAACGACTAGTATAACTTGTACTGAAAGAAAGAAAGAAAGAAAGAAAATATGTTTATTGACCATAAAAAAAGATACAAATAATAAGTGCTTACGCAAAGTTTCACATGGTCAATTAGGTCCCTGCCTCTCCCTGCTCTTATTCTAGTATATTCTTCAAACCAGGTTTTTTAGAGGTTCAACTTTAACTAATTGGATTGTAGGCAAGTTCGCCCAGTGAACCAAAACACGGCTTCATCTGTATCCTTTTGTTTATTCTATGCCTGTTTGTTCCACCACCCTCTAGGCAGGTAGGCACGTGCGAGCCACGCGTGGGAACTTGCGCCAACGTACGTCGATACCATCTGTACATCCCCACCTAGTGATACTATCTACGAGTATATTGGCACTTGTCGATGCTGATACGAATCATCGCCCCAATTGAATTCATTCAAAGGGTAATGATGTGGATGATTTGAGTTGATATGAGAATTCTGGAAGTTGCGTTCACGAGATTGAGTTTTATGTTTTTAAACTCTGATGAAGTTGGCATGGCTTGATGACTGGCTGAGACTATAACTTGCTTTCTGAAGCACGAAACCAGATTAAAAATTTACAACACCACAAAATTAAAGCAATTCGTTGAGGTAAGGCCTACGCACATCTAGGCGATGGCGATCAGCTGAACTGCTGTCAAATATGACAGCGATATTTGACAGCGTTTCAGCTGATCGCTTTTTTGTACTTTAAAGCCGTTTACCAGTTATACTTATTCACACTTGTTATTTGAAACGTCATCAACCTTGGAAATTTTATTTCACCGAAATAAATCTTTCCTACAATTTCTACAAAAGGGAACTATTTCTACAAAACATTATTCTACCCTACAATTGTCATTCAATTTCTGGCACGACAGTACCATTGATAAATTATACATCTATCAATTCATTTTTAAAAGGTGCTTTATTTTGCTGGATAAAGATATGACTGATATTAACTAATAAAACTAAGCTATCTTACCATTAGTCTAGGCGTTTCTGACTTTACTTAAGCCATGTGCACACGCACGCGCGTGTCATGTCGCCGCGAGGCACGGTGTGCACGCGGCTTAATCCCGCGCGGTGTGTCTGCCACTAAACGTCAAATGGTTGATAAGTCGCTGGTGAATTCCCCTTTAGGGCTGCCAGCTACAATTTTCCAAAACTATTTTCTTTGACACATGACCAAAAAGTAATTTTATACCAATGCATTTTCCAAGTTTCATCAAAATCAGTTCACCATTAGACAATGGTCCCTCATTCCATACCTTAGTGAAGTTGGGTCGGCATAATAGGTTTTCGTCTTCCGCGAACAGGTTTACGAAACTTGTGTTAAAATGGATTCGTCTTTTATAGAAAACCCAGCTAAAACCAAATCAACTGAAAATTATGTTTTAGGATTTGCTATTATGTATTGCGTGTGCTTTTAAATTGCTCTCAAAGCAGTTCCTCCCAAACTTTCCCAAGCACGATTTACCCCAGAAGAGTCGTCTGCGATCCACAGCGACCCCATGTTTGCCGACCGAGCGCTCATAAGTCTACGCGCACACGCTTGTATTTGCCGAGTCGTTTTATTGCTTGCCTGTAGCCCATTGTGTCCAGTTCAATAAATACCGAATGTCAACCTTGATCTATGGGAAAAACAATATTTTCATGATTCCCGGTTTCCAATCTGACGATTGTGATTTCATTGTTTCGCAAATATTATTGCTCGCTGGCAATTGGAGCAGTCAAATGAAAATATCGGCGGTTGACTTGCTATTCGATGTTATTGCTGTTTGGAGTGCTCGGTCTGGATTAATTGTTTTTATATTACAGATAGCTCATCTCTTTCACTGCGTTTGTGTACACTTGTGTGTAAATAGACGGGTTCAGGATTATTTTGCAATACTTTTAGGCTTATAGGAGTTGGCACCAACAGACCACCATTTTGTTAATATGTAAGTATCATCTTCTTTGTTTCTAAAATGTAATCATTGACTCACCTGCAAATAGCTATATATAGTTGTTATATGCATGTAAGTTTGTGTCCTATACTAAGTAAAATAAGTAATTATATTTATGTGTAATGTTCTTATTTAATAATTGTCATCCTTGTGTAACACTATATTGTTGTTGTGTGGCATACAATAAATAACTTTTGATTTGATTCGATTTCGATAAATTCGAAGCTTATTAAGAAATTACTTAATTCACTGAATTTTATTGCAGCAATTTATAAATAAACATTTTAATAAGCAAATATGCGGGTAATAAAATAAAAAAAAAAACTTTTCAGCTGCCCTAAATCTACTCATTTACAATTATTTTATTAGAAATCCACTCATTTACAAATTGATTTAAAATTTAAAAGATGTATTTGACATCAATGTTACAAAAGTGTTACTACATTTTACAAACAGGTACATAAATACTAAAAATAAAAGTTGCAAAAAAATAAATGCGTAATACTTACGCTAACTCCCACTCTAGGAGAAACGATGTTGTGGGTAGTTAGCCTCTTTCGTCCAATTTGTGCATATCATCAGGTATCCTGTTGAATGAAAGCAGTTGAAACAAACATCAGTAGGCCTACCACAAGCTCTGGCTGGCTCTGTCTCTGGTTTTGAGTCTGTGTGAGTGGTCACCAGTGTATCATACTGTGTGTGACGTTTCAACGTATTAGGAATTATTTAGTCAACACTCAGACAGGCTCAAAACCAGAGCCAGAGGCAGAGCCAGACAGAGCTTGTGGAAGGCCTACAGATAGCATTCTGATACGACACCTGTACACACACAAACATTGTATGCATGTATCCCACAACACCTATTAACCCTAACAGAATGACCGACGTTATTTATCCCCTAAGTAACGACCGACCGATGTCATTTTAACGGCATGTCACATTAGGGTTTAACTTTAGATTAGGGTTTAACTTTAGACGAGCTGGTATGACCGAGCTTCGCTCGGGGTTAAAAAAAAAGTATTATTATTCGCCAATAGATGTCAGGAAGAGTCGTATCTTTATTGGCTTATTTTTAATTAACAATGCCATCTGCTGGAATAGCTTGCAGTTAGTTGCTCACAATCGCCAATAGATGGCAGAAACAGTCGAATATTGAGTTTATGTTTGATTATTGCAAAAAACCAACTTCTCGTCATTTTCTATGAATGAATCCTAGCTAGATCGATTTATCGCCCCCGAAACCCCCTGTATACTAAATTTCGTGAAAATCGTTGGCGCAGTTTCCGAGATCCTAAATATATATATATACTAGTGGCCGCCCGCGGCTTCGCTCGCCCGTTCCCGTAACACCCCGTTCCCGTTACTTTTTTGGGATAAAAAGATTTTCTCGTTTAAAGGTGGATTTATACGTGTGCATGTGATAGGCTAGGCATCACGCATAAGATGGCAATGCGTATATCGAACCAAAAAAATAATTTAGGTATGCTCATAAGCCTTGCCCGCATTTAAGAGGGTACAACACAGGCGACTCTCCATACAAACGTAGTTTTCCCCTATTTCCTCCTATAAAGAAAATATCACCTCCAATTCATATTTCATATAAACCATATGAGGGTCATATTTTCTTTATCAATAAGCTTCTGAAAAAAAGGATAACATACGAGCACGTATATAGCAGATCTGGATTTTATGAGACAAAATGGTTACTCTAGAGGCATTATCCAGGGAGGAAATAGGGGACTACGTTTGTATGGAGAATCGCCTGTGTTGTTGCGTTCCGTGGTGGCGATAAGAGAAACGCTGCGCGCTGATGCGCTTGGGAGTCTGCGATACATAGATTTATTGCATGTTGCCGTAATTAAGAGTGTGTAAATATAGATGGCTTTAATATAAAATAGATATAATTAATGTTGATAAATTAAGGTGACGAGTTTGGAAATATAATAGTTAGGGAGTAATCATATAAAAGGTAGAGTCGCTGATGACAGCGATATTTGACAGCGTTTCACTGATCCCCACCGCAGAACGCCTACATGGGCGCAAGGCTGGAACTGGGGCTGGAACGTCATTCTTAATTCTTACTTAGTTTCTGGACTGTTCTAGGCTAGTCTCAAACATTCAGCTCTTTTCGAAACGATTGAAAGTAATTCTTGTAATTTTAACAAACACATTTTTTTTATTTTATATTTCAATAAGATAAAGAAACGTAGGTAGTACTGTACCCAATGAATGTATTTACATATCACAGTTATATCAAATATCAAAACAATTATTCAACTTTATCGCAAGGATCACTTTGAAACCAGGTAAGTCTAGTTGCCAGTTTCACACGACCAACAGGAAGAAGAACAGGCGAACTAGAAAAACAGGCAAAAAACGACTTCTTGGCTTCTACAGTTTTTTTGTATGATTATTTTACAAAACAAAATAGTTAGAAGGATCTCAGAGCGGTCTGCACACCACTTGTATTATAAACTCGTATGTGTTAGCAAGAAAGCTTCCTGACAAAACCACTGTTTTTAACCAACACTCCGGAATAAGCGTAAACGCGCGTTCGTTTTTCAACGTGCGAAATGAAGCGGGTATATATACAGGGTTATTCATTATTAGCTGCAAATACTCAGGAATTAGGTTCAACAAATAAAATAAAAAATATTTATGAAATGATTTTTTTTAAGTTTTGTTATGAAAATCCCGAGAAAATCGATAAAGGAATCATTGGCGCCTGACTTATTTTGACCTTTGATCCGCGCCCGCGCGCCGTGAGCGACACTCTGCGTTCAGTCACCGCCTGGGTGGGTCATCGTCCTGTTCTCCATGGCAATCATTATGCAATAGCCGTAAAGAAATTAATAAAAATAAAATTTTGATACAAAAACTTAAATCAAAATAAAAATAAAAATAATTGCATATATATTTTTTATTTTATTTGTTCAACCTAATTCCTGAGTATTTGCAGCTAATAATGAATAACCCTGTATACGCGCAATAAAAACGCCTAAAACAAGCCCAAGCGGCTTCATGTTTTGACTGGCCTCTCAGCTCGGTTGGTAGTAGCTCTGCGGTTGGTAGTAGCTCTGCCTTCTGTGCCGTAGGTCGTGGGTTTGATCCCCACCGAGAACAGATATTTGTGTGGTTAATACAGCTGGCTTACCATGAGCTTCATATGGTTATGGTTATGGCTGTCAAAATTGTGTCAACAGTGTCAACACATTCAAACCCAAGAAGAAAATGAATGTGTGGGTCAGCCTATCTATACACAATTTGACAGCCATAGCCATAACCATATGGAGCTCGTAGTAGCCCAGCAGATGTTTGTTCTCTGTCTGGGTCCATATTGTATTCTAAGTATGTATTTACAAAAAAAATGTATGTAAGTATTATATTAGCTATCTGGTTCCCATATTACAAGCTCTGCTTAATTTGGGGCTAGATGGTGTTATGTGGATTGTCCACAATAGAGCCGGCCACTGCTGTAATTTTAATTGTAAATTGTTTTAAATTTTTTTTATTAAAAAGTTATAAGATAATAATTGGCGGTGCAGCTTCTCTACATGGAATAGTTCCGAAACTTTCGAGAACTCAAGATACCGTGGTTCAAGTGCTGAAAGTTTAATAACGTAGGTAGCTAGCTTGATGATATCATTTCCCTAGTATTGGAAAATAAATTGAAACACAAGAAAGTTCTTTAACAATTTTTTGCATTTTAAATAAGAAAAAAAGTAGTTCGTCGAAACTTCGACTTGGAATCTGCTTTCGCATTAAAATGCCACTCGACTTTTATTTAAAGCGTAACAACTCCGTTAAAAGGAATTTGCTGGCTTCTTTGACAGAGAAAAAGAACTGTCAGATCACAGTTGGGGTAGCTCATGCCTTGGGGTTTTCTGCCTGTAATAAAAAATCGTCTACTCTATAGAACTTGGACTTTCACTTAACCCATAACAAAGCCCCTTCCCAAAACACTTCCCATGCAGTAAAGCAAAATAATGACAAATATTCTGCCTCTTTATCTCTGAATTTAGCTTGTTCGGGGTTCAGTTGGAAAAAACGTTATGCATCAAAGCTGCAATGCATCTAATAGAGTAGAAATTAGTGTTTGAAGCGGGGTGTAGCCGCGTTGCCAATATCGGCAAAGGAGCGCTTGACGGGCGGGCTGGTAATTGCCAAAATTGGCAATAGGACGCTTGACTAGCATAGAGTAACAACTCAAACGCGTTCCACATAGTACAGAGTCTCGTAACTGATTTATTTATTGATTAAGAGTCAACCCACCTTTGGAAAATCTTCTACTCGGTCGTTTTGACATATTGGGAGTGTAAGTCTGATGCGTTATTCCAATAATTTTGTAAGCCAAACGTTTTTTCGAGTTCATTGTAAGATTATCTTTACTTTCCGATAAAAAAACTAACGGTTAGTTCTGACTAACCGTTAGTTTCTAGACTTCGACATTCCACCAAAATAACATGTTTAACCTCTGCGAATTATGTTTGGCTACCACTATTGAGTTTTCCAAAGAAGAAGGTGGTTGCGTGGTTGAAGTTACTCACAAAGCTTCAGCCAATTTCAGTTTCAGTAACCAATAAAAAAATTGGGTCGGGAAAACCTGTACTAACAGTTAATAAATGTTTTAATGAACTTGTCGCGGACCATCAACTATGACCGAGGGCTTATTACCATTTTATTAATTCACAGTATAAATTAAGTATGTACCATTCAAAGTGCATAGATTTGAAACTCGCTCATTTTAATATATAAAAAACTGCAAAAAAGAAGACTGACAATAATCCCAAAGTAACGTAGACTTTTACTCAGATCTCTTGATATTTAGCTAAACAGAACTTGATATTTTGATAATGTCTAGGAGTATGAGTAAGAGTAAGTAAGTAAGTCAGAGGTAAGTCCAATATTAAATTTGGCACAATATGCTTGCAGTAGGACAAAAACAGCTGAATAATAAATACATAAATAATAATTTTTCAGCTGTTAGCATTCCAAATGTGACAGAATGCAGACCCATCTTAGGGAGGAGGCAGGGTTGCTACAACTATTTATAATTATAGACACTATATTATAGACCACGGTGCTCTCGATTGTAAGGATTTTTATGCATCATAGAAACCAATGAGTTTGCTATCCATACACCTCAACTATTAAATTATACCGTCTGCGGCAATTGCCAGTTAATTTTTAATTAAATATAACCGAGGCAAATAAGCGTGGATTTAAATTCATTAAACATTATTGAAAAATTAATTTTGTCGATAAAATGGTAAAGTGTTGAACCTTACCAATAATGGAATTCTTTGTTATTTTTTAAATGCACATACTTCATTTAGAAATAATATGATATTATAATACATTATGATATTGGTATGGTTGTAAAAAAAAGTAAAAACGCATCAAATATTGCACATCGGCTAATTTCGGCTTCATAGAGCGTAGTGTGTGTCAGAAAGAGATAGCGCTCTACGAAAGCATAAAAGTCGATGCCCAATATTTATTGGCTACAACCGTACTTATGTACCCATGGAGTTGGGAAGGTGGATGTTATAATCTCCCAAAGGAGCGCGTATTGTAAACCGTATCATAATAGTATTAATTATTAAATCCAAATACAATACAGCCATCCTTGTTACATCATGCATGCTGTATAAAAAATAAATGTGAAAATGCTAAACATCAATTTAAACTGCTAAACTTCTTAATTTCTATACCTACTTATAAACTTCTAAAAAGCCATATCATCTATAATAGATGCAAAACGCCTGTTACCAAATATTGTATCTTGTAAATAGTACCTACCGAAGTACAATTTACGAGATACTTTCTGAAGAAAGTAATGTTATTTTGACCTGAATAGTAGAAAGAATTGTTCCTTTGATCCTCGATTGTAATAAATGACAGGACTGCAACATGATGCGTTCAATATTGTTGGAGCACCAGCTCGGAGGGTCGCCATTGTTACAGAGTAGCAAAGAACAGAGAGTGCTTGACGATAAAAAAGTGTTTTTTTAGCTGATGGATCAAACACATGACCTAGCTGATGTTTAAGTGGTAACCATCGTCGAAAGCATTGAAGATAAGAAGCATACAGAGGTTCAGCCTCACGTGCCATTAATTTCACTGGCACCCACTCCCTTCATACAGAAACACAGCAATGCTGTAGTCAATCATGGCAGTGGTAAATAAAACGTACAGTACACGCACTGCATCTTCATCATCATCATTCCACTATTTAGATAAAGGCCTCCCCTAAATATTTCTAGGAAGAACTATTCCAAGCCCTCCATCCACCGACTTCCCGCGATCTTAACAATGTCGTCAGTCCATCGCGTGGGAGGGTGGTGAGCGTCCTACGTTTCGTTTTCCGGTTCGTAGTCACCATTCGAGAACCTTTATGCGCAATTCATAGTAGCGCCTATCTTCAAATGGATCCAATGCGCACACTATAGATATTCTTATGTATATTTCCATCGTACAAACGTTGCTTAGTTCGAGATGAGACAATGTTGTTAGAATGTTTCTCTAATTGAAAGCTACTTTAACAGTTTATCTGACAGCCAAAAGTAGAGAATCCAAATTTACTCGATATTTATTGTGGTAACTAACAAACATACTCGTAGTTGTAAGTTTCCACAGACTTTGTCCCAGACGCTATTTAGATAATTTAAAATAGATGAGAACGCCTGTTCACTTTGTTATAATTGTTAATCTTGTCAACATTTTAATGAATACTCAACATTGGCGGGTCAGTGCTATCGGCAGGCTCTGTACAGTGTCTACTCTATGCGAGAAGTGGGATCCGCCGCAGGGGTTATCTTTTAATGCTCTAATAATGAAATCCCTTGCTGCTTTTTCTGATACATCTTGCAGACTGTTTTGCTAGATTTACTTTTTAAAAAAAGATTAGAATAGACGTCGAATATTGGCAGCAAGTCTTATATATTATCAACATTCTCATTAAACTACTCGACACTGGCAAAATTGATCCTAAAAGGACCGATGCCATTCATTAAGAAGAAGAAGAAGAAAATCATTAATAAACTACCTTTGGAATTCTTAATAAGTCTAGTCTTCTGTGTATTCTAATATACAATGTACAAAATATTTAATAAATAAGGTTCTGTAATTAAGCACGGTAGGCAACCTCTCAAGCTTCTTAGAACCTGAGATTATTAACTTTGAAAACTTGCTCGATCATTTAATATGATTAGAAAATAATATTTGAAAAAGTTTTAGAACCACAGAAGTTAATACTTTACTCTTTGAAGTATAAACTATGTAGGTATGTTTTGTTAATTAATTAAATAAATCGCGGCGATGGTATTGTTTTGAATAAACATCTTATATAAAAAAAAGATATAGCAACTTATTTATTTCGTAATTTGTGTACTTATTATAAAGACAAAGAGGTTTGGAAAACTGTGACATTTTGGGGAAGAGGGAGTTAATCCTATGACTCCCTCTTCCCTCTTCCCCAAAAAGTACTACCTACTCTCCTCGGAACACATCGGTTTAATCTATATTTTGAGTTATTATTTTATAAGTTGCCAGCCATTTGGACGCATTGTCTACGGTCGCATACCTACAGGTGAAAAACAGAGTTCATTATAAATATTTCTGGTCCATTGTTCTATTAAAATATGGTTAAGTTTTATTCAAATAATGGTTTATAAAAAAACTTTTTAACAATGGTCTAAGAGAAACCCTTTCTAAGTAACACCCTGTCCCCTGGCCAGCCGTGTACGTTGCGCTAAAACAGACAGTATTCCCCTTGTTTTGAGAAAAACAAAAAAACTAGCAACAATTAAACACAAATACGAGCGATCTCAGTCGGAAACATTTAATCATCGTGTGATATCAGTTACATGTGCCGCCACGCCAGCAAGGGGCGCTAAACAGGGAAGCGTGGCGATTTTTTAATCTGTTAGAGAGGCCCAGCGTGACATACCACCCCCTCCCGCTAGATTATACAGGGTGGAATCGCATCGTCGCCGTCGCTCCGTGGTTGCGTGGAACTGTGTGATACTTCCCAGCCGCGCCACAAGCTCTAATTTCAATGGAAGGTACTAGAATTGTTCGTTTTTGTACGTTGATTAAAAAAATTGTACTACAAAGGTTCATGAGAAATTTGACGAAGTTGGTGGCGCGACCAGAAAGTGCTACTCCCCAGCCGATGATCTCCACCGAGTAATAAATATTTGTGTGGTGAACGCAGATGTTTGTTCTCTGTCTGGGTATTATATTGTATTCTAAGTATGTATTTACAAAAAAAAAGTATGACATAGTTCAAGCTTTGCTCAATTTGGGGCTAGATAGTGTTGTGTGGATTGTCCACAATATTTATTTATTTATTTTAACTCTTGAAACAACTGAATAATAGTAGATGGTTATGCAAGAAGCTAATATGAACCATTATATACGAGAGTAAATGATGGGTCCCGAGTTTTATTGGATTTTTAGCGCCGTGTGTTACGCTCTACTTTTCACTACGACGCGACGGCGAGAAAATAAAATAATCCAATACAATATGAAATAGCAGCTGAGAAAATTCTAAAGATTTCGCTCCAATGCATTTTTTTTATTTCTTCTGTAGCCGCCCGCAACACATTGCATCATTCTACCAAAGAGATCACCGATATTAGTTCCATTTTCAAAAATAAAATGTTTTTTTTTAATGAAACAGTAATAAATGGTCATTTATTCGGGTCCTCATTCTTGATTATCCAATTAAATACTTTTTCGTTTTTGTAAGCTCAACAGACAAAAATATAAATAATAAACTTTTTTACGTATAGTAGAAGAAATTAAGCAGAAGAAATATTAAAAAAATAGTTTGATTTTGAATAAGACTGCTCCTGAAAATGGAAACAGCGCATTTAGACCATGATACTGATTACGAAAAAAACGCGATGTTCGGAGCGTTGACCTCGAGGTCGCAATGCGTTAACTATACGTTGCTGACTGATAAGTTACTAATAGTAGCATACATCGCTAGCTCATAAACTAGTAGTAGTAGTAACTAATCGAAATAATGCTTCTCCTTCCAGCTTAATGCAGTATTATGGTGAAATCTTATATTTCCTTATGGTCCCTACTTTCCTTAAGTTTTCGGGAGATGTTTTATTCCACCCTGTATGGGAGTAACCTTCCCTCCGCATAAAAGGATCCCAGAGAGGCGGGGATGCTAAAGACTTAATTATTTTTTATTCTGCTTTATTTGTAGAACTGATGTCAGAATCTAGAAATTGGCACAACGTAGTTATGTGATGTCGAGAAGATTGCAGACACCATGCGAACTAAACTGCTACTTGTAAATCGTACTGGTATGCTATATTAATAAAGTCAATTTTGATGGTTGAGGTTTTAACTATTTGCTAATACTTTTTGTGGGTTTTCTTAGCAGAATCCAAATGCATAACATTTTGTATGCGGAGATTCTTGTCATTCTTCTCTTGGAACACTAAATAATACTTCAATGAAGTACTCGCATTATAATTGAATTCATTAGAATGATTAATTGTATTCATTAGAACAGCAAACTATTATAGAAAACAAACTAATGAAAATACGTATTTTCAAATAAAAACAAGAGCTAATTCTTTTAGAAAAGTGCAACAAAAAAAAGAGCCGAGACATAAAAATTGGCTGCCACTCAAAATAAAAGCTATGAAAGCGTATTTTTAAAACACATATTTTCATGTATTAAATTAAAAACAGGAGAATGTCATAGTTTTATGGCGATGTGGCATGGTGGCCGGTTGGGCGGCCGCGAGAGGAGCGGAGGAATGAAAGGCATCCAAGCAATTCCACTGTAACTCGCGTTTAAACATAAAATAAGCTTCTCCATAGTAAAATAAAACTTTTAATTTATTTATTTTCAGACGAAGCCTTATTCTGCGAGACCATGGTAAGCGGTGGTATGACGCTTGTTCCTTGGAAGTTGGGAAGGCCACTTTTGTGGAACACTACGTTTGTAGACGCCTTCTATATTCTGCCAAGGACATCCGTTGTTGCTCGCAAATGTACAGAACTTGACAGAGCATACATATTTGCTCCTCTTGGAGTCGGGATTAAAAGACTGATCGAATAGTGACGCGTGACCCAAGGACTGATAGGTATCTGTTGCAGCATCGAGCTATCTCTAGATCGTTTGTAACGGTCTGCAGACAGCTCAACTTTGCCTTGTTCCATCAGCTATTTACATAAAAAAGCGGCCAAGTGCGAGTCGGACTCGCTCATGAAGGGTTCCGTAGCAAAAAGTAACATAATATTATAAAAGTTCTTGTAGTTCGTCGAAAGGTAAATTGCGGTTTACGATTTATGACGTATAAATAAAAACTACTCACTAGATCTCATTCTAACCAAATATCGTTGGAAGTTTGCATAGTAATGTACAGTGGCGGTATGAAAATGTTCGTCAGTTTTCAACTTGATTCGTTCAACGTATCGCGAGCACATATTACCTTTTGAAACTGAATAGACAGAATACACCGATAAGTTAACGTCACAAATTATGTCAAAATGTGTTCATGATCAAGGCACTGGTGCAAGCGAAACCCGACTCTAAGGTGACGAACATTTTCATACTGCGACTGTAGATCATATATTTTTACGGAACCCTAAAAAGGAGGACTTTTTACACACCGTATAATATAAATAACCCACTAAACACAGTGTGACCGTGAACGAATAATTTCGCCACAAAGCAATAAATATTTCATAATAGAAATATACAGTATCCAGATAAGCTGGCAGGTTTGTGTCACGTGACCGACGCGTGTGTGACACGGCCCGATCGGCCTCCTGGGTTTATCTCGCCCCCGATATTCCGGCAGATATATACAATTGGTTATTAAACGATCATGAATTTAGTAGTAGAACTAAAGGCCTGCGCACACCTAGGCCGCTGGCGAACGCGATCAGTGAAACGCTGTCAAATTTGACAGCGTTTAATTGACCTAGGTATAGGCGCATACCTAGCCAGTGGCCTAGGTATGCGCAGGCCTTAAGTTAAAATCTTGCGATTTTCCGGCGATCGGTGTATCGCTGCCAAAAATGTTTGCCATCCAAAATCCTATGCTGAAACTGATTGCAAACGCCCTCGCCATCGCAGATCGTCTAGATGTGAGCAAGGCTTTACCCTAAAATGTATGGAACAAATCAAATTTAAGTTCAATTTTAATTGAAAATCGTTTTTTAACGGCCCCTACGACAAGGATAACGTATTTTTTTATGCACTTTTATACTAAACCGTTAGCCTAACTAAATAAGTACACTGCAGGATTTATGATAGTCTCCTATTGATATTTTGATTAAAGAATAACGAATAAATCTTTTTATTGTCTTCATGAATATCTTAAAACAGTAAAAGTTATATCGATATCAGACTATCCGACCGTTTGTGCTGCAATCGAAAATCGTGACGAAGAAGGAAATAAACATAAAACATACCTTTGCTATCACTAAAAACAGCACTGGCATTATACCAAAGAGTTGAAAAATACTACATAAGAAGGACCAACTTTCCCCAATCTACATTTACTTAACACTGCATAAATCGCTTCACACATTCTTAATTAACCCTAAAACAACAACTCATCAGTGCGGTCCCCAATGAGATAAAAACAGCCCCCTTGGGGACGATTTGCGCAAACGTGTTATTATCCTTTTTCCTCGGTCACTGGTCAAGCACACAAATATCCAGGTTTCAAAGGATACCGCGGTCTCAAAGGAACACACAGCTTCGATGGTTAGGGAGGGTTGTCGTTTTTACGCTCGTCTTTTTTCCTATAAAAATTAAAAACCAATTTTAGGTATATTTGTACAATTATTTCATAATTGTATGCTTCTTTGTGTAAATAAATCAGTATTTCATTCGACGAACTACGGAAGTGGGTTGGAGTCAACACATTGCACCCAATAAAACGGAATTCATTTTTCACTATTTATACACGGATATTGAAATTGAGTCGCCTCTCACTACTCACTTTTGTCTGACTGAATTAAGAAGGTAAGTATGAGAGAAAGTACCTAAGTACTAAGTAAATTGTATACTAAGAAACATATTTTATTTTGCAACTTATTTTAAATAGAATATACATTATGGCGCATGTATCTCGATCAGGTCGCAGACGTTTTTGTGAAAGGTCAGGTTAGGAGTACTCTAAACCGACGAGCATGTACTGTAGAATGTTATGCGAGTGAATGAACCGAAAGAGTTGTGTCAGGATCGTAGCATGTGGAAATCTGTGAGCTCTGTCTACCCCCATGGGAATTGGGCGTGATTGTATGTATGTATGAATATACTTTATTCCATAAAGTCAATGACCTGATTGAGGAGTCTCTAAAAAGGGTTGAGTGAGATCACTATTTAAATATTCGGAACCGGCCAAGCGCGATTCGATCCTACACTATAGCGTTGTAAACTTTTTTTATAGTGTACTACTGAAACGCAATGAATTTTCTTCAAAGTGTTTTTGATGGAGTTTGGAGCTTGAGTTATTAACTAACAGTTATCAAAGATTAAAAAAATATATAATCTTTGTTATTTTGAACTGTTTAAAAAGATGGATGGATGGAACTTAGTAATAACTAGGTAGGTTTATTATTTAATAAAGTTATTAAAGTTGCTTCGTTATTGAAGGAAGCCATTTCTATTCCAGCCTGACCTATCTGCTCGCTCCCTAATCTCCAGTAAAATACAAGGCAGTGTTTACGATGGGGGAAGTCGGGCGCCTTTCGCATAAGATTGTGTATCTTAGCTCAAAATTAAACCTTCTAGTTTCTGGTTAAGGCACATAATTGTTTGGTGGGAGAAATTGGCTGGAATTCTCCGTATCGACGTCACATGTGGTGCACAGCCTTTATTGAAGTTGATCTCTCCCCTCCTCCGGAGAGAGGGATACTCTCCTTCGTTCTAAATTCTCTTTATTGGTGGAATAGTAAAATGGATTATCATTCGTTTTCTGCGAAAAAAGCCATACGGTTGATTCTTGAAGCTTTGCAACTAAAAAGTTATGTATGCATGTATAGCATGTATTTTCAAAATGTATTACAACTCACACGGTCGGTGATCTGAACTCTGTTTTCTACCTGTAATACCTACAGGTGGAAAACAGAGTTCATATAAAATTTTCTAGTTTCTTATAAAATGTAATTTTTATTTTTTCTTTTTAATTAGGTATTTCATGTTGTTTAGTAATAGTTTTTGTAAATAATGTATATTCTGTTGTAAATAAAATATATTTATCTTTAAAAAGGTTGATATTGATACAATAGGAAAAAACAATATCATAATTTCTTACAACTCACTATATAATTACTAACATAAAAAAAATGCGGGGTATTCCAAACATGCGGGGTGGATTCCACCGCAGTTGCAGACTATGCCTCATCCGTTGTCTTGCCCAAGGTGCTTCAACACACTAAAAGACGCCTAAATGCGATAGATTTCTAGGCACATTCATTTATTAAATTCAAGGGAACCATAGGCACGACGAAGAAAAAAACATTTTTTCGCTGGTTACCTAACGCCTGTTATCAGTAAGGAATAAGCATATATTTCTAAGGTTTTGAAATTCTAAACTTAGCCAATAAAAGTCAAAGTTTCTCTGTTTATCACGCAAACGCCTTCATGCGTACAAAACCACGTGTGCAGTTTTTAAATAAACTTAACCTACGTATTAAATTACTTTTTTAGCCACACCAATTTTTTTTTTATTATGCTTGCATCGTAATCGTATGCCCCAAATGGATTGAAGCATATATCCTACAGCATCAGTGTTCTGAATGGCTCAACCCGTCAACGAGGTACGAAAGGTATTCGTGGCCACTGCACCGTTCTACTTGAAGTGGGCCCTAATGCACAATAGCACAAGGGACTAAAACCCTAAAAACGCACGCAGAGCCATTCATTGCTTTTGAGCAATGAAAACACAATAATAATTCAGACTGGCTTGCAGAATGGGAATGCTAATCGAATGGATGTGGTATCTGTAACGATGATGGAAAAAATAGCATATTAATGCACTAATAACGAATATGCAATTTATCTTAAAATAGTTTTAACGAGATATCGGTACTTTGAACCATAAGTAATTAAAAATCGTTATTTATTTTTACTTATAAATCACATCACAATCACATCACATATTATAATACAAAAGAGTAGCGTGAGTGACTGACATACAACGCACGGTCTAAATTTGGTTGTACCGAGATGAAATTTGGCGGGTGTATACATATATCTTTATAAAAAGTGTAGGTACACTAAGAAATGATTTATGGAAATTCAACCAGCAGCAGGAGTTGAAGTTTGTATCGAAACGGGATTCCACTAGTAAATCAATAAATATTGAGTGAATAATGACAGTGTAAAAGAGTGAACACCAAGATGCTTTTTCTTTTTGTATTAATGGTCTTTTACCGTCGTTATACGGGATCAATATAACGTGTCTGCGTGTGCACAGTCGGCTTCTCACATCCTCGTTGTTTACATGGCGGATGGCCCAAGTGGGCGCTGGATGAGGGAATTGGCCCACTCGAAACACAATGACGGGCCATGGTGCCTGTCATGGCCCCTTGTCTAACCGAAAACATGTTTTATGCTTTTTAAAAAGCAATGATTTCGTAGCTCTATCAAATGGTTAAGGATTTGGAAACTCATCTAAAAATCACCTACAAAAAAATCGAATACTATAAAAAAAAAATTAAAACCTACTACATCGTTAGGTACGGTAAAAATTTAATGCAAAAACCCTGGTGCTGTAAAAAAATATGAATCCTTTACTGTTCCTTAGTTTTTAGGGAAACAAATAGTGCAATATACATGTTAGGAAATAGCATGTGAAAACACATAAACCAACAAAGTTTTCTTAATTAAATATCACAAAGTAGGATCGAACACAAAAACAACAACAACAAAAAAGTTAGTATTAAGTTTCTATAGAAGCTTAGTAAGGCATACGTAACTCATCTTAGTTCGACAGTCATAAGTTTATGAAGTCCACTGTATTTATAATCCACGATTAATAATATTGGATAGCGTCCTACATGAGAACACGAGGTAGGTACACTCAAGAGCAGTGAATCCGGGTCACTGATATAAACATTAATATCTCGGCTGCTGGAGTCAAACTAATTAATTGAAGTATGGGGCGTTGCTTAGTTTCCAAGTCCACTAATATGATTTATTGCTTTTTGGATGGTAGCTCCTTTATAGACATTTTGTATTTCAAAACAAAGGTGGAGGTTTTAGGACTGAGATTTTTCTCGGGAAATTGTGCTTAGTATTATCAAATTCTCGATCTATCAAAAAATGAATATATATATATATTTAGTAAATTTGGACGTGCATCAAACTACACCGTTAAATATTCAAAGTAACATGTGGCAACATGACATCGTGGGCATGTCTACTGGAAAAGCCGGGAGCATCGTACAACAGCAAAATGCCTGTCATTATTTTTCTTTTGAGCTTTTGAAATCCGAGCGCTTTGTAGAACCAGGCGGACTGAAATCGATTAAATGAAAAGGTTTCAGAAATCGTTTAACACAGTTTCTGGGGAAAAAATACAGTTGCCTGACAAAGGTACATTCTGACTGTCAAATACGTGGCACGTCATACGTGGTCGGACGTTCGTGCAACCCAATTTTTTTTATCAAGTGTACGTTCGTTCGTGGAAACCTATAATTCGAAAAAGTTTATAAGATATTCACAAAAAATAATAAAAAGTAGCAGCGAATATTACAAAGATTCCATAATAAAATGCACGACCAAGCCTTTTCTCAAACTTAAAAAGATTGAAGCCATTTTAATTTCTTCGTAAAGCTCCTTCATAAAATGCGAAAACGAGAACTATTAAGAAGGCTTACCTATGAGCTTAATCGGCTACGGCCGATTCAGACAGAACTAGCAGTTTAGTCAAGTGTTAAAAAGTAGGTACTCTCTTTACTAAACAGATAATGATTCATTGAAGGTAACATTTATTGCAAGCGATATTTTTCTGAAGAAGTCAGTTGCATCTTTCTAAATAAATAAATACTAATGTACAAGTGAGTTCCTATCGGCTTAAAGAAACTCCAGTGCTATATAACATAAAATCACGAATATGAAGCCCACCGAAGTTGTTTATTCCGACAAATCAAATCCGTGTCACACTTTATCGTAGATTCCTAGATTTTATAACATCAGTCAGACTGGTAAGCAACTTCTTCTTCTATGGTGTCAATACTATACAATTTTCAAGCAGTAGTAAGCAACTAGATGCTTTAGTCGCAGCTTGGCTAAAATACTATCCCAGTCCGTAGCAGCCTTTGGTGTCCCTGCATACCGCAGCGCGCTCGCTCGTGAGTATCGCCTTTACGAAAATGGGAAAATGGTCGAACATTTACGGAATTATTGCGTAGCACCGAACGCTTTATTTATTTCCAAGAATTGTCACCGAGCAATGAAATATTAATTTCTCAAAGCGAATGCAAAATTTTAATTGACTCAAAATTTAAACAACAATTTAGCGTTTTATTTTTAGCTGCTATGTGATTTTTTAATTTTAAAAATCACATTAGTATCAAAATTTATTTGTTTGATTGAAAGTTATATTTTCTTTTTAAATAAGTTTAGTGCAAAAATTTGTAAAATGTAATTTTACGTTTATTAATTTTAATAAAGACGTTGATCGTTCACACCGCAGGCACTGGTGGCAGTTGGAAAGGAAAAAAAAACAATTTGCCATTGTACAGTCTCGCGCCAAAATATTATAGCTTTGATCTGTATAATAGGTAGGTTGGGTCGAGAGTACACAGGGCGGAGTCGACCGAAAATGTGGTACTTGCGATTGGTGGATATACGAGAAGGGGACAGCAGCATAGCTCGGCTACTGTTAGCAGCGACGCTCGCTTCATTGTGAGATCGGCCGTCGCGAAGACAGCGGCTCCGCAAAAGTGATCGTGACCGGTGACATTGACAGTTGACAAAAAAAAAATGTTAGAATTTTATACGAACATGAACCCTGGATTGATGCAGGAGCCGATGCAGCCACCCCTCACCTGCAACGGGAGAACAGGTCAGTCAACGAAAATAAAGTTCACGCGTCAAAAAGTTTGCTTCACAAATAGTTTTCAAACTATTCAACTTTTGTTTTTAAAGTGCTCGAGCAAATTATAAGAAATGCGATTTGTTTACGTTATTGTTTTTTAATTCTTAAATATGTGTATATAGTTTGATTTTTAAATAACCCCTTTATTTTATAACGTAAAAAAATACTTGATTAACTGAAAGGAACATGCAGAAAGGCGCCAGACAATTTGTTTTATTTTGACGGCTGAACCAATTTTGATGAATTTTTTTAAAAAGATAGATGCATTCCGGTTACTATTTTAGCAAATTTTTTTCTTGGGATAATTAAAAATTTAAATTTTTGTTTTATTAATATTCTTTAAAAATGTCTTATTGTAAAATTCGGAATTCATTTTAGTGACCGATTAAACAAACATTACTGATATAACGACCGGCTTTGTTAGCATTATTCTACGTACCTATGTATTTTTTTCGAACGCGACTAAAATGGGCTGAAAAAGATTGTAAAATAATAGTGCGGGAGCCGAGTGGGGTTTCCGCTTACCTACAACATGAACAAGGTCAAGAAAATGTAAAAAGTTCCGCAACGACAGCGTCCTTGGTGTTATGGGTGACGGTGACTGCTTACCATCAGGTGGGCTGTAAACCCACTGGTATATCTATTACATAAAAAAAAATAGTTAAAAAGCACACTTACGATTTCCGGTGAAAAATAAGGGCATACATTTTATTTTATTATGCTAAAAGGCGGCTGGGTTTTTTGTTACTTTTTGTAAATTTGAACTACTTTTCTGATTGATTCGGATTTGAACATCTATTTGCCATCTTGCCATGTGTTTAATTTTTGTACTATCGTATAAAATGGAAATTGTACATTTTATGTTACTTTCAGCCAATTTAGTTTTTTTAATTGATTCGGAATCAACATTACTTATCAGTCCTGAGTGTCGATTCTGAAAACACAAATCACTCAAGCGATCGCGTAAATCGATGTGAGTTGTCAATTTTAGTTTGAAAATTTTGAAAATGGAACGCGGATTCAGCGATCACTCAATCGAACCGTGTTGCTGGAATTGACATTCTGATGCCATAGGTCTCATTAATTGTTATTAAGTAGATAGGTAATCTGACTGTCAGCTCTCGTGCTATAAGTCGTGTTGTAGCTTCCTCACGGAAGTTCACTTTGGTTCGCGGAATTTTCTTTATAACAAAAGATTATACACGGAAAAGCTTTTGTTTGAGATGCAAGCTTATTTCAAATGTATACCTGAAATTATAAAATTAAATAATCTAATATCGCTGTCATATTTGACAGCTTTTCACGTGATCGCCATCGCCATCGCCTAGATGTGCGCAGGCCTTAAGTATTTGACATTGGTTTAACTAAAATTATTGCTCGCAAAATTTTAGCTAAAATTGAATTTATGAAATAACAATCGGCGATACGGGCCTTAAAGTCATTTTAAATGATTAAATAAAGGGCACAGTTTGCCCGTTTTAGCTTGCAGTAAAACACCACCGGAGTTTCAAGTCTACCGTATGTTTCAAAGTGATCCTTGTGATTCAAATGAATGTTTTTTTATATATTTTGAATTGAATTAAATTTAATATGCATACGTTTGTATTAATATGCGCCATAATGTGCATTAATTATGCTAAATAAAAATAATTTGAAATAAACATTTTAATACAAAGAAAATTAAAATGAAAACAAGTTTTTGTAAATAAAAAAAAAAACAAAGTCAAATGTGTATTTATTCAGTAGAATCGCAAGGATCACTTTGAAACGTCTTAAAGCTAGGATGAGTCTAGGTGCTAGTTCTATATATATATATATTTGTTGATGGAACTAGTATAGATGGAAATAATAAATAAATAAATATCATAGACAATCTACACAACACTATCAAGCCCCAAACTAAGCAGAGCTTGTACTATGGGAACCAGATAATTGATATATAATACTTGCATGCATATTTTGTTTTGTAATTACATACCTACTTATAATACAATATAACACCCAGAAAGAGAACAAACATCTATGTTCACCACACAAATATTTGTTCTCGGTGGGGATCGAACCCACGACCTACAGCTCAGAAGTCAGAGCTACTACCAAATGAGCTGAGAGGCCAGTCAGGAAATAGTGATTATTTAAGGGGCCCGCGGAGGACAAATTTTCATACGAACGTAATACCAAAATGATTACTACTTTAAGCAAATTTTCACTACATTATCGTAATAATTGTATTTGTATAGTATTTATCTAGGTTCCTGAACAGATTTTATTTTAAATTACTTACCTGAAATGAAATTAACACCAATCCCATTTTGCAATGAAAAACATGTGTATACGAATACAGTTATTACAATAATATAGTCAAAATCTGCCTAATGTAGTAATGATTTTGGTATTACGTTTGTATGAAAATTCGCCCTCCACCGGCCTCATAAAGCGCGGGCCACACACAAATGGCGTCGGCCGCGGACATGGCACAGGCGGACAAAATGCATGGAAATAAAGCGCAATTTAGTATATCCAAAATTGTACCAAACATGGATGGCATACCACCGCCCTCAGGAAAATAAAGGATTTAACAGGAAACTTTCCCTAAAATAAGAATAAACAGGTTTTTGGAAGCTATGTTATTTCGCTTATCTGACACGAAATCCATAATCGTTTAAATAATATTCGTTTCTTTTGGTGTTTTATGGACTAGGAATAGTAGTCCGTCTCTGATAAATGTATGCAGTTGCAAGCCACGGTCTATCTTAATTCAAAGTTTAATTCAGATGCGTGCAATCGTTACGGAGATTCGGAACAAACGGAAACAAACAAACTTGGTACTATTTACAATTAGTAGTGCCAGAAGGAGTTGGAAACCAACCCATCACCGCTGGCATATTTTACTTCGCCGCAGGCCACACATGAGTGGAATCGGGTGCTTCGGATTTTGAATATACCTAATAAGCTATATATACTATAATTCAATGCATTTTGTCCGCGCCGGTACAATCGAGCGCGTTTAAGGGTCCGTTCACACAGACCGGCTCGGAAAGGAGAGCAGATTTTTATCACGTTGTAAAAAGAGATTTTAGTATTTGTAGTCAGGTTTATTTTTGTACATGCACTGCTTTTGTCATTAAAAATGCTTAAACGCGCTTGGTGTGTAATAATAAGAGGAGCTGTCCGGCTCCGATCGCGTACTTTTCTCGTCGGCTGCAAGCGCCGACCAACCAACTCCAAGCTTAAACGATCCGGCCTGTGTGAAACAAATGCGCGCCGATGCTCTCCGAGCCGGTCTGTGTGAACGGACCCTTAGTGTGGCCCGCGCCTTAGGGAGTAGTTTACAGACTACTATATTATTATTGTATGATATATTAATCTACTATATAAAAATAAGTCGGGTTTTCCTTCCTGACGCTATAACTCCAGATCGCACGAACCGATTTCCACGGTTTTGCATTCGTTGGAAAGGTCTCGGGCTCCGTGAGGTTTATAGCAAAGAAAATTCAGGAAAAATTCAGGACAAACCAACATCTGGTGGCGAAACGGAGTTCGCCGGATTTGCTAGTATATCATATTTATTATATTATAATAAATTCATATAATAATAAATTTTAGTAGTATATTAACCAGGCAGAGCCAGGGCCAGGGCCATAAAATCATTGTTTATGGACCAAATTTGATCAAAATCACTTTAGATTGAAGTTTCGAGAATTTTGATTTAAGCCTTGCGCCTTTAAGGCCTGCGCACACCTAGGTCACTGATTGCCATCGCCAGCGACCTAGGTGTGCGCGATGGCGATAGCGCGACGGCGTTGGTCATCAGTGAAACGTTGTCAAATAAGACAGTGATATCTGACAGCGTTTCACTGATCGCCGTCAAGTTTCGTGTTCACATTTTGTGTAGACACTGCGGTGTGTGCGGCAACTATGAGTAGGTATAACTCGAATACGGAGCGTGTGGTTGCTCGACTATGTAACTCGAAGAGTCAATATTAAACTTCACTATGTCACTTTGCTGAGTAGACTCCCATTAGGGATTCGTTTTCTGTCATTTTGTTAGGTTTTTTTCTGTTTTTTGTTTTAAATTTAGTTATTCTTTTTTCTATGTTATAAGTTGGCAGTAGGTAGGTACCCATTGTACTTAATTCGCGTAAAGGTACACAGCTTAAAAAAATACAATTATTTTTATGTTATACAATAAAAAATTTAGTTAAACGGTTTTATTTATGGCGTACAAAAAGTTCAAAAATAATTAGATCTAGGTACCATGCAGTCATCAAAAGCTGTCAGTGTCCTTTTTTAATTAGCAACCCGTGAAACCAGCCTTACTCTATTTTGTGGAAATCTCGTAACGATTGAGGCTGAACATCTGTATGCCTCAAGTCTGTATGCATCGTAGGGCACGTTCCCGACGTGCGTTATCTCCGAGGCAATTCATTGTTATAGACAATGGTTATCACTTAACATCAGGTGGACCATATGCTTTTTCCATCAGCTAGTTGTATAAAATAAAATAAAAAAGCCTGCAAATTCCACCATGCCAGAGCACTCCTGAAAAAAGGTGGAAAAAAAATCTCCTCGAATAGAGCGCGCCCTGAGGTAAAAAACGTATTCAATTTACATTTAACTGCGCTCTCCGAACTGAGTTTAACTTTGTTACTAATCAAATTCATTCTCTTTGTGAAACAGTAATACCAATCAATTGAACTTTAGGGGATATAAGATACAATATCCCATTTAGTTCAATTGATTGGTATTATACTTACCTACCTTGGTGTGGAGTGCATGAATTTACAAAACTCTTGTAGACTACAACATTACTGTTTTTATAAAAGAATGTATGTTAGTAGCAGCAAAATTTTTATTTTATATACAGGGTGGAATTTTGTAATGCCACCTGGAGGGAAAGTATTCTTAATACTGCAGATAGAAAATTTTGCTCAAAGGAAACATTCCTTTATTATTAAATAGAAAGCAAACTGCATTCAAAGATTTTTGAAATTTCTCTTCTCCCACACCCGGGAATCGAACCGGCTAAAATCTGAAAAATTATACCCTGTACTTTTATTGCATCGATCGTTAGGGTCAATTATAATGATGAAATCTCCCTGACAAACATGATAAATTAAATGAAAGGAAAAAAAAAGGAAATCTGAAGTTACAAATTCAATGAGTCAAGTTAAAGCTCTTTGTATAGTAAAAAAGTAGAAACTAGAAAAATATAGGGTGTAAGGGGTCCAAACAACATACGTACTGGCCCATGGTACACCCTGCCGGCCAACAGACGAGGCCACCGGACCAGCGTGGTGGATCAGCACGGTAGCCCCCTACATCACAACGGGTGCCTGAGGATGGAAGGCGACGGCGGGGCCGGTCGAAAAGACGCTGGCGAGACGACCTTGAAGTTCTGGAGAAGGCTTGGTGAGAAGCTGCCAAAAGATCGTTATGGAAGATTTTGGCGGAGACCTTGAGGGGAGGAAAAGTGCCACTTATACATGAAAAAAAAATTGGAAGATCACTACGATCACACGTACATAATTGATGTTTTAACTTATTGCAAAATTATTAAGATAGTTAGAGAAAACTGAACTTATTACTAATGCCTAGTTCGGACGATGTAAGGTAAGCCACTTGATAGGTTGAACTCTCTTTGGTGGTTATTCTGAGAAAAGTCTAAAAAGTATAATGAGCGTATTTTTAATGATATAAATACATAGAAAATATTCAGTAATAAAACACCCTGTATAAGTATACCTACCTAAAATGTGTGTATCGTACCATGTGTGTGTAGTTTAGTAGTTTAGTAGTTTGTTTTAGTAGTAGTAGAGCTCTTTGTGATGGGCTCGTCCGAAGAAGTACTACCACCATGCCTATTTCTGCCGTGAAGCAGCATTGCTGTGTTTCAGTTTGAAGGGTGTGGGTGCCGGTGTAATTACTGGCACGTGAGGCTGAATATCTGTATGCCTCCAGTTGATGGACGCAGGGCAGTGCATCGTAGGGCGCGTTCCTGAAGTGCGTGACCTGCGAGGCATTGCTTTGTTATAGGCGATGGTTACCACTTTACATCAGGTGGGCCATATGCTTGTTCCATCAGCTAGTTACATAAAAAAAAAAAAAAAATAGTGCTCGATAGGACCCTCTTTGAGGCACACTTAAAATTATTTCACCACACTTGGTTCGAAAGAATCGGAGACACGATAAGAAATGTCGAAAATATGGGGCAGAAGACTATGCCCAACAGTGGACATATTCAGGCTGATAATAATCGTGGCAGTTTTCATCCACAAAGACGTTTCAAGAGCGAACCTAATAGCTCAATTGACCGACCTACTTTGTGGTAATACATTTTAATAAGCATAACATCGATTATTCGAGAACTTGACACTATTGATTCTTAACGCAACGTGCGGGTATTTAATGCATGAACGCGAACAACGTTGCTTTGCTAAGAAAAAAATATGAAAAAAAAAATAGAAACATACGTTATCTGCCGCATGTCTGACGATCTTTGGGCTAAAACCACAACTGATTGGGTGCCCAATGCAAGACGTCCACGCGGTAGACCACCACGGAGATGGCGCGACGAGCTAGATGTACATCTACCAGACTGGTCCAATCTAGCAATGGACCGAGAAAGCTGGAAAAAGGGTAGGGAGGCCTTTGCCCTGCAGTGGGACAAGATAGGCTAAAAATAAATAAATAAATAAATAAATAATACGTTATCTCTGAGCAACAAAGCTAGGCTATATTTTTTACTAGCGGCTTAACACGGTTGTCATGTGGGAAAAAAAGGAGAAAAATGTGAAGTCAATAATTGTCTTTAAAATTTTCACCCCGAAGCCAGCTGGCCTACCATGAGCTTTATATGGTTATGGTTATGGCTGTCAAAATTGTGTCAACAGTGTCAACACACCCAAACACAAGAAGAAAATGAATTTGTGGGTCAGCCTATCTATACACAATTTGACAGCCAGAGCCATAACCATATGGAGCTCGTGGTAGCCCTGCTGGGTGGACTGCTAGTAATATTATAAATGCAAAACTAACGATCCACAATCACGTCCTAACCGATGGGCCGATTGAAAGGTGAACATGAAAGTTCGATCACAATATATAGGTTGAATTGAAACAATCTGTATTTGTTAGCCTGGTTTTTTTATTTAATTTATATTGTCCTACTGCTGGCCAAAGGTCTCCCCCAAAGACTTCCACTTATCTCTCTCTCGAGCCTCCTCCCACCATCTCCTCTCAAAGGTGTCGATATCGTCCCGTCTACGTTTTCTCGGCCGGCCCCGTGGCGTGGTGTAGCGTGGGTCCGTCAGAGACCCAAAGTGTGCTGATGGTCGCCCACCTATCGGGAGGCATTATAAAAAAAAATGTTTTAAAGGCTAATATTTATCCCGAAATAATTGAAACGGAAAATAAACTAGTATATACGCGGGCGTAGCCACAGGCTTGTAATGTTTACATTCCCAATTAGGCATAGTAAATAATGCTTTGCCGATATTTATTCAATGCATTTGGGGACGTGACGACTCGTGATGGGCCCTATCATTCACGGCTCCATTCCTGTAGGCCTACCACAAGCTCTGTCTGGCTCTGTCTCTGGCTCTGAGTTCTGTGTGAGTATTGTCAAAAATTTATACGCAGTTATTTTTCAGCTTTCTTGTTAATCGAGGGCATGACTCCTTTTACAACTTTTCCCTGACGGACTTGGCCAGCCCTTCTCAAAAAGCCACCCTGTACATCGGTAGAATTTTCTTAAAATCGTCATTATAAAGTTCGAGCCATTGAGCATGCTTCTTCAATAAAATAAAACGACGTAAATTTTCAATAGTAATAATACACGTGGTACCCAAAAATCAGTTATGGAATAAAGTCAATTTTGCTGGGTTCGCATTTATATGATTCAAATATAAAATGTCATTGTTCTGAAAAATATATCTATGAATTTTATCCGAAGTCAAGTAAAACCGGGCAAGAGTTATTCTACCAAAGAACAATGGAGTATCGCTTCGGCCTTAGGCCGGATCGATACTCAGGGGCGTAGCGAGTCATTCGGCTACACATGCCACAAAATCGTGAGGAACTGTGAAACTAAATTTCATTTAAACAAAGACCTTTCAAAACACGACTTTTTTTAATTTTTAGCCTAATTAGTCCCAGTGCAGGGCAAAGGCCTCCCTACCTTCTTTCCAGTTTTCATTTTCTAGATTGGACCAGTCTGCTAGATCTATACTATCTATGCTAATATTATAAAGAGGAAAGATTTGTACATATTTTTGTATGTTTGTAATGAATAGGCTCAAAAAGTACTGGGCTGATTTAAAAAATTCTTTCACCAATAGAATGCTACATTTTTCCAATTTGACATAGGCTACATTTCATTTTGGAAAAAAATAGGGATCCTTGGTAAAATTTGAACAATGTAACCGTAGGTGTAGAAAAATGAGTCTTAAAATGTCTGTCGTCAAATGCGCTGCCGAAACTATTAGCGATAGAACAAAATAATGTACAACAATATTGTCTACCCCGTGCGAAGCCGGGACGGGCTGCTAGTTGATTATAAAACACATCGCGCCAATGCGGCTCGTTTATAAGCTAGAGATGTGAATAACGGCTTATAATAGGCATGAACACAGTAATCAAGTATCGCCAAAATATTTATCTGATCTAATGAAAAAGGATTCAAAGATTTTGAAAAATGTATTTATACTCATAATAATGTCGAGATTGACAATTTATTTGATAATATAAATCTACAAAATACAACAATCCGCCATGATAGCTTAAACACCGGTCAGAGCGAATTACGTCACGTTTACGTAAACGTCATTCTGATTTAGTACAAAAGCACTAATGTTTACTGTTGATATACAGAAACGTGACGTAATAACAGACGCCATGACACCAGCGAGCGTTTTGGCGTGAATTTGAAAATTTCAATTTAAATGTACTTTTATTGCACAAAAACCTTAATTTTCTACAGAAATATGATATATTTTAGACATAACAGATACTTCTGAATATGATAGAAGAGATTTTGAAAATTAGTCGTCAGGCCTATTTCTAACATTTGCTTACAATTTTCTCTATAAACGACTATTAAAAAGAAACGACTTACCTGAGTTGCTTTTTCACTTATCTATTTTTCTTATAACTGAAATAAAACTATTAAATGGCCAGTAAAGATTTTCTTGACAATTATTTTTATTTAAAGCTTACATAACTTTTATATATTCTCACTTTTCAACAGCAAAAACAAATTATAGCCCGAACATATCCAAGGAGTTATAAATTTTCAACATAATAAGTCTAAATTGTCGTCGATTAATTTGTTTAGGTTACATTTTTCAGCTTTTTGTTAGATTGTGTGACCAGTATGCTTCCTTACGGTGATAAAATAAGGTTTAATAAATTAGATGCCTAAATGAAAAGCACTAAACGAAAAGAGCTTGTTTTTAGTTAAGCAACTTAACAAACTACAACGAGTTTGTTAAGTGTCTTAACTAAAAAGTCTGCATAGCACTGTCTGCACTGTACTGCACAAAATATGTCATAAATTATGAACAAGCATTGTTTTTTTGTGTATATTAACATTTTACGACATAAAAAGTAACATCGTTATAAAAGTGTTTAATCACTTTTCACTGTAAAAAATATGTCATAAATTATGAACAAGCATTGTTTTTTTGTGTATATTAACATTTTACGACATAAAAAGTAACATCGTTATAAAAGGTTTTAATAAATGAAAATTTTAAATAACTAAAACAAAAAAAAAGTTGCATCGTGATAATCCAGTTTACAAACTATATTCATTCCATGTTTCATCCAATCGGTCCAATGGAGTTTAGAAAGTTTCACTAATAGAGGTGTGATACATCAGACTTTATAATTTATGAGCTGCTAACCTACCATGGTTATGATTATGGCTGTCAAAATTGTGTCAACAGTGTCAACACATTCAAACCCAAAAAGAAAATGAATGTGTGGGTCAGCCGATCTATACACAATTTGACAGCCATAGTCATAACCATATGGAGCTCGTGGTAGCCCTGCAGCAGGGCTACCACGTGTCTATATGGTTATGGCTGCTTAGAACTTAGTTTTTAATTAAGTCCGTCCAAATAAACTTAAAACAGTAAATAAAAATAACTTAATTTAACCTCTACGTTTCATCATAGTCTCGCAAATTATTCCATGCATTCTGAAATTCACCGATGCACGCCTTTGCATGTATAGTAAATAAAAGGAATTTGAACTTTCTTGACGGTGAGAATAAGGTCCACACTCGCTTCTAGGTCGTAGCAATTGCTCAACTTCCGCGTGGCTGACTCACTAGATATTTTTCGTACGAATATTATTGCAGCCTGAGATCTAGTTGAAAATCATGGTCAATTTATTCGCGAAGTCGATGTTCGAAGGTAGATTTATTCGGAATCAGCATCACTTTGCGGTCCTGTTGCCATGGGTCTCATCTTTGGATCAAGTCGATCGGCAATCATTAACATCAGGTGTGCATTTTCACTTTCCATTATGTCTACCAACACATTTGCATTATGTTTATTATGTTTATCAGCTAGTTATATAAAAAAAGGCAACTAATTATCGGCTCCTGTGCTATTGGAAGTTCCTCGTTTCACCATCAAACACGAAGCAAATTTGAGATTCGCTCATCCCCTTGATTTTGGTTTGAAGTATAGATTAAAAAATAATCATTTTAGCAAATCGGAGGAAAAATTATTGACGAATAAGCACTTCAGTGCTTTCAAAATTTCTCATCTAAAACATGAAGTTAGCAGTTGAGGTATGCTCAGCAGAGTTCAATAGGCCTACCACAAGCTCTGTCTGGTTCTGTCTCTGGCTCTGTCTGTGGTTTTGAGTCTGCGTGAGTGCACCAGTGTATTATACTGATGTGTGTGACGTTTCGACGTAGGATTTATTTAGTCAACACTCACACAGACTCAAAACCAGAGCCAGAGACAGAGCTAGACAGAGCAAGTGGTAAGACTACTGCTGTACGCTCTCGGCTTGTTTCGCTACACTCGTGTTGCTTCTGAAGTGCTTTTGGGGTACTGGCAGAAACTTTTAAGGCGAGCACAATTTCATTTAAACACTTCTACCTAAATTTTACCACCATAAACAGTATATTTACAAATTAAAAAGTAAACAGGTCTTCGCATCTTTGTAGATGATTTATATAATTTCAGGGGCAACTAGTGTTTTACTCATACCCCTACTTACGGGTCGCTATGGTGCCTGACAGCTTAGTCGGTCTAATCCACAGGAAAGACGCACGAAACAGTTGAGCTATCTACAGACCGTTAAAAACGTTCTAAAGACAAACAAATGTTAAAAATATTTGAAGTTATTTGATTCTAATAAAGAATGTTGAAAATTTTATTTTTGCGAAAAAGTACGATGTTTTTTAAACTGCTCTAACTTTTGCCTCCTAACAGATTCGTTAACGGAGCGAGGGAATTCGAGTTGAATAGTAAGTGCGGGCATCGATTATCTGTCAGAGTTGTTTTATGCCCCGCATTTAGCTCGGGTCCTACCCTGCCCCACCCCACGGGGCGTGTCTCGGCTAGGGACCCCGGTCTAAGAAACGCGGTGAGACGGACGTCGAACATTACTTTCCTTAAGGTTGTTCGATTTCCATACTAACTGATTATACCATTTATGGGCGATGAGAGTATAACTGTACACTGAAATAATTGTGGCTGGCTTTCGTACCGGTCTTTATGCACGGCAAACTTTATCAAGTTGAAGAAAACTGTAGATTAACTACAGTAATAAAGAAGAAGAATAAGAAAATACATAATCCCTAAGATAAAAAAAAGAAATCATTTATTGTCTTTTACAAAGTTAGAACCGAATATGGTGAATTCTTTGTTAATATGAATTCATAAATAATCGATTTTTTATTACTGTTTATCTAGTTTTCTTCAATTTATTATAATTTTCCAGAAATAAAGACCATCATAAAACAAAAAAGGCAACCACTGTTTCAGTGTACTCAAATCTCCCATAAATGGTAAAAATGCACGCGTATGGAAATCGTACCCCCTTAAGCCATTTCAATATGTACCTTTACTTGTACTCGTAGCCAAGGGGAGATGAGCCTAGTTTGTTGTTCAAGTCGAGAATCAAGCTGATGAAATACATAATTTTTTTAAGAATCCCAGTTTTTAAATATCAAATTCCTTTTGTATGAAAACCTTATTGAAAAATAATAATCATACAAGTATTTATTTACACAAAGAAACTAACAATTAAACAATTTTTACAAAATTTACGAAATACACAAGAAATAGTTGAGCTATCTGCAGACCGTTACAAACAATCTAGAGATAGCTCAACTGATCCAAATCAGTACCAGACGGAAGCGTCCTCAAGACGCTGGCGGCATTGCCACGCTGAATAGCAATGCTAAATCCCTGCACCAGATACCCATCATATAAGTATATTTCGTCCAGTAAAAAAATTTATTGGTAATAAATATTTTGACAATAGGCATTGGAAAGTTTATTTTAATTAACATTATACATTTTCGACAACCTATAGTGTTGAAAATGTATTCATTAAACAAGCAACTTATTTAGCTGCTATTACTAAAGTTTGTTTAAAAAAAATGCACTGTCTGCGAAGTCGGATGAGATGTGAGCCGAACTAAAAGTAAATAAGAACCGTAGTGCTACTTTTAAAGGCCCTTTCACTGTAAGCAAACAATTTAACCACGCATAAAATTCATATTAAATAGAATGCAACGGTGGTGTTTGTAAAAAGCAGCCAAGTGCGAGTCGGACTCGCCCATGAAGGGTTCCGTAGCAGCAAGTAATATAACATAGAAGTTCTAGTAGTTCGTCGTACATTGCAGTTTACATCATATATTTTTTTTAGTTTTATCATTCTCTTATTTTAGAAGTTACACTTCCAAAGTGGTAAAATGTGTGAGACACTTTGGAAGTGTCTCTTGCGTAAAAAAACGATGTAAAAAACCTCAACATAATGTTTGAAGACCTATTCGTAGATACGTTGGTGTTTGATGAAAATTTTTTTTTTGTATTTCAGTTCTATGTATGGGGACTCCCAAAATTTGTAGTTTTTTTCTATGTTTGTGAAAAAATCTTAATGCGGTTCACAGAATACATCTACTTACCAAGTTTCATCAGTGTAGCTCTTATAGTTTCTGAGAAAAGTGGCTGTGACATACGGACGGAAAGACAGACAGATAGACATGACGAATCTATTAGGGTTCTGTTTTTGCCATTTGGCTACGGAACCCTAAAAAGACGCTCCGTGCTTACAAACTATTAGTTACACTGCGGTTATTTGCTCTCCGTCTGAGTTGAGACTGCCAATGGAACACAGAAAGTCTGATAGTTGGCAGTGGCCAAATAGCAAATAGTCTAGATTTGTGTGATGAATATAGTTGAAAGACTGGCATACTGGCATCACTGACATACCTTTGAAACTTTTGCTTTTAAATTACTTACCTACGTCTCACTAAATTGGAGTGGGACCACACTGAAATTTCAGTGTTATTTTCATTTTTATTTTTAAAAGGATCACACAAAAAAACGGTTGAAACCAAGCCGTAGTTTGTTGCCTGTTCCTTTATGCTTGGTGCAGTGAAACTCACCTAGTTTTAAAGGCCTGCGCACACCTAGTTCGGTGGCGGTAGCGATCAGTGAAACGCTGTCAAATATCGCTGTCAGATTTGAGATTTACTGCGATCTTTTTGAAACTTCTTAAAGCCAGCGAACTAGGTGTGCGCAGGCCTTAAGAAGTTTCAAAAAGATCCTTGTGATACAACTGAATTAATGAATTTGAATTAACATCCACGTGACACAGTCTAAAAATTTAAATTTTCATATTTGTACCAATATTCGTAACGTAGGTATAACAACAATATTTCGAACCCATTTTTATATACTATTCACAAAATAAAATCTATACGAAGTGCTAAAATTTTTAGCTCCATGTTTTAATCAAAACACATTTCCACCCGACCAGCAACGCCTATACCAATACCGGTTAAGCCGACGTTTGAATGCTCCTATATTGCGAGCAGTGTTTGCCAGTTCAGATATTAAACCTTTGTGCCCAGTTCGGAAAAAAAGTTTAGGTTTTTTATTTAAGGCCTAAACCAAAAGTGACGAGCTAATCCCTTCGATGGGATTGGGGCATGACGCTCTGAGTACATAACGTGCCGTCTCGTCTATAGTCTCGGTGTACTTATGACTGCCATCGATACCAAAATGACGTACCTTTTGCAGGTTAAAAATACCTAAAAATCACTTTTTTAAATCGCGAACAACTATTTTGTGTGCACACTTTCATATTTCACGCTTTATCAAAAATTTTTTTTTATTCTAATTGGCTTAGCCAATATAAATATTAGGTATTTTTTGCTAAGTTGTGTGTGATGGGATTGCACACATAATAAGATCGGGTGACTTTTTATTTTCATAAGGTTAAAGTGTGTGAGCGGGAAGTCGTTTCACGGTGTTCATCGTCTAAACCTTACAGGGACTGACGGTTGAGTCTAACAGGGCACAGTTGAAAATACGAGTATATGGGGCAAAACGTGACTGAAAAAACCAGTTCCAAGTTGTTAATTAGTTTACATGTAGCCTGTAAAGGAAACCATAACATCATCTTCTGAAGGTTTTTTTAATTCTTTGAAGGTTTTTGCATTGTATGCATTGTGTACGAGTTACAAAGCTCTGTAAATATAACAATGGGCAATGGGGATGGTAGTTCGACATAATGAAGCTCTAGTAAATTTCTTGAAGGACTACACCCTCAAAGTCAAAGCCGTCTTTATTCAGTAGCAACTCAAGGATCACTTTGAAACGTCTTAAAGCTAGGTGAGTCTAGGTGCCAGTTCCACGTGATCAAGCCTAGACCAAGGCTAACCACTTAAACCTAGAATCATCATCATCATCATCATCATCTCAGCGTGGCATCACCCACTGGTCGGTATAGGCCTCTCTCATGCCAGCTTTCCCTGTCCTGCGCGTCGACGCATCGCGTTTTCGGAAGGCATATATTTCTCCGGCTTGATTTCGGCCACCATTCGGTTGCTTTACTCCCTCAGCCATCACTACATCTGGCAAGATGTCCTAAAATAGCTCTAAAAACGAATATTAAAAACACCTGAGACGAAATTCATTTATATAATCATTTAAACAGCGCTCGTTAGAAGCATTGTCTCGCCTGGAATTCTACCTTTTATACTTAACGACTCAGAAAGCACCCAGCGTCCTCTCGCTTCTATCTTCGTTTTCTATTGTCTCTAACGTCCCGGCATTCTAGAGCTAAGATATTTTACACATAAAAATAATAAAAAATATCTTTGTACATTCTAAACGTCCAAGCACTCCTGTTTTTTAATTCACGGTGGCCTCGTTTTGCAACTGGAATTTTCACTGAGACTTGTCAAGCTTTGAGCTGATGCAAGCAAAACGGCTGCGGTTTCTGTGCTCGTATTGGCAAACAAAATTGAGCTCGGAAGATCTCAGACTTTGCGTACTTTGAACCTTTGTATTTAACTGGCGCGTCTGGACCACTGAGACGTTAAAGTTGGTGGAGACAATTGTAGTAGGTAGGTAACCTCTATCTGTTAGGATTCTAAAGAATAGTAAGTAGTGGTGCGCCTTGAACTGAGATCTCGTAACAATAGGAACATCTGAACTTCAATGCTTGAAATACAAATTCAATAAAAAAATATTCAATTACCGATGTTCGACTTGATAACGGGAACGGGATATTTGCAGCGTGTTCCAAATTTCACTTGAACTACGAAGTCATTGAAACGGCTTCTAAATGGGAGCTGATTTTATTTTGATTTTCCAAATAATGTAACTAAATTTAGATACATTCATGTAACCAGAATTTATTTCATATTTAAAAAAATCGATATGTCATTATTACTTGTATATCATCCTTGTGTGGCATAAAATAAATAACTATTGATTTGAATTAAAATAAAAAATATTTTGAAATGTTGGATTTCAATTATACGAAATCTTTTCACGACACCTATTTTATAAACGGACCTAAAGATGATCTTAATTTAATTTGTCGTTCCTATTTCTATTTCTTGACGTTTTAACCTCAGACCAAACCCAGTCTTAATTATGATACACTCGGTGTACTTATCTAATTTATTGGTTTGCTCTCAACAGGAACTTCGTTTCATTTTAAAAAAGTATTATATCAGCTATCTGGTTCCCATAGTACAAGCTCTGCTTAGTTTGGGGCTAGATAGTTTTGTGTGGATTGTCTATAATATTTATTTATTATTTATTTGTTTTGATGAAAGTTTGTATTCTACTTGCTAGTATTATTTTCTGATTCGACCGTTATTCTAAGTAGCAATACATAGTACCAGACTTCATCATTGAACCAAAGGTCCTTCGCATGTTCATAACTTCAGGTTTACTGCGATCATCATTATCATAGGAAGCTCGTACTTTAGCATAAGGCATAAGCTTTTTATTGGTCTTCGACTTTTTCCCTATGCAATAATTTTATCTGCAGCTAAGTTATTCCACATTCAACGATGTCAGATGCGAACTGTGATAACAGAATTTAAAACAATTGCGAGTATTAAATCACATGCTGCTAACATCAGTTTTCTCTTTCAGAGCTGAGTACAAGCATCAAGAGGGAGAAGATAGTGGAGATTTGCGAAGGCTGTGGTCAAAAGATCCAGGATCGGTATCTGATGCGAGTGGGGGAACTGTCCTGGCATGAGCACTGCTTGTCCTGCTGCGTATGTGGCTCGCCGCTGGCTCATACCTGCTTCACCAGGAACGCTAAGCTGTACTGCAAGCCGGACTACGATAGGTAATCATTTTATCCTAACGAAAAAAACATTCCATAACCAGAAGAAGCAGCAGTTAAATACAATGGCTAGGTACCACACTGGTACCAATTGCTTGCGGACAATCGGCGTTTAAGAAAGATTCGCAATCTGATTTCTGAACAGCACAATATGGTAAAACTGCATTCAATCCGGTACTGAAAAGAATAAATTAAACACAGAGACACATACACAGTACGTGTTTTTATGCTTTCTGCAAACCTCGTAATAAAGAGCAACGCGTCGATATTGTTTTCAATGTAAAAAACAAAGGGTAAACTTCCATGCCCTCAAAACAAAAACTCTTGACAAGTCAGCTCCCGCTACAATCGAACCAATCGGAAGCAGCCGAACGTTCCACAATCGAACACTTTTCAAATTCAACATTGTTCCCATTTCCGACAGCCTATTTGTTTGAACTTCAGTGCGCTATATAGAGTACAAAGCGAATGTTGAATTTATTGTTATGAAATGCGAATTGCCTAGCGATTTTTGTGCCTATGATTTCCATGGCTACAATCTGTTGTCATGGTATATTGCCGACTAGAGAGTTTTTAGCAAACTTAGTGTCTGATAGTAATTTTTTATTTTAGGAATTAGGTGATAGCCTGATTTTAATATTATATGGTATATAACTGTAGCCTTTTTCATAGATTGTTCGGGGTGAAATGCACCCGCTGTGGTGACCGTCTGTTGCCGCAGGAAATGGTGATGCGCGCGCAGCAGTACGTCTTTCATATCCAATGCTTCGTCTGCGTCATGTGCTGCCAACCGCTGCAAAAAGGCGAACAATACGTCATGAGATCCGGTCAGATATTCTGCAGGCAAGATTTCGAGAAGGAGATGTATTTGATGCAGCACGCGGATGACGACATGATAATAGATGACTCGGAGCGTCCGCGCGATGGACGCCGAGGACCCAAACGTCCAAGGACTATCCTTACGTCCGCACAACGCAGGCAGTTCAAAGCATCCTTTGAAGTCAGCCCAAAGCCCTGCCGAAAAGTGCGTGAAGCCCTCGCCAAAGATACTGGACTGAGCGTCCGAGTCGTGCAGGTCTGGTTCCAGAATCAGCGTGCTAAAATGAAGAAGATCCAGCGCAAGGCTAAGCAAGAGGGTGACAAGTCCGTTGATAAGGACAAGGATAAGGACGAGAAGAGTATTAAGCAGGAGTCTCCGTCCAGTGAGAATGGGAACTACCTCGGCCTAGATGGATCCTTCTCCGCCTCGAGCCAACCGCTGAACCCAAATCTACCGTACTCTCCTGATGGTAAGACCCTACACTAGATAACATGTAAATTTTCTTAAACTTCTTCAAACTCAATTTTACTGAAGCCGTGCCAGAGTTACAATCGGAAACTGTTGTTATGGAAAGTACTTCAATTGAATTATTCGAAACTATCTCGATTGATGCACTGCACCGATTTCAAAGGGTTGGAGTTACAATTAATTCCGACAACAGATTAGATCGGTTGCTATTTTCAGACGTGTCTAGAAAGTTAGTAGTCACTAGTGCGACTTGTGAATAACTCCGTCACAACCGTATCGACTGTCGGCTACGTTTAAAACAAACGTATTATAAGCTGCCGATTGTTTGCAGGCTCCAGTAGTGTGGAATAAGGCGTATTCGTCTTTCTACTAGCTTCTTAAAGAATTTTTCTTTACAGATTACCCCACGCATTCTGGCGACAGTTTCTGCAGCTCCGATATATCCCTGGACGGCAGCAACTTCGACCAGCTCGACGAGGGCGCCTCTGACACCATGAGCCTTCAGAACCTGGAGGTTCAACACCACCACAACCACGGGCATCCGACCCACGAGCCTCTGAACCTTGGCACGGGTGCCGTAGTCAATCCTATCGATAAGCTGTACCTGATGCAGAATTCGTACTTTAGTACGGATCACTGATTTGCGGGTAGACGTGGTAGCCGCCAGCACAGAAGCCAGGCCACGCCAGCCATGGACCTGTGCGTGAGGCCCACGTCTACCGTCACCAGCTCCAACCACACCTTCACCAACACCAGTGCACACACTGACTTCTCTTTCAACGGCTTTTTCGAACACCAATTCATTTAAATGTAATTATGTGAAATGGTAGTTCTAGTAAAGCCAGTGTAACTTTTTTAAGTATTTATTTATGGTCTTAACAAATATTAATGTGGAGTAGATATTTATTAGAAAGTTGTTAAAAATAGTGTTAAATTCGGAATATTTTGTAAATATTGTTGTACATAATATATTTAATCGCAAATACCTTTGTGAAGTAAATATTACTATACAAAGGTATGTAATTATACCTACTATATAATTTACCTATATAATTGTACCTACTAACTAGTATGGAACAATTTATCTGAAATAAAATAATATTTAATTTAATTTAATTACTGTTCAGTCAGGTATTATATCCGTGGGTGTTGGACCATTTGCCTAAAGTAGTTATACTTCGCACAGTATTAACAAAATCATTTGGTCAAGGTGCAAGTAATACTTGCGTAAGTATTAGTACTTATTTCAATTTCAAATCAAAGTATGTGTTAGAAGCGTAGCTTAGGTCGTCTTTTTAAAAGTAAATAAAGTAGCTAGATGGAGTATTTGTACCTTTTTCACTGATTAATTGAAGCCTAGTTTTTAGCTTTTAAGTTAGATCTTGTACCACTAAAACACACTGTACGTGCCATAGAATTAGTACTAATAGTTTCCGACAGATAGTTGCAAATTTACTCACGTTACATTTAATTCATATTTTAAAATGTAAGTAGTATAGATTCGTTAAAAATATTTATTATAGATACAGTAGATTCGTCGTTTTTTGAATATTGTCACAAAGTAATTAGAATATCTACACTTCTAGAACAGAGAACACAACTCAAAAGTCACTGCTCACTTTATTGTACAAATAATTTATTTTAGGCTGAGGCCAAACGAGCGTAATTTTGTGAGTCGTGAGTCGCGTATTTTCGGTCGCAGAAATTCTGTCTGGCAGAAATTCTGTTGGGATGCCAGACGAGTGCATTTTATTCAGTTACTATCGAACGTTTATAGCGGATATTTGCGTCGTGCAATGGAACCGATGAAAATTTTGTGTATTTACGAAGCATATTTAGAAGACGAAGAAGTAGATAACACCAGAAAACAATTAAAATCAAAAAGCTATGTGCCTTCCCGAAATGACAGAAAACGAATCCCCCCCGCAAACTCAATTCGGTCCGAATAACGCGTGTGAGTCGGCAGACAACCACTCATTTTGGGTCGCCGTGTGAATGAAACAGGACTTTTGTATGAAACCGAATGCAGCAGAATTTCTGCGACCGAAAATACGCGACTCACAACTCAAAAACTTATGCTCGTTTGGCTCCACCCTTAAAATTATAAAATAAGTTTTAAATTTTCTACATAATGCCGCGAAACGAATACGTGCGTAGAAGAACCCGTAGAAGCGCGTAGCAATGGTGCTACGCGTGGCTACGCGCGGCTACGCTTGTTGTTGAAGGATTTCGGTCACCCCTAGCATTCTTCTTCTCTTACCTTTCACTGGTTCACGTAGCATTTAATTTTATAAAATAGAGAGATAATACTGAATACACTCATAAAATTAATTTTTAATCTACAAATAAATATTCCCATCCCTCTGCATCCAACGACGGCGTCCCACATGCACAGTAGAACTAGTAGAAAAAGCTACGTATTAGCGATGCCAAAGCAAATATTCTATCACCTAGTTGTATAAAAAGAAGGCTTTGTTTAATAAAGTTTTTACTGGGTCAGTACGGGGCAATCTAGTCATAGGAGATACAGGAAACCTGTTTTTGGATCCATCAGGATTTTCTTTGTGAAATCAATATTATATAGAAACATTTTTGGTCAAGCTTGAACATAAAAATGTCCACAGAAGTATTTTGATGCAGATCTCATTTAAAAATACTGCATGAAATGTTTTTTCATAAAGTCAATTAATTTATACACTTACAGCCCTACTTATAAAGGCAATTTAAATTTAATCATTGCTTAAAGTTAGCCCTGTCACTGTTTGTCATTACCCAGTGGTAAGAGATGGTAATAGTTTAAGCACTTTTTATCTTTTGGCATATTTTTATATGTAAAGCCATTAGCTTCTATAATTTTAGATTTCACAATACTGTTCCAATATAAAAAAATACTCTACATAGTGTACGTCATGTGAAGTCATCTAATATACTTTCAGAATGCCATTCAGCAGTATTTTGAGCATCGAACTTCAACTCTAGAACTCAATCTTGTTTACACCCTGTAGTACTAACTAACACTTATTAGTGAACACCTACGAATATTATCTTTACTATAAGTACTGTTATTATAATACTATGTAAATGTGATTTTAATTGTTAAAACGTTTCTAGTCATTCTGTGAGATTTTATTTTGTGTCGTTGTTTCAATTTTAGTATAAGTAGTCAGAACCACTTGACCCTGGTATGTTTTGTATTATGATTCTTCTCATATTTAAGAGCGGGTCGTGCGAAAATTTGAGATTTAAAAAAAAAAATCATAACTAAATAATTAAGTGACATTTTAAAAATCGCAAAAGGACTAATTGTAGACTATACATTTGAGATTAATTCGAATTTAAGTGTGTTAAAAAAATATACTAAATACGCTAATGTCAGCGTTAAATAGAATGTCATGTTAAATAGTATATTTTTTTAACACACTTAAATTCGAATTAATCTCAAATGTATAGTCTACAATTAGTCCTTTTGCTATTTTTAAAATGTCACTTAGTTATTTAGTTATGAATTTTTTATTTGAGATTAATTCGAATTTAAGTAAGTTAAAAAAATACACTATTTAACATGACATTCTATTTAACGCTGACATACGATTTTCATTAGCGTTAAATAGAATGTCATGTTAAATAGTATATTTTTTTAACACACTTAAATTCGAATTAATCTCAAATGTATAGTCTACAATTAGTCCTTTTGCTATTTTTAAAATGTCACTTAGTTATTTAGTTATGAATTTTTTATTTAAAAATCTCAAATTTTCGCACGACCCTTCTCTTAAACTTTTACACGTTTCTATTTTGTAGCTGACTGTACTTACAGTTATGTATTTTAAAGTGATGTAAAATAAAATAAATTACACTTCAACTGTGTTATTAATTTACTTACTATCCACTCCAAAGCACTCCACTCCACAAGAGGAAACAAATCCAATGCCTTACAAGCCTTCGCTCACTGTGACGTGCTATGTTATTTGCACTCTGCATTCTGTTTTTAAATAAATAAATATTGTAGACAATCCACACAATACTATCTAGCTCCAAACTAAGCAGAGCTTGTACTATGGGACCATTAGGTCTACCACAAGCTCTGTCTGGCTCTGCCTCTGGCTCTGGTTTTGAGTCTGTGTGAGTCATATTATAAGGTGATAATTCTAACTCTTGAATGTAAGCACCATCTATTAAGGGGCCGGCGGAACGCGAATTTTCATACAAACGTAATACCAAAATGATTACTAATTTAAGCAGATTTTCACTATATTATTGTAATAATTGTATTTATATTGTATTTATCTAGGTTCCTAAACAGTTTTGATTTTAAATTACTTACCTCAAATGAAATTAACGCCAATCACAATTTTCAATGAAAAAAATGTGTAAAATGCGATTGGTGATTATTTTATTTGAGGTAAGTAATTTAAAATAAAAACTGTTCAGGAACCTAGATAAATACTACATGAATACCGTTATTACAATAATATAGTGAAAATCTGCCTAAACTAGTAATCATTTTGGTATTACGTTTGTATGAAAATGCGCCCTCCGCCAGCCCCTTAAAAGGTGAGGTAACTAAACCACAAAACAGGTATAGAGATCATTCACATGTACATACTTTACTTTTCATACCTACGCTCGGCGGAGGCTGTCAACTTTGGGTGGCACTTTTATTCTAGTTATATTTTGACTAATGTCAATTATCCACACAACACTATATTGCCCTAAATAAGGCAGAGCTTGTGATATGGGAACCAGATACCTAGTGTATATAATACCTACATTATATTTTTTTGTGAATACATACCTACTTAGAATACAATGAAAAACCTAGATAGAAAACAAACATCTGCGTTCACCATACAAATATTTGTTCTCGGTGGGGATCAAACCCACGAGAAGGCATAGCTGAGCTGCGAGGACAGTTTTTTGATAAGCGCGGTTTATTAGAAGGTGGCTCTAGAATATAAGTGTCATCTATTAGAAAGTGAGGTAACTACAACTCTTGAATATAGCGCCATCTATGGTGAAGGTGGTAGTAATACCTGTCTTGTAACGTAGTGTGGTTACTCTGATCTAGATGGCGCTTTAAAGTAATACTTGATGGGTATGTACCACATCAGGGATATCTATCCAGAATTTTGACTAACGCCACCTATACCGCCATGTCAAGCCTAGTAAGGCGAACACCACTCTTTTCTAGGTTTTCCTTGTAGATTATTTTAACGTAGTAGTACTGGTTTGTGCTAGATGACGCTTTTAATGTAGTATCAATTATTTAGTAGTAGGTATCTACTGCATGGTATGAGTATACTATAGGGTTATTAATTTTGAGAACACGTTTTTTAATTCTATTTCTGAACTTGTAAGTGAGTAACGTCATAGAAATACAAAAAATGGTAGGAGCCAAGACGTAGTTTGTTGGCTGTTCTTCTAGGCTTGGTCGTGTGGAACTGGCACTTAGGCCGAGATTCATAGACCAAACTTTGACTTTACTTTGATGGAAAGTTCAACTTTCAACCAAAATTATATTTCATAGTTCTGTCAAGCTCTTCTTTATTCAAAATGTTGAAGGTAAACTCGATAAACAAAGCTTACTTTGCGAAGACTCCTTTGCTGTAAAGCAAAGTGCGGTCTATGAATCTCAGCCTTAGGCTGAGAGAGATTGATAGACCGCACTTTGCTTTACAGCAAAGTGCGCACTTTGCTTTGCAGTCTTCGCAAAGTAAGCTTTGTTTATCGCAGTTTCCTAACAATACTTATTTTGAATAAAGAAGAGCTTGACAGAACTATGAAATATAATTTTTACGACTATTTTGAGACATATGTGTTAAGCTCATTCACGTATTCAATTACGAGTGCCCGTTAGAAAGAATGACGAAAAAAAAATACTTTTTTGGTTTTTTATTAATATTTCTGTTATCCGACAGTTTTCTCCAACTTTATCTAACTGGCCGGCAATAAAGACCACTGTAAAATTCTATTACAGCTATTTCAGTGTACATTTATACTTTGTTTGCCCATAGTTGTGTAAATTCAGTTTGTATCGGAATCGAACAACCTTAAAGGTTGAACTTTCTATCAAAGTAAAGTCAAAGTTCGGTCTATGAATCTCGGCCCTAGACTCACCTAAGCTTTAAGACTTTTCAAAGTGAACCTTCTGATTGTGATTCAACTGAAAGAAGGAACGTTTGAATTTGTATTTCCTATACGATTGAGCTGCCTGACCACTGGAGCGAAGCTTTGAAAGATGTTCAATTCAATTCTTATCATGCGTCTTTGAAATCTATACCATACTTTATCACATAATAAGCTACAGCTGCGTAGACGCTCTACGCCGTAGATGTAGAGTCTTATTGGTCTTAGATGATCAACCTGTTTCACCGTCTCAGGGGTATTTATTAGTGTACACAGCTCCTAGTTTACCTTGTAATTTGAGTATCATAGGAATTAGATGAAGGGAGGGGTTTAAATAATACGACAAAAAATCAGCTACACACATTTATTAATTGTAAATTTCTACACATTCAGATTATGATGAAAAATTTAAATGTTTAATACGAATATAATACCTACCCGAGTGCTTGCGATTTCTAAGACACCTATGAAATATTGAATATGGCGTAGGTGCTTCCACACTGCTAGGTAAGTAGTTTTGAATGAGTAAAGTGCACAAAAAAGTTAAGTGCCGTTATAGTTTTTAGTAGATGCACGATGAGCTTGAAATTGCATTTTTAATTGTTACTTACACGTAGGCCTACCCACGTCAGTCAGTATGAAAGCACTTTTTTCTCTCTAGATATTATATTGTGTTGCTTCTAAAAAAAGGTAAGTGTTTATGAACTACAATTATTATTATTAATAAAGGTACCTTATTCACTTACATAATAACGTATAATACATACTGGAATAAGATAAGTACAATGTTCAAAACTATATATGCCAAACTTCGATTAAAATTGCTCGAAAATTCAAAAATCTTACCATATTGTACAACAATACAAATAAATGAGCAGAGTATGAAAAGTATAAATAAAATGTTGACTTAAATATTCTAAGCTTGAAGTAATTTTGATATAAAATAACTGCCTACTTGGTTTCAATCAAAGTTAATGATAAAGCATCATACCACAAAAGCCTAAAAATTTCGTATTAATAAGTACATACAACAAATTAGAAAAACTGCAAGTTTCAATTTAATTTTATAAAAGGTGACGTTGCATAAATTAGGCAAAGTCAAGTTTGTTAAGTATATAATGTTATATAAGAACATATATAGTTGTAGAATGTACTTATATTATATTTTATAAATACAATACACACGAACAAGTATCTACTTACAAATAGCATTTGAATGAAGGATGCATAAAAAAAAGTGATTCAACATCTTCTTGGCCTTACCCTACTATATGTAGGATAGGCATATCATATTTTGCAAAACCATACTATGTAGTGATATTTTAATGTAAACCTAAACACACAATACAATCATTTTATCAACAGCAACTAAGAATTGGTACTTTTGAATTAGGATTTGGCACTAATCAACATAGAATAGACTATAGAAAACAAATATAACATAATGTAAAAAAACTTTACTTGCTTAGAACAACAAGACCCTATTAGTAATGTATTAAAATCTGAAACAGTATGGATTGAATCATTTAGGTTTATAAAAGAAAAACTACTTAACACAAAAAAAACTTTGTCATCCTACGATTAATAATTCTCAGTCACGATAGGTAAGTACCATAATAGATGACTTTTGGTTTCCAAAATCCTTGCATTTAGTTACATTTCATTGTAAGCAGATACTTAAAATAGGTAATTACGTATTTCAGACGTGCTCTGAAGCACTGAAATTTTTGAATACTATGACTTAAGGTAGACGCTACAAAATGGTTTTTCGCGATGTTTTCCTTCACCGTTTAAAAGTGCTTATTTCTAATGTTAAAATACTAACATATCTCTAGCTCCCATATAAGTTCGACTAACACCACAGGCATAGTTTATTTGAAATAAAAACTACCAAAATTGGCCAAGTGCTCGTGAAGGTATGGTTGTCGTTAGTCGGACTTTATCTATAAGTTCATTATACGAATAACACAGATACTTAGTTTATAATAAACTACAGTATAGAACCCTGTCCGTTCATTAGGGGGGTATTTCAATTTAATACATCCTACTTACAGTCGGAATATAATAAAATAGGGTATTATGTTTGAAATAAATATAACACTGGTGTTTTAAGGTTCAAATTATATTATGATAAAAATTATTTACCTACTGCATGTTTTTTTTTAGAATAGTAATGAAAGAACATGAAACAAAAGAGACCGCGCGCATTGATGTGACATTTGCGGGACTGAAAATCAGATGGATTTTGTTTGTTTCTGTAAGTACCAAGTCTAGGCCAAAATAGCAACGGCGTCAATTGGGCTAAAAGGATTTGGCTGTAGCCTCGTCCTTTTAAAAATCTGTTGGAAAGATTTCTTTATTTCAGAGCTGGGCAGTTATGTTACCTACAACGCGCGATCCCCACGGCGTTGCCGAATAAAGTTTATAATTCTTGTAAGCTCTTACGGCAAAGCTTTTATAAAAATAAAAAAAAAACGTTACAGACCTTTAGAACCGGACAAGGACTGACAAAAACACCTATGAAAAATGTGAGTTTTAAAAACACGGACACAAGGACTAATTAATGTGATTATAACACATACCATATCTATATATTAGTTAATCTATACATCAAGATACTTACAATACAAAAATCTACTTAATTATGATGATTCTACACCAAACCAAAGAAACAGGCACATCTGTGTAGGATTACAATTTCACAATTTCAATTTATAGTATTAAAATGATACGTTGCGGCCAAAGGATCGTACTGTAGTCGAAGGCAAAAAAAAAACATAAAAAAGGTAAAAGGCATTATGTTTGTACTTTCTTGTACAAACATAATGCCTTTTACACGACAAGAGATGCTAAGTCATCAAATTGAATCATAATATAAACCAGGGAAATAATTAATAGACACCAAATATATATCGCGACGAGCTCTGTTTTTTTGGGTTGAGTAGATATACCTATAATCACAAATTCACAACATTAATAATATAAATATTATATGAATACTGCTAATACAACATGGCAATGATGTAGCAGGCTAGCAGAAGTATCCTACTCGAACAATTTGTATCCAGAAAACAGCACTCGTTTAATGGCGTTACATAAAACGCGTGTTAAATCATGTGGAATTAAAAATTTAATTAAAGAATGGAAATCGTATACCAGTTTAAATACTGATAAAAACAAAAAAAAAAAACATAGTGATAATTTTAGATACATGAGATAAAATGATATGATACATAAGCATTACATGTTATATCATATGGAATTAAAAATTTAATTAAAGAATGGAAATCGTAAACCAGTCTAAATACTGAAAAAAAACATTCTTATAGAGAAGCGTGAAAGTTCACTCCAAATCCTGACTCCAGCCCTAAAAATATAGAGCCATATCCCGATGCAACACCCTGGTCGTGCAAACATACTTTACTAGGAACAATTAGCTTCAAACTTGTAAATGACACAAACACGTGATAAATGTTCTATCGTTTCTGCTCCAGGTTTTCGTAGCAACCCAAAATGGTCTTTCCGAACTCGTTTCCTTTCACTAATTTATTCCTTAAAATCGTTCCTCGCTCTTTCAATCAAATAAGGTATCGGAACCCAAGCAACAGCCCAGTCATTTCGCTTGCTACAGTGCCCTTAGACCAAAAAACAGGAATGCTTACACACTACTGCATAATGGAGGTAGAATATGAGACACTGCGGTGGTACCCACCAAGATGGACTTTTGCTGAAGAGTCCTACCACCTGGTAATGTCAGTTTCTTAACCTTCTTTGCCGTTACAAATAGGATTTTACCCCTACACACCCCATTTTGTCTGCCGAATGTTGATCACTCCTTATATCATTTCTCCTTCTCCACACGCACCGCATACAATGTTCCATGGTCAAAATGGTCTTCCCAAACATTGTGTCTATGTCTACTTTGCCCTCCCAAACATTATGAACGAACCTATACACAAACAGCCCAGTAATGTCACTTGCTACAGTGCCCTTATACCAAAAATACAGGAATGCATAAACACTTCTGCTTGCTGGAGGTAGAATATGAGACACTGCGGTGGTACCCACCAAGATGGACTTTTGCTGAAGAGTCCTACCACCTGGTGATGTCAGTTTCTTAACCTTCTTTGCCGTTAGAAATAGGATTTTACCCCTCACCACCCCATTTTGTCCGTCGAATGTTGATCAATCCTTATATCATTTCTCCTTCTCCATGCGCACCGCATACAATGTTCCATGGTCTTCTCAAACATTGTGTCTATGCCTCTTTGCCCTCCCAAACATTATGAACGAACCTATACACAAACAGCCCAGTAATATCACTTGCTACAGTGCCCATAAACCAAAAAAACAGGAATGCATAAACACTTCTGCTTGCTGGAGGTAGAATATGAGACACTGCGGTGGTACCCACCAAGATGGACTTTTGCTGAAGAGTCCTATCACCTGGTAATGTCAGTTTCTTAACCTTCTTTGCCGTTAGAAATAGGATTTTACCCCTCACCACCCCATTTTGTCCGTCGAATGTTGATCAATCCTTATATCATTTCTCCTTCTCCACGCGCACCGCATACAATGTTCCATGGTCTTCTCAAACATTGTTTCTATGCCTCTTTGCCCTCCCAAACATTATGAACGAACCTATACACAAACAGCCCAGTAATATCACTTGCTACAGTGCCCATAAACCAAAAAAACAGGAATGCATAAACACTTCTGCTTGCTGGAGGTAGAATATGAGACACTGCGGTGGTACCCACCAAGATGGACTTTTGCTGAAGAGTCCTACCACCTGTTAATGTCAGTTTCTTAACCTTCTTTGCCGTTAGAAATAGGATTTTACCCCTCACCACCCTATTTTGTCTGACGAATGTTGATCACTCCTTATATCATTTCTCCTTCTCCACGCGCACCGCATACAATCTTCCATGGTCGAAATGGTCTTCCCAAACATTGTGTCTATGCCTACTTTGCCCTCCCAAACATTATGAACGAGCCTATACACAAACAGCCCAGTAATGTTACTTGCTACAGTACCCTTATACCAAAAAAACAGGAATGCATAAACACTTCTGCTTGCTGGAGGTAGAATATGAGACACTGCGGTGGTACCCACCAAGATGGACTTTTGCTGAAGAGTCCTACCACCTGGTAATGTCAGTTTCTTAACCTTCTTTGCCGTTAGAAATAGGATTTTATCCCTCACCACCCTATTTTGTCTGACGAATTTTGATCACTCCTTATATCATTTCTCCTTCTCCACGCGCACCGCATACAATCTTCCATGGTCAAAATGGTCTTCCCAAACATTGTGTCTATGCCTACTTTGCCCTCCCAAACATTATGAACGAACCTATACACAAACAGCCCAGTAATGTTACTTGCTACAGTGCCCTTATACCAAAAAAACAGGAATGCATAAACACTTCTGCTTGCTGGAGGTAGAATATGAGACACTGCGGTGGTACCCACCAAGATGGACTTTTGCTGAAGAGTCCTACCACCTGGTAATGTCAGTTTCTTAACCTTCTTTGCCGTTAGAAATAGGATTTTACCCCTCACCACCCCATGTTGTCTGCCAAATGTTGATCACTCCTTATATCATTTTTCCTTCTCCACTCGCACCGCATACAATCTTCCATGGTCGAAATGGTCTTCCCAAACATTGTGTCTATACTACTTCCCCTTCCAAACATTATGAACGAACCTAGACAAACAGCCCAGTAATGCCACTTGCTACAGTGCCTTTAGACCAAAATAATGTACGTACACTACTGTTTAATTAGAGGTAGAAAATCTGGCACTGCGGTGGTACCCACCAAGATGAACTTTTGCTGAAGAGTCCTACCACCTGGTACATGTTATGCTACCTAGCCTACCTATTTATCACCTTTCCTTGACATCTAGATAGCTTTTAAGACATATCGGTGATAAATAACATAGCGCAATCTATTCTTGCACCATTAAGTATAATCTACGCTACATGGAATGAGTTACTTACATACACATTAGTCATATTATTTTACGAGGTATGACAGGCTTACATAAACCTACCTAAACCTTAATAACAGTATAAAAATAGAAAAATAAATTGTACCAATGCGTGTAATAACCTAACTTACATATCTACTTCATACAAAAATATCAATGCTTACCATGATAATAACACAAGCTGCTAAACTAAACTACCTACCTACTAAACTACCTGCCTGCCTAGTTCTTAATTTAACCTACACAGCTTACACAAAAATATATATTTTAAATACCTACTAACCCATTAATATTTTTTTTTTGGTTTTGCTAATTTTTTTATTCAAAAATATTCTTTATATTTTAATACTTATTTATCTAAAGCGCCAATGTTGAAGTTGCTGAAGTTATAACCTACTAAGAATATTACTGCCCTTTCTATGCCTACTTTTCTTACCTAGCCCTTACTTTACCTCCTATTATATATCCCTTATGCGTTAATTTTGAAGTTTACCTTCCTACATAGCATTTATTTAAAACACATTAACCTACTTACATTATTACTTACCTTCCTATACTTTACTAACCACCAAACTTATTACTCTAACGAGCTAATTTATACAAACGTTTACCTACTTACATTATAACTTACCTTCCTATACTTTACTTACCACTTAATTTATCACTCCAACGAGCCAATGCTGAAGTAGTATACCTACCGCTAATACAACATGGCAATGATGTAGCACGCTAGCAGATGTATCCTACTCGAACAATTTGTATCCAGAAAACAGCACTCCCTTAGAGGCGTTATATAAAACGCGTGTTAAATTATGTGGAATTACATAATTAAATTAAAGAATGAAAATCGTAAATCAGTCTAAATTCGAAAAAAAAAAACAATCATAAAGATAATTTTAGATACATGAGATAAAATGATATGATACATAAGCATTACATGTTAAATCATGTGGAATTAAATAATGAAATTAAAGGATGAAAATCGTAACCAGTCTAAATTCTGAAAAAAAAAAAAATTCTTAAAGAGAAGCGTGAAAGTTCACTCTAAATCCTGACTCCAGCCCTAAAAATAAAGAGCCATATCCCGATGCAACACCCTGGTCGTGCAAACATACTTAACTAGGAACAATTAGCTTCAAACTTGTAAATGATACAACCACGTGATAAATGTTCTATCGTTCTGCTCCAGGTTTTCGTAGCAACCCAAAATGGTCGGAGCTCGTTTCCTTTCACTAATTTATTCCTTAAAATCGTTCCTCGCTCTTTCAATCGAATAAGGTATCGGAACCCACGCAACAGCCCAGTCATTTCGCTTGCTACAGTGCCCTTAGACCAAAAAAACAGGATTGCTTACACACTACTGCATAATGGAGGTAGAATATGAGACACTGCGGTGGTACCCACCAAGATGGACTTTTGCTGAAGAGTCCTACCACCTGGTAATGTCAGTTTCTTAACCTTCCTTGCCGTTACAAATAGGATTTTACATTCGCTCCTTATATCATTTCTCCTTCTCCACGCGCACCGCATACAATCTTCCATGGTCGAAATGGTCTTCCCAAACATTGTGTCTATGCCTACTTTGCCCTCCCAAACATTATGAACGAACCTATACACAAACAGCCCAGTAATGTCACTTGCTACAGTGCCCATAAACCAAAAAAACAGGAATGCATAAACACTTCTGCTTGCTGGAGGTAGAATATGAGACACTGCTTACACAAAAATATATCTATGTTTTAAATAAATACACTAACCTACTATTTTTTTTTTGTTTTTGCTCTTTTTTCAATTCAAAAATATTTTTTATATAATAATACTCTTTATATAATAAAACTTATTTATCTAAAGCGCCAATGTTGAAGTTGCTGAAGTTATACCTATTCAGAAAAACTTTAACCTACTAATAACACTGACCTTTCTATGCCTACTTTTCTTACTTAGCTCTTACTTTACCTCCTACTTAATTATCCCTTATGCGTTAATTTTGAAGTTTACCTACCTACATAGCATTTATTAAAAAAACATTAACCTACTTACTTTATTACCTACATAACTTATTACACATTACTAACCACCAAACTTATTTCTCTAACGAGCTAATTTAGACAAACATTTACCTACTTACATTATAACTTACCTTCCTATACTTTACTTACCACTTAATTACCTACCTATTTACCAATGTTAACCTAGTAGCGGTTGGTAAAACGGTGGAACACTTCAGCATTCGCCCAATGCTGAAGTATTCCACCGTTTTACCAATATTACAATATTTTACCAATTTAACCTAGTTATATTACTACATTCTCTCTTTTGACTTAGGTGCTAATTATATTTATTTATTTAATACGAATTACTATATAAATCCTATTTTAATTTGGTGTTCGTTCCCTTTCATTGAATAAAAAAATAATTTTTACCTTACACACTAACCTATCCTAAGCAAAATAATTAAACTGCACTACTAACTCCAGACCATGGTTTTTTTTTATAAAAATAGAGATTTAATAAACATTTGCAAAACAATAACGAACAGTCTTCAAATTAATAGAGAAATATACACTTTATGTAAGGCAAAACTGTGAAATAACTTGCGATAGACTTTCCAACAAACTTACTACCTATCCATTAACACGTTTTATTTTAAGGCATGCGTGAATGAAATCGATTACATGTTAACGAAATAAACCTCTACCTATAAGGCGTAACAGTGCCAACAACTTATCTGTTCAGGCAAAATTAAAAAAAACAGGCCATTCTAGTGAAGTAAAAAGAAACAGAAATCTAATCTAATACCTACATAATAATATTTTTTTGTTTTTAGTTTTTGTATTAAGTTTTTTTTTTGTTTTCTATTTTTTACTTAGAATTAGTTAATGAATTGCAAAAATACTCTTTGTAAACTTAACAATTTTCAAAAACACAGTTATTCGCAAGAAAAAAAGGAAGAAACCCTTTGAGAGTGGTGTCTCCAGGTTTTAATTCCTTTTTTTTTCTTTTGGATGAGAGTTAGACTAAGGTGTTGTGTCCTCAAGATACAGAAGTACCTGAAAGAGTTTTAGGCATTTAGGTACATTACTACCTACTACTCTTTTAGAGCACCCACTGGAGTATGACATTTGGATAAGTATAAAATAAGTATGTTTTAACAGAGAATCTTTGAAACATAGTTTCAGACCTTTGCATTTGTTTCTTTGTTTCATATTTAATGAAACAAAGAAACGAATGCAAAGGTCTGAAACTATGTTAAGAAATGAATCTATATTTTACATTCCGTCAGAAATAGAACTCCAGGGGTTTCTCATCAGTGGCTCTAAGCAAGATCGTGGAGTTATAGGATAACTCATCAACGCCAGTGCTTTAAGAGAGAGCGTACCTACCTTAGTCGCCTTTTACGACACCTCGGTGAGTCAGAGGGGGGTCTAATTCTACATCAAAGCGTACAAAAGCAGTTAGCATCCAAGGATTAATGCTAGCACGTGCAAGAGGAAGTTTATTTTACACGTAACAAGTATACCTATCAACGGGGCATGCTATTCTGCTTTTGGACACTCCAAAGGCCGAGAGCCCCACGGCCAAAATATAGAACAAACACTGCAACATTCATAGTTTTAACGAACAATTATTCTCAACAGTTTACTTAGAACTTGGTAGGCACCTTTAAACTTTAAAAACATACAAATATATCCGATGGCTCAAGTTCTGCGGTGTGTTTTGCTAAAGGAATAATCTCCTATTCCAACGCTAGCACTACTGTTTTACTGCTGATTATTTCAAAAAGCTTGTAGAAATTTAATTTACGGCGTCTTCCTTTACCCACTTCGTAAGACTATTGTTCTTTCACAAGATTATGGAGTTTGTGACCTCTGCATTTTTAGAAAAAAAGATCTACGTATCCGAAAATAATTTGTTATTCATATTCAGTTAAGTTTTTATATCTATCTTCGTTTTAATTAATTGGAATGTGAATCTATGTGAAAGAAGGAATTGCCGTTTAGGCGCTGCGCAAACGTAGTCACTTTTTGTTGCCGACACGGCACACTATCACAGGGCTGTAGCGGTGATCGGACACAGTTTTACGTGTGCGCTGGGAGTGGATGAATCCATACTGGTTCTATGGAAATCAAATATGTAGCTTATGTCTGACAGCAAACTCAAAAGTGCCCACGTTTTCGCCCTGCATTATCGTTAGGTAAGGTACCTATACTTGGTTATATAAATTTTAAGAAGGAATAATATTTCGAACATTCGTTTTAATACTCTTTTTCTAGAACCGGGTCTACCGCATCGCACCATTTTATTGCTTGGAATGTTCTTTATGAAGGTAGGTGTAGAGTAGGTAGGGGCATTAGATATGTACGTTAATACATAAGTATCTGCCTTCATTAAACATGTTTAACTACCTAAAGGGGAAAGCAGGATAAAATGATATAGGAAAATGTTTTCCGTTGAAGGGTTTCCAAACTGTTTCCGCTATAAAAACGTCAGCTGGTGGTCAATTGATCTAACTATTCATGCTTTAAATCTTTAATTTGATTTGATATTGTTCCATCACTTCCATCATTATATTTTACTACAGTTGGTAAGGATCATCTACTATTATTGGTGCTACATGAGCTACTAAAAATGTGATTAAATCATAATTATAAGTTTAATATTTGTAGCCGTTTGTCTACCTCTATATACATTTTCAATACCGTAACAATAATTAAGTACCTACCTACTTACCTAATTATAAGTAATCGCGGAGTTTTTTTGTTTCTTCGCATTTAAAAATAATTAGCCTATTATAATTTTTATGTTCCTCGTACAGATTTTCACTACTAGAACTACAAAAGCGGTGGGGGCACGCGACAGCCACCTGATGGACGATGGTTTTTATGCGCGGAACCTTGCGCATTGTCTGCTATAACCCTATTGATTTTGGTTGTAAGCCATCTCACTACCGTAACTCTATCAAGCATATCATTACTCCTGTCGTGCACAACAACTACAACGCTGCCGCTGTGATGATTCTAAAATAAGATCTTTAAAATACTTAGGTATAATAGTTTTAGCCACACTTTGCACTGCGTCACCCCCACAGCCAACTTAGTAGGTATAGACACATACACATACGACGCACAGTAACGAAATTATGTAATACTGATCATTGATGACATTGGTGAAAGTTACTCGACGCGAATTTAGATGATGCTAAAAGAAAAACAAACCAACCACTCTGGAACGTACTTACGCCAGTATTCGGGAGGGCATTAAGCACCTCAACAGTATTACTCGGTTAAAGGATATCATGAAGTTGTTCTTTTTTTCGCTTATTTAAAATAACAATCAGTAACCCAAAAAATCTGCCGCCGTCTGTGTACATTTTCACTACCGTAACTATATGTACTTACTCGCCTAATTACAAGTAGTCGCGAAGTTTTTTTGTTTCTTCGTTTTTAAAAATAATTAGCCTAGGTATATAATTGAGGTTCCTTTGACTCCGTATGTACACATTTTCTCTACAATAACTGCAAAAGCGGTGGTGGAACGCGACAGCCACCTGATGGACGATGGCTTTTATGCGCGGAACCCTACGTGATGCAAAGCTTTGACTTCTATAACCCTACTGATTTTAACTTTTGAAACTATCATGGTTTTTAACACTATTTTTATAAAACGACAGGATATTTACCATGATTAAATTTACCCTATATATATATTTTTTTTTTTTTTTTATGTTTTTTCCTACCGATTTTGGTTGTAAGCTATCTTACTACTGTAACTGTGTACTGTTAAAAAATCGATTGCAAAGCATGTCATTACTCCTTGCACAATCAAGCTGTACAACTACTGCGCTGTGTGATTCTAATGAGATAGATAGTCTTCATTTATTATTTAGCCATAACTAAAATGGACGATCTCGACCTTCACCAGAAAGATTGGTGGGAGATCGCCGAGGATCGGGATGAATGGAAGGTTTTGGGGGAGACCTTTGCCCAGCAGTGGGACACAATAGGTTAATAAAAATAAAAAAAACTAAAATGATACAGTTACAGTTAAAATACTTGCCTACATAATTATATATATTGTTCAATAAAACATCATAATAAAGAATATTTAAAATATCATCAATAAGAGGATTTTAAGAAAAGGAAGGAGGTAAGATTCAAATAAAATATTTTTATTAGTAATGCAGAGCTTTAACTGCTATAACCTAACGATTTGGTTATCAAGTATAACTATATCATTACTTCTGTCATAGAAGAGTTATTTTAAAGCATGTCACTGCTTATTAAACGCCTGACATGCACAAACAAGCTTTAAGACTATTACGTTACGATGATACTTGAATAAAAAGTTAAAATACTTGTTTACATATTGAAGTAGGTAAATACTTGTTTGCCTATTTTACTATCAAGCTTTAAGACTACTGCGTTGTGATGGTGCCCGAATAAAAGGTTAAAATACTTGTTTACCTATGGAAGTAAATACTTGTTTGCCTATTTTACTATCAAGCTTTAAGACTACTTCGTTGAGATGATGCTAGAATAAAAGGTTAAAATACTTATTAACCTATTTAAATATCAAGCTTTAAGAATAAAAGGTTAAAATACTTGTTTACATATTGAAGTAAATACTTGTTTGCCTATTTTACTATCAAGCTTTAAGACTACTTCGTTGTGTTGGTACTCGAATAAAAGGTTAAAATATACTTGTTTACCTATTTAACTAAATACTTGTTTAACCTATTTTATTATCAAGCTAAGACTATTGCGTTGTGATGATACCTGAATAAAGGAGGCTTCCGTCAACTCGGACCGCAGTCCCATTCGCAGGAGTAATTTTATTTTATTTTTTTTCTTCTTCGGCAAATCGAACCGCTTTTCAAATGATCGAAAAAATCTATTGTTCAATGAAATGAAGTACAGTCAAAGGAAAAAGTATGTGTAGAAAGTAAACATAAAGAACTAGTTGTGCCCGCGACTTCGTCCGCGTGGAATAGTGTCTATGGGTAGCATTTAAAATTTACAGCGGAAAAAACCAGTACATATTCACGTGGCACAGTCGTCTGCCCTCTTACTACACTTAGGCATATTTTCCCACTTACACAGCGCCGTAAAGGCTCTACACTTCCTTCCCCCCCCCCCCGCATTCCACTCCCCATTGCCCTCTGAAATTCCCCCGCACACTCTACCCCACATTCACCCCGCACTCCCCCTCTGAACTTCCCTCCACACTCCCCCCCACACTCTCGCAACTCTCCACCCCACACACTCTTGTACTGACTGTAAAATTCACGTAATGTGCTTTATGGTCCTAAGTGCCGGAAGAATAATAATAAAATTAAATTACTACGGCGAATGGGACTGCGGTCCGAGTCGACGGAAGCCTCAATAAAGGTTAAAAGCTTTAAGACTACTGCGTTGTGGTGATGCTTGAATAAAAGGTTAAATACTTATTTACCTCTTTTACCATCAAGCTTTAGGACTACTGCGTTGTGATAAAGCTTGAATAAAAGTTTAAAATACTGGTTTACCTACTTTACCATCTAACTTCATGACTATTACGTTGTGATGATACTTGAATAGAAGGTTAAAATACTTGTTTACCTATTTACTAAATACTTGATTGCCTATTTTACTATCAAGCTTTTAGACTACTGCGTTGTGATGAAGCTTGAATAAAAGGTTTAAATACTTGTTACCTATTTTACCATCTAACTTTAATATTACCTACTACGTTATGATGACGCCTGAATAAAGGTTAAAATACTTGTAAACCTATTTAACTACGTGGGTACATAATTTTTTATTTTAAGACTACGCCCGCCGTCAGCTCCGTAGAGTTAAGACACCATAACTTGTCCATGCTAAACACAGTTTTTTTTGCAACAGTATAATGGATTAATTTATTACGGAGATATTTAAGTCGTTCGATATATAAAAGATGTTTTTTTATGTTCGACGGTTAACGTTAGATAAACAGGCTTGTGGCCAGGATGAATATGCAAGTAACATGGAAATATTCTTTAATGAAAGTAGTCTTTAAGTAGAAAGTAGTCTTTGAGTAGAACTTTGTCACGCTCTATTATTCTAATAAATGTTACGAATTTGATGATCTGTTTTTTTTTCTTTTTTCTTTACAATTTATAGGCTTGCGTTTCACCTCAATCTCATTTGCTGTTACGTGATGATACGTGAAAAATGATCTACTGTCTCAATGCCAATAAGCAAACGATTGCTTAACACCCTATTTGATAGAGAACAAGATCATTGTGTACCCAACCTACATAGCGGAGTAAACTTTCAAGCTATAGCCATAAACAAGGGAAAACGCTATTACTTTACATCAAAATAATCTTTGTGTAATCTTTTTGCAATCAATAAAACATTGTTTGAAGAAGCACAGATCTATTCAAGAAAATAATACTAACGTGGCCACAGTTTTAATGATAAAATATAATTAAATTAATAATGAATATAATTAAAAATAGGAAACGTATTAACAACACCTGTTAAAAAAATTAAGCTTAACTGTGCTAAGGATACAAATTGCACTTGATTAAAACGCATTAGTCTTGTGACTATGCTATCAATGTAAACCTGAAATACTACTAAATATCAACACTGAAAGCAAACTAACTTTTTTACCTTTTTAAGAAGTTACCCTTGTTTATTTTAAATCGACGATATATTTAACTTAAAAGATTAGAAAACTGTCTGTCTAATAGAGCACACTTTAAACCTACTACGAATCGGAGACATTTTTGTAGTTTATGAAAATAATTGGTATAACTAGCGGCACATAACTTTAGCGCTGAGCGATACGCGGAGGGGATAGCTGCGCATGCGTCGTAGTGGGCGCATGTCGCGCACACTGGATGTGTGTATGTGTGCAGAGTGTCCTATTGGTACAGAGAGCGGAGTGCGACTGGAGAGCCAATCAGCGCTACGCCCTTCATTCCGCTAGCCCCCCTCAGGTACCTTATTGTGGACTTCTGCGCAATAACGGTCAGCCCTAAAGTTATGTGCGCTACTTTTAAGAGATATTTAGTAAAAAAATACACACAGACCTTCTATAGGTAAATAACAAAACTAAATCAAAATTATTGCACTGAAAAGTGAATTAACAACCGTAGGCATACAATGTCCGAACGGTCAAGGGATACATACAACTAACATAAAACTAAAAGCACTCACGACGAAGAACGCCGAAACTGAAGGTTGTCAAGCTTGCAAACTACTTAAAAACCATGAACGGTTTATGATCTTCGATTGCGCTTACGGAGCTATAGTGGGATGTGTGCGAGAACGATCAGGGCCAGTCCCCGGAGCGCCGCGCGGCCGAGATCGACCCGCGGCGGCGCGCCCGCCTCGCTGGTAGCGGGCGCGCGCCCCACGGACGACCTTCGACAGACTTCATGTGGGCACATCATCGTTGTTCTCGAACTCAAGCTTCACGTCACCACTGAGGCCCTCCACGTCGACTTCGTTCTCGGTCGCATTCAGCATGTTTAGAGTTACCTGTGGGTTAAGACTAAGTTATAGCTTACCGTGCCTCTTGAGGTGAGAAATAAATGAGATCGTCGGCATGCTGTGATGTGTGTGATATTAAATGCAAGCCGTGAGTGCATTTCGGGTCTTTTACTCTTGAGTGATGAGTATCTTGTTGCTAAGCACGGAAGCATTTCTGACAAGGCCTAACCAATGCTATAATAGCTCTCGTCAGCGATAGCGTGCAAGGCAATCAGTGTTCTATAGGTACTGAAAGAGTCTCGTCTTATCACTTGGTTCTTTTAACGGGTTAATTTTCCGTCTAATTTCTGGTGGAAGATCAGGATATCGCTTACAAGCCTATCACCTAGTTTACGCGCATTGTTTTTTTTTTCATGGAAACTTTAGTAATTCTTAAACGAAAACAGCACAAAAATTTAAAGAAACGGCCAACTAATGCTGTAATATTAATTATTGTACTAAGCACGGATTGAATTTATTTTTCATACCAATAAATTGTTTAAGGTAGAAATATGGCCAGAAAGCCTAGTTTTCATTATACATTTTTGCAATTTCATATAAATGTGGGGCATGCGCGAAGGTGGTATCGATTGCGTAACCCTCAAAATAGGGTACGCTCTGTTACCATTCTATTACACTCCGTATTCAGTCCGAACCATCTTGGTGTAACGGGCGCGTTTGAATAAAACAGTATAATACTTTGTATAAACTAAAGAAAATACTCTGAGAAAAAAAACACTGTTTCAATTTATCCTCAACCTATCCCGCAGATTCCAAACTAGTGTAATAGTGAAGATTAAATGAGGCAAGAGATTTGAAGAGCAACGGTAAAGTAAACCATCAAATTTATTTTTACAAAACAATATCTTGTAAGTGAAGTGGGCGTGATACAGTTTTAATTTTCATTTTCAAATCACTTGCTTTGAATGTTGACTACCAGCATGATAAAGTTACTTAAATAATATGACAAATTAACTACGATGCAACATTCTATTACGAGTATATCTGTATTTTTGTAGGTGCGTAACCCTTTTCTATAAGGCAAGCTGTTAATTTTGTTTTGTTTAAATTAGTTTAGAATTGAGGAACATACAATAGTACATATTTAAAATATTTACTTATTTGTATTGATTTATTTACGATTAAAAATGGCAAGACCGTCGATTAAAATGCATATGACTGAAATACTTGAAGTAGGTATTCTAGAAAATCTGGAATCAATTTTTTTATTTTTTATTAATTAGGTATAACTTATTTTTTACAATGGCCTAAATATTGGTAGTGCATAAGCACTCCTGATCATCGTGTGATCATCTGCTGGTAGCTCCTCATATAAATGAGGAGCTACCAGGAGATGATCACACGCTTATTGACAGTGTATGGTGTGGTGCATGCGCAATTTTAAAAACAAATAAAAGTTTCTGCTTGTGTCACTTTTCGTTATTCCAAACAAATGTCAAAAAACGAGCTATAAAAACGAGCATATAGAAATCCTTTAAGCTGAACAGTGAGATGATTGAACTAACTAGATCCTAGCATGCAAATTCTAGTACTAATTTACAGTGTGTAAAAAAAAACTCCCGTTAACTTAAGAGATGCCGTTAGACTATCGATTTCAAGTGAATAAGCGTATTTTTTTTAATCTTTAAGTTTAGAAGTTTATTCAGACATAATGCTATTTGTCTCGTTACGGCTTGTTTGTGGGTAGCTGACAGTAACCTTTAGATTTCAGGAGTGGTTTTTACACCTAAACAACTTCAAACTTCACTAACACGACACAACAGCACAAAATAAAATAAAATAAAATAAATCAAATGTGCTAAAAGTTTTGATAAGTCAGTGAATGTTTGAACCTCCGCGTTCTTCCCTAACACGCTGCGGGAGCTGACCGTCATGGGCGATACCTGTGCCGGCGGCTGCATCGTGTGGTTAGCCACGTGACTCGGCATTGAGCTGCTTACCGGTCTCACAGGTATACCTGCATCCTCGAACGCTTTCTTCTTCAGCATCGTGCATATCTGCGAGCTGAAAGTGTACATGTATGTTAAACACGTACGCGGCTGATGATGCCCGAGGACGTGTTAAACACATTGCTATTTGTTAAAGAATACTATTATGAAAGAGATCAGTGAAGAAATGAAGGCCCTTATCATAGTACTTACACCGTACGAGTTTTGATGTGCTGGCTTAGCTTGTTCAAGTCGATAGCGAAGCGATGCACGCAGTTGCGTAGCATGTCGATCTCTTCCTCAGTCCACTTGCCCCTGTTTGAAGAACAAAGGTTTATGAGCAAAATTGACACGAGATTTGATTAAGTTCTGTGCACATGACACAATAAAATTAGTAACTCTGGAGAATGGAATTAGACGGCTGAGAGCACATGATGAGTTCCGAAACTAACTACTTGCAGAACCGCCGCACGCTTGCCGTTTTTCCATCTACGGAGTAACGCTATTCGTCGCATAAAAATGTCAGTCTTTGTTTTCGATGATGTTAAAGGAGATGGATATATTTATATCTGACGGATAAGTTTATCTGTAGATTTGCCCTTCGTAATGTAACGCTTTTCCGACGTATTACACAATATAACCGAAACGAACAAAGAAAGTGGAAGGAGATGACGTGCGCGCATTTGACTAACCTTCTTTAAGTACTACGCGTAGTTTTAAAATACTTTATGCGGTAAAATGAAATCTTACTTTTCGACAGTCATGGTGATCCCTATCTTCCCTTCCCCAAAAATGTTCTTCATCTGCATCTCGAGGACGCGGTTAGCTTTGTCGGTCATCGCGGCTGCACTGTTCCGTTACGGTTTTCTTACCAAGACTGTATGACTGTAGAATATCTAATGAACATACTGCGCACTCGAATGAAGCACATGATCTTGTGCGCGTTTATTAATATTTAATTAAGAATGCATCGATCCAGTATTTCTAGGTGCCCTACAACGTCGCTTTAAAATAGAACTCAGGTAAAGAGCATTTGAATACCTGGCAGGTCGATATTACTTAGGTTTGATTCTCTCTTCCATCATTGCTCTTTTACACTTTACTTTTATTGACTACATAATTATATTAGTTCTTAACTGCAATGAAATGATTGAAGGCATGCTGGCGGGCATTAAATTTTTACAGTTTAACCTTTATATCATATTAAAAAGCTTTGTTCCTTGAGACTACACTTAGCACATTTAAGGACTTTTAGTTTTATAACCAAATTACTTTGCCAAATCGAAAATTTGACGCTCAAATCCAAGAGTACCTAGATCATCATATTTGTATCACCCCTACAATTCACACTAAATATATTTTATTCACGACTGACCTTCCTATTGCATTATAACAACACGTTTAGCTACTCCAAATGAGATGGGTGATGATAGCAGATTCTTATCATATGACAGCAGGGCCACCAATTTAGCGGTTTAGGTGAGAGGGGAGCAAGACCATCACAAAATTGTGAAAAAAAAAAGATTGTAAAGTTGCAAAAGGTATTTTACTTTTCAGCTAACACCCGTCAATTTTACCTTATCGCACGCACTTTTCAACATTTTGAAAGATTCAAAAGTTTCAGCAAAAATCGATTTGATTCAAGCAATTTACCCTGCCTAAAAGTAAGCATGAGTACCTAGATCACCTTACCTACCTACGAACACTAGTAAAGTACCTATGCATTTTTAGATTTTTCATAAATACAGCTATTCCGTAACCGTTTGACTGGCCTCTAGCTCAGTTGGTAGTAGCTCTGCCTTCTGCGCCGTAGGTCGTGGGTTCGATCCCCACCGAGAACAAATATTTGTGTGGTGAACATAAATGTTTGTTCTCTGTCTGGGTGGTATATTGTATTCTAAGTATGTATTTACAAAAAAAAAATGTATTCAAGTATTATATCAGCTATCTGGTTCCCATATTACAAGCTCTGCTTAGTTTGGGACTGGGTAGTGTTGTGTGAATAGAAAAAAAAAAAAAAAAAAAAAAAAACAAAGAACAGTGATCTTGTAGTCTGCTTCTATAGCCGCATGGTCAGCAAGAGATTTTAGGCAGTGAGAGGAGCGTTAAATCATAACTCGGTTTTTGCTTCGTAGCCGTCGTGTTATAACGGTGGGCATAACTCCGGACGATTTCGGGTTAGTTCGGCTTTCAGTACGCCATCTATCTACATATCAACGAAACAAGCAAATGGCGGATGGAACGGGAACATCGAACATTCTCGAGCCGAGTACGAGCTTCCACCGAGATCGATTCGTCGGATGAGGAGACGTCCTCAGCTCTCTCTCGCCCTGTATTTTTTTACAGGCTTCCTACAAAAGGCATTAATGGTGACCATTTGTGCGATTTTATTTCAGCAGTAATGCAAAAGAGAATGAGTTTATGTACTTAACTATGACCAATTTTCATTTTGAATCTAAGAAATAAATATTTATTCAACAATAGGTATGTACCTACAATTTTTATTAGATAGCAATTTTTATTAGTTAACATTTCCAAAAACATTGAACCTTGTAGATGGTAAATTGTATTCTTCTACTTGCACTCAACAAAATAATCAGTATAAATCAAAACTAGTTACACATTACTCGTCTAGAGATTCAAATTAGTTCAAACACGACACGAGACAACGCGTTGTCGGTCTCACGGTCTCACCGTTACGGACATCCCGAAAGCACTAAATTAAATATTGATTTCCCATCCAGACTTGAGGGGAGCGTTTACTATATGGTATGGTAGTATAGGTGCGCAGTTTACATACAAATGGAGGGTACTTTATGCATTGTAAAACCGTACAGAGTCTGTTAGAGTGAGAGAGGGTGCTGCGGGAACTATCCACTATGCAAGAAAGTAAACGCAGTGATAGTGATAATTAAAAGTGTGAGAGTAAAACGCCTAAAGAGTAAAATGGGACTTTCATAACGCACGACACGCCATGCAGGCTACCAAAGCTGTTGTATCATTGCAAACAATTTTTTTGCGAAATTCTGTTGATAACTATATCATTATAGAATAAAATACATGTACCTACTATATCCGGAGATGGGAGATATTCAAGGTTGGTGTAATTTTGTAGAATACGTTAACTAGCTCGGCCTCTCCTTCAAATGGAAATTTAAGGAGCAGATTTCCTTCCACCGTTTTATCGCAGTTTGATTCAATGTATTATATGACTGGCCTCTAGCTCAGTTGGTAGTAGCTCTGCCTTTTGCGCCGTAGGTCGTGGGTTCGATTTCCACAGAGAACAAATATTTGTGTGGTGAACATAAATGTTTGTTCTCTGTCTGGGTGTTATATTGTATTCTAAGTATGTATAAAAAAAAAAAAAAAGTAATCAAGTATTATATCGGCTATCTGGTTCCCATATTACAAGCTCTGCTTAGTTTGGGGCTGGGTAGTGTTGTGTGAGTTGTCCAGAATATTTATTATTTATTTATTTAATGTGAAATAACACCAAACACCAAAGCGATTCTTTTAGAATACCCGCTATCGGTTATGCTATTGACCAAAAGCCTATGCTTCCAATACAAAATGGCGGCTGACACTTCGGGCTAGACCGCGCATGCTCAGACTTTCCTGAAATCACGCCACGGCGGCCATTTAGTGCAAGTCGTGGATATGAACAAATGGCCAACCATTAGTACCGATGAGGATGAGATTATATTCGATGACCATCTAAGTAATCAACCATGATGAATTGGAACAAGAAAACAGATATTTTATCTCACTAACAATGACAAGCGAATTTCTAGGTATAGGCATTGCTATCGGCAAATAGCTGACAAGAATACAAAGATCAAAAGAAGCTGCCTGGTCTAAGGCCTGATTCTGAAACACTTACCGTCGAAACATTTCATACCACGAAACACAGATCACAGAACCATCAAAAACAATACCCCAAAAATTGAGATCACTGAACTAAATTTCGAGAACGACAGCGACTCGAAAGCGCTCTACACGGGTTTTAAACTGCTTTCGTCCTAGATAATTCTAGACAGGATGTTGTCCGTTACAAGTACTAAAATGCTGTAGGCCGCAAGCGCTATCTTTTACCCAAAATCGGACACTTGCGGATTCAGAGCAGGGGCAGAAAATATTCACAGGTCATTTAAATTGCCGTTTTACTCGGCTCAAAGACAAAAGTGACCCGTGTGTGACCAAAGTGCCCGAGGCGCTTATCCCCCAAACTGGAATCCTGGGTCCGTCCCTGCATGGGTACTGAGATCAATAGGAACAAACATGTGCTCCCGAGAGATGTATGTATTGCTATACTCTTCTTATAAACGAATGACGAAAACGAGGTATACATACATACATGTACTGAGCACGTAATCGAAGGGTATAAAGGTGTGTGTAAGGTAAGTCCATGAAACAAGAGCTACAGGAAGTGGTAACTATGCACATTCGTAACAGTGAGCGTGAAACGTCCAAGAAATAAAATTAAGTTCGTAAAGAGTATTAACAGTTTAGCACGAACGCTACGAAAGCTGCTAATAACATATACTACACATGGATAGATCAGATAAAACTGAACTGGTCGTTAAACATCGAGGAAATCATAATGGAAAATACTGTATTTTTAATTTTAACTACTGCTGGAATACCCGCCATCGCTTCCGCTTTTGACCAAAAGTATAGCCAACTAGCAGCCGCTTGCTTCGCTAGCCTGTTTCGTTAAATTTAGCCGTTCTGGCGTTATTGAGTAACAAACATCAATCCATCCATCCAAACTTTCGCGTTTAAAATATTAGTAGGAGTAGAGGAGTATTTCAATGCTAAAATGGCGGCTGTCACATCCGAACCAACTGCGCATGCTCAGTTTTTCAGGAACCCTGATTTGGCAGCCATTTTTTATACGTCATGGTCCAAAAACTAACAATGGATGGCGATGAGATTATTTAACACAAGATGCTGGAGCTGAAAAACCAAATTGGATGGATGTAACGTAAAATGACTGTTGTGGTGGTGCAGCTTTAGTCACCATAAAAAAGTAAAATAAGTATTTCTTGAATTAAAGATAAAAGTAATGGTCACATCGTAGTTGAAAATGACTTGTATCTAACAATAATACAAAGAACAAAGATCATGTAATTGTGTAATCCGTACCCACGCTTAACTATAACGCCGCCTGAATGAAACACTTACCGTATAAACTTTTCATTACACGAAACACAGATCACGGAACCATATCGTTCTCGGCAACACGAAACCCCGAAAATTTAGATCATTTAACCACATTACGATAGCGAGCGACACGAATGCGCACCACACGGATCAGACACCCAGGTTGCACTGCTTTATTCCCAGATCATTCAAGACAGGGCGTTGTCCGTTGCAAGTACTAAAACGCTGCAGCCCGCATGCGCTATTTTATTCCCGAATCAGACACTTGCGGATCTAGGACGGTTCAGGGGCGGAGGCAGGGGGTCCAGAAAAGATTCACACCTCATTTAAATCACTCTACCATATGACGGAAGTGCCCCGAAAGAAGCCCTAGGCGCTCATCCCCTAAATTGAAATCCTGAATCCACCCCTGTAAGGCGGGTACTGAGATAAATCAATAGAACAACGATGTGCTTCCGAAATATGTATTGCTGTACTCTTCTATCAAACGAAAGACGAGAAAAAGGTACACGTACTGAGCAGAGTATGCTACACAGGTTACAAAAGTGTGCGTGTGGCACGTTGATGAAAGAGAGCACTAAGAAGCACGAAGTATTCACTAAGCTGTGTTCGAAGGAGTGAGTGAAAACGTTCAAGTAATAAATGGTATCCTCCTAATGCATGAAGCACTTACGTTACGAATATTTCCGAAAATATGCCTGCAGCATGGATAGATCAAACCAAACAAAACTGAACATTACTGCTGAAATACCCGCTATCGCTTCTACTATTGACCAAAAGCATAGCGTGTAACTCCATGACAAAATGGCGGCTGAGACGTTTACCGCGCATGCTCAGCTTTTCAGAAAGCACGCTTAGGTAGCCATTTTGAGCAAGTCATAAGAAAAGAAAAGACCAACCATAATTCCGATGGCGATGAGTTAATTCTGCACTAAATAACAGCTATCAGTAAATACCAAACAATCAAGAAATATATCTATATAAAATAAAGCAAGAAAGGAAGCTGCCATTTGTCCGCAGCCACGCCCTCGCCAAACTGTAACGCAGAATCCTGAATGAAAACACTCACCATAAAAACCTTGCACCACACGAAGAACACAGATCACGTAACCATTATTATTGTCCACCGCATTGCGAAACCCCGAAAATTGAGTTCACGGAGCTACATTTACACATTATGAGAATGAAAGGGACCCACACCGGTCGGCCATCCAGATTGCACTAATCTCCAGACAGGGTGTTTCCCGTTGCAAGTACTAAAACGCAGCAGCCCGCATGCGCTACCTTCCTCTCGAATACAGTACTTTTTAAAGGAGGCGTATCTAGGGAGGAGACAGAGGGCCATACAATTCAGAGTCCAGGTGTTTACCGACGGGTGTTTAGTAGGCAATACGCACGATTGTTGTGAGCCCTAAATTATGTAGTCTATCAAATCCACCGTTACTCTTCTGAGCTCAAGCGCCAAAAGTAATAATAATAAATAATAATAAATATTGTGGACAATTCACACAACACTACCCAGCCCCAAACTAAGCAGAGCTTGTTATATGGGAACCAGATAGCTGATATAATACTTGAATACATTTTTTTTTTGTAAATACATACTTAGAATACAATATAACACCCAGACAGAGAACAAACATTTATGTTCACCACACAAATATTTGTTCTCGGTGGGGATCGAACCCACGACCTACGGCGCAGAAGGCAGAGCTACTACCAACTGAGCTAGAGGCCAGTCAAAAGTGTCTATCGATATCGAAGTTAATTTATACTACAACGGTTCAAGCATAATTATGTCCACACATAGTACATACCGAGTTCAAAAAGAACATTAACACTTTTTTTGAATTAAATGCTTTTTATTGATTAAATGAATTTATTAATATGACATTGTTATAAATGGTAAATAAATGAAATGAAATTATCTCAAGAGCGCCCTCTGTTAGAGGGTTTCTGAACACTAAAGTGTTAAAGTTTTCCGATAGAGGCGTTGCATTGTATTTTATGATTTTAAAAAAAGGTTTAAAAGGGTATTATCTACTAAAATCAGTCATATTTACTCAAAAACTTGATATTAAGAACTTTTTAGGTCCCTATAAAAGCACCTCTATCTTCAGTTAAAACCTTTGAGAGCGCCCTCTATTAGGGGTCGGGCGAACGATTGAACGTAAAAGTGCCAAGAGTTTCCGATAGAGGCACTGAAACGTAAAATTATTTTTTCTTTTTTCTAGCGATTACCTTTAAAATGCGAAAAAGTTGTTAAGTAGGTAGGTAGGAGGTAGGTACAGGTACCTCGATACTGGTTATGCAATCTGTACTGTACTGTTAAAAACTATACCAAATAATTAGTTCTTATATTGGACAAATGTTGATATTACACTTATCAATAAATATCTTGTGACCGAAAACGAAAGTGGGTAATACCTAACTGTTAACATTCAAAATAAATCATACTTACTTCAACTGAGGCAGCCAGGAACCACTAATGCATTGACACTCGAGTCTGAACGGATCTCATCAAAATGTAGACTTACAGTAGAATAAATTAGTTCAAAAACGTAACGAAATGAGACAATATGAACAATTTAGGAACAAAACATTAAAATAATGAACAATTTCTCTAAATAACCACTGATTTTATAGGTTAAAACTATCTCGCTACAGGAGAGACCCGCCCGGTTCAGACTACGCGGATGCACTATTGATTTCTCATCTAGACTATAGGAGAGTCCTGTGTTCCTATACAGGGTGTCCCACGGATACACCACATGGAAGAAAAGTACCTTGAATATTGTAGATGTTACATTTTACTGAAAAACACAACAATTTAAACTGCATACATAGATACTGGCAGAAAATGAAGGAGGCCTATACCCAGCAGTGGGTGATACCGGGCTGAAATGATGATGATGATGACATAGATATTAAAATAATTACATATTTGAACTATTACATGGTTGAACCGGGAATCGAACTCGTTATACACAAGAAAAATAATCAGCCTTTAGCTTTATCATACCGATGAAAAGGCTTAATTATAAGTATAATTTTTTCAGTCGGAAATAAAAGGAAGACCATGAATTTTAACATTTTTAATACAAAATTAATCAATTATTTAACAAATGCTCAAAATGAGAAAAAAAATCTATGAGATCAGTTTACATCGTTTTTAAATTCAATTAATGTCTTCTTGCAAAAAGTAAAACGTTTTTTTTATTCAAAATTTATTTATTTGGTTATTATTACAAATGGAACAGAAACAGATTGGAAAACGATGAAATTCGCAGGATTCTCGATTGTTCCATCTACAATATAAAAGGTACTTTCCCTCAATGTGTCATATCCGTGGGACGCCCTGTATTGCGAAGGAGAGCCACGCCCTGGTCTACGCATGCGTCGAAGAAGAGCTTTTCTAAATAAACCCTGTTTTTTTTGGTGTCGCATGGATAAACCGTTATGTTACTGGAATAAATTGAATGAATCTGACACTAGGCTTTTAGGGTTCCGTAGCTAAATCGCAAAAACGGAACCCTTATAGATTCGTCATGTCTGACTGTCTCTCCGTCCGTATGTCACAGCCATTTTTCTCCGAAACTGTAAGAGCTGTACTGATTAAACTTGGTGAGCTATTCTGTGAACCGCATTAGGACTTTTACACAAAAAAAAACTATACATTTGGGGGTCCCTCATCCTTGAAACTGAAACACAAAAAAATATATATCAAACCCATACGTGTAGGGTATCTATGAATACGTACTGAATAGATTGCGCGAGAGACATTTTCAAAGTGGTAAAATATGTGTACCCCTCCCTGTAAACTTTTAAAATAAGAGAATGTTAAAACTAAAAAAATATATGATGTACATTACTATGCAAACTTCCACGGAAATTTGGTTTGAACGATATCTAGTAAGTAGTTTTTTTTTATTATGTTACTTTGCTACGGAAACCTTCATGGGCGAGTCCGACTCGCACTTGGCCCCTGTTTTTTGTAACAGTGTACGCTACGTTTTATAACCTACTCCTACTCTAATAAAATAATAAAATCTAGCCATAATTCTTCTTCTTCTTCCTGTCCTTATCCCACTTTATGCGGGGTCGGCACAACATGTTCTTCTCTTCCATTCTCCTCTATCAGCCGTCATCTCTGTATTCACTTCCTTCTTATCCATATCATCCTTCACACTGTCCATCCATCTTTTCTTTGGCCTACCTCTACCCAAACATCCATCCACATTCATACTCATCACTCGCCTAGTCACATGACTTTCATCCCTCCTCATGACATGCCCATACCACGCCAGCCTGTTGCTCCTCAGTTTTTCTGTCACTGGTGCTACTTTCAGACTTCCCCTGATATACTCATTCCTTATCTTGTCCATTCTTGTCACTCCACACATCCATCTCAACATTCGCATCTCTGCCGCATGTACCTTTCTTTCGTCCGTCCCTTTCGTTGCCCAACACTCGGATCCATACATTACGACAGGTCTTATGATCGTCTTATAGATCTTCCCCTTAAGCTTAAAGGGCATCCGTGGATCACAAGTTGTTCCCGTGACCTGTCGCCATTTCATCCATCCCGCATTTATTCTATTTTTCACGTCTCGGTCAATGTCGCCGTCGTTTTGTATTAATGAGCCGAGGTACCGGAAATCGGAGCAGACTGGTAGGAATACACCATCTAAGGCAATTGGGACAAATTTGGATGGACCACCGAAGTCACAAAACAGATGTTCTGTTTTGGTTCTGCTGATCTTCAGTCCGACACTCTCCAATTTATCCCGCCATTTTCCCAGCCTGCTCTGGACCTCAAGCGCATCTTCCCCGACAAGCACAATGTCGTCGGCGAACAGCATACACCAGGGTGCCTCTTCCTGTATGTCTGATGTCAGAGCATCCATTACCAGGAGAAACAGATAAGGGCTTAAAGCCGACCCCTGGTGTAAGCCTACAGCCACATTGAACTTGCCGGTAACGCCAGCCTCGGACCGGACGTGTGTGCTCGCTCGACTGTACATAGCTCGAATGAGTTGTATGTACTTCTCAGGCACTCCTTTAACTTTCATACTCCACCACAGAACCTCCCGGGGTACTCGATCATACGCCTTCTCAAGATCCACGAACACCATATGCAGATTCCTGTGGACACGCCTGTGTTTCTCACATAATTGTCGCAGCGCAAAAATGGCATCCGTGGTCCCGCGGCCAGGCATGAACCCAAACTGGTTCTGTGATACCTCACTCTCTTCTCTCATTCTTCTCCCTACAACCTTCTCCCAAATCTTCATACTATGTGACATGAGTTTGATTCCTCTATAGTTGTTACAGTCCTGTACATCACCCTTATTTTTAAAGATGGGCACCAGCGAGCTGTCGCACCATTCATCCGGGATCGCCTCTTCCTGTAACAACTTATTGAAGAGCAAAGTCAGCCACTTCCATCCATCCGCCTTTAAAAACTTCCATACTTCAACTGGTATACCATCCGGTCCGACAGCTTTTCCATTCTTCATGTCTTGCACGGCTTTTCTAACTTCATCCATACTTATCTCTCTCACTAATCCTATGTTTATAGGGACATTTTCTAACTCCCCACTCCAATCATTCTCTTCATTCATTAACTTTTTAAAATAACACTTCCAACGATCTTTTATTTCTCCATCGTTCGTCAAAACTTTCCCTACATCATCTTTTATACATTTAATGTGAATTATATCTCTTGCATTCTTTTCTCTCTCTCTTGCTATTCTGTATAGATCTTTCTGGCCACTGGGGCTCTCCAGTGATTGGTACAATTTATCCTGTACCTTGGCCCTCGCAACTGCAACAGCTTTTTTAGCTTTCCTTTTACACTCCATGTATTCTATTTTTTTATTTTCCTGTATGCTATTGTTCCCATCTTTAACACTCTTCCAGTCTTTAAATGCATTCTTCTTCTCTTTCAGGATCTTTTGTACTTCCTCGTTCCACCACCATGTATCCTTATCAATCTTTCCTTTACCTTTCGTTTCCCCAAAAACATCCTTCGCCGTTTTTCTAATACATGTTGCCATTTCAACCCAACATTCATTCACCGATTTTTCTATCATTCTGTCATTCATTTCTATCATTTTATCAACCACTTGTTTCTGGAACTGGACTGCATACTCACTCTTTCCAATCAGGTGCCATTTGATTTTTGGTGGGGGCTTTGATTTATATTTATCTTTTGTGGCCATTAATTTAAGATCTAGGACGAGTATTCTATGTTGAGAAACTAGGCTCTCTCCCGGTATAACTTTACAGTCTTTTACTGAACTAATTTTATTTCTTCTAAGTAGAAAGTAATCTATTTGAGTTGCATGATTGCCGCTTTTGTAGGTAATTAAATGTTCGTCTTTCTTTTTGAAATATGTATTGGCTATTGCCAAGTCAAAGGCAGATGCAGCTTGAAGAAGGGCTTCACCGTCTTGGTTTTTATTTCCAAAGCCCCACCCGCCGTGCACTCTTTCATACCCCCCATTCATCCTTCCCACGTGTCCATTAAAATCCCCACCAATGTAAATCTGCTCATCCTCCGGTATACCCATAACCACCACATCGAAATTCTCCCAAAACTTATCTTTCACTATATCATCACATCCAGTCTGCGGTGCATACACACTAACTATGTTTATAACTAAATCTTCTAACAATATCTTAACAACAATTAATCTATCATTCACCCTCTTAACATCCGTCACACATTTTTTCAAATGATCATCCAATACAACTCCCACACCATTTCTCTTACCATCGCTTCCACAATAATAGAATTTATAACCTACTCCAATTTCTCTAGCTTTCGATCCCTTCCATTTCGTCTCCTGCAGGCAAGCCACATTTATTCTTCTCCTTTGCAAAACGTCCGCTAACTCTCTTCCTCTTCCAGTCATCGTTCCTACATTCCAGCTTGCCATTCTCAATCTTACTTCCCGGACTCGCGTCTTACGTTGCACCCGTCCCTGATGCAACAACCCTAATCCATTTCTCACAGGTGCCGGGTGCTGCCCCTGCGCGTCGCCTAGAGGGTACGCCCTAGCATAGTCACCATTATCTTTCATTCGTAATACCATGTTGTAGGGGTTTTGGCTTTTTGTGTTTTACAACCGGCCGCCTGCCTGACGTCAACCCTCTTTGGGAATGCTTGTTGTTGCTTCTAGCCGACGATACTATTGACCCCTATCGTCGCCTTTAAGGCCTTCCACTCTGCCTTGCTACCTCGCCACCGAAGGTGGATTGCCAATGGCCGAGGTAGACTTGGTGCACTATGCGGGGAGCTACCGCCAGACTTACTTGCCGAAACACTCAAGCCCCCCTCACCAGGTTTAGCCCACGAGTCGACGTGGTTACCGGGGTGTGGCCGCTGCATGCAGGACAGCTACTTGGAGCCACTGGTGAGAGATTTGTAGGCTGTCAACGGTTTTAGCAGTCATTCTACCGCCTTTTACAGCCGACTGGCAGAATGACACGCTGACACCCCACGACACCCCAAAATCTAGCCATAATTAATAAGTAATATTTACTGACCTAAATTTCTAAAGTAAACTACAACTAAGAATGTGTCCACTAACACTTTTCTTACCGTCTCTATTTATGATGACGACACTTATTGTAATTGAGTTCGTAGTAACACACTTTGCACTTTTACTATAGGTATGAATAATTATTTAACACTACACTATTTCAACGGTTTTGTTCTTTTAAGTCTTCTCAACATAGGCGATGGTTACCATATAACATGCAGCATAACAGCGACTTGCAAACTGCTAAAAAACTCATAGTTACCCTACTTACTTTCGAGTATTACCTATCATTGAAACACTTGATTTTACTCTGAACTCTATGCTCCGTGTTTTCAGAAGTATCGGAGATAGAAATATTTTGTGATAAATTATTTTAGTGTATGGTTTTCTGTATTTCGGGTAGGCTCAGACAGGTAAAGTCTCTTGAGACACTTACAAGCAATGATTCCTTTGATTTTGTTTTGATTTGTTCATATACCTACCAATTTTCATTGAAATAGAAATCTCCTTCTTGTTTTTCCTGCCTTTATCCCACTTTATGTGGGGTTTTTAGCAGTTATCACAACATGTTTTCCTCCTCCATTCCCATCTGTCAGCCGTCATCTCTGCATTCACTCCTCTCTTATTCATGTCATCTTTCACACAGTTCATCCATGTTTTCTTTAGTCCACATCCATTCTCATCACTCTCCTAGTCAAATGACTTTCATCCTTCTCATTTTTCTTTCTTTGGATGGAAGATCTGCAGTGACGTCCCGGGATGGGGTGTATCTTTCTTTTCCTCCTTATGGAAGGCCCGTACCACGCTAGCCTATTGCTCAACAATTTTTCTGTCACTGGCGCTACTTTCAAATTTCCTCTGATATACTCATTCCGTATATTGTGAATTGTAGCATTCATTGAAATAGAAAGCATTTTGATAAAACATTTTTACATAATAGCCACAACAAAGTGTTTGTTGTTTTGAATTTTAACATTATGAATACTATAAACATAATATCACACCTGTTTTGTATATAAGGGTAGGCAGATACCACTGATTTTCACCTGGTACAATCCTGACACACCTCTTTCATTTCATTTGGTCTCATAACATTCTTCATGCATGCTCATAAACTTACCGTGTGTTAGAAAAATTTCATGCACTGCACTGTTGCATGCACACCTGGGTTCTGGGGGTTTTTCGCCCGTAAATGTTTGTTTAATTACTCAATCTTAACTAGTCTTTGCATCTTAACTAGTCAATAGAGAAACTTGACTATTCAACTAGATTTGGTCTAACAACTCACAGAGATTTACTGAGAACCAAATTCTAATGACGTAGATGAAGCAAAACTTACCCAGGCTGTCCTTCTTCCATAGGGTGAAGCAGTAAGGTCATCTCGGACAGTTTCTCAAAGGCTTTGGCCGCTTCCCGGAATATCTCCCCAACCTAAAATCATGATAACACAATAAATAATGTGACATTTCAACACTATCTAGCCATCTGGCTACTGCTACTAATTAAAATTATACATGTTCTATACATAATGAACTATGAACTGACTGACTTCTCAGATAGTAGTAGCAGTGACTTTTGCGCAGTAGGTTGTGGGTTCGATCCCCACCGAGAACAAATATTTGTGTGGTAAACATAGATGTTTGTTCTCTCTCTGGGCGTTATATTGTATTCTAAATATGAATTTATAAAAAAAATGTATTTAAGTATTATATCAGCTATCTGAGGCTAGATAGTGATGTGTGGATTGTCTATATAATTATGTATTTATTAAATAATTTATAATTGTAAATGATACTTTTTAATGTACCCAGACAGAAAGCACACACCTAACAAATCTTGTTCTTTTGCCTTGGCCTTGGGTAAGATAGTGAGTATCTGGCGCAGAGCATTAGCATTGCTTTCAGCGTGGCACTGGCGCCAGTCATCTCGGGACGCTTCCATTTGGCACTAATTTGGATCAGTTGAGCTATCTCTAGGTTGTTTGTGACGGTCAGCAAATAGCTCAACTGATTCTTGTGTATTTTGGAAATAATTGTAATAATTACTTACAAAATATGACATACCTAGTTACAATTTATAATAGTTTTTTTACTACAGATTACGCTGCTAGACGAGTGATAATCTTTGCATACCTTTTGCCCGGGATTGTTCATTATTGATTGAAGAGTGTTCTTTCAAGCAGGATAGTTTTCGTTTGTCCGCAAAGTAATGACAAACTTCTTACACATGGACACGTATTGTAGAGGTATTTTAAGGAGCGGGCTTGACTGTGATAGCTTGCTACTGCCGAAAATGATAAAATAAAGCTTCTAAAAATTACTCGCTCGTGGATCTCGTTGGGGTCGGCTCGCGTAAACTACTTTTCTTCTTCTTTATTTATGTTCCTGTCTTCTTTTTTCTGTATTTCGATTCGACAAGCAATCTTACCAATGTCAATGTCAAAGTGACTGGATTGGGGTTTGTTGTGTTACTTTCATGTTTTTTTTCCAACTTTTCCAAATTTTATGGTGGAAACCCTAGCACCAACAAAATAAGTTGTGAAGTTGCCAAACACTTCCCAATTGCAATGTCTTTTTATTGTTGAAATACGAGATAAGTTATAAAAAATCATATTAATCATTTAATCAATTCAGCAGTAATTTTTACATTAACGCTGGCAGCAATCGGCAGCATTGACAGTCGAGTGGAAGAAAATGAAAGAAAAAGACATGGAACAAAACTAGGTAACGTTACGTTGAAACAAAATAGAGAAAGAAGTGTCAACTCAAATGTTTTGTTTCGAAAGGAATTTACAAAGTTACCTTTGCTCTCAAAACATGTTTTGAGAGCCTGTCGAGTAGACACACTTCCGCTGAGGAGGCTGAAACTTGAACCCATCCATCCGGGATGGGTTCAAGTTGGGCACAAGTTGGACAATTTCCCAGTCGAAAAAAGTGGCATCGTTTTGACTGTGTGTACATTAACTGGCCGTACATTCAGTACATTAACCGGGCCCGGTTTTTAGTCTATGGATTTTCTTTTACGGTTGGCAACCCTGTCTCATGGCGACTTTGTCAGCGAGCATCTAAATATTTGTAAATATTTTCAATTTAAAGGTTTTCAATTTAGTAATCCAAAATTAGTTGCAAATACGTATCAGTCATCTAAATAACATTTAATTTTTCTAAGCATACCGACCGTCCTGTGTTCCGCAGGCTGACGGACGCCACGCCTGCAGTTTAGCAAGATGTTTGGGACTTTAGAAACTTTCTCCTGCTGAGCTAGTGCAAGAGTTTCGTTGAAGAAACACAGGACAATGTTCTAGACGAGCTACAGTACCACTATTCTGTCTCCAACATGGAACTTATTCTAATTTTATCGTTTCTTTCCTGTGGTTTGGCATATGATAAAGGTAAGCACGCTCCTATTTGTTTACGAATTATGCTATATGAAGGTGGTACCTATAATGTTTATTGGATGTTCTGATGATGTACACATTTATTTTGTAAAAGTTTTTAAACATTACCTACTTAACTATTATTACTACTAACCTCCTTGCTAGTTGGAAAAGTGATCAGTTTTACATAACTTTTTCAGACCAATTTTATAAATAGGTATATAATGAAGTTCCTGCTGCAATGTAATTACGCTATTGTTTTTTAGCATCATTCTATGGAGCCAGCTACATATCCTATCCCCTCCAAGAGGCCAAAGGAATTACTGACATAAGTTTTCGTTTCCGGACTCACCTGTCTGATGCCCTATTGCTTCTTGCAGCTGGTAAAACAGACTATTGTATGGTAAGCAGTTTTTAATGTTAGTAAACAAAGTTATTAATGAATATTATAAATATACAATAGAATATTATTTAGTAAGTAAATTTAAATACAATAAAAATACAAATTAAAAAAGAGAAAGACAAATGAATAATGACTTGCTATTTTAATACAAATATTGTGGTCAAAAAGGATAATAACAACATATTTTCCCAACTTCAGCTTCGCCTTGAGAAAGGTAAACTGAAACTCAACATTAACCTTGGAGCTGGTGAAAGTGAGCTGTTCTCCCCAAAAGGATTCCTGAACGACTCTCAGTGGCATCATGTCAGTATCATTCGGAGAGAAGCCAACCTTACCATGAAGGTGAGAATAATCTAAATATAAAGAAATAAATATTGCAAACAATCCACACAACACTATCTAGCCCCAAACTAAGCAAGGCTTGTACTATGGGAACCAAATAGCTGATACTGAAACTTAAATACTGTTTTTTTGTAAATAGGTACATTTATAGAATACAGAACAAACATCTATATTCACCACACAAATATTTGTTGACGGTCAGTCAGTCAGTCGACGAATATTGATCTACACTGGATCATATTATGTCATGATAATTTGTACTGATCATCTTAAAGTAATAGTAGTAGTATTTCGTGTTGTTCTAGGCTTGGTCATATGGACTGTGGCCTAGATTTACCTAGTTTTAAGACCTTCTAAAATGATCCTTGGATTTAACTTAATAAATGCCTAATGTGTCCATCAAGGTGGACCTCTGCACTGTAGGGGTATTTATACCAGCAAGTGCTAGGTAAAAATAAAAACCCCCTCATCCATAATGCATGAGACTTATTAGATGGCTAAAAGTCTTTTGTCACTCTCACTTTTATACCAAAAAATAGAGGTGGCAACAGTCTTAGTGGGCAGCTACAGAAACATTATGACTATGAGCCTGAATGCTTATGAATAATAAATATAAAATAAATATTGTGGACAATTCACACAACACTACCCAGCCCTAAACTAAGCAGAACTTGTAATATGGGAACCGGATAGCTGATATAGGTAATACCTACTTGAATACATATTTTTTTTGTAAATACATACTTAGAATACAATATAACACCCAGACAGAGAACAAACATTTATGTTAACCACACAAATATTTGTTCTCGGTGGGGATCGAACCCACGACCTACGGCGCAGAAGGCAGAGCTACTACCAACTGAGCTAGAGGCCAGTCAAAATGAATCAGTTATTCATACATGAAAACGCAAATCAACTTGAATTCAAATTGTTTCTGTGAATGCATAGTGATTACTTTAATGTCACATTCAATATGGAAGAGAATGACTTTTGTAATGAGGCTAATATAAAATGTCTCGGTTCAATGACGCTCATGATGATTCATCTAATTACAAGTACACATGAGCGCAGAGTGCTTTAGTCTTACGAAAGACTGTAAATAATTTTCGTTGTTTATTTCTGTAACATTTAGTTTATTGCTCTGGACTTTTGCCACCGATGTTCAATTCATAAACAACACTCCAATGAAAAACATTTGAAAGTGTTGGTTTTCTTACACATGTACAATGCAATAAAATATTTCACATTATAGCTTGCATCCTGGGTTAAAGTAATTAGCTTATATAATATTACAATGTTTATCGCTATTGTCTCTTGCACTACTGAGTAGTCAGGGATGTGGGGCCTACCATAGTATTCTCGTATAGCTTCTCTATAAACATCTCTGTATCCACAACTGGCATATATTTACGTTTTTGTTTAATATGTGTGTCGGTATTTGCGTACTTTACCCGAAGTTGGAGTTTTGCTACCACATTTCGTCTACCAATATTGTTTTCGTGTGAGCACGTGTCTCTCTTTTTTATGTAAAATTCATTAGACAACGACTCGTTTCGATCGTTTCCAAAAAACGTATTTTTGTTACGTGGAAAGTAAACATTTCGTGGACCAAATGTTGTAAATGTCATACCCTTCTGGTCGTATTTTACTCATAACGAAATCTTAATGAAACTTGGTGTAAAACTTGGTGTATCTACAAGTTCTATAATAGAACCTGTAGGTACATCAAGTTCTTTATAGAATCCGGAGTACATCAAGTTTGGGTTAGGCACCACGGACTATAGATAGTGCAATCCACGAAGGCGCGCCCCACTATTCCTCCTAACCGTTTATAGTATATGTGTGCAAGCTTCCGTCAATGTTTGAGTGTTATCGGTACACACTAATTACCTATGAGTGCACACGCACACTACAATGAATAGACTACGGTTCGCGACTGCCGCTCGGAGCAAACTCCCCGCACCCCGCGAGGGGCGCGTCTTCGTGAATTGCACTATCTATACCTATAAAATTAAAGATTCTGTAGGTATTTGGTTTTCCGCGATTTTTGACCGGACATTTTGCGTTTGCGTAAGGCAAATCTAACTGTTTGCAATGACTATTATTTAGTGTGTTTGAACCTTAAAAACATGATTAACGATGACAAATTTCACAGATCGACGACAGTGCTGTAAAAAAGCGACTTGGTGGTCGATTCTTCGAGCTGAACATCCACTTTGGTATATTCCTCGGTGGGCAGGGTCACTTCTCTGAGTTGTTCCTGGGGCATATGGAGAATTTTCGTGGATGCATGGAGGAAGTAAGTCATTGTGTCATAGAACCTTTTAAGTTTCCATTCCTCTTATTTAAAGGAACAGTTGTTTGCTTAGAAGTAGTCTTCTGCACCAGAAGACAGATTGGTTCAACCTAAATAGCCGTCTGCATGTTCTATAAGCAAGTAATAAAAAAAAAACGTAGTATTGTAGTACCATTCTAAACCAAGAAATATCGACTCCTTTCAGGTTTACTACAATGGAGTGAAGATAATAGAAAAAGCTCGCAGCCGCAGCGGTTCAGTCCGCGTGGAAGGCGTGACGTGGAACTGTGCTCCGGAGTTCGACGCTGACGTCAATTCAGACATTAGCTTCGTCGATGAAGGCGCTTATCTCATCCTGCCTAAGATCAACTCCAGGGCTGGGGGAAGGTAAAGATACATAGGAATAGGAAATGTTTATAATTGCTACATTCGTTAGTGCCCGTGGTGGTCCATAGAGTGGAAACCTTCCATCTCCTTCTTTGGATGTAACGTCTAAGAAAACAATCAGTAGATGGGCATCAGCATCTTCTGAGTGCATAATAATATATTCACCTGGCATACTTGAGGCATGCTGAGTTATTACTGGAGAGGCTATATCTCTGTCCAGTCAGGCTAAAGAAGTTCACTGCTGGACGACCTATGTCCAGCAGTGGATTTTTTTAGCCTGATAATCACCTTTTCTTCATCACAAACTCTTCTATCATTCATCACCTTTGTCATGCTCTTCTCATGGCATATTTCACACAGTCTATTAAGGCTGATGAGTATGGCTAATCTGTATAGTCAGGGCTACGCAACCGCCCTACAATGTAGTATCTTGTGTTTCCAGATGGCAAATCGAATTCAAAACGATCGCACAAAATGCAATAATACTATACAACGCTGGCGGTGGGCGTTCTGACTTCTTGGCCGTAGAGATACTAAATGGAGGTGTTCAAGTGAAGATGGCACGTGGCCAGATAGTCCACACGGCGCGCGTGAGCGACGGACACTGGCATAAGATGCATCTGCTGTTCAATCCTTCGCTTATCGAGGTGAGTGTCGAGTCGACTGCGTAATGGGACAAAACAGATAGGTACAGAAGTCAATCACATGTATGTACTTCACTTTTCATACCTACGCTCGGCGTTCGCGCTAGGGTTGTTAACTTTGGCTTTTGTACAAAAAAAAAATCGAGGTAGTGACACTCATATCTTATTTATTTGATTTATTTTTGATAATTACACTGGAAGAAAAATATAAACTAATTAAAACTAAAATATTTTAACTATCTTATACAAATTAGTGAAAATTCTGACTATTCATAGTTTCATGTTGAATTTAAACAACCGTCCTCTTAACAGTTACATTAACTTTTTTTGTTGCGCCATTTTTGGATAAAAAAGTTGTCAGACGCGTGTCTCAAGCGGATGGCAGTCGCGCTCGTACTCGTCCAAACTGGTCCAAGATATCTTGTCCGTGAGTCGTGTCTATGTGTGCGTTGCTCGAGCGCACTTTGTATGAAGATTGCGTTCTGTACCTATCTGTTTTGAGGTAATGGGCTAGCTGAAACTCCTGTAAATCAAGATCAAAGTAGTAGATTAGGTAGCGTACAGATAGCCCACTCGGTGTGCCGCCGATATAAATGCATATACTGCAGGTAAGTGCTGATTAGTAGTTTGCACCAAAGTTTCTTTGAAATAGAAAATCTTTTTAACCCTAGTAGTTTAATTTTAAAAACAGCTTTCTTCTTATTGTGTTAATGGTTATTTCATACCAGTGTGAAATAATTTTAAATGCGCGTCAGAGAGGCTTCTTTCAAAACAGAATGATGAACGAATACTATACCATCGGTTTATTTATTTTTTGACATAAGCACGCCTATGAAGTTTCATAATTATTGTCAAGAAAACATTAACAAAAATAGATACTTCATGGACGCTTATTGTGAAGTGACATGCTCTTTAGTAATGAATTTAGAGTTAAAGTACTTAAAAAAGAATTGGATAGGAATGAAAGCTAATTTAAGTACGCTATAAATAATAATAGTTTTCCTGATATAAATAAGACTAAAGCTTATTCAGGTTCAGATATACAAATAACATAACTTTTCTAATCTAACGTCCGAAAAATAAATCATAAAAAAATTAAAACGGAAACACAATTATTCATAAGATTTTTGAAAAAACTTTATGGTAAAAAAGTCGTTGTTCTTCCAATTTATACAAGCAGACTCCAAACTTATGATCACCGCCTTAAATTTCTTCTAAATTAATCTGAGCTTATAGTCACGCGAATAAACTGTGCAACGGCAAGTTTTTGAATTCTACTTATTTGCGACCTTTCGTTATATATACCTATAAAACGCAGCTCTTTAATATATTTGTTGCCTGGTTTCCGAACGATTATGAAATAGGCTTATTAGGTATAATATAAGGAAAGTTAGCGGCTTTTGTATAGATTATATAGCATGAACTAGACATATATTTTAAAGCATGGCTTCCAGTCGTTTAAGAATAAAGCCCGTCACACATGTAGCTATGATATAATTATAAGAATATAAATTATAGCAATGCATGTTACGATGTATTGTCTATACAAATATTCAAGTGACCGCACATGCATCTATAATTATATCTAAAACTTCACCAACTTATACCGTATATAATTATTATATCACGGCAAATTAATATATATTATAGCTACGTGTGTGACGGGCCTAAGGGCGTAATCTCTTCAAACCTCGTATTAGTGCGCGATTTTGTTTTATTTATAAAATTATAAATAGTTTCGTTTGGTATGGGCTTGTTATGAGACGAGAAGAATATCATGAGTAAGGAAGGAGTAGCTACTATAAGTATAATACTAAGATGACGGATAAAAGAGAAAAGTGGGGAGAAAAAAACCTTTTGTGCCAACCACATCAAGTGACAGAAAAGACAGACAGATGATGTTATTTTTTAGCATGGCTTAGAAACGCTTATGAATAAGGCCATCACTTCAAAACGTCGTATTAGTTAGTTTTTTTTTTAATTATGACATATAAAGGAAATTTAAATATTTAAATTAATATTGACTAGACATATTATAGGTTACAAGTGTTTGATAACTGAAACGACGTTGTAAAGTGATATTATTTAAGTTTTTGTTGCCTTTTTAATCGAATCGTAAATGCCGCGTGAATAAGCACATAGGGCCCATATGTGCGTTGCGTTGCATCGTATCGACGTATTCTATGTCACTCTTAGTTCGACGCACTTTCGCGTAGCGGAGCTTCATTGCCTAGCAACACTGTCCGGCGTTGCCCTCCAATAGCGCAGGACCTCCAATAACGCAGCGTTCGTGCGTCGACCGGCGAAGGCTGCGCTCACTTTGGATACGTTTTCGTACGAATTCCATTCGTGCAGAAACGTACGAACACGTACGAACATTCCCGACCTTCTGAGTACTATGAAAGCGATCACACTGCGCGCGAGTTAGTCGTACGTATACGTACGTGCAAGTCCGAATTCCGAAATCAATCCGAACTTGTTGGGATTTTATTACACGTTCGTGCGTTCATCATCAATAACGTATGCGCTAACACCGGTATTCTGTCTTTTTCACGGAGAAAAACGTATTCAGTGTGCGCACTCAATTCGTTCGAACAGTGTTCATACGTTTACGTACGATGTAATTCGTATCCAAAGTGAGCGTAGCCTAAGCCGTCGCATCTGACATAATGACAGTTACTAAAAATTATATGTAAAACGATGGGTCACATCGCAACGCATAAATGGAGCCTCTGCCTTAAGATTGTTCGATTTCCATACATTTAGTGTATTTTTAGCTTTTATTATTACGTAATTACTGTTAATCCACATTTTTTCAACGGAATAGTTTGCCGTAAATAAAGAGCAATATAAAAGCTAGCCAGAGTTATTTCAGTGTTCAATTATACTCTCAGCGCACGTAAATGGTAAAATCAATTTGTATGGAAATCGTACCACATTAAATAAAGTAGTCTAACGCATGGCCTTGTTATCTGGATATATTGTTGTGTGTAATGCAAGCGCTGTATTATCAAAAAAGGAAGATTTTTTTTGCCATGCTTTGTGATGTTCCGTAAAATCCTGTTAATTTGCAAAACCAAAATTTTTAGGGTTCCGTACACAAAGAGTAAAAAGGGACTATTACTATGACTCCGTGATCCGTCCGTCTGTTACCACGCTGTATCTCATGAACCGTGAACGTAAGACAGACATAACAGATGTATTTATATTGCCGCTATAAACACAAAAACTAAATAGCAGAATAAAATAAATATTTAAGGGGGCTCCCATGCATAACAAACATTTTTGTTTTGCTCGTTTTGATCGATATTGATTACGGCAACAGATATACGCTCGATATATTCACAGAATATTAAATTATATATTCACTTTAAAAATAAATCATCAAATAAAATAACATAAATATTTAGGGGGGCTCCCATACAACAAACGCGATTGTTTTGTCGTTTTTATAGTTCATTGTACGGAACCCTTCGTGTGCGAGCCGGTTTTTAGGGTTCCGTAGCCAAATGGCAAAAACGGAACCCTTATAGATTCGTCATGTCTGTCTGTCTGTCTGTCTGTCTGTCTGTCCGGCCGTGTCACAGCCATTTTTCTCCGAAACCATAAGAGCTAGACTGATGAAACTTGGTGAATAGATGTATTTTGTGAACCGCATTAAGGTTTTTACACAAAAATAGAAAAAAAACTATAAATTTTGCGGGTCCCCATACTTGAAACTGAAACTCAAAAATTTTTTTTTCATCGAACCCATACGTGTGGGGTATCTATGGATAGGTCTTCAAAAATTATGTTGAGGTTTCTAATATCGTTTTTTTCTAAAACTATAATTTTGGGGCTCCCCATACTTGAAACTGAAACTCAACAAATTTTTTTTCATCAAACCCATACGTGTGGGGTATTTATGGATAGGTCTTCAAAAATGATGTTGAGGTTTCTAATATCGTTTTTTTCTAAACGGAATAGGTTGCGCGAGAGACACTTCCAAAGTGGAAAAAAGTTGGTCCCCCCCCCTCTAACTTCTAAAATAAGAGAATGATAAATCCAAAAAATATATATGTTGTACATTACTATGCAAACTTCCAACGATATTTGGTTTGAACGAGATCTAGTCAGTAGTTTTTTTTTTATACGTCATAAATCGTAAGCCGCAATTTACCTTTCGACGAACTACAAAAACCTATAAATTATGTTAATTGATGCTACGGAACCCTTCATGGGCGAGTCCGACTCGCACTTGGCTGCTTTTTTATTTAGTTATGTGCACTGCAACCTTATGTACCAATAAAGCTATATTTTATTATGCATGCTGTCATTTTTATAGTTGATAAAAAAGCTTTGCCTTGCGATTTTAAAATATATTTTGTTTGCGCTTCTGCTTATTTTCTTTATAAAGTATAGTTGCTTTTTGCGCCCTTTGTCTTCTCGTGCTACTAAGATATTTCATACAGTAAAAGTACTTTTGATCGAGTGAGCGAAGCGAACGGAGATCTTACACAACTTGGGCAATTTGGCGTTTTATGTGCGTATGTATTTAAGTATGTTTGTCTGACGATAACTTTCGAACCGTTGATCCGATCTGCATGAAATTTAGCTAAGTCGATAGCTTGTACTTGAGAAATAATAATAATAATAGTAATTATATAATTGTAATAGCTTATATAATTTTTAACATTGTATATACCTAGCTGTTTACAACCTGCATGATTAGACCATATCGCTCCGCTTCTACTGTATTGCAACACCCTTACAGGGTAAATTATGTATTGATTCAAAAACTAGTCTTAAGAGCTGACACTGTTAAACTTACATACATAATAAGGCAATAAATATATACTGAATACTGAAATTTACTGGTAAGTATATGAGTGAAATCGGATGAGAGGTTATAAAGATATGGGGTTTTTTAAGGGTGCAAAAATAAAAAAGTGACACAAAAAAATCAAGTTACATGTCATATGAAAGAACTTTGCTTGGACATTCCAAACCCGTTTTTACTTTTTTTCTAGGACGCTCAGTTTTTGCTATACAAAAAAAGGTTAAATTAGGATAACCAACGATCCGAGAGCCCCCATCTCTAAGAATTTCGTTGATATCAAGGTTTTTCTACTGGTTGGACTATTATTTGCTTTTTCTTGAAATAAGGAGGTACTCAGCTGTCATAAAATGGTGAAATTGACCTGGTCTGATGATGGAGCTAAGGTCTGTCCAACGGAATTCTCCAATCAATTGACCAATTGAGTTAAAACTTGTAATACTAAGTTAGTGAAGGATAGTCAGAGGCAAGGTCAAACAATAAATCTGGACAGAAATCCTTCTCAAAGTAACACAATGCGTGATGGTGGCACATTTTTTTCTGTTTAGGTATTTATTTAGGTACCTATGTACTTAATACTTTTTGTAGCATTTGGATTTTATCACGAGATCACAGTTCGGGGCGAACTACTAGTCTTATCGAAATTGAGAATTTGTAGAAAAGTCCTTACGTTAAGTATAGAAAAGGATAGACAAAGAAAACTCTCTATGTGTCAGAAAAGAATAGACATAGATTTTTGCAACATTTTGCATTGATGCTGTTCCTATATTAGCCGTAGCGGGATGTTATATAGCCTAGCCTTCCTCGATAAACGAACTTTCCAACTCAAAAATATTTTTATAGGCTACTTTTTATTGCGAAAAATGGGTTGAAATTTAGTACATAGATAGTGTAGAGCCTGAAGACGGACATAGGCTACTTTTTATTGCGAAAAAAGGGTTGTAAGGGGTTAAAAATGGGGGTTGAAAGTTGTATGGAAGTATCGTCATTTTTTTATAACGCTTTTATTAGCTTCACCTGTATGTAAGTTTGTAAGTTTGTATGTAACCGACCCCTTTGAGCACGATTTTGTCCTACTTTGAACGATCAGATTTGATTCAAACTTTGCACACCTGTCAAAGGTCGATGACAATGCAATAATATGAAAAAAAAAATGAATAAAAAAAAAAAACTAAAAAGTAAAAAAAAATTATAGTTTAAAAAACTAAAAAAAAAACGCTACTAACTAATTGAACTAAAAAGTTAAAAATGAAACTGTAATAATCAATTGAAAAATTTATATTATTGTACAAAAAACTTGAAACTTATTTTTTTGTCTGTTGATTTGATATAAAAAAATATGACATTCAAAGTGTGTGCTGGGGGGGTTGAGGGAGGAGGGTACACATGGAGTGTGGAGCGAGGGGGTGCGAGAGTGGAGGGCGGGAGTGTGGAGGAGAGAACAGGGGGGAGTGCAAGAGGGGAGAACAGGGGGAATGTGGCGTGGAGTCTGGGGGGATTAGGGGGGAATGTGGGTGGGGGAAGTAAGTTTAGTAAGAGAGCAGAAGACTGTGTCATGTGCACGCAAATATGTATCTGCTGTTTTTTTTTCGCTGCAAATTAAAAATTCTACCCATAGACACTATTCCACGCGGACGAAGTCGCGGGCACAGCTAGTTATTATAAAAAATATTTAATTTTATGACTATATTATGCGACTATCCTTACTAATTTTTATTAATATTATAAATGCGTTTGTTACTCTTCTCTGTCTGTCGCGTTTTCATGCTAATACTACTGAACCGATTTGAATGAAATTTAGTACACAGATAATGTAAAGCCTGAGAAAAATACTTTTTAATGCGATAAAAGGGTTGAAAATGGGGACTAAAAGTCGAAAGTATTACGCGAATACGCATGCGAATACAGATTTTTTCCGTTGCTAATTAAAAATGTTATCCAAAAACGCTATTCCACGGCTATGTTGCAATAGCCATGGTCGCGAGCAGTGGTGGTGGAGAGGGGATGTAAGGTTTATGTGAATGTTTGTAAGTTTGCGACAAGAGTATAAATGTTAAAGCTATTTTGATGATAATAAGCTCAGTGCTGCCCAGCGCGGGGGCGGGGTGAAGCGCAGCGTGGTACGGCGCGGTGTAGGTGGGGAAGTATGCCTAAGTGTGCTTACCCGATTTTGTTTAGATTTTTTTGGTTTAGATTGTGGTGGTTGTTTAAATAAATGTCTATGTCTATTTTGGTTCTCGTCGTTCGAAAACTGAAAGATGAAACGTAGAACGCCCATTTTTTAGACAGTGGACAGCGGCAGACATTGTTAAGATCGTGGGAAGTGGATGAAAAGGGCTCAGGATGGTTCTTCCTAGGAAAAAGTTTTTTTTTTGCATTTGAATTGTAGGGCACGTTTCTTACGTGCGTAACCTACAAGGCAATGCTCTGTTATAGGTGTTGGTTACCAATTAACATCAGGTGGGCCATATGCTAGTTTAAGAGATGATTTAGTTAGACCTGTCTGTTGTTGTCTGTATGTTTGATTACTGCAAAGTGCCACTGTTAAAACTCTTGTCATCTCTTAATAGATAGATATAAATATAACACTTTATTGCCTACACAATAATGTGACTAAATGTAACTACATAAAGTACAATTGGTGGCCTTATCGCTGAAAGCCATCTCTTCCAGGCAACCTTTGCATTGTCTATCCTTTACGAACCCCCTAGCTCGTAACAACCAATATGTAGTAGCATGGTACATATAAAAGTACCTGCTTTCTCTGTATAAATATTCTAGTTTCTATAAAAAAGTTTTAAACGATTTTTATTAACAACGGGATATTTACCATGATTAAAATTGTGAGTTTCGCATTTGCACCGTGATCACAATTCAACCGTGATCATGGTGCATGCAAGAGTGCCGAAATATCGAGAGTCAAAACTGCACATGATTTAAATAGTGTTAAAAACCATGATATATTCAAAAGGTTAAGGTTTTTTTTATGTTTTCTTCCAGTTATCTGTCGACAACATCGCTATGAGTACTCGCATTGAAAGTGGCGGAACGAGATACCTAGATCTTTCCGACTCGTTCTATCTCGGCGGGATCGAGAATGAGAAGCGACAACGGGCGTTTTCCAAAGGAATCAAGGCGGCTGACTCCAGCATCATGGTATGTTAAACAAGTTTACACCAAAAACTTTTTAGATTTAGAACTTATTTTCTCAAACTGGCCACTGAGAGTTCGAATAGCTTTACTGAATGATTACTGTTAAGCCTTCCGATCCTAAGGTCGTGGGTTCAAATCCAGTCGTGTACCAATGACTTTTTCTGTCGAAAAATCTATGTGCACAATGCTAGTGCTCTCAAACGGTGAAGGAAGACAACGTGAGGAAACCCGCGCTAAAGCACGGGTTAGCTCCGCGCGTATTGACCATGTCTTTCCTGCGAATTAGGCTGACGCATCTAAAAAAGTCCCAGGCACTGTAGCGTCCCATAAGTAGGGGCAAGGGTAATCACCAGTTACCCCTGACTCTATATAAATCATCTACAATAGATTATGCAAAGGCCTGTTTTCTTTAACTGTTAATCTACAGTTTTCTTCAACTTAATATTGTAAAATAAAGACCAATATAACGCCAACCACAGTTATTTCAGTGTACAATTATAATGGCCCATAAATGGCAAAAAAACAGTTTGTATGGAAAGAATTTCTTTAACATTGCATTTTTTTTACAGGGCTGCATAAAGCCTATCGAAGTCGACGAGAAAGTGTACGGCCTGCCCAATGCCGTAGTAACGTACGGCGTCAGTCCAAAGTGCGTGTGGTTTTACCCTTGCGTAGCCAACCCAGATAACCCGCCGTGTGTACAACACGCTACTTGCGCCCAGCACGGTGTCGATCATTTCACTTGCAAATGCGACCAAGATCTTTGCATCAACCCGGACTATGCGGAAAATTATAAGGTTTGTCTCATTGCCGTAAACCAGAAGTTCTCAACCTTTTTAGGGTTCCGTAGCCAAATTGTAAAAATTCGTCATGTCTGTCTGTCTGTCCGTCCGTATGTCACAGCCATTTTTCTCCGAAACCGTAAGAGCTAGACTGATGAAACTTGGCGAGTAGGTGTATTCTGTGAACCGCATTAAGTCAAAGCGACCATTTGCAAGCGTGGAAGCAAATCATTTACGATTTATGACGTATAACAAAAAAACTACTGACTAGATCTCGTTCAAACCAAATATCGTTGGAAGTTTGCATAGTAATGTACAACATATATTATTTTGTAGAATCTGCTATTATTTTTGTAGCTCAATTTATAGAAAACAATGTCCACAGATCTACTCCAAATCGAGTGAGTTGGAATTGGTTGGATTGTACCCGCTTTCCGTTCAAGAAGGTGGAGTTTCCGTGATCAGCACACAGAACATTGACGTTGTGCTCGACCACCACAAATATGGCGTCCGTCCTTCAGGAGTGGTCTTCTATGTCACGCAATCCCCAGATCACGGCAGGATTGCTATAGACCTCTCGTCAAGAAGCTCGCAGTATGGCAATTACGTGGAGGAAGGGAAGAATAAGCAATCTTTTACACTCTCGGATCTGTCTAGAGATAAGGTTTGTGTCTACAGCTGCTGCAATAATAGTAGTAGAGCTCTTTGTGTGTGGCTTTTCCGGGGTACTACCACCATGCCTATTTCTGTCGTGAAGCAGCATCGCTGTTTCGGTTTGAAGGGTGTGGTAGCTGGTGAAATAACTGACACGTGCGGCTGAACATCTGTAGGCGTCAAGTTGGTGGACACAGGCTAGTGCATCGTAGGGAACGTTCCTGACGTGCGTTTTCTACGAGACAATGCTTTGCTTTGCTGATGTTAAGTGGTAACCATCACCTACCAGGTGGGCCATATACATGTACCATCGATATTTATAAAAAAAACTCAGACTCGGGGTGCAGAAGAAAAGACAGTTGCCCAAAACATGGTTACAATTTCAGGTCCGCTACGTTCACGATGGCTCAGAGAACCACCAAGATGCCATAGTCCTCGATATGGAGCTGATGCCGGAAGCCAAGTTCACGTTGCCCAGCTACCTGCAAGGACGGAACACGTTTGTCCTACACGTCAACGTCACCCCGGTCAATGACCCGCCGGTGCTCAATCTCATGCCTGGGAAAGTACTGCGGCTAACACAGGTATGGGTCGTAGACTAGTGTAGTATTTTCTTATCTGAGGTCATAGTAGATGCGTTCCCACAGACGTGGAATACACTAACTGTGGAGTCGAGACGACCAATCAGATTATTTGAAATACAAAATCTTTATTTCAAACAATATTACGTTTTAATAGTTCAGTTAGCAAATTCTTCGTCTTTGTACTATTCTCCATAGAACAAACTGAAGTTACCAAATGTAGGTATCAGTTAACACACCTATACATGAAATAACAGAGATTGAAATTGTTAAGTGATCAAACTAACTTACCAAGTGACGTTCGATCATAATTGTCCAAACTTTGACGAAGAGATTTAATACATTCACTTGTAGTAGCTCCGCCTACGCTTCAACTCACTCGCACACAGTTTAGCTCCATAAGAAAGAAAGAGATAGCATATGGCATGCTACCGGCTCCAAGCTTCATTTAGTTCAGAGAATAAGCACGTACAGGGTCTCCAACATTGCACATTGGGGTATCCTAAGGGATGGGAGGGACCTTAAATCTCTTCGTCAAAGTTTGGACAATTATGATCGAACGTCACTTGGTAAGTTAGTTTGATCACTTAATTGTCCAAACTTTGACTTCAAGATTTAATACATTCACTTGTAGGATGTTCAGAGAAAATGAAAAAATGTTGGAGAAAAAATAAATCAAGTAAAATGTAAAATGTTATGAAAAAATTGATATCTTTTAAATCTAGTGTTGATTAGAAAAAAACAAATAATTAAAATAGTTCTTTCAAAAACAAAACAATTGTTATTAAGACTTTTTTTTTTTTTTTTTTAAGTAGATAAAAATAAAATTAATCAAAGTAAATTTAGTTTGTTAAGTTAGAATCAAATTCATAGTTAATGGTCTGCTAATGAAATGAGCAGTAGCAGTAGTTTAGTATTTTTATAATAACATCTACTCGGGCGCCTTCTGTTCGTTGTGCAGCAGAAGTATTTGTGTAACGAGCATTATCCGCACTAAACACACTGATAGCGTGATGAGGCATCGACTTGCTAGCATTTCTTTTATTCAACCGCCTAAAGTTTGTGATCAAGCAGGATGGTTGTATCTTGCTTGGAGGTTTTTTTTTTTTTTTTTTTTTTTTTTTACCGTCAATGTGGCCTGCATTGTTACTTGATCTATCGAGATCATAGCTATGCATAAAGGATACTATGCATAGTGTACTTACAGAACGAATGCAAGGGCGCCATAGTTAAAGATCAGTTTCGGTTGAGCTTACCTAAACACTACGCATATACATACATACATTACAATTATTCTTCCACTATCCTAATATTATGTTTCATTCTAGTCAATGATAATGGTTGGCATCTTTGACCAAACAAAACCACGGAACAGCCAACAAAACGACTAGGTTTTTCGTGAGTCAGGGAACTCAAGGAGTTACAACAACAAGTTTGAGTCTAAGTTGGCCTGGTAATCAGCACATCACTTGTGTTACAGGTGGAATCATTGTCATGAAAGCTGATGGGTTTAATTTTGAAGGAACTCATTCATAGGAAACATCCGCTATCTGGTTTCCATAATACTAGCTCTGCTTAATTTGGGGCAAGATAGTGTTGTGGGGCTATTCACAAAATGTATTATACCTATTGGGGATTTTTCATTATTTTTTTATTTTTTTTATTTTAACTACTCGGTGTCTGAAAAATAAACAACGGTGTTAACTGAAGTACACAACACTAAGCTAAGTGCAACTCATGGAGGAGCTCAGCAGATTTCCTTTTTTTTTTTTTTGGTAAATCTAAATAAGACAAGGATAGAAACAGCTGTTTTGGAATGACACTGGCTGACGAAAGTACTATTGGAATTACTAAAACTTTTTGCAAGCGCCACAAACGTTTGAACTCGTTCATGTTGTACTACTTCATTTCAGTAAATAAGGGATAAAGTGGAAAAACTTTATTTATTGACCCATACGAAGATCCCTTCCGTAAAAACTGCTAGGAAGTTAAGTAAGTCACAATACCCTGATATAGTACCCTGATATGGTATGAACCTATACCTATGCTAAGTTCCACAGTACCCCCCATGGTTTAAAGCTAGAATAGTATATTGAGACTTAGTATGTACTATTGAACAAAGATGCAAGAGTCGTAATAATTGCTGTATAAGGAGTTGTTGTCTGGCCAAGGCTTGCTGGGTAACACCATCGGCACCAGGGAAAGGTGTCGGTGAAGAGGGTAGAACATTATAGACAATCGAAAAAATAAAACCATCAGGTGGAATGAGATCAGATAAGAAGCATGAAGGAACAAGACTATTTCAGTAACCTGATTAGATAAAACATAATTATGTAACACCCTTAATTTTGCGTATACATGGAAAATGCATATATACAAGGTGTATCTAAATATGTGTACTATGCGAAGGTGGGGGGTTTCAGACCACAATGGTGATCAGTTGTGGGGGGGAGAAAATTAAAAATTCCTATTTTCAGTTTCCCATACAAAAATATTTAATTTCATAATGCCTAAATAAATTGACAACCCTATCCTTGTAACCCCTTGACCCCTTGACCTACTACCTCTGTAGGTCTACTACTACTACCTACTACCTCTGTAGCTGAGTTTAGGGTCATCACTTTGTATAAAGTCAGCTGTTCATGTTGAAACTTCGTTGCAGTTTTTTTCAGAGATACCAATCGAAGTTCGAAAAGTCGTAGAACAAAAGTTGTTCCCCGGGGGGTGGAAATTCACCCCTCTTCGGGATAGTACACATATTTTGATACACGTTGTATATAAAAAACGAAAAAAAAATACAGGTCCCTTGACTGTAAATGCATACACGTTGTACACAGTAGGATCTCTTTTTCAAAAGATTACTATTACTACTGCCATAGTAATAAAAGCAAATTTTTAAATACTTGTAAATTAGCTATGTCACTGTTTGTCATCATTCATTTGTAAGATGGCAATAGTTTAGGCATTGTTTATCCTTTGACAGATTTGAATTTAAAAAGGACTTTGTCGTTTACCCTCAAAGCGAATAGATCTATCTCTGATTTGTGTTTATCGTTATTAAAGCTTTAATGCATTGCATTCAAAATCAAAATTTGTAGAAAAGCAACGAACAAATAAATGTTACGTAATCTTTCGAGTTATAATTTTATCACTAAGGCAAGGCAGTAGGTGCTGTACTGCTGATATATGTATGCGCCAGCAACTGCAGTTGTAGTGCTGTTACAGCTGCCAGAAGTTCCAAAAAGACGTGTTATAGATATTCGATAAAGATTTTTTCTCTTTTACAAGTTGCACTTTGGGCAATAGAATAAAATCGGTATATTTCAAGATCGAAATCGATAGGAATAGCAAAATTAATTTAATTTCTGTAAGAATAATCTGTTGTCAGAATATTATTTACCGACGACAAAAATACCATAGCGTATACAAAATGGTAACGTTTATTTTTGAATCGTAATACTCAATACTCAATAATATTATATTTATTGCATACACATGGATTAGTTTAGTTTTGGTAATAAAGGTACCTATGTAATAAAGCAAAGCGCTACACAAACGCACTCCAAGGATGTTGTGTAAGCCCAGCCTTGACAACAGCAGAACAGTCTGCAGTTAAAAAGCTCAAAATGGACAAAGTTTTTTTTTTTTTTTTTTTACTCAGTGAGCTTAAAAAAATTAATTTCTGCTTTAAACATGCTCTGAGCAATCTTTGTAAGTATTACATAAAAACAACTTTCATCTTTAGGCATAAGATTTATAATAATACCTTATCGTAATACCATAAAACCATAAGGCGCAGCTTAGGCCACCACCGTTACTTTTGCCCCATTTGGCTCCCCAACGGTTTTCATAGGGATAACCTAAAGTAGGTATATAATAGAGCTATTTCTTTTTAATTAAAGTAATAAACATCATTTTTTGAAGACGAAGATCTCAGAATAAAATGTTGAGTCTTAAATAAGAAATTTCTTAATAAGAAATATTCTCATCAGATAATTATAGGTACTTCTAGAAAAAACTAGAAAATATTTCATGTGACTGCATGTACCTGCGAGGTTACTGCTTTTGCTTCGATATCCCCGACTGCTTGTACCGATGCGTCGTTGTTGGTGATGGCGCCGACGCTTGCTGCCCACGGGTGGATAAAGGCCGGTATGCAATCGGTCGGCGACAATACGGCACCAGCGGGGCGCACCGCCCTGCTGCCGGCCGCCGTCACCGCGTGGTTCCAGTGTCATGAACCACGGTTACTCAACAATTGGCCGACAGGCGCTTTTGGAGTTTGAATTACTTGCAGAAGAAACTCACGAAAGTATATAAGTTTTCATATCTTCTGTTTACTACGCAGACTTAATGAGATAGCTCAGTTGGTCATCAATCAATGAAAACATGTTCTAACTTTTGTTGCATCGAAAAAGTATCAAAAGCATTTATCAAGCACAGCAAGCAGGCTTAATAGCCAATTTTGCTTTTTGAGGATTTTTGAGGCTCATGGGATTTTTGAGCACTCTTTAACATCAATCGTTAACATTGAGTTTATTTCTCAAAAGGCAGTTTTCGTGAAATAGGTATTCCTTGAATAAATGTTCTTTTACCTCTTTTTGAGTCCATCCCGTAGGAGGTTCCCTCATAAGGTTCATCGTTTCCAGGTTATCATAGGTGTAAGGACCCCACTCGTTCGTCTAGACCTCAAAGGTCTTGAAGGCAAGCGAAAGCTCTGACAAAGCAAAAGGCAAAGCATTAGCCTCTTAGGCTACTACCGTCACTGTATTTGTCGCACTGGGCGCCGGGCATCTGGTTGAATTAGACTTGTCACCACAGGTGGTGCTGTCGTGGCCAGACGGATCGTGTTTGGGCTTCCAAGGGAATGCACGTTGTTTTCATGACAGGTGCTAGCGATCGTGCCGGTGGTGACGGGAGCCAGGATAATAAAAAAAAAGAAGGGTTAATATCCCGTATTAACTCATTTCATAAATAACTATTGGTCATATCTCGTATTAACTCATTTCATAAATAGCTATTGGTCAATATCTCGTATTGACTCGAAGCATTCAAAATTCTACGGTCTAATATCACGTATTAGATCTGAGAAAAAACAATTCCGTTCAGGGCCGTTATTCGCTATTGCCAAACCACGCGCGTTACGTGAACACGTTAAGACATCGGTTTAGCAATCGTCGGATTTTGAACGAATCATGTGAAATAACCAAAACATCAAACGTGGGGCATAGACAACTAGTCTTGTGGCATACAGAATACCATTTTTCGATTCCGCACCAAGGCGCGTTTGCGTTTAGATCACGTTGTGAAGTCACACGTTTTGGGCACGGAATCTCCAATGTAATAGCGAATAAGGCCCCAGGCGGGTACATCTTGAGAAAATCCGTTGAATTCACTTAACTTCACATGTCACACCTTTTTACGACACCTTTCTTCTTTATCACTAACTGTATTCCATCTAGACATGACGATGAAAATCATAAGTAGATACGGAGTATATTATATATATTTTTAGTCACTGCGTGCGGTAGTCGTGCGCGCACGAAAACGAATGAAGCTTGGAGCCGGTAGCATGCCATATGCTATCTCTTTCTTTCTTATGGAGCTAAACTGTGTGCGAGTGAGTTGAAGCGTAGGCGGAGCTACTACAAGTGAATGTATTAAATCTTGAAGTCAAAGTTTGGACAATTGACAATTATAGAAGCTAAGCATTTGGTTGCCAACACATATTTGGGCCTTGCTTTAAGCATTTTTTGTATGCTCCTTTTTAAATAAAGTACGCACTCGATCGACGTGCTCTGAGAGGTTTGAACATTTGTTTTAGGCAGATATAACCGCTTAACGTCAGTTGGCTAGGTGGTGTTTTTTTGCATAATTTTCACATTTTTAAAATGAAGAACTCCAAAACTAATATTGTTTCAATTTCAACGGTTTTAACTGTATAACTCAATGTCGAATGCATACAATTGGTAAATTTCATAATAGCATCGCAGCATTTACCGTCGAATACATACCGGTGGACTTCTCAAAAAATAGTTAAATCTAAATTCTATTACTGTTATTTTTTTATGATGTTTGAGGCTTTGTTATGCATGTCCAACCCAATTCTATTACTGTTAGTTTTTTTATTTCGTTTATGATCGTTGAGTTTTTGTCATGTCCATTGCAATGTTGCAACACTATATGAAAGTTATGAATTTTATACATTCTAGTGCAGCCGACTGTACCAGTGAACGTACAAATACTAGTTACCTTTTGTGGTATGCGAGTGGCGAAAGGGAGGAGCGAACCATCGACACGATTCGCCAGTCTTTCACTAACAGCTAGGCAACGACAGCACCTTTGGTGTTGTTGGTGTCTACGGGCGACGGTGACCGCTTACAATCAGGTGGGCCGTAAGCTCGTTTGTCTATCTTTTACATATAAAAAACAACTGGCGGAAGAATCGGGCCTCGCTCCCCCTTTTCGCTGCTCCGCATACCGCAGGAGGTGACTAGCAGTTTTGCGCACACTATACCAGAACGGCCGTCAGTTAATAGCATGTTTGTTTGTTTTATTTACTTTAAGTTTTTGTTTACAGAGTGTGCGCAGCGCTTCGATTATTTGTTATGATTTGCTTGTGTGTAGTTGCATGTTAATATTGTCACATGACTGCGGCCAATACAGCAACCTAACCCGTAGATAACTTTGTAAGTACTGCTTTTTAATACAAATAATTCAATAAATTATCCATTTGTAAGAAAAACTCGCCTTTGTGTCAGTAGTAGTATTGATGGTACAAGTGACACAACTTTGTATCCTTAGTACCATTAAAAAAATGAGAATAGTTCCCCGTAATATGTCACATACTGGTGTTCCACTGGCAACAAAATGGTTTGAAAATAAGTGGTTTTTCCTCACAATATTAGTACTTTTAAATAAGTACTAATATTGTGAGGAAAAACCTCTAGATATAGATATATCTATGAATGCCTATTTGCCACAATGCCTATGTTTGCCGTGAAGCAGCATTGCTGTTTCGGTTTGAAGAGTGTGGGTGCCGGTGAAATAACTGACACGTGACGCTAAACATCTGTATGCCTCAAGTTGATGGACGCAGGGCAGTGCATCGTAGTGCACGTTCCTGACATGCGTGACTTACGAGCCAATGCTTTGTTATCGGTGATGGTTACCACTTAACATTAGGTGGGCCATATGCTTGATCCATCAACTAAAAATATGAATTAGGTCTACGATACAAGTTCTTAAATGTTAACACTGTGAAGGACTGGTTCCTGATCTAGGTTTGGAATGTCCTGTATTACCGGTATCAGTCCTTAGCCTATCACACCTACTTTAATTCAAAACATTATATTCTCTAATAGCTTTTTTATTAAAAACCAGCGGCCTGTCCCGGCTTCGCACGGGTTTGATTTTTACACATTGCTTTTTTAAATACACCCCTGAGTAACATTACATATAATGAGTAATAGTACATAACATTATAGCCTATGCTACTCAGGGTGAATGTAGCTTTACAATGGTGAGAGAATGTAGTCTGAAATCAGCATATTAGTTTTTGAGTTTATTCATTACAAACATTCACACAAAAATTAACATTTTTCCTCCTTATAATATTAGTGTAGATGTAGACACTTAAAAACAAGTAGTCATTTACAAACCTAGAAAGCTTTTATCAATATTTAAAAGTTTACTTGTCAATAAAAGCAGCTTTGAGAAAAAAAAACAACCAACCTAGAACAACCAAGTGTTTAAAAAAAAGCTTTGATAAAGCATGCTATTATAAAATCTCTTTTGCATTTATCCCCTTACAAGCGTTTCTTAAAATATAATCAGTGTATAAGCTAACTACCGCACCTAACCACTAGTCAATGACAGACAGTGACATGGCTAACTTTAAGGAATGACCGGAGCTGTTGTCTTTCAGGGAACGCGAAAAGTAATCACTTCAGATATATTGAAGGCAGAGGACCCAGATACGCCGCCAGAACATATTCTGTACACCATCCTTCACGGAAAGAATGAAATGAACAGGTGCGAACTAGCTAAAATAACATAGAGAATAAGAATATACAAGAGTCAAAATCCTGACTTATTGACTGACATAATACAGACTACACACAGCCGTAGAGACTGGAAATTTTGAGAGTTTATAGGTTTAAAGCATAGATGTGTAATAAAAAAGTATTTTTGAAACTCAACACCTACTACAGGTGTAAACGGCGAGGCAGAGTACTGGTGGCTTAGTGATAATCATAATCATTTATTTGCCTCAATGAAGTGTACACATGAAAGATCTTAAAAATAATAAATAAGTGTCACTCATTCCCCATAGCTGGGATGCAAATTTTTGGTTCATGCCATTTAAGTTACGAAATAACATGAAATTATATTAAATAATTACATAATAAAATTAAAATTCCAATCTACTAACGTTCTCTTCTTCTTAAATTTAAGAGCTTAGCTCTTGTCGGGGTTTGATGCAGTTTTCTCCAATTAAGTCTTTCGAATGCGGCCTCGTTGACTTCCTTATACGACATGACAGCGACTTTTTCTTTTATCTGGCTCATGTAACTAATTCTTGGCCTTTCTCTTCCCCGTTTCCCTTCAACCTTTCCTTCAATGATGTTCTTTATGTAGCTGTCATGTCGTAGAAGATGTCCAAACATTTTTCCTCTTCGATTTTGTATTGTCTCAAGTATAACTCTCTTCTCCTTTACTTGCTCTAAGACCTCGTTGTTCGTTCATATCAATAGAACAGCAAAGTCAGAAAAAAAATATACAAATACAATTAAATCAATGTTAACCTACTATGAATACAATATACTAATACAATGTCAATGTAATGATAGCGATGATAAAGTCATCGGGATCACCGAGGATATGCCTCGGTCTAAGGAGGGATTTGTCAACGTTAGGTTTGATGGGATAATGGGGGATGGTAGAGACACGGGGGTTTCAGATAGTGGGGGGCTGAATGGTAGTAGCGTCATGTATATGTACTATGCCAGTACTCTCAGATGGTGAAGGAAAATAACGTGAGGAAACCGGCATGTCGGACCAAAAAGTTTGAAAATTATGTATCAAGTGTACGCAAGAAACTTCTTTGTGGCGCATTTAGAATCCTTTCACCACACTTGGTTCGAAAGAACCAGTTATAAATCGTATTCCTTTAACCTACAGACTTAAAACTTAAAAAACATAATACCTTATACGACTTCTTTTCATTCACAGCGGTCACATAGAAATGTCAGGACAGCCTGTGGACTCGTTTTCGCAACAGGACATCAATTCCGGCGTCATATCTTACACGCACTCGGCAGAGGGAGACAAACAGCTGAATAAGACTTCCCTACGACTCACTCTGCAGGTATTGTAAAACTATTGCTGTAGGTAACAAAAAAATAAAAAATGTTCCTCAAGGGAGAAAAAAAATTACGCTGTTCGGTTCCGCTTGGTATTTAGCGTTTATGAATAAAATTATTTTTGCTTGTTGAATCACTTCTCAATATTTGACTAAAAATTGTGGTTATTTAAAAATATGTTTTTATGACTTGAATTTTTTTTTGCGTGGATGTGTTTAGTATTAGCAGCCAATATCGACAATTTTTTTTTCTGGTTATTACAAAATAGTGTTGTATAGCCTATGTTACTCAGGGTGAATGAAGCTTTCCAATTGTGAAAGAATTTTTGAAATCGGCATAATAGTTTTGAGGTTATTCAATTACAACCATACAAAAATACAAATATTTTCTCTTTATGTTAAAAGCATAGAAGTATTATGATTAATTGGTTATGAATGATCTACAGGTATCGGACGGCATAGAAACCAGTGGGCCAGGCATTCTACGCATATCAATAGTCCCGTTACAAGTGCGACTGGTGAACAACACGGGTTTGCAACTGGTTCACAACTCGTACGCAATCATCAGCGCGGATAACCTCACTTTCACTACCAACGCGGATGAGAGTACTGTGCAGGTCAAGTAAGTACTAATATGGCTTAAGTAATTTATTCAATAGTTAGTTTTTAGTAAGACAATCCAACATTATCTAGCCCCAAACAGAGCTTGTACTATGGGAACCAGATAGCTGACATATATAGCTTATATGTATATATATTTTTTTATACATACTTAAAACACGATATAATCTTATGTTCACCACACATTTTTTCTCGATGGGGATCGAACCCACGCCCTGCAACGCAGAAGGTAGAGCTACTACCAATTAAGCTGTGAAAACAGTCGACTCGAGTCGATAGGACTGACTGCTGAGATGACAACTGATAGTGGAAATCAAAAATCTTCTATGCCGACCCAACATAAAGTGGGATAAGGGAAATTGATGACTTATGCCTGAATGCCTGCGTCCATCTAGGTCGCTGGCGATAGCGATGAATGAAACGCTGTCAAATATCGCTGTCAAATTTGACAGCGTTTTACTGAACGCCGACGCCAGCGACCCAGGCGTGCGCAGGCCTTAACAGATTGTTACTATCTATACCCTAGGTACGACATAGTGAAACCGCCTCAGTTTGGCGTCGTGGAGCGACTTCGTGTGATAGACGGCACATGGCAGACGGTGGATTCCTTCACCAGCGAGATGGTCGCCTTTGGTCGCGTACGATACATGCACCTCTTGGGTAATCCTACCCACGACGAGTTCAAGGTAACTGGGCTGCACCATCCTTGTTCTTGGGTGTTATTTCTCGCTTAAGTATTAATTAATTAATTTATACTTATACACTAATATTATAAAGAAGAAAGATCTGTATTTTTGTGTGTATGTTTGGAAAATGCTTTAGAAAGCTGTCAAGCGGTAACACGCATACGCGGTTGCTCTTATGCATCAAGCGTTAGTGCTGCTATCTAAAGTGAGCAATTGGCAGTTTTCCCCATTAAGGCCCGTGTTCAGAAACAGCGCTATAGTGCATAGATTTTTTGGCAGTTCTCCATTGAAAAATGACAAAAATCTATGCTTGAGGCTCGACTCAGACTCAAGTACTGTTTCTGAATACAGGCCTTTGTCTGTTTCTGTTTCAGTGGAGTAAACAACAAGAATTTATTACATGGAGACCGCTTGCCATTGATTTTTTTTTATTTTGTTCCAGTTCAAAGCGTCCGTTGGCACAATTCGAACGAACACTCTCTACGATTTTCGACTGACCTTCATAAAACTCGAGCTATTCCAGTCGGTCAACGAAGAACTTATATTGAATAACACACGCGAAGCGTTCATATCTTCGCAACACCTCGAATACAAAACGAAACCGCTTGCCTTACCTACCGACAGGGTATTGTACACCATTGTGAGAGCGCCAAAGTATGGGATACTTCACCTCTCCTCAGGAAAACATCACTTGCAACTACACAGCACATTCACGCAGCAAAACGTAGACAACGACCAGCTATGGTACCGCTTGCACAGACGAGCTTATTCCCATATTCAAGACGAGTTCTCATTTGTAGTCGGAGCGACGGAATGCGATAATATTACTGGAGTAATGACTATTAAACACACGACCGGAGCCTACCCGTCTGATCACTCCTCAAACCGCGTCCACACGACCTTAGAACGACTGCAAGTCACGGAAGGTTCCCGAATGGTGATACCGGCCACACATTTGAATCTACGCACTGACGCGGTCACTAACCTCATCTTCAACATCACGCATTTACCTAAACATGGCAAGATCGAAGTCATGACCGAGAATCTCAAAATACTTCGCGATAATACAACTTACTTCACTTTACTGGAGTTGAATTCTGACAGGGTTTACTACGCTCACGATGATTCGGAAAGCCGACACGATTCCTTTCATTTCATGGCGCTGAGTCCAGAGCCGGAAGATTTTCAATACGTAGGCGTATTCCACATCGACATTATACTCAAGAACGACAACAGTCCTGTCAGAGCTGACAATAACGTGTTCCATATAGTTCACGGCGGAGCAAGGCTAATCACGTCCCGGGACTTGAGTTACTCAGACGCAGATTTAGACACGAAACCTTCGGACATAATGTACACGGTGCAACGCATCACTAAAGATCCCCCCAACGGTGGTATATTCCGAGCTGACAATCCGTCCGAGCAAATAGCTCAGTTCTCTCAAGAGGATATAAACAAGAATCTAGTTTTGTTCAAGCATCAAGGAAAAGAGTATGGGAAGATGGTGTTTTGGATTTCCGATGGGCGGTTCGACGTGAATGGGAATCTGGAGATCCAGGCGTCTCCGCCGTTCATAAAGATGTACCCAAGCAATGGGTCAGTCGTCGAGAATGGGAAGTCGGTTATTATAACATCAAGAGATATGCAGGTCAGCTACTTTCATGTAAACTATGCTAGTATAGGTACTATCAGCGAAATTTCCGCCTTACCAATTTTGAAAAACAGATTTGCTTGCAAACGTTTTAGCTAGCGCACTCCGCCTATTTCTTTGTTCTCTAATTTTGTTCAATGTGAGACATAAAACTCTGTTTCACTTAGTAAAAGCCATCTGTTTATGATATTTATACACTTCCAAAGACTGGTTAAAATCTGCTCACAATCAAACCACTGCGGGATATCGGTAACTAACGTCACAGAAAATGCACCCTTAAGGTGGTAAGGCAGAACTTTTGCTGATTGTCCTTGCAACCACTACTCATATACACTAGAACGTTCGCATAAATATACAGGACACAAACGTCTGTGTATGTTTTGTCTTGATTTTTTTTCTAACGTATTTCCTATTTAAAAAAACCTTGTTTTCTCTAGGTCGATACAAACATGAACTGTCTCGAAGAAGATATCCGCTATGAAGTGACATTAGAACCAAAGCACGGCAGCATGGAAGTCGGCGATAAGCAGGGAGCATCCACATTTACTCAGCTAGATATCGCGGCGGGCCGAGTGGCTTACAAACACCGCGATGCGAAAACTCCTAGTGACCAGTTCAGGTATGTACAATACAACGAAATGGTTTATCTATAATATCGTACATAATCTATTATTTGTTCCGAGCCGATATCCGGAATCCATCTTGAGTCAAGCACCTGTCTTTTTCACGTTTTTCGTCCTAGCAACTTCCTCCCTTCGACTTCCGGCGCCACCGTCGCCTCGTTTGGTTTGCAAAATGGCGAGGCGAGCCGCATGGCGCTCAGATTTTACTTCATTATAGCGTCGTTTTTCGTAGCGTTAACACGTCTTGGCGAATATTATATGAGATTAAATTTAAAAATTATATTTAAAGTTTAAAAGTTTAAATTTAAAGTTAAAAGTGTAAACCTCCCTTCGTTATGGAAGGCGAATTTGATCGTGAACCAAGTGACAGTTTTAACGAGCACGCGTCACGGAAGAGAAATCGTTCTCTAAGTTTAAGCAGTGCATCGTCGTCGGAGCAGGACTCTAGTCCGGACAGAAGGAAATCGAAGCAATCGAAATATGTAAGTGACGCTCAATTTGAATTCCTTTCACAACAAGTTGCGTTTTTAACAAACATGATTGCTCAAAAACATTGTGAGTCACAACCTCAAGCGAGTACTTCGCAAGTGACAGAGGCTGTAACCGAACCCACAGCTTCGACAAATGAGCTGGGCTTACGCCCGCCCTTAGGCACAAGTGATGCGGATAAACAACAGCTTCAGTTATCTGAGCTATCAACTACATTGAAAGATCCGCCCTACCCGCCATCAGATGAAAAACATTTGGAAAAAATATCCCAACTGCAACGTTTTAAATCGAGCGATTGGTATGCAATTCGTTTTTCGGAAGCTCAGAAAAAGTACGTCGCTACCCCCGGTTTTATAGAACTAAATGTGAATGATGAACTGAGCCGTTTCAATGTTCCTGGCTCTAACGAAGATCGTTTGTACCTTATAGAGCGAACCTTTGCAGCTTTATCTAATGCTATACTGACTCAGAAAGATGAATTGCGCACAAATTTACAGAGTTTAGTAGATTGGTCTAATGATAAAAGCACGACACTGTCACCGAAATCGCTTTTCGATAAAATTGAACAAACATTTGACAAGGAATCGAACTTCACAAAAGTGACCGACGATATTTTACAAATATCTTGCGGCAGACGAGCCGACTGTATTAGCATGCGCAGGGATATGATAATTAAGAAAATTTCGGAACAATATCATTGCGGAGCATTACAAAAAATACCACCAAGCGCAGAAAATTTATTTGATGGTGACATGCTTGCAGCCTACCTTCAAAAAATTGGGGGGGCTGAAAAACTAACTGCTAGCTTCCAGAGAACACAGCAAACAGCGGCAGCCTCCACATCCGTACAGGGGCGCGCCTATGACAATAGATCGAAGCCATCGACGAGCAAGCAGACTGGCGAAAACTTTTTTCGTAGAAATAATTCAGCCTCTAAGGACAAAGACAAAGGTCAAGCGAGGTCATCTGGAAACAAGTCGTCCAATGCCAAAAACAAGCGGTACTACTCATCCAGAGGTAAAAAATCCAATTCTCACTCGTCAAATAGGCACCATCAATCGTGACTCGCGGTCATTTCGGGGCGGCTGTCTAAAGCAATACGTACATGCCTGGAAGGATCTGGGAGCCCCCGACCATATTTGCAAACTTCTCAGAGGAACACGTATCCCATTCGTTATGAAGCCGCCCCTGGTATATCCAAATCCATCTATAATAGTAAATTACAAGACCAAGAAAAGCAAACATCTGACACAACTAATCAAAACTATGCTGGACACCCATGTACTAGAAAAGGCAGAGATCAGTCCCAGCTATCTGTCAACGTTCTTCCTAGTTCCAAAGACAGACGGATCATTTCGCCCTATCTTCAACCTCAAACGGTTGAACAAATTTCTCGAACTAAAGGGCTTTCAACTTTTCAGTTACTTTCGAATGCCAAGTTTTTTACAGAGCGAAGACTGGATGGTAAAGGTGGATCTCAGCCAGGCATATTTCCACCTGCCTATAGCCAAGCAACACAGACGATTCCTCAGGCTCAGCTACGATGGCCAGCTCCTCCAAATGACTTGCCTCCCCTTCGGTCTTTCATCAGCTCCACGAACGTTCACCTCTCTAACGAACTGGATTGCCGAATATCTAAGAAGCCGCAACATAAGGTGCGTGGTATATCTGGACGATTTTTTACTGGCGAATCAGTCCTGGCGAGTTTTACAAGAACATATTGCATTTATGATGACTCTGCTGCAACAACTGGGTTGGACTATCAACATGGACAAATCTGTACTGGTTCCGACACAACGCCTAGAATTTCTGGGCGTCACATGGGACACCAAACTCAACACGAAGTCCTTGTCGGAACCGAAGTGCCTAACGCTACGCAGGGCACTTCTCAGTCAGATGAAGAAAGGAAGTTGGTCTCTCAGACAAGCTCAGTCCCTTCTGGGCAGACTCAACTTCGCATCGTTTGTAGTACGCAGAGGGAGGTTACACTGTCGAATCATGCAATTTCACAGTCGACGCCTTCCCAAGGAACATCCCTACAAACAGATGAAACTACCAGAACCTGTACTAAGCGAAATGAGATGGTGGTTAGAAGCAGCGCAGGGCGCACTTCCGATACACACGGGCCCGATCTCGCACCTGCTCACTACGGATGCATCGGACTTCGGCTGGGGCGCTCAGCTAGGAGATACAAAGATGTCAGGTCAGTGGACGAAACGACAACGATCATGGCATGTCAATCTCAAAGAGCTGTTTGCGGTCTATGCGGCAATACAACAAGAGAACAATCAGCTGCGCGATGCTCACATCCTCTTGCAGACAGACAACCGCACAGTCGTAGCTTACATCAACAAGGAAGGTGGTACAAAATCCAAGAAACTTCTGGATCTGACACGGCAACTGTTGAAGGTAATGGACCAGTTAAATATATACCTCACAGCGCAGTACTTTCCAGGTCGATTCAACTGCGAAGTGGACGCCTTATCGCGAGGCAAGATCTGCCCAGAATGGCATCTAATCTCGTCAGCGACGAACGAGATATTTCAGATGTGGGGAACACCGCAGGTCGACTTATTCGCTTCGAGGACAGCTCATGTAGTAATGCAGTATGTATCGTTGGACACACAGGATCAAGAGGCACTATTTCACAACGCGTTCCTTCACCGGTGGGATTACGAACTAGCATGGTTGTTCCCGCCACCGAACTTGATACCCCAGGTACTGTTCCAGCTGAACACTGCGAAAGGCCTGTATATCCTGATCGCTCCGAAGTGGAAGATGGTATTTTGGCGTGCAGACCTTCGAGCCCGAGCCATTCAAGAGCCTTACCGCATACCGAACCTTCCCGAAGTACTTATCGACACCAGGACCGGAATCCATCCGCCAGAAATTCAAGACATTCATTTAGAAGCCTGGCTGATTTTGGGTGGACAGATGAAATCAAAGATTGGTCAGTAGAAGAAAAATCCTTGTTATTGTCTAGTTGGCGGAATTCTACATTGAACACATACATACCCGCATGGAATAAATGGAAAACATGGTGCCTCTCTAATAACGTAACCTATAAAAAACCTTGCCCAGAACAAGTAGCTCGTTATCTGGCATATCTACACAGCAGCGAACGTTTGGCGTATCGCACAATATTGGTCCACAAATCTGTAATTGCTACCTTTACTAATTTATCAGAAACATTGTCATCTAATTTCTTAGTTAAACATATTCTCAAAGCTATTTCAGTTTCTAAGGAGAAGAAAATGAAGCCACCAATCTGGAATGCAAAAAACGTGATAGAATATTTAAAGAATAATACCCCGGATAACAATAACTTATATGAAGTATCGCGGCGTACCGCTATATTACTTTTGCTAGCGGCAGGACGACGAGTACACGACCTCACCCTGCTGAGAATTGATGCCGACAAATACATAGAAGAAGAGAATGCTATTATTCTGTGGCCTTGCTTTGGATCAAAGACGGACGATGTCGGTCACAGGCAATCTGGATGGAGACTGAAGGTACATCCAAACAAAAACCTTGATTGTGTATATTGGACTCGACAGTTGATCAGGACGTCACGAGATCGTCGCAAGTCAGGTAACTTAACCGAACTCTTTATAACAGCTAGAGGAGAACCTAAACCAGCATCCAGAACTGTGATAGGAGGCTGGATCAAGTGTGTACTCAAGGACGCCGGTGTTGAAGCCACGCCAGGCTCAGTGCGCTCCGCCGTAGCGTCCCTAAACTGGCTAGAGAAGTTTCCTATTGATCAAATTCTAGATACAGGAAATTGGCGGCAAGAGCATACTTTCAGAACGTATTACCAAAGAGAAGTAGCCGAATTATCAAATAATGATGACTTAACCAGTTCAGTATCTTTGTCAAATTTCTTTGAATCGGTGCGTTAGCCGATTTAGTTATTAATGATTCATTTATTAAGATTGCTATTGAATAATAATTATAAAAGCATTAAAATATTTCTTTACTTTACAGTTTATTTTTATTTATGCAACACATTATAGCATCATCATAATTAAATAATTATTATGGCATACCAGGAGATAACAAACACATCACTCAAGATGGATTCCGGATATCGGCTCGGAACAAATAATAGAGAGTTTTAACTAACAATAAAACTTACCTATTATTTTTCCAACGATATCCGGAATCCAGGTAATACCTACCTGGTACATCGTGAGTAAGTATAATGAAGTAAAATCTGAGCGCCATGCGGCTCGCCTCGCCATTTTGCAAACCAAACGAGGCGACGGTGGCGCCGGAAGTCGAAGGGAGGAAGTTGCTAGGACGAAAAACGTGAAAAAGACAGGTGCTTGACTCAAGATGGATTCCGGATATCGTTGGAAAAATAATAGGTAAGTTTTATTGTTAGTTAAAACTCTCTATTATAATCAAAGGAAGTCGCGGGTCGGAAATAAGTTAAACTAGCAAAGTATCCGTGGTAAATAGCACAAACAAAAAAAACATACACAAAAACGGTAGGAACCAAGCCGTAGTTTGTTCTGTTCTTCTAGGCTTGGTCGTATGGAACTGGCATGTGCTCACCTCTTAGCTTTAAGACGTTTCAAAGTGATTTTTGTGATACAACTGAATATTTTTTTTTTAACTAAGGGAGACCTATACCCAGCAGTCAATTAAGTGGGGTTGTGCAGGTCGATGATGAAGAACCCTTCTTTTATCCTGATAGATAGAGGTCCGAAATTCCGTTCGGGTTCTCTTTAAGAGGCCTAGAAACCCATTATAAAACAACTCTTCTAAATTGGCGACCAATAGGGCAAGGGATTCCCCTAGTTAAAAACATTTACAAGTCCTTAAACAAAATTTAATCCACTAATATCTGGTTCTATTGGTAATTTAATTCAACATAGGTTTATTATTATTATTATTTTGTGCCCAACCCAGCTGCTGGGTAAAGGCCTCCCCCCCATTCCCTCCAGACTTCGCGATCCTGGGCTACGCTTGTCCAGTCCGTCAGGAAACTATTAAGGTCATCTCGCCATCTCCGTTTTGGTCTTAATTAAGGTTTACTTAATTAAATATAAATTTTGTAAGTTTCTGTGCTTGTTGTCCATAGGTTCAAAGTAATGTGTCTGGACACGTGGGGCGAAGGAGTGTATGTGGTGAAGGTATTTCCTTCGAGCTACTGGGAACCTCTGCAAGTCAGCAGCACCCGAACTCTCGTTGTGGAGGAGTCTACCAGCGTTAATATCACTCGGGACATTCTGGAGGTATGTCAGTATCACTCGGGACATTCTAGAGGTATGACAGTATCACTCAGGACATTCTAGAGGTACTTATGTCAATATCACTCGAGACATTGTGGAGGTATGTTAATATCATTTGGGACATACTGGAGGTATGTCAATATCACTCGGGACATTCGGTGGTACATGTCAGTATCACTCCAGACATTCTGGAGGTATGTCAATATTACTCGGGACATTCGGGAGGTATATCAATATCACTCGGAAAATACTGGACGTATGTCAGTATCACTCGGGATATTCTGGAAGTATACTTATGTCAATATCACTGTGGGACATTGTGGAGGAATGTCAGTATCACTCGGGGCATCTACCTCGAGGGGTCCGGAAGTAGGTATGTTAATATCACATGGGACATTTTGTAGGCATGTCACTCTTATTTTTTTAACCTATATTGTGCCACTGGTGGGTAAAATATTTTTTTACAACCGTATTCATAATAATTCCAGGTGATGCATCCACAAATCGAACCTTCAAATATCGTGTACCGAATCACCGAAGGCCCTTACCACGGTTGGCTAGAAATCACCAGCTCCCCCGGCACTTTGGAACTGGAGAACTATAACGAGGAACCTGTCCACATCAAAGTTTTCGACCAGTCCATCATAAACGCAAATAGACTCGTCTACGTACAATCCGGCGTCAACCGAACCAGAGATAGAATACGCATGGACGTCACGAACGGAATAGTCTGGCTCAAGGGCGTTGAACTATCTATCATCATTATACCGGAGCATTTCTACATGTCTGCGACTAACCTGACAGTCGTAGAAGGAGCGTCTGTCAGTCTGAGACCGGAATCGTTCAGAACTGAGACGGAGTATTATAGAGGAAAGGTGGTGTCGTACAAAGTGTCGCAGAAACCGAAGTTTGGGAAGATAATGATGGGGGATCAGGAGTTGAGCGTTTTGCCAGTTCTGAAGCTCAATTCTGGCAATATCCAGGTACGTTTCACCTCATTTGTTTACTAACAGCTCCGGCCTAGATAACTTGTTTCTAGTTTTTTTTTTCTTGCACTGTTTTTACTGACAGTCATCAGTTTTGATGACAGTATTGATACATACTGAATCTATTACACGGATATTTATCGCGTTAATTACCTTATTTTATTTGTTTTCTTGACTTTTCGGCTATGTCATCACTAACTACTCATGTGATCTTCTTTTTCGTAAATAAATAAAATAAAGTAATTAACGCGATAAATACCCGTGTAATAGATTCAGTTTTGATACTATTTTGTCAACTGCATTCAAACATTTCGCAGCCGACTTACGTTGTTAGTGTGAATGTTCATAAACTTTGTCTCTCCCCAGTACATTCACGACGGCTCTGAAGAAACATCAGACGCGTTCAAACTGATCGCACTAACCGAGGGCAGTAAGCAAAGCAGCGCGTTCATAGTGCGATTGAACATAGTGCCTGTGAACGATGAGACGCCCATAGTCGCCGCTAACACGGGCCTTTGTGTATGGGAGGGGGGAACTTTCGCACTCACTAGGAACGAACTATGTGAGTGTATACCATCACTTGTTGACTTATCATAGGATCATACACACGGTAGGAACCACATAGTTTGTTACCTTTTTTCAAGGCTTGATCGCGTGGAACTAGCACCTAGACTCATCCAGCTTAAAGAAGCTTCAAAGTCATCCATTCGATTCAAATGAATAATAGTTCTTTGTTATACAAGAGTGCAAAGTTGCTTAAAAAGAGCATGTGGTGAAAAATCTTTGCACTCGAGTGCAACACGTAACTGTTCATTCCACCTCAGTGAAGAAATAACTAAATGCATAAAACAAAATGGCGCGTGGAAAGCAAATTAAAATAACAGTAACACCCCAAGAAGGTTCCGAGTGTTTAATAAATTATAAAAGGTTGTATGATAAATTCGGACCACACGCGACGTTCTAAATTTAATTTTACTTTATCCTTCAGCGGATAAAAACTGTCTTTGCACAGATATCGAAGAGCAAAAATACACTTAGTGGGATGAAAATATTTCATTATACTTTGAAGAGCGCTACTTTTAAGTAGAAAATAAACATAGAAATGTACTAATACAAACGTGTCTACTAAACGATGTTTTTTTGATTTTAGATGTAAACGACATTGACACACCTTTAGAAAACGTGACCATAATAGTGGTAGACATAGTGTCTGGCTACATGGCGATGAAGCGAGATCTTGGCTCTGCGGTCCATCATTTCACTCAAGCTGACATCGATCAAGGGAATGTCATATTTGTGCACACCAGTAAGTACCTATCGTCATAAGAATCACTGTTACCACTCATCTCTGGATATGGCTTAATCATTTATTGTTTACTTTGTCAGGGGTCACGGCTCAGTTGGTAGTAACCTTGCCATCTGTGCCGTAGGCCGTGGGTTCGATCTCTACCGTGAACAAATATTTGTGTGATGAACACGGATTTTTGTTCTGTCTGGGTGTCATATTGTATTCTAAGTATGTATTTACAAAAAAAGGTTAGCTATAAGGGTTATATCAGCTATCTGGTCCCCATAGTACAAGCTCTGCTTAGTTTGGGGCTAGATAGTCTTGTGTGGATTTTCTATTATATTTTTCCTAGTTGAACTGAACATGTTCTTCTCTCACTGGTCTTTTTAAAGTTGGTTTGTGTTTTTTTTCAGATGGCACAAAGGGCAAAATGATATTCAACGTAACAGATGGCCTGCACGAGCTATCCAAAATAACATTCCTCATATCCACCAAGTCTGTTTCTCTCAAAATTGTTCGCAAACAGAACTTACGGGTCTTCCCTCTCATGAGAGAACCCTTGAACAACTACTTCCTGATGGCCAAATGCTCGGACCCTTCCAGAAATATCATGTACAAAGTCGAACGAGCGCCTACCCTAGGAAGACTCATTATGATGAACGGGGATAACCATCACAGATCTGTGAAACAATTTACCCAACAAGATGTCAATAACACCATAGTTTACTACGAACACACGCATCCATTCTCCGACTTACATACCAACGACTCTTTTATCTTCACCGTAGAAGCCGCACTAGCTAAACCGCTGACGGATCTAACATTCAACATCGACATCTCAGTGTCTTCAGGTGGTCTAGCCAAGTACGTGTACATACCACAGATAAATGTTCGGGAAGGGGATAAAGTTCCCGTGATAGTGAACGTGACGAATGTTATAGCTTACTTGGAGACTCAGGCTGGCGTCAGACAGCCGCAGATCGAAGCTCAATGGTCGCAGCCCTCCCACGGGGAACTGAAGCCTTTTATGTCGTCATTGACTCAGTCACAACTAGAAGGGGGCGTGGTGCATTACCAACACGATGATTCAGACACTCTGCTGGATAAAATAGAAATGGCTCTGTTCCTACTCCCCGACTATGTGCTCCTCTGCAACGTAACAATACCAATCCACGTTGAACCAGTCAATGATCAACCGTTCAGGCTGCTAACCGACACACCCCAGATACAAGTAGTGCAAGGGGAGAACTACACGATCACTAAAGCCGATCTCCTGACCGAAGACGCGGATACTAAACCCGCGGGAATACTCTACGATATAATCAGCGGACCCACACAGGGAAGGATGGTGATGCTAGACAAGAACCAGACTATTGACGAAGCTCAGTCCATAAATAAGTTCACGCAGGACGATATCAACAACGGCAGAGTTATCTACGAGCATTCAGGAATGCTGCAAACGGCAACCTTCTACTTCAGGGTATGGGACGGCCAATTCAAACCGACGTACACTGTCTTTACAATCGACGTGGTTCCCGTCATTCTGAACGTCACTTCATCTCACACGATCCAGCTACAGCAAGGTTCCAACGTGGCGACTCTCACCACTGACCAGATTTACGTGGACACGAACGCACAGAAACGAAAAGTGTGGTATAACATTACCCGCCAACCGACCTATGGAATGATTTACGTGGGGCGAAACCCGGTCACTTACTTCTCACACAATGATCTTATAGACAAAGTAGTGATCTACATGCAGAATGACATGACCGCGGCGAACGATAGCTTCGACCTAATCGCATACGTGCATCACAGCAACGGCACGCGTCCATTTACGATAGAAGTGACCGTCCAGCCCTTGATGGCTTTAGGTAATTTTAAAGTGGAAACCGACAAGGCTAAAATTACTCTCAGCAATATGGACGCTACTGGACTGGCGAAGTTGACAGCTAGCGATCCAATATACACGCTACTGCGAAAGCCTAGATTCGGTACACTGAAGAAGATTATCCGTAGTTCGGGAGAGAAGACGAGTGCGAGAGAAAGAGAGGTTGCATACTTTACGCATGAAGACGTTAAAGCGGGTGTGATATACTATGTGACGAAGAAAAAGATCAGGGATTTGAATGGGCTGGAGGATAGCTTCAGGTTTTTATTGGCCGCAACGATATTTCAGCCAGCTGCGGGCGATGTGCGGATTTTCCTCGGGAATAGACATAAGAAGAATCTACCTGGCCCTAATGACCCGGAGAGTCACGAAGGAGTACCGGTAAGTCCAATTTTTATATAATTTACTTTTCAAATCTGTACTTTTGGAAATCTTATAATCAATGTGTGTACATCTGACTACTCCCTTTTGTCATCCTTAAAGAATATTGGGTCTGTAATTGGCACTAAGAGATCCGAGAAGATATCTACCGTTCAGGGGGTTGAATTTGTTTTTTTTTGTTTTCACTTAGGACACTCTCCTAAGTGAAAACAAAAAAAAAACAAATTCATGAGTATGAATGTAGATGGATATGTGGGTAGAGGTAGGCCAAAGAAAAGATGAACAGTGTGAAAGATGACATTATATTATTACATTATATTATTTATGCCATTGTAATGTCCCAGCGGGGCTCATGTTTTGGACGTTATTACCCCCTAAGACCTATAATACACATGAAACAATGAATAAATGAATATGAAAAAAAAGTGAAAACGGAGATGACGGCTGATAGAAAAGAATGGAAGAGAAAAACATGTTGGGCTGACCCACATAAAGTGAGATAAGGGCTGGAAGAAGAAGAAGACTTCTGTTGGCACTCCCGGAGTACCACAGTAGTAACCATTCACTCATTCAAACATGTAAACATATAATTGATTTTGTACATAATTAGGAAGGTTATGTGCCTGTTTATACCGTAGTCGTTTTGTGGTAGCAGCCCCGCCTTCCAATCCTAAGGTCGTGGGTTCAAATCCAGTCGTGTACCAATGAGTTTTTCTGTCGAAAAATTTATGTACACAATGCTAGTTCTCTCAAACAGTGAAGGAAAACATCGTGAGGAAACCCGCGGCTTAGTCAGCTACGCACGTATCGACCATGTCTTTCCTGTGGATTAGCCCGACTAAGCTGTCTGGATGGTATAGGTGCTGGGCAAGCCTATTCCATCTAAAATCCTGTCCCAGGTACTATAGCGTCCCGTAAGTAGGGGCATGAGTGATCACCAGTTGCCCCTGACGCTGTATAAATCATCTACAATAGATGCAAAGGCCTGTTTACTTTTGTGTTTTGTGTGTCAAAGGTCTTTACTGTATTTCATTTCGTTCGTTTATTTGCTTAAAAACATGGTATGGGAAAGTACATAGATGTCAAAAGTGTATAGTGAATCACATATTTTTACCATTTCGGTATTGCAAACAGGTAGTGAACGGTGAAGCGGCATCCTACTACATGATGATTCTGATGGCTCTATCCGGAGTGGTCCTCGCTATCGTGTTCATTCTCGGCATGATCAAGTGTCGGCGGTACCTGATGCGCGATCAGAACGCGCTGGTCAAGATTCACGGTCAAGCGCAAGGCGTGGCGCCGATACCCCTCCCCCGGCCGCCGGATCATCTGATGCCGTCGCCGGCTCAAGCCACGCCGCCTATCAAACGGTTAGTTTCATTCCCGTACGTGACAGTCCTCACAGCTCAGTTGGTAGTATAAATATAAATAAAATATTGTGGAGCAAATTATGTAGAGCTTGTACTGTGGTAGAGATCGTCCAATCTTAAACATCACGTGCCACTACTTTAGTCAGTCAAAGTAAATTGTTCTATAATACCTACATCACAAAGATCATTTTGAAGTACTTTGCTGTGAGCCAACTTCAAGAAAACGTGGTAGAGGGGCGTGCATTCTTAGACTGGTTTATCTATACAATTATTTACCGCCCCACCCTTTCCTCTTGTACTCAACAAAAGTAAGCAAACCTCTTCCCCCCCCTCCCAGCATGGGAGGGGGGGGAAGAGGTTACGGTTAAGAAGCTACTTAGCTACTTAGCTCTACTTTATTAAGAAGCTACTTAGCTCTTAACATTACGGTTAAGGTTAAGAGGTACGTAATCATTGGTAATATGAATTTTCTTTTAATGTAAAATGCTGACGTAATCATGATATCATATAACACGGAGGCCAAACATCGGCGCAGGAGGTAGATCTACTGGCCTCTCAGCTCAGTTGGTAGTAGCTCTGCCATCTGCGCCGTAGGTCGTGGGTTCGATCCCCACCAAAATAAAGGTAACCGCACACCTTCAGTTGGGACGTATGGTTATCCCTTTTTCTCGTAATAAAATCTAACTGTGTGATTTACAATGTATTGTATTTCCAGCTACGTGTCATCCGAGCAGTCGGTTCACACCGGGACCAGCACACCGCTGCCCTCTGGCGGCAGTGTCGCGTGCAAGGTCACTCCGTTAGCCGACGCACTGCCGGACCTTAACACTCGCTATCCGTACGGCACCGAGGACCATACTGATGTAAGTCATTATTTATTTATCTATTTAACTCTTTATTGCACAAAACTTAAAATTAACATTGTACAAAAGGTGGGCTTTATGCTATAAGCATTTTTTACCTGCAAACCTTAGGGGTAGAGAATGGCGTTGGCGTGCTTACATAAAAAGGAAAGCTAAGATATTAAAATTAACAATATGTACCCACTTATTAGTAATGGTCCGATGAGATCTGCTTCAGGAAATTCAGAAAAGGAAGCTTGGAAGCTGAGTTTTTGGGAGCCATTTTGATGTCAAAAGGGAACGCATTATTCTGTTAGACAAGCGTCTCTCTGTCGTTATCCCAAAAATCGCCTTTCTTTAAATTCTTGATTCTTCTTAATCCTTTTCTTAAGTTCTTTCGAATCAGTGAGGTGAAAGGATTTTAAGTGCACTTTAAATAGGCTCCTTTCGCGCACTTGACAGTTTTCGAGCGTATTGAACGTATCCTCACGATGTTATCCTTCACCGTTATAGACCATCTTTTGGCTACAATCTCACCTGGTTGTAAGCGACGATGTAGCCGACGATCAAGCAGGATGGTCTATAAGACACCTATTCACTCTTGCCTTGAAGATGCCCAGATTAATAGTTGTCAGGAAAAACAATGGCAATGGCAATGAGTTCCATTCCCTGGAGGTTCGCATAAAAAAAGTGGAACTAAAACGCTTAGTGCGAATGCTAACCAGTTAAGGATGGTACTACAATTATTAGTACACATACATTTTTGGACAAAAAATCTAATTGGTGTACGACCAGATTTGAACTCACGACCATCAACGCTCTCTATGTCGCGCTCTGAGAGCATACTTTGTTGTGTGTTACAGGCCGAAGACTGGAGTAGTTACGAGGCGAGTGAGACTGCCTACCCCGTCCGTCAGCCGGCAGCCGCTAACCCGATGCTGAGGCGGAACCAGTACTGGGTCTGACCCAAGCCTACCAGCACCCTGCCGAGGGTGAAGCCAGGTGAGAACCTCGCATCTCAGTTGGTCGTAAATCGCTCTCTATGCATAATACACGTAAACCCAATAGCGGTACGTCAGTGTCAAAATCAATCTTTCCTCCATTGAGCCACCTCAAATTAGAATTGGACTTCAATCCCCACCGAGAAGTAACATTTTGTGTGATGAACGAATGTAGATGTTTTTGTTGTTTACAGATAGCTTTAGAGTCCCACCGTATTTAATTTTATTTTGTAAGGATAGATTACTCCCCCATGTAGAGGGTGCAGTGTAAAATAACCATCAATGTCTATGTACAGGACGTCCCACGGATATGCCACATAGAGGGAAAGTACCTTGAATATTGTAGATGGAACGTTTTACCAAAGGAAATGACTATGAAAATAAATGAAAATGAAAATGTTCTATCTGTTCAAAATGATAAAAAAAAGCAGCCAAGTGCGAGTCGGACTCGCCCATGAAGGGTTCCGTAGCATCAATTAACATAATATAAAGGTTTTTGTAGTTCGTCGAAAGGTAAATTGCGGTTTACGATTTATGACGTATAAAAAAAAAACTACTGACTAGATCTCGTTCAAACCAAATATCGTTGGAAGTTTACATAGTAATGTACAACATGTTTTTTTTTTGGATTTATCATTCTCTTATTTTAGAAGTTAGAGGGGGGGGGACCAACTTTTTTCTACTTTGGAAGTGTCTCTCGCGCAAACTATTCAGTTTAGAAAAAAACGATATTAGAAACCTCAACATCATTTTTAAAGACCTATCCATAGATACCCCACACGTATGGGTTCGATGAAAAAAAAAATTTTGAGTTTCAGTTTCAAGTATGGGGACCCCCAAATTTATAGTTTTAGAAAAAAACGATATTAGAAACCTCAACATAATTTTTGAAGACCTATCCATAAATACCCCACACGTATGGGTTTGATGAAAAAAAATTTTTTGAGTTTCAGTTTCAAGTATGGGGACCCCCAAAATTTATAGATTTTTTTCTATTTTTGTGTAAAAACCTTAATGCGGTTCACAGAATACATCTACTCACCAAGTTTCATCAGTCTAGCTTTTATGGTTTCGGAGAAAAATGGCTGTGACACGGCCGGACAGACAGACAGACAGACAGACAGACAGACAGACATGACGAATCTATAAGGGTTCCGTTTTTGCCATTTGGCTACGGAACACTAAAAAATCTATGAATGCAGTGTAAATTGTTTTTTAAATTCAAATAATGTCTTTTTTCAGTTAAATGTTCCATCTACAATATTCAAGTGACTTTTCCTTCATGTGGCATATCCGTGGGACGCCCTGTATATAAAAGAAACTCGTGTTAGCCATGATGACCTGATCTTTGAGGTTCAAGAGCGCGCTGAGCGAAGCAAGAATATAGTAATGACAGGGCTAACTGAAGAAGAAGCTGATGATGCTCAAGAAAGGCAAGAAAACGATGTAAGGAAAGCACACCATATTTTAAAAGATGTCGTCCCAGACTGCATAATCAAAGGAGTCCAAAGGCTTGGAAAATATGACGCCATGAAAACACGGCCGCTGAAAATCAGTTATTCTTCGCATGAAACAGCAAAATCCATTCTTCGAAATAAAAATAACATGAAGGCTGAAGGTATCCGGATTTTCTCGGACCAGACGCCATATCAACGAAAGATCGTGGAAAATCTTAGATGTGAACTCAAACAACGACAAGAAAATGGAGAAATAGACCTCACAATAAAGTATGTAAAGGGAACACCAAAAATAATTAAAAATCTGTTAAAAAACTAGCCAGTCAACGACAAAACATTACAAACACAACCCCGAAAAGCACAACTACCTACGAAATAACAAACAACTACGAAGACATCAAATCAACCACAAAAGCATTCAACTTTCTTTACGCAAATGTCCACAGCAATCTTAAACCTGGCAAACTCGATGAAATCAGATAACAATAACTACACTCAAACCGAACTATAGCAATGCTAAATCACATCTTACTCGCGCGCTGGGGCATAGCCCTTATCGCAACAACAGCAATCCACCGGCGGCGACGGCGCTCTGCGATTGGCGCAGCGTACGCGCTCGCTACCTATTGAGCCGGAACGCACAAAACTACCCACTATGACTTTACTATTAGATTATTTTTTAACACTTTGCACACTTTATATTTATGACCTATCTTTACGCTGAAAGGCACACCACTTTACTTATTTAGCTAAGTTTTCTCTGCAAGTGAATTTTTAATTCTTAAGAGAAATAAATATATTTCAACCGTATTTATAACTCAAGAACGACTGATGCGATTTGGCTGAAAATCGGTGATTTTTATCCCGAAAAACTACGGGAAGAGGGTGAAGCTGTGAGCGGCCGCTATTTATATATATTTTATAACTTTTTTTAGGTATTTGGTCAAGTTCTGATAGCTTAAAACATCCTTATAATTCCACAGTACCCCTCGCAGTGGCCGCGTCTAATAGCGCGACGACCCGCAGGCCGAACAAACGGCCAGCACTAGTTCCTACTCCCTTTTTACTGAGCAACTACACCGCGACGCGCAAGTATGAAACCTGCGAGATCACCGTGTGAATACATTAGTGTCGAGCTTATGAGAACGGTTGTATGTAAGTCTCTAGGCACTTTATAACTGGTTTTGGTCAGATTCGATAATACGATTATAATATAACGAGTTATAATCTTCTTGCTTTATAATTTCGAATTGTTTCAGTGTTATATTTCAATTCTTAACCTCGTTTTAAGGCCAGCTTTCAGAAACAGTGTTTGAATCCGAGTCGAGCTTCAAGCATTTCTGTCATTTTTCAATGGAGAACTGGTAAAAAAATCTATGCTTGAGACTCAAGCACTGTATCTGAATACGGGCCTAAGAAAAACGAATTATGTTCAGAAATAATACATAAGTATGGATATTATTATCTGAAAGACGAGGAGCGATATCTAAAAGGCCCGTGTGTGTCCCTCTCATTTAGTATAGGGCAGACAAAGACGGGTATATAACTCGTAGACCCGTGCCGTCTGCACTAGTTATCCCCTCCATACAAAATTTATGGAACCGAAAGACTTGCAACTCTCCCCAACACACGGGTCGCCAATAGTAAAAATCGGGCTTAACGCTATCCGACAAAATAAAAATGTCCGTCTTTTACTTTATTAGACGGGAATATTTAATCTGACGGATATTTTTACTCTGAGGGAAAACCTTAGACAACTGCTAACAAGCTTGTATCTATATTTATGCCCGAACAGACCAAAAGCAGAAGCATAGGTAGAATGGAAATTACTGTTAAAATGTGAATTATGTGTGAAATGATTAGCGGCTGTATCCAAACTGGATAAACTGAAACAGTATTATATTTTTTGCCAAATATTGCTTAATACAATACGCAGCTTATTCTGCATTTTTTAATATGTTTTACATGTTAGTATTACGTACGTGATCTTCAGTTTAAAATAAAATCCCTAGACATGCCTCAATTTCGAACATAAAAGAGGTCCTTGACCCACAGATAAGGCTGGGTGACATCAAACTCATAAGCTCGAGGTTTTCTCGAAACCCACAGATAGCTATTTGCTATCGATATAGAAAGTAAATAGTTGTAATATTAAGGTGAGCCCACACCACGCAGTGTTAATAATGCAAAATTAAGCTTTATATACACATAACTGGATTGGACTCATCCAATGTTTATAGAGTACACGCACAATTTTGTGATAGTGCCAAAGCAACAAAAAAAACAACAACAACATCTTTTGTGAGTGATAATGTTGCAATTATAACGTATAATGTTGCAATAAAAACGTATTGACATTTTAGTATTACAATACAATACAAAATAATAAGCAATAATTTTTTCAATAGGTTTAGGGTGCATTCGATTTTACAGAACAATTTTGTTTTATTTATGCATTTCTGCAATAATAGATGTTTAAAAATAATAAACTGTTTAGACTGTTAGAATTAATGCAACTAATAATATACTTGTATTATGCTAAAGTTTTAGTGTAATGTTTCCGATTTTAATGTAACTTGTAACAGATTATTTTAGTCACATGGGGGGTAAAACTTTTTTTGGGGGGAAAACCATAAGTTCCAGTTATATTTTATACATTTGACACAAATGGTTTGCTCTAATACTGTCATGTCAAGATTCAAATTTGTTTGTTTGTTTATTTATAAATACCATATCTGAGCTTGCAGTTAAAATACTAAAGCGCTCAAAGGTGAGTCGATTTTTGTGACTCGATTTAGTAGTTTCCTAATACGTTATTTACCCCCCAGAAATAACATAACAGGTATTTTTTTTTCCATCACTCGAGTGAAGCAGTTGACTGATGCTTGTACAAAATAGAATGCTAACTCGCGCTTAAATTAGTAATTACTATCAAGTAAATAAATTTGAAGTCAATGTTTTAAAATTTTATGTTCATAAAGGGGTGTGTCGGCTCGATACATTATATAAAACGCCGTCATCGTTCATTTTGACTACAGCTGTAAGATTTGTATGTAACTAGATTTATTGGATTAGTGTAGCGTTTTTTACCATGAAAAACAAACTGCTTATATTTAAGCAGGAGTGTGAAACTTCACAGATAATGAATTTATAACATGCTCTAGAATGATCTATACACAACAACTTAAACACTTGCGAGGTTGTTCATACATACATACATTCAGATCACATATTTCCACTTGCTACGATCCTGACATACCTCCTTCGCTTCATTCACTCGCATAACATTCTTCATACATGTTCGTCGGTTTAGGGTACTCCTAACCTGTTGCGAGGCTGTCAAGACTAATTTTTACACAATTTCTATACAGTGAACTATGAATTGTGTTATATCATTCGAATAGTTATTTTGTTAGCTTTAACTGATATAAAAAAGATTTAAATTAAATTGAATTTCTTACCGAAATTTAGGTAATTACTGCAATAGGTCAAAGAAGTAGACGTCTAAATGAATGGGCAGTAATATGAAAAGTTTAATTGTTAAACTGAAGCCAGGGTGTGTCGATGGGCGGGAGACATTTTAGGTCCAATGGCTGGCCTTTTGTGATGCAGCTCCGGTCAGGTTTTATAGCTAAATAAATTACTTTTCAAATGATATATGTACAACAATCCGTAGTTCATTCATTAGACATAAATTGTAGAAAATAGTCTCGAAAAAGCGATTCCAGTTTTGAGCTCGCAAGTGTAATTGAAATACAAATAAAAAGATAAATAAATTAAAAAATGTTTTTCGAGAATTTAGTTTTACAAATAGTTATCAAATTCTGAAAAGCAATGAAACTCTTCCACAGAATTCAAGCATTTATTATTAATGTACATTTTAGAAGCAAATCCGCCAAAATGGCGTTTTTAAAATAGGACAAACTATAGATAGTGCAATTCACGAAGACGCGAGTGCGGGGAGTTTGCTCCGAGCGGCAGTCGCGAACCGTAGTCTATTCATTGTAGTGTGCGTGTGCACTCATCGGTAATAAGTGTGTACCGATAACACTCAAACATTGACGCAAGCTTGCACACATATACTATAAACGGTTAGGAGGAATAGTGGGGCGCGCCTTCGTGGATTGCACTATCTATATTTGTAGATTTAAGCTTAGATATATCCATCTTCCTATCTGTTAATTACCTCAAATCATGGGACTGCTTTATCAATTACCATTTTATCTAACAAATGCTGTTTCGCGTTTGATATACTAGACATTTTTTACATAGAATATAATTAATGAATCTAGGAAAATAGAGGATGTTTAAAATACATGGAGTGACATAGAAATGGCTTATAAAACGCGGTATTGTGAATATTTTTATACTTAAAGCTTAAAAAAATAAAAAGATAAATAACTTAAGTGTTTGAAAATGAGCAGTTAGATTGTAATGTAGGTATGTTAGATATTTTGTGGGTCTACATTCTGAATTACTTTGCAGTATAAAAATACACGACTTGACTATTCCGAATCAAATCAAATGGAAAATAGCTTGGGAAGTCTGCACAATATGACCTTACAAAAACATAAGTGTGGCTGTAAAATAGAAAACAACTGAATACAATGCAAAGTGAAATAAGCTCCTTAGAGACTTGAAAGAGTGAGGTTGAGGTCTTGCGGTACAATAAAGGGTAACTTTAAGAATTCCTGTGTGAGGGAATTTGAAAGTTTGTATTTTGGGGGTCCAAAATAGAATTCTTCGAATATACGGAAATTGTTCTGAAATGGTGATTACTGCGTGCCAAGAAACGTTGTTTTCATATGTCTAGCGGTGGGAAATTGGAGATGACTGCTCCTTTTGTTCATGTTTCACGCTTTTGTGCTGAACAGTTGGAAAACACCAAGTTCGCGACCGATATTGAGGTCCGCCTGGGGTTTAAAGGCTTAGGTTTTGGCCTAGTGGTGTCCTTAAGATAATAGATTAATTACTAACAGCTAATTAAAAATCTATTCAGCAGTCTTTAATGAGGACGCCACTAGCAAGACCAAAACTTGGCTTTTAAGCCGTGATTTATTGAGTGTGCTTTGCTTATTCTCTGACTAACCCACATAGACATCCTCAAAAATCGTGAAAATTAATACTTCTTAGAGGATGTCTACCGTACCTGAGACTTAGGTCGTGATTCAATTCATCTGTTTTATAACTTGTGCCAAAATTGATAACATCATGCAAATAAAGTTGGTGCCAAAAAATACTTAAGTAAAACTAGTTTAACTTTTAAATTAACTGTTTAACACATTTTATTATTGTTAGACGTTAAAATAATTTAATTATCATAAATAACTAACCTATTATGTTATTTGAACTTATATGTATTGTTGTATTAGTTTGATAAATTAAGCAATTGATTAATAATTTCCTAATGTTGTAAGGGAAATGTAGGTAGTTTTATAATTTAGGTCGGTAAGTTCGTGCCAATGTATCTATAACCTAAAAGTAAGTACTTAGTTAAAATGTTAACCCAAAAACCTTAGACCAAAGCTGTGTAATCGTTTCTAATACGTAGAGATCAGTAATAGAACCGATTTTAATAAAAAACTTTAGTAGTTTCTAGTTTTCCATATTTTCTTGATATGGGAAAATGCTTTGTACAAACTAAGATTAGAAGTTATCACTTGCAATACTCCGAGCAGGCTGCTAATAGATTGGGTATGAAATTAGATATAACGTAGTTATTTTTTGTACTTAACGCGCTGGACTGTCTAAAATAGTCGATATTCAAAAGTCATACTGCCTTATTAGTTGTATAACCTTCAATAGTTTACTAAGACGATGAAAACTGGGAAACAACTTCTCGCTCGCTCACTTTGACCTTTTGAAATAGTATAAAATCTCTGAACTTATCTATCGAAAATGGCGAGCAAATACACAGGAATTGCACAGAACAGTTGCTCGCTGTTTCCATAAATAAGTTCAGGCATAGACTACAGGCGAACGACTTCAAACGAGCGAATGCGTCCGATGATTCTCTCTCGCTTGTACTTGCCTGCAGTTGCAGACGTCTGTCTCTCTCGCTTACTAGCTCGTTCGCGTTCGTTCAAAAGGTAACAAATCGTATTTTAGTGTGTAAGCAATAATTTTCAATTAAATGTTAAATACAGGGGATTATAATAGACGTGTGCCGTTTTAGTGTTTCAATAAACCCTTTTTATTGTTCAAAGAAGTTTGTAAAGTTAAATATCATATACGTTTCCCCGAATTCCTATATTATTTTGATTATTATTTATTACCATTTTGATTTTGTGTGAAGACAACTTATTGACAAGTTTCTACCTCTATAAACGAAAAAAAGTGCTCAGTGACAGTAATTATTTGAACAAGTAGTAAACTGCGAGGTTACAAAGTTGAGGTTCTTTTAACCTGAATTATCTTCCTCTGCACTCGTTAGTTAGGCCTAATGTGGTTTATGGAGCACTGAACTTCTCAATATTATATTGAAGATAAAATATAGATACAGAAAACCTCAATTATATAATTATTGTGTTCGCCATACAAACTTCTATCTGGTATTTTATATTAAAGAGCTCTAAGTACACTCATGTACTTAAATATAGTGATGTACCTACTATAAAACGAAATATTTACTTAAGGGGGTACGATTTCCATACAAACTTAATTTACACAACTATGGGCGAATAAAGTATTAATGTACACTGAAATAGCTGTAATAGGCTTTTACAGTGGTCCTTATTACCGGCCAGTTATTGTGTAAATTCAGTTTGTATCGGAATCGAACAACCTTAACCCATATTGGTATGTTGTACGTTTTATTTAACTTTTCGTTAAATAAGTCTGTTCTGTTTGAATAATAATACAAAATTGTCTTAATAAATAAATATATAGTGACGTTAAAGTTACATAGAGATTTCTACAAATTGTTGATGTTGAATGTGTAAAATATAGAAGTATATTCATATACAATATTTCATGGATTGTTCTTCCAACTTTGATCTTATTTTGATAGATCTTTGCTTCCTCTGAACTCTTGACAATATCGATTCTCTGTGCCAATAAACTATTTGATGAAAGCTGCATTTTATACGATGTAAGTTCAATACATGAATAAGATTGTATTTCATTTGTAACATAAGGTAGGTAATGGATTTTTAATAAACGATTTAATAAACTAAAAACCCTTTTTAATTCAATCACCCGTTTTCTAGTGTTAGTAGTACTTGATCTTTGTGAAGGGCTCGTCCGATGAAGTATTACCACCATGCCTATTTCCTATTTCTGCCGTGAAGCAGCATTGCTGTGTTTCGGTTTGAAGGGTGTGGATGAAATTACTGGCAAATGAAGCTGAACATCTGTATGCCCCAAGTCATGGACGTAGGGAAGTGCATCGTAGGGCACGTTCCTAAAGTGCGTGACTTACGAAGCAATGCTTTGATATGGGCGATGGTTACCACTTAACATCAGGTGGGCCATATACTTGTTCCATCAGCTAGTTGTATAAAAAAAACTACATAATTAATAAAACTACCAAGTAAGTATTTATCTTTTATTAAAAAAAATGGTATATATCCTTAAAATAATCTAAGTCTTATTTGTACAATATTTTTGGGCTTTAGGGACTTTCTACATGTTTGTTTCTCTAGGTTTATTACAATTGCAAAATATGAGCACGGGATTCAGTGTGAAAGGATCATACATAAAAACGATAGGATCCAAGCCGTAGTTTGTCTGTATCGCCGTACGTTGTCTGTTCGCCTGTATTTCTAGGCTTGGTCGCGTGGAACTGGTACCTAGACTCACCTAGCTTTAAGACGTTTCAAAGTGATCATTGTGATACTACTGAATAAATAGGTACATCTCGAGTTTGAGAATCCCAGCTCTCAAAACTCAAACGATAAAATATAAAGCGTACAGTTAAATCAAGAGGAACTTGGTTTGAATTTGAAATTACCATCAATCATAGAATCATTGATGCAATATAGCATCGTAAGCCTTTATTACTGGCGCTTTACATTAAAATGTATACTACCTACCTTTATACAATTACTTATTACGTACCTAAACCACAGAACATAAAAATAATACTGCGTACCTAATCTATAATCTACAGAGTGAAATGGTAGAGTGCATGTAAGTTTGAGGTCGTCTAAGGCATCATAGCTCCGAAGCTCCGAAGTTTAGTAGAAATCCATGCAGCCTTTTCCAGGTTCTGAGGATACGTCCTCGGAAGTTTTGAAATTGTAGTCGACTTGTTTTTTTTTGACTCTTAGTGAAAAAATATCTCAGTAAATATAGTTCTATGTAAGGGCGTCACAGAGTATAAGAAAACAGGCCTTTGTATCTAATAAGGGGAAAGGTTTTTACTCATGCCTCTACTTGCGGGATGCTAGAGTGCCTGGGACAGGATTTTAGATGAAATAGGCTTGCCCAGCACCTTTACCATCCGTCACAAAAATCCCAGTAGTCCGACCTTACCTACTGGAAAACAAATGCTTATTCAGAATTTCGAGTTTAGAATCCAAGTCTAATCCACCTCCAGCTTCCTAAAGTTGCCCGTAAGCCCCCGCATAGCATCCCCAACCGCGTCAGGTCCTGCGCAGCCACCAGCTCTAAGTGCGGAGACAGCACCCTCTCTCGCCGCTTCGCTGTACATCTCGAGGCGGACTGACATCTTGTCGTTGAGGAGAAGGATGTCGCGTCTGCTGGCTAGCTCCACTTTCCATAAATCTGTGAGTGACAAGTATTTTTTGTGAAAGAGAAACAGACTATCAACGCGCCTGTGTATGCTTGTTTGCCTAATTATTGGTATAAAAAAAGGGTTACTGCCATCAGGTGGGCAGTTAGAGTGAAGGTGCCCTAGTGTTTAAGGTGACTTCAGATGAAGAGAAAAGAGCTTCAGCCCTTCTATAAGATGGGTTCGCAAGGACAACCACTGACAAGGTTGTGGAACGAAACCAAGCCATGACTTCGTCCACCCAGCAAAACGAAGAGGAACACGCAAGGGGTTTTAGTTCTGTAGCAAGAATCGAACATAACCCACTAGTTCCCCCGGCTGGTAGGTATCCAACAAGGATTTCCCCTGGGTAAAAAAAATATGGCGTCTATGGACGACGGTCAGCAATACATTATGTGAGAGATTTAAATTTATTTTGAATAAAAACGTATGTTTAGGACCTTGAAAAGGGTAAGTCCGACACTGAATAGAAGATGACTTTTTCTTATTTTTTTGAAAGACTGACATCTTAATTTATTGTAAACAAGAAGCTACTATGAAGTCTTTTCAAACCTAGAAACACGCTGGTAGGTAGGTAAGAAAACTTGAAAACAGTTCTTCTTCCTGCCCAATATCCCACTTAATGTGGGGGCAGCCCAACATGTTCATCATCCATCATCATTCAGCCGCCATCTCTGTATGTATGATATCAGTTATGGGCACAAACACAAAAAGATGGTGATACTGACCAATCATTTCCTTCATGGGCATAGTTCCACCATACTCCTTCGGAAGGAGGCTTTTATCCAGCTCGCAGTCCGCCACGGCGCTGTGCAGACGGACCCGTTTGCGGATCTTGTCGGAAATCAGCGCCATGCCGAAGTCGAGGGCAAACTTCACCGTTGGGTGCACGTTGATGCCGTAGATCTCTTTGTGGCGCAGTGGTAAGGTTCTCTGGGGATAATGAAGATGTTTTACAAAAGTATATAATTTTCTGATGGAACAATCACTGACCCACATGAGGTTCAGTGGTAAGCATTTCCTGTGAGAAAGCATTGCTTCGGTAACGCACGTGCGGTGAGAGCGTGCACAGAGACTTTTTAACCAACTTCAAAAAATAGGAGGAGGTTCTCAGTTCGGTTGTATTTTTTTTATTATTAAAATTAAATTTTTATGTTTGTTATAGGTACCTAGCACAATTTCGTAATTTTTAGGCCCGTTTGAAAATGTTTTTTTTTGTCAGAAAGGTTACTTCTAGATTAGTCCCATAGGAATTTCGGTTAAACAAAATCAAAATCGGTTAAACCGTTTTGTTTAAATGGTTTATTAAATGTTTGTTATTGCAATATTTCGCCATTTATGAGCTGATTTGTTTTTTTTCATCTGAACGGTTTTCCTGATTGGTCCCATAAAAATTTCATCAAAATCGGTTTAGCCATTTGACTATAAAGTCGATTTCTCAAGTTCTTAAACTTATATTATTAAGCCTCATGTAATGTCACTGGCACGCACACCTAATCGAAACAGGAACGCGGTTTGGCGGCCGGTGGTTTGGTAACTTACTCGTAACTCACTGCACTTATCTTACCTCTCCATTCTTCACAATCCGGACAGCCTCCTTAGGAGTGAACAGCGTCAGGTGAGGGAAGCTTACTCCCTGTCCATCGGCGAAGTGAACCAGTCCTCTCACTTGCGTCTCCTCATCTTCTAGCAGTGTTTCGTAGCACATGGCCATCACTCGGCACATGTCTTGGTTTGTGAATTTATACGGGTCGAATACGCCTGCAACGTGGAGTTGGCATAGTTGAGCTTTTGAAGTGGAGAAACTAATATTTTTCCAAATAATTGCGTTACTTTCATCATCAGCCTGAAGAAGTCTACTGCTGGACATAGGCCTACCCTCACATTTCCAGGAAGAACGATTCTGAGCCCCTTTCATCCACCGACTTCCCGCGATTTAAACAATGTCGTCTTTCCATCTGGTGGGCACCTTACGTTTTATCTTCCAGTTCGAGAACTTTTATTCCCCAACGGTTGTCGGTTTTTCGAGCTATATAACCTGCCCATTGCCAACTTACTAATTCTACGAGTTATGTCGGTGATCTATGGTTCTTCTACGGATATCCTCATTTCTTATTCTATCACGTAGTGAAACTCCCAGCATAGCTCTCTCCATACTTACATTCATTGGTTATTTGGGTACTTGATAATCGCACATACCGGATCTTACTTAAATTTTTAAAAAAGTAAATTGTTTTGCGTGATATTTTGAATATACATGCAACAAGCTATGTGCAAGAAACAAGCAAGCCAAAACGTTGAAACAAGTTAGCGAATAAATTAAATATTGCATAAAATACATACAAAATAATATACTAGGTACTTGTGAGCTGATGATATTGATAAAGATGTATAGCTACCGGGTCTGTATATGACAACGCGACGACCTCCCTTGTCTTTGAAGGGACTCACGAAAATGTACCTGTTCACAAAAAAAATACCTCTTATTACTTAATTATATTAGTTAAATCTAACCACAGTGTTAACATAATCAAACCAAGATTAGGTGAAGATAGATGAGTATTTTTATAAAACATTCTCCTTATCCTCTTTATTATAAATAAAAATCTTAACCATCGTAGGTATGTACTGAAAAATGCATAATTAAATAAACCAATGCATTCCTTAGCCCGATGATGCAAGCAACGTGTCAAGTGAGTGTGAAATCTTCACATCATAAAGTTGGTTAAACTACAGTTATGCTCAGAGATAGGGTTGACCTTGGAAGACACACCTTGCTTTGTTTTCGTGTCGTTTTGTCATGCCCACTTATTGCGTATGCGTCCATCATGCAAGTATTGCTGTAAGCGTTACGTAACACAACTTTACTCTGATGCCCGTAGCCTTGAAAACGGGAAATGTCGTCGGCCTCTGGTGATCGATCATTCACTTGTGACTTTTGAGATTATTAGTAACTCATCATAAAGCCATTTTGCTGGAGTGAGTTTATTTGGCGAAATAAACAGATGAAGTAACAACATTTCTAAATTTTATTGTAACCCACCATTTTCTATATTACCAAATTGGAAAATGTAGATTGTAGAAACATTTACACATAATATTTTCCAAATTTATAATGTATACGTACCTATCTGAGAATAAAAAACGGTAATGATAATTTTTTATACATGAGAGATCTGCTGATCTGGGGGGCAATTCTCGGGCCGATCTCGACCATTTTGCAATTTTATTTTATTGCTTGTTTTCGAAGAGAGAATGGATGATGTCCTTGAGTAATTCATCACCGACCTCATCGTAAAAGCCTCGACAGCTATGATATACGGAAAACGAAGAAGAAGTGCGGGGTTGTGAAAAGAAGCAATAAAATAAAATTGCAAAATGATCGAGATCGGCCCGAGAATTAGCCCCCTGATCTCTCAATTTCTGCATATCTCATTAACTTACCCCAGATTAATGATTTCCATCATATTTGGCAGCATATAGTCCAGCTGGTTGAAGGCGATGCCCCAGGACTGACGCAGCAGGATGTAACGCTCAATAGCCTCCTGTGCCATGGGAACGCTGAACTTCTTGGCGCGAAGGAAACGAAGAAGGTAGTTTGAATCTAAGTGAAAACATGACAGTATTGCAGATGCTATCGGGAATATTTATGCAGGTTGGGTATAATTTTGACTTTTTCAAAAAAGAGGGAATCAGTGTCTTCTAGGTGAGCGCGCTACACCGTCGACCGCATCATCACTTAACATCGGGTGAGATTGCGGTCAAGCGTTAGTCTATCAATTTAAAAAAAAAATCTTTCAGAGGTATACACTCGTAATTTCACTTTTGTTTCTGGATCTTTTTTGCTGAACTCGTACCTAAATAGGTATGGTCAAATAAGAATTAACCATTAAACTTTACCCTGGTTCGAAATAAAACTATGATATTTTTTATGTTTATGTCGTTTTATCCCATGCAAATGTAGAAAAAACCTTCTCGCCTTCTATCCATCGTCTATCTTACTCATAATCCCTCTTTTTCTGGCTCTTACTGGTCAAAAGAAAGAGTTCGTTCGTTAAAAGTAAACCTCGTCCATTCCAAGAAACGAAAGGACTGCGTTGATAGCCCGTTTCAGTTTCTAGTTTATTTCTAGATATACAAACATTAAATAAATTAAAATAAAACTTACCGATTCTTATAGCCATGAACTTTGGGTTCTGTTCTATCCAGCTCCTGAGCGAGATGAGTGCCTGTGTTCTGGAGTTTTCCGTCTCACGGAGTTCATCCTCAGCTATCTTTTGCGTCTCCTCAGGCAGAGCACATTCGTAATCGGTAGCCTCGGTCAGGTAGCGTTTCGACAGTCTCGTGGCCATAGCTATCTGAGGATTATGTCAGTGTTTTGAATTGAATTTCGCTGATAATTTTGTGCATGTCATTTCTCCGAAACTTCAATTACATCGTTTTAATTAAACTGATATAGGTACAGTGGCCTGCAATAACATGGTTACACTTCTGTTGTTTTTGTATCACATTGATTACAATAGTTTTAATAACAGTAAATGTATCTAGATTGCGGCGGACCGGAAGCGAAGTGAATTTTTGTAACATAGGTACCTACTATAATGAGTCTTATGTTGAGGGGTAGACCACTTGACTGACTTCAGAAGATATTTGAATCGCTCATTTCAACAGCAAGAAAGATATAAAATAACTGAACTTTTGCATAAAATCACCATCAACACCACATGCGACCTCTTTTTTGGTCCATCTTTTAACATAAAACTCACCATCACCTTCGCACCATCATCATGCTTTGTTACAATTTGCTGGGCTTCCGTTCCGCCACAATGTAAACAATATCTTTAACCTAGCGTAACTAACAACCCGCTAGGTAATAATATAGCATAATGACAAAAATCATGAGGTGTGACCATTATGGGTAAGAGGGAGAGAATACGAAGATGGAGGCTGATAGAAGAAAATAGAGAAAGAAGACATGTTGTGCCTACCCCACATAAAGTGGAATAAGTGCAGGAAGAAGATGAGGTAATAATCTTGTTGTAAACGACTGTACCTACGGTAATTTTCTGAAACAACGGGATATTTACCACGATTAAACTTTGCGAGTTTTGACTCCCAATATTTCGGCACAATTGCATGCACCATGATCACGGTTGAACTGACCAAAAGTTAATTATGTAATTACGGTGTTCCACCAGTAATTAGTTTTAAGTTGCAAACAATAGCCATAATAATAGCTTTCATCATGATTCTCATTGAATACTCGTACTCGGTAATTAATTATACATTTCTTAACGTTTACCGATCATAAAATTATTCATATGTACTTATATGAATGTATTAAATCGTGAGATAAACGTGAGGCGTCCGTCATACACAGGTCTTTCTCAACACACTTGCAAAATATTTAAGCTTGCACCGGTGTCGAAATGTATGGCACTCGATCAATGAGCCTGGCCGCGCAGGGCTGTAGTTAGTTAAAAACACAGTTGAAATGCGTATATTTTTAGGGTTCCGTAGCCAAATGGCAAAAACGGAACCCTTATAGATTCGTCATGTCTGTCTGTCTGTCTGTCCGTCCGTATGTCACAGCCATTTTTCTCCAAAACCGTAAGAGCTAGACTGATAAAACTTGGAGAGTAGATGTATTTTGTGAACAGCATTAAGATTTGTACACAAAAATAGAAAAAAAACTATAAATTTTGGGGGTCCCCATACTTGAAACTGAAACTCAAAAAATTTTTTTTCATTGAACCCATACGTGTGGGGTATCTATGAATAGGTCTTCAAAAATGATGTTGAGCTTTCTAATATAGTTTTTTTCTAAACTCAATAGTTTGCGCGAGAGACACTTCCAAAGTGGAAAAAAGTTGGTCCCCCTCCTCTAACTTCTAAAGTAAGAGAATGATAATACTAAAAAAAATATATGTTGTACATTACTATGTAAACTTCTAACGATTTTTGGTTTGAACGAGATCTAGTCAGTAGTTTTTTTTTATACGTCATAAACCGTAAACCGCAATTTACCTTTCGACGAACTACAAGAACCTTATTATGTTACATCAAGTAACATAATATATAGGTTTTTGTACGGAACCCTTCATGGGCGAGTCCGACTCGCACTTGGCTGCTTTTTTTGGTTGTAATGGGGGATGTTAGAAACTGGAAGTAAGTAAGTACTCAAAGTAATTTGCGAGGAAGTTGCTATGGCAAATAAGCCTTAGAGGGTAGTCAGATTAGCCGCAACGTTAGTTGTCGCAGAGGGCAGTGGATGAAAAGGGCTCAAAAACGTTTTTCCTAGAAACTTATAGGCCTAAGTCCAGCAGTGTCTTTTTTCAGTCTGATGCTGATGATGAATTACAATTAGAAAAACAACATAAAAAGTTATGACTATTTATTTATTCACCATTTGGAACACAGGGCACGCTTGGATTGGTACTGAGCAAGCCTATTCCAGCTTAAATCCTGTCCCAGGCACTATGGCACCTAGACTCACCTAGCTTTATGTCGTTTCAAAGTGATCCTTGCGATTTTACTGAATAAATACACTTTTGATTTTTGATTTGGATTTTGACAGCGTCCCGTAAGTATTATAACTAAATACCAGTTGCCCCTGAAGCTATACAAATCATCTATACAGTACATGCAAAGGCCAGTTTTTTTTAAACTCAGAAGTTCTTCTGTCTGTATAAAAGGCTGCTTGAGTGGTTACTTTAATTCATAGCAAGACCAGTCCATCACTGGCTGGTGGAACCCTGTCCTAGCAGGTTACATTGTGCCATAGAGCGTCAGCTCATTGTGCCTTCAGGGCAAGTGTGGCAACGCCTGCAGTTTGCCCAACTTGGATATGATGCAACTCAATACAGATCGTTACTTTGAGCACATGTCTCATTGACTTTATCCAATGTAATGAAGTTGTTTGTTACGACTGTGCCGCAATTTTTTTTAAAGGGTTTTTGACAGTGATTTTTAAAAGCGTTCGTGTATCTAAATAAGCTTTTTTGTAAAAGTTTTATAAAAACGATAGATATTTAAGTAAGTCACTCGCAACTTTACTGTGTAATATAGGTGAGTCACTCGCAACTTTACTGTGTACTTAATAGTGGACGCTTATTACAGTGGTCGGTACTGTGGTTTCACGTTATGAAATATAGGCTCTTTGATTAGAATGAGACAAGCGAATAGCTTACGAAACGACCGGTTACAAGACGTTATAAAGCAGAATTGGACCATGACTTAATGGTGTCAGTAGGTTAGATTTATCACCAGCCTAAAGAAGTCTGCTGGCTTTCTGCTGGTGCAAGAAAAGGACTTCCTTCTTAAATACTTCCAGGATTAACGATTGTATTGTCGAATTATTCACCAAAGTTTTTTAACAATGCTGCCGACATTGACCTCTGGCTACCTCTCTTAGGCCTTCATAAAGGGAGTAACTTAGTACTGAGAGACCTGAGTTAATATTTACCCTGGGTGGGGCTGGGGATCATAGTGGTGGGACTTTTTTTTATGCAACTAGCTGATGGAACAAGTATATGGCCCACCTGATGGTAAGTCCATTGCCTACAACAAAGCAGGTCAGGAATGTTCCCTACGATACACTGCTCTGCGTTCATTAGTTTCAGGCATTCAGATGTTCAGTCTCGCGTGCCAGTAATTTCACCGGCATCCACCGCCTTCACCATGCAGAAATAGGCATGGTGGTAATACTTCTCAGAGCAGCTTCACAAAGAAATTTATTGTAGAGCTCTACTACTACTATCTGGATGGACTCTTTCTGAATTAGCCACAAGATTTTCAGATAACTTACTCTACTTATAATTTTTGCACGCACAGCATACTTAATAAAGAAATTATGATAATGAGTTTATGAAGCCCAATTTCAATTAAACCTAGCTAGGACAAAAAAAAATATGAATTCAGAGTTCGCACAGCTATTTACCGAAGTACTGAAAAGTTGTTTCCCCAGGGTGTTGCGCCAGGATTATTAATGTATAAAATAAACTTACTCCAGAAATCCTCTCCGACTATGCCCAAAACCCCCATAACGCGCCCTGCGAGTGCCGGGAAGTGTTTCTTGGATAAGATCTCAGCCCAGAAAACCCCTGAGCCGTTTATTTACACCGATAATTTTAAAAGTGTAATAACAATATAACTAAAAATAAGTATGGAATGATTTTACCTAATTTATAAAAATACAGACTAACTGTAATTTATCCTTTCAGGTCATTTGACACTTCAAATGCCTGAAGATGTCTTTTAGACGAGATTATGTAGGTACTCAAAACTCGAAAATATTATGATCACTAAGATTAAAAAATGTTAAAGTATGAATTTGTATCTATTCTAGATGATTTATACTTACAGCGTCAAGAGGCTTTTGTTCCCCTTGCCCTATTTACGGGACACTATTGTGTTTGCGATAAAAATGAGCCGAGCCCCTATTATCCAGACTAAATATACTACTACCACAGATTGTTTATTTATACTTACTATGCTTGTACTATAAAAAAAAAACTTACTTATCTGGTTTCCCGCTAAAATCCGAATTTGGAACGATCACTGGCACGTGCACTGGGCGTCGACAACTGGCCGGCACTGATCGATGGAGGTGCAACGCAAGAGGTTTTGCTCTCGAGGAGTTATGAGTTATGACTTGCACTAATTTTATCACATTTTAGATGTTTCGTGGTTTTGGTTACTATTGCAGTAGCTGTCAACAGTTTCAGGGCAGGGCATTTTCCTACAGAGAGAAACTTCTGTGACTGTTAGTGTTGCTATCAAGCATCACGCTTGCCTGTGTACACGTACAGCATTGTTTTTAAGAAGTAAATAATAGTTTACCTGTACTACGATTTGAGAAGATTTTTTTCAGATAACAAACAAGGCTTCGATTTTACTCTCGATTTTCATTATTGATCCGTTAGATATCTAAATTCTAGTGTGTCATAAGTCGATACGTAAGTTAATTATTTTTCATTGCCTTTTCTTCAAGGGAGCAATAAAACTGCTCCGTACAAAAGACGTTGACGCGCTCTCAATGCTACGATGGTTGGTGATGGTACTTTTCACTTTTTACTTTTCCTATTTTTTTGAAAATCTACTGTGTATGGATAGATAAATAATGAGCCTGTTATTTATACGAATGAACACTTTGCAACAACATAGCTTATAGCTTTAAATACATTCATAATTTTTCAATACATACATAATTTTTATGAAACTGCAAAGATGTCCGTCTTTTACCTGGCTGATAATTTCCTAATAGTACGTGCACTGAATCCAAACTAGGTCTAGTTTGTCTGTTACGTTCAGTTTTTGACGATCCAGGAATCGGTTATTAGTCTAAACGGTGATTAGACCTAAAGGAATTAGATGATACGGAAAAATAAATTTAGGAAATGTATCCAATATGTTAAACTGGTTGTACTAATATACCAAGCAGTAGGTAAACTGGTCCTAACAAATTAATGACCTACTACTTGAAAGTTTACCAGTTTGAAAGTTTACCCATGAAAATGAACTAGCTAAGAAATCCATAGTAGATCTAAAACGTCGCGTGGCATACTCTGATTTATTTTTTATGAGATTAAAATGTTGTGGGCATCTGTAAATCAGTTACATAACCTCATGAGGCCTATCTTATACCTATTATCTCAGAAACTGCTAAATTACTACGTACAGGTACTTAGATACCTACATTATTAAGGTCAGCGTGAAAATATAACAATTTGTGGTAAACGGTCTTGCAAAGTGAAGTTACAACATTTCATGTGAAAAGCAGTAGGTGGAGGTTTTTCTTAGGCAATTTCAAAAAATACTACTACCTAGGCCATGAACTGAGATCTCGTGCTGTTAAATGAACCTAAAAACCAGCGTAAGATGAACTGCAAAGCTATTCAAATGCCATCAAATAGAAGCTCACGTAAAATTGGTACTCATTTTTATGCTTACCTTCCTTCCAGCTGGCTTCTGGCACTGACCTGAAATTTTCGTTTAGTAGATAGTAGATTGTAGACACTAAATAGTAGATTGTGTATAAGGGACCAAAATCCAGAGCGAAGAGCGAAATGAAGGATTTTAGAGTAGGATCCCCTAGCATAGCGAGTGATTCTAGAGTAGAATCCTGAACGTGGAGAGGGTTTTAAAGTATTTCGCTCGAAGTTAAATAATTTTGGTATCGTATGGTTAACTTGCTTTTCATCCCCCTTTATGAGGAAAATAAATATAATGAGACTTTAGTAGTGACGAATTATATGACATACCTGGTTCCCATAGTCCCATCTGGTTCACATGCTCTGCTTAATTTGGGACTAGATAGTGTTGTGTGGATTGTGACAATATTTATCTCAAGATGTGAATAACGATAATAAAAATAAACAAAAACATATAAATAACACGTGCTTAGACCCACGACAAACAAAGATATATTATATATTCTAATCGAACAGTTTGTACTATGAATATCCGCAAAATGCATGCAAATGAGACGAATACGGCTGATAGGTACGAGTGAAGGAGAGAAAGAACCCCTTGCGTTAGCATTCCTTTGTTTGATTTAAAAGCGCATCACAAAGCACAGATATGAAAGTCATCACAGGCCAAGGTTACAGAAAAAGGGCACCGCCGATTCCGTGCAAGTAGGTCAAGTAGAGGCTATTTTCTGTATAATATTAATATGAAATCTTTCGAAATTTTGTTCACAAGCATCTGAGACCCCATTGAGAGAGAAGAAAAAAAAACCCTCTCAAGTCTATGCTTATTTCCTTATCTTACATTATACTTAGGTAGGGTAAACCATACTATTCTTGGCACCTTCCCAATGATTGGCACTCTAGCATAAAAACAAACCCATGAAATAAGAGTTTCGAGCAATTTTTTTTAAGTGACAATAATTTATTTTGGTAGTATATTTAATTTTCTTAAAGGTAACATTCATTTTATGCTTAGAATGTCCACCATATTCCTTTCACAGCTGTTTCCAAACATGTGTATAGCAAGGATGAGACAACTGAGTAAAAAATTATAAAAAAAATTAGGATTGGGTTCCACAAATTTAAGTGAAAAAGCAATTGTTGGGTAAGTTAACAAACAAATTGACATATACTTAATTTAAAAACATATTTCTAGCTTATTTTACTACTTTTTAACGTTGCAAAATTGGCCTAATGGTGTTTTTTCTTGGTGCTAATGATTGAATAGTTAATTGTATGACGGCACAATAATTGGCATCTATACAAACGGTACAGTAATTGGTATGAAAAAAGAAGAGAAGACAAATAAAATGAAAAACGTTGCATTATATTTATACGTCACACATTCATACACACGATACTCATACAATTGGAAAAGAAGAGGAGATAAAGAAAATGAATAACAATATTAATACACACCATATATATATGCCAATCACCAAACTATGGGAAACTATCACCAAAAAAATTACAAATGCAGGAACATTTACAAAGAAGAAAAGATAAAAAACCTGAGGTAACCTGTACCTACCTGAGAAATTACTAAAAATGCTTCTTTATGCAGGTACCTACTGTCAATCATCATACCAATTTAACAGTGCCAATAATTATACTTCAGTGCCAATGATCGTACCAAAACAAAGAATTAAGTTTAATTTCATTAGGGTAATGAACGAGTTATTTTTGAATAGTTGTATAATTTTAATTACACCTTAGGTATCCTAAATTAAAATAGAGCAATCAAAAAATAAACTTAACTGCTAACAACAGAGAGTTTACACGTAAATGATCAAGGGCAGCTTAGAGTGCCAATCATTATATAGTTTACCCTACTCGTATTAATTATAGGTGTAGTTTTGGAAATTACTTTTGAAATGCTCGAAAACGAAAGTTTTATTCTCAGACTGCATAGGAAACTAGTCCCTATTTCCTTGTGAATGTCAAATTCAAAGATATATTTAGCAAACACAGATCATAAATAACAAAGACAGTAGAAAGCAAACGAAATATTTCATGTTTTAGTACTTCGCCAACTCTACTTATAATTTGAAATTACATATTTTAGCCGTAATAAGTCATGACGATGATATCCTAGTAGTTATCGGCTACGGCGGCTGTAAATGAATGGCCGTAATTATATTATCTAAAGATATTAACATTTTTTATCTACTATATAAAAATAAGTCGGGTTTTCCTTCCTGACGCTATAACTCCAGAACGCACGAACCGATTTCCACGGTTTTGCATTCGTTGGAAAGGTCTCGGGCTCCGTGAGGTTTATAACAAAGAAAATTCAGGACAAACCAACATTTTAAGTAGATGGCGCCGGTGCGTGATAAATTGTTTGACAGCTAAAACGAAGCCATCTGGTGGCGAAACGGAGTTCGCCGGGTTTGCTAGTATGATAATAGATTAGTATGTTGTAATAATCTAGGAAGAAGAACCAAGGTCGACCAAAGTTGAAGTGGCTATGAGCAGGTCATAATATAGCTCGAAGAACCGTCAACCGTTGAGGACTAAGGGCTCTCGAATTGCGACCACAAACCGTAAGTCGAAACGTAGGGCGCCCACCCTCCAGATGGACCGATGATATTGCCAAGATCGCGTGAAGTCGGTGGATGGAAAACGCTCAGAATCGTTCTTGCTGAAAATGTGTAGGGGAAGCCTATGTCCAGCAGTGGACTTCTTCAGGCTGATAATGAATAATCTAGGACATCTATTGTTTGAGGACTTCGTTGTCTGATGGGCCCTAGAGCGGTTGATGATCTACGTAATTTTATTAATAAAGTTAAAGTTTAATTTTGGGTAATAACATAAAAGTTCGTCAATAAAACTTTTTATTGCATTTATCAATAAATGTTACATTCATTCAAGTACATTTTTTGGTACGTTTATCAAATATTTTATTAAATGTTGCGTTTTATTGCATCTTTTAGATCGATTACAAAATATGCGTACTATAAGAAAATCATTTCAGCTTCGCAGGTTTAAAGAAACCTACACTATCTCTAATGTAATTGTTTGCCAATAATAACTTGTCTTGTACAGGAGATCACTCTGGCTTGACATTCTGAAAATAAAAACAATGGTAAGAAAAATTATAAAAACTTTATCAAAATTTAAATCTTTCAATTGAGACTGCAGGTCGCAGGTTCAAAAAAGTGCCGGATAGGCAGACAAAATAAAGGTTGGCGATATAGGGTGGAGAATAAAGTTCCTTGAATGGCGAACACGAACTAGAAGGTGAAACTCAAGACCGCCCGATGGACCGATGTCATTGTAAAGATTGCGGGATGGAAAGGGCTCAGAATCATTCTTCCTGGAAACGTATAGAGCCTATGTCTGGCAGTGATATTTTTCAAGCTGATGATGATAGGTAATAGAAGAAGAGTACTAACATGAGCAAGATCGCCTACGACCAGATCGCTCGCGGCTGGCGTATAGTTTGAAAGCCTGAGACAGTACCATGCCAAGCAGAATTACCGCGACCACGAGAAAAGCCGCATTGCAGACGGTGCCTGCAGATATTGTCTTGCAAAAGAAAGAATGGCAGCAAGGCTTAGGCGACGGTGGCGGGACTGGTTGATTTCCCGGGCAGTCCTTACTAAAAGTAAACAGCAATAATCTATATCTTATACCTTTAAACGAGAAAATCTTGTATATACAGGGTGGACTTTTGTAATGCCACCTGGAGGGAAAGTACTCTTAATACTGTAGATAGAAAATTTTACTCAAACGAAACATTCCTTTATGTTTGAATAGAAAGCAAACTGCATTCAAAGATTTTCGAAAATTTTCTTCTCCCACACCCGGGAATAGAACCGGCTAAAATCTGAAAAAATTATACCCTGTACTTTTATTGCATCGATCGTTAGGGTCAATTATAAGGATGCTCAATCATGCCCAACTGCTGGACCAGTTAGATGAAATTTGCAACAAATACGGTTTGTAACCCGCAGTTTTAAAATGTAACACGGGCAAAAATGAATGTAACCAAATTGGGTAGTTATCTTAAAGGTTGATGTTTGCAATCACACACAACAGTGCGAAAGAAGCCGCGGGCGGCTGCTAGTCATTTATATCGTGGATCTACCGTACCTAGGACTGGGGCTTCCGCGTCCTTGCATAGAAAGTTTGAGCTGACAGGCAGTATGCTCCATACTGTATGACATGATCAGGGAACCCAGCTTTTGGACGATTTGACGCCACCAGCCAGTAGTGGGGCAAATGTTTGCACGATCTGCGAATATTTCTTCCACCTCTAGGTATTGTATTATCAGTGCAGTAAGTACCAGAATTTAATACATTTCCATTGTTATAAAGTTATTATTTGACATTTCGACGTTTTAAAATTAATCCTTGTTTCTTTTGATTTGATGAAGTTTAGATTATTGATAGTTACTAACTTTAGAGATTTTTTCATTACATGCAGTTTCAACCTACAAAATTTTTGCCCTCACTAAACTCCCCCAGAAAGGTAATTTAAAGCATTAGTTATGCCGCCGCTTTGCCACTATTCTTTGCTTTTTTGTTTGCAATATTTTTTTTGTGAATCATTCATGCACCACAATGCCTATCATTGACACGCCTACGGTACCTACTATAGCATAACTATATAACTATAACGATGACATAATTCAAAGGTATATGCTATGAACTACTTTTACACCTAGTAACTATGCATGTCAACTGTAGACCACGTGAAAGCATTTTATTTCGCTCTATTCTCATTATTGGGACCATAAAAAAACGGACTAAAAAGTGTTAGTAGTAGGTATTGCTCCATATTAACGAACTACAGACCGATCGACTGCCCTGCTTCCACAAGTCGGCCGTCATGCTAGCGTCACGGGGGGGTCCGTGTAATTTTCTTATATAACGACTTTGATACTCCGTAATATCAGTTGTAAAAATCGACATTGCGTTAGAAGCGGTTGCCAAATTGTAAGCATGATATTTCTCAACCGCATGTAATTGTTGTTACAGCACATTATGAGGAGAGGCTTCATGCCTTCCGATACGACTCGTTGCTGGTAACTTCAGCAGCATCCAAGCAACCAAATGTTAAAAGTAAACTGAACAGAATTTTCACGCGAGGAATTTTATCATGCATACACTTTGTCCATGCTCTCAGCATGTGCAAAGTGTATCTTATACCTTTAAACGAGAAAATCTTGTGTATATATATATATATATTTAGGATCTCGGAAATGGCACCAACGATTTTCATGAAATTTAGTATACAGGGGTTTTTGGGGACGATAAATCGATCTAGCTAGGATTTATTTTTAGAAAATATCGGCGTTCAGAGTTAAGAACAAACAACTTTTTATAATATCATTACTCCTAGCGCCATCTATTGCTCAGCTCAGCAAAAACTAAGCTCTGTGAGAACCTGAGAACTCAAGGGTTATGTTTCACAGAGAACGCCATCTATTGTCGAGTTAGCACACGTGATATTTTTTTTAAATAACTAGTTCTTATTTTTTATTATTATGTAGTATGTTAGTAAGATCGAAATATATGATTTCATCATTCATAAGTATGTTATCAAAAAAATACCGAGCGAAGCTCGGTTACTTACTGCTAGTGTATGATAAAATGTTTGTCACAACTCGATCGTGTCGGCATCACTTAAGATCGTGCGATAGAAGGGTAGGCAACAGCGACACAGAGAGTGCGTGGTGTAAGATTAGTTTGATGAAATGAGTGCGTGCGGCGATACACATTGCTTAGAACAGTTATGCGCAGAGGCTTTGGAACTTTTGCTTGTAGCTTATAGCATGCTTTACATGTTTTTATGTATTCCCTGCATGTCAGGTGTCACACGCTGGAATTTCACTCTTTATTAAAATAAACAACGGTAGGGAACAAAGTCACGTCGACCCAACGGTAAGCTCCATGCCTCCATGCCTTGGCTGGTTCTTCTAAGTTCTAAGCTTCGTAGCGTGAAACTGGACCTAGACTTTGACGTTCTAAAGTGATCTCTACAACGGCGAATGAATGATTTGACTATGTAACATTAAATGAAGTAGCTATACCGATCGCAAGATTATTTTAATCCCGTGTACCCATTTTCTCTGGTTGCAACTAAGAACAATGGTACCCACAACACTAGACCTGAAACAAGTATTTACACAACAGATCCTCTAAATATTTGTCCCGTGGCGGTAATCAACCTATACCTCCTGGGTCTCAGCCATTTTGTCCCATTATTGTTTATTGATAATTTGCGGTACTTACGGACAACCTTTTCCTAAACCAACCCACATTTCACAGAGTTAGGTTCATAAAACCCGAAGACATGATGCGGCAGGCTTGCGTCAGCAAAATAAGTATAAATGTGAAGGCCACGCATATGAAAACGACCTCCACCAAGTCGAAACTACCGCAAATTCCCGATTTTGGTGGAAACTCAGGTGATGCCATCTTCAAGTATTTCGTTCTGTGAACAACGTTTATCAATAATTTAATAATAATTATTGCTAGTGCTCTCAAATTGTGAAGGATGGCTGATAGACTACAGTAGATGGACGAAGGAATGGCGTGGAACTGAACAGTAAACAAGACCTTTTCCTTGGCAGTAGTAGTAACAAAATTGGTGATACTCCGAGACAAGGGGTTATTAGCGTCAAACAAAAAAGAACGATGGCATTCTTCCCTAAAAGTATTTTTCTGCTAAGTATGTAGGTACTAAAGGTATGTGGGTACTATAGGTATGTAGGTACTAAAAGGATGTGGGTACTAAGGTTGCCTAGAAAAAGCAATCAAGCCGCCGCCCCCATTGAACTTTATAATGCTACGCTTATGATGTTCCTTGCGTACAGTAAATAAACGTAAATATAAACTGCAGTAAATAGATGTATATATACTTAGATATACATCTATCTACTGCATTTCATATTTATTATGCAATTAAGTTATGAATTTTTTAGACACTTAAACGTGCATGAAGTCTCTTTTATCACTCAGAAAAAAATATTGTTGGTTCCAACAATAAAACTTTAACAGGGGAGAGCCCACCATGGTGTATAGTCCGTGCGTCTATGTTTTTATTGTCATGGATCAAGTTATCATTGCAACAATGTTTATATTTTATCAATAAGGCGTGTTTTGATACTACAGCAATGTATCTTTTGTCAGCGGAACTAATTTCGAATACGAAGGACTAAAAATGTACAACTAGTAAGTACGAAAGACCCCAAGTGTGAGGAGTAAAAAAAGAAGATTTGATAAGACCGAAGTTGATCATATCAAATCTTCAACGGATTCATTAATCCGTTGAATACAATTTCATAAAACCACTTCTACAATATAAGGAAACGCCGTGCGTTTTCGTCAGCGCGTTCTAGGATCGTTACAATTTTAGTCACGCCATCTAGTTCTAAATTTAGTAAGCAGCTTTTTTGTTAGTTTTCTTTACTAACAATGTTCACATTGACACACTTGCAACGTTCCATTTTCACCTCAGCAACATACTTATTGTATGACAAAAAGTACTCAAATACCACAACTATAGTTACTTTGCTACGTTTTTTAACAATGTTCACATTGACACGCTAGCAACGTTTCATTTTCACTACAGCAACATATCTATTGCATGTCAAATGGTAGTTAAATGCTACGACTATAGTTACTTTGTTAGATTTATTAACAATGTTCACATTGACACACCTATAACGTTTTATTGTTATATAATCAATTTTTTATTAACTTTGATGTAAGGACAAAGCTAAATTGTTCCTTGCACATTAAATGAAGGAAAATCAGCGGACAATAAAAACGTTGCTGAACGCAACAAAGCTCTTTCTGCTAAAGTAACAGAGTATTTAGTTGCTCGGACAGGAAATTTCTGACAATGCATTTATTGTGACTTTGTTGACCCATTTTTTTCTGTGTGATATAGTCTAAACTTATAAAACAGTAGAAATGATCTTCATCGACTACTATACATATAATATACCTCTATGTTTACTTTCATAATTATCAACTGCACGAAAGATGAAAATTGAACGATTTTCACACAACAATACCTATATATCCATCCAACTTTTTAGATAACTATAAATATACGCCCAGACTGGCTTTTGAGTAACATCTTGATACAAAAACAACGATCTCTTGAATGAAACTTACCACATTGATTCATAACTCTCATTTAAATCGTTTTGGTTGAGTTTGGACATGCTGGGTGGATTTTGTTGATTTATTTATTTAAAAAATTGTCCCTTGGAAGGTCACATTTTTATTTTTTTATATTTTGATAATTTTTATTTTCAATCTGATGATGACTTCTACTATTTTGACTAATGCCAATTAATTTGACATATTTTTTTACTTAAAGAAGTTTCTCGTGAGTTTTCAAAGAAGTTCATGAACATTCTTTTTTTATGTAGGGACCCTTAGAAGGGACCTCTAGGGACCGGTACCTGGATGAATCAACTTTTAAGACACTCCTTTGACAACATTATGAAAAGATACAACCAAATAAAGTTTATCTTATTCTGAATTATAATATTGTGTGAAAATGCTGTGCATTCATACACTTTTTTTAAGAAATGTCTTTCTTTGTATCGTCACCAAGGGAAACATGTATTTTGTATGGATTTTGCTTATGCTCTTATGTAGGCTACCCAAAGGTATATATATTTAAGTTAAACAGTAATACCGACTGAAATAGTAATGCGAGGGTTTTAAGATTTTTTATTATTACTCATAAATATATTTCAAAAACTTTTTCCATCTCTTACCACTGGCTAATGACAAACAGTGATAAGGCTTTTATTAAGCAATAGTTAAATTGTATTTATAAGTATGGCTATATTATATTGTGCCAAATGTGAGTATATCCAAGGCTACTCGACCTCGTTTCACTTGTCGAAGCAACAAAGACTCATCATGAAGCCAGGGACCTAATTACTACGAATAAGGCTCAATCATAAAAAGCGCCATCTATACGTCGACTAACAAACTAAAACATAAAATCGGTAGCAATCTTATAACATTCAACTCCCGAGTTGATCCAGTTCGCACTCCTAGTTACACAAGCGACAAGCGTGCTTCTATGTTTTTATTGCCACCAATAGAGGGCAGGGTAAAAGTATTTTTTTTCTTATTTTGATTACTGGTTATTATTAATTCAATAAATACTTTAACGCCGTAAATTTATATTTATTTAACTGACCATTAAAATTAAAAAAAAAAATAGTATCTAATAATAAACAAGTAGCAGTTCAGTCATGGACAGGTGGGCACGAGATCGGCAGTACAAAGAAAGCCACTGCCGCCAACGGTCGACCGGCGCGTCACTTCGACCAACGATCGTTCAGTTCAAACATCAATGAACTTCGTTCTTTTCGAAACCTCGAACTATGCTTAGTGCAATTTTAGAAGATGATGCTAGCACCAGAATTAAATCTAGAAGAGTTCAGTTCGGTGGAGTCCATCATGCGGTGTGAGGACTTCAAAAGCAACTTTGCTAGAAAACTCTCCAACCGGTACATCTCCAGGCCTGCCGTGGCTTCCAAAGACTCTGCGCTGAAGCTGTCTAGAGGGAAAACTGAGCTCCATGAAAACGTAAGTGCTTTAATAATTGTGCTGAAATTAAAGTTCTACTTACAACATTTTGAAACACAAAAGAAGCAAATAGGCGTTTTCTTTTTTGTCCACGTTCTAAACAATCATCGGGGCATAGATAAAATAATATGCTTTTCATATAAAAATATGTATAGGCTAATGTCGAAATTAAAGACTTAATTTTTACCATTTTTGATTTTTGACCAATCAAAACGGTTATAACTTTAGTCCGATACATGGTCCATTTAGTTTGGCAATGCTTTGTCATATAGGCGATGGTTACCACATAACATCAGGTGGGCCATATACTTGTTCCATCAGCTAGTTGTATAAAAAAACAGGTCTGGAAAAAAGCATATTTCACGACTATTGGCTATTTAAGACTTTGAGCACTGCTATTAAACGCTACATAAAATTAAGCATCAATATCTTTTACGTATTAACAGAATACTAAGAGTAGGCAGACAAGATTGTTATGACATTGAAAAATTAAAAACCATTGGAATCATAAAAACCATTTGAAAATACGATGGTTTTGTATTGATGTTTAGTGAAACCAGTAGAGTTGATACTAAGCTTTATACCTACTATAAATCCTTAGCAACGACCTGATGAACCCACGACATTGTTAGGATCACGGGAAGCTGGTGGAAATAGATTCTGATATAATATTATGACTTTTCAGGCTGATAATACCAATGCAGATATTGTTAATAAATGATATTTTGAAAAGATAATAAAATGTACAAAAAAAACAAGAAACAGTTGAGCTATCTGCAGACCGTTACAAACGATCTAGAGATAGCTCAACTGATCCAAATCAGTACTAGACGGAAGCGCCCATTTTGAAAAGGTTCACTTTTAGATGCAATTATTTTTCAAAATGTCCGAATTCCATAATTTTAACAAACCATGAAACTTGTTCCGGTAATTGACTCGAACACCTTCCGTGACAGCTACTAAGTTTTATTTTAGTTCAATTTGTTATTTGTTGTTATATGAAGTGAAAGTACCCGTAACGGCGTAACGACACTTAGATGTATACTCATGCACACAATACCATATACATATTCATGCTTCCTTCGGGAAATGACTACAATTATTGAACTTCCACGAGTTTTAGGTACTGATTGGTCAGTCTCACGATCGAGCCTCACGACAGGAGTGCGTGAAGAATATTAAGTTGAGGGGATATACATTATGGAACAAAGGGAGTTCCGTCAACCACAGACCTAGTAAGAAGACCCAAAAGGATCAAACCTTTTGAGTTATTTTAGTGATGTTTAAAATTGCTCATTAGTCTACTCGACTACTTAGATTGTACTATTATTAGGGTACCGCATAGATATGATACAAAATTTTAGCTCAAAAAAATTCATATCCATGTGGAAACTATAACCTGTGTCTGTTAACAAATATTGTAGGAAATTTATTACTAAACATACCTATATTCTCAAAATTATCAATACGAACGGTTCAATAATTCTTAATGCCAAAAAACTCGTTTTTACACAGCGTAGCAATACGTCTTTGTTCTGTGAAAAAATAACATTACGAAAGTGGTATTTTTCTAGACAGTAAACCTAATCTAAATAATGATGATAAAAACCGATGGCACAAAAAGAAAGAGAGAATCATTATTAACAAATAACAAACAACCTACTGGTTACCGATTCATTAAGTCATACTATTACACAATTAAACTCGAAATGCAAAGAAAATGCAACACGTAACCATTGTTGAATTGTTGATGCAAAACAATAAATTAATCCTATTGTTGTTTATCAACAGCTCCTTGAAGTTGGCTGTGAAATCAATTACGATATGCCATTCATGTATTTATATTCAAATCTTCAGTTTTTATCCTCCAATTAAAAATATAAATTCAATGTTTTCATATGCATACTAGATTGACTCACTTAATCCTAACCTAAAAGAAACTTACATTTAAACAAGTATTTACAAAATGTACAAAACACACAAAACAAACAGTTGAGCTATCTGCAGACCGTTACAAGCGATCTAGAGATAGCTCAACTGATCCAAATCAGACGGAAGCGTCCCCAAGACGCTGGCGGTATTGCCACGCTGAATGGCAATGCTAATGAGCTGCGCTAGATATTCACCACAAGCCTATGGGTCACACGTCACGCGAATTTTATTCACAAAACCGAAAAATGTAGCGTCTGAGGGAAGTGTACGATCTGATTATAATTAAGATGCTGATTTATCACTTTATTTAAGTTGTTCGATATTAATACTTTATTCTTTGATCAGTTACAAGGTATAAGGTCAATCGATTTCATCAAAAATCGATTCTCAAGATTTTTCAAGCAAAAGATATAAACGCGCACCCCTGCGATCGTCGAAAGTTTTACGCATAATGTTAATTTTTACTATAAGACAGGGACATGGAATAACCCCAAGTTGGTGGTAAAGCCTTGTGCATATCTAAGCGATCTGCAAAGGCGATTAGTAAAACGCTGGAAAAATGACAGCAATATTTGACAGCGTGTCGCTGATCCCAGTACGTGTACATGTACGCAGGCCTTAACCAAAAAGCGATCAAAAAGACGAGTTATTGACAAGAGGAGAAGATTCGTCTTATTTTTCTAGAAGTGCAAAAATAATGTTTGCAACAATAAATAAATACTAGGAGAAATTTCACACAATGCAATCCTAAGCAAAGCTGTTATATACGAGTAGATAACGACGATATTGATCATAATGTGTCCCACGTTGTCCGGAAATACGAGCTCTACCATTTAATGCATTCAAAGCACTATTTGTTTTTTTTTTCACACCGAAGCTCTTTTATTTGAAGTATTCTGGCCGACTGGCCTCTAGCTCAGTTGGTAGTAGCTCTGCTTTCTGCGCCGTAGGTCGTGGGTTCGATCCCCACCGAGAACAAATATTTGTGTGGTTAACATAAATGTTTGTTCTCTGTCTGGGTGTTATACTGTATTCTAAGTATGTATTTACAAAAAAAAAAATGTATTCAAGTATTATATCAGCTATCCGGTTCCCATATTACAAGTTCTGCTTAGTTTGGGGCTGGGTAGTGTTGTGTGAATTGTCCACAATATTTATTTATTTATTTATTATTCTGTATCTATACTAATATTATAAAGAGAAAATATTTGTATTTTTGTGTGTATGTTGGTAATGAATAAACTCAAAAACTCCTGTGCCGATTTCAAAAATTATTTCACCATTGGAAAGCTACATTCACCTTGAGTAACATAAGCTATATAAGATGGATTTAAAAATGAATATCCACCCGTGCGAAGCCGGGACAGGCCGCTAGTCATGAATAAGCAGTTATTTTCTGATGACTATGTCCTTTAGACGTTCTTAGAGCTTGAACAAGTTATTATTGTTATTTTATACAACTAGCTGATGGAATAAGCATAGCACCTGATGTTAAGTGGTAACCATTGCCTATAACAAAGCATTGTATCATCAGTTGGTCATGCATGCCAGGAACATGCCCTACGATGCACTACCCTGGGTCCATTGACTATGTACAGCCCCACGCGCAATTAATTTCACCGGCACCCACACCCTTTCCAAAACACAGCAATGCTGCTTCACGACAGAAATAGAGCCAAACAATAGAAATAGATGACAAACGAGCCCTTCATTCAGAGATCTACTACTATACTCTACTACGTTACTCTAGCCATCTTTTTGACAGTCGCTTATAGAGGAAATAAAACCAAACGTATGAAATGAAAATATGGCTTCTAGTAAGATTTCTTTAGTGATCGAGTGAATGGGTTAAACGATGTGCTGAACGAGGTGGTTGAATTAAGTGTTTGTTTGTGTGTTTTCGGTTTACCGTGTGCCTGGTTACGGAAGTGGCTCATCGAGCTATTGTGAATCATTCTCGCGATATGAAAGGATGATAGCGCACAGCCATTGTTCTGAGACCTCTATCTCCTTGCTATTGGGATGTGGGAAACCGTTTATCATTGAAATGAACGCACTGAAGCGAGCAGTTGCAAGTTGGATCGCGATCTGGCATTATGAACGCGATGGATAGGAAGCATTTTTATGCATTGAGCAGATTTGTATCCGTTTCTGTGTTGGTTAATTCTCAAGTTCATTAACTTTTAGGTGGAAAGGAAGTGAAACCATCCAACAATAGCAGCGTTTGAAGTAACTTTTATCTACAATAGGGGGTTCCTAATCCTTTAAACGAGAAAATCTTGTATTACAACATATAAATATATAATCTGAATTTTGGAAACGGCTCCAACGATTTTCATGAAATTTAATAAACAGAGGTTTTCGGAGGCGATAAAATGATATAGCTAGGATTCATTTTTAGAAAATGTTGTTTTTTCGTGTTTAATAAATATACTGAATATTGAAGTCCTCTTAGATTTCGTGGTCATAGATGATATCATGACAGCGGTAGCGAAAGCACAAGTGCTGGAAGATATTTTAAAGGCTGCATGCATTAGCCAGTGAAAGCTGACTCAACCAGTAACAAACGATTCCTTGGTCATGACATAATTCTGAAATCTAGTTAGACCAGCTCGTTCAGCCCATGGTTCGCCTACTCGCATGTTCATATCACTATGAGGTATAACTAGTCTTTAGAACAAGTGCGTAACGTCTTGTTCTCATCTGGTTTGTAGGTAAAGTGGTTTGGTCTAGCTATGTGATTGCGTGGGATTACGGGGGCAGGTGCCTATGTACTTTTTCACCTAATATACATATAACTTCTTGGTTGGCGTAAATAAATATTCAGTTCTATCGCATACAACAACGGATAACGGACACTGTCAGATTGAAAATGCTCCCGTTATCATAAGTTGAACACAGTTTTGAATGTGACAGATAGTGTTACACTGAGATGGTAAAAGCCGCCTAAAGAGCCACGATAGTTTAACTTGCAATTCTATTGTTAGTTTTATTTCTCCCAAATCTCTCGCTTGTTATAATGTCCATGCTTTTAGGTCAACGGTAAGTAAGCTTAGATTTTTAACCCATGGTTACGTAAGGTTCAAAGGATCATTTAAAAACGGTAGGAACCAAGCCGTAGTTTGTTGCCTGGTTCTTCTAGGTTTGGTCGCGTGGAACTGGTACCCTAAAGACGTTTTAAAGTGATCCTTGCGATTCTACTGAATAAATACTATTTTGATTTTGTTTGCGATTGTGTTTTTTAACTATTGAATATAAAAATATGAACATTATCTATGCTGTAATTTTCAGTCAAGGGATTAACTAACCTTCAAAGAATGCCAGGAATTCGAGGTCATTGCGGTTACCGTGTGATCCGATATCTTTTCATGTGGATGGCAATGATAACATACAATCATTCGGTTCAGATAGGTACGATAGCAGATAAGAGATGAAGTAAGAAAGTTATGGCGAAACTAACAGTTATCCTAAAGGCCTGCGCACATCTAGGTGATGGCGATCAGTGAAATGCTGTCAAATATCGCTGTCATACTTGACAGCGTTTCACTGATCGCACAGATCGCATAGATGCGTGCAAGGTGTAGTGTTCCACGAAAATGAAAAAAAAAAGTCTTTAACTTTTAAACTTAACGTAACGTAGTCAAGGAAAAATTAAAACGTGAATGGGAAAATTACATACCTACTTGTCAAGTCGTGTAGATAAATGGTTGCAATATTTCCTTCATTATTTTCATTCACTTTCTACAAAGTATATCCAATTATCAATATCTACCGGCTGTAAATTATTGTGTTGTTATGTTGGTAAATGATGACAGCTTGACGTTCAAGATATTGACGTAATTAAAAAAATAATGCAGGTCACGCACAATAGTTGCGCGGGTCTACCAAAGACGTCCAAGAAACTGCAAAGAACTTCGACGACGAGCTTCATCAACATCATCAGCATGTAGTAGAAGTCCACTCCTGGACATAAGCCTCCCCTACACATTTCCAGGAAGAATTCTGAGCCCTTTCCATCCACCGACTTCCCGCGATCTTATCAATGTCGTCAGTCCATCTGGTGGGTGGGCGCCCTACGTTTCGTCTTGTGGTTCGGGGTTGCCATTCGAGAACTTTTATTCCCCAACGACGACGAGCTTATTGAGTAGGTATTCAGCAAGATAGGTGAAATCGACAAAGTCGCGGGTCTGAAATGGACAAGTCGAAGATGGTAATAAGGGAGGCACTGAGCGGGGGGTGAAATTGGGCTGTTAATGATGTTGATGAATTTACACAACGTGTATACGTAATAAGGTTATTTCTGAAAAATAATAATTATTTTCAGAAGTCTTTTTGGCGTGACAAAGTCTTATAATTCGATGGAGCCGGCTGCACGCCCAAAAATACATGACTCGTGCGGCGTTACCTCGCTTTGAGGCGTTCCATTTAAGGCTTGAAGTGAAAGCGAGAGCGCGGAACGAGCGACAAAGAGGCACAATCGGCCTTCGCGTTCGGCAGCGTTTGACATCTGTCTCTCTCCTACTTGAGTGAGCGATGCGTCCGCGTGGACAGCTGTATGACGTTGTCACGTTCAACTATCGTCATTAAACCGACTTTACAGATGACCGATTTTTTTTATTAGGTCTAGTTAGAAGACTAAATTTATTTATAGCACAGTTAGTTCTAAAAAAAATTGGTATCTGTTTTGTATCAACAAAAGAGTCTGTAGGTAGAGATCAAATCAGACTGTCGTAAAAAGTATGAACCCAAGTTCTACGTCAAGTTAATGATGCTAATCATCAAGCTAGCGTAAAATTAAAACAAAACGATGGTTTCACACGAGATTTGAAACGCTACTTTTGTTTACTGTGTGAAATTTTATTCATTCAGTGATGTATGAAATTTCTTTACAATTATAATGTTACTTTGGATACATGCAAGGGTTACGTAAAATTCTTTCTGAAATCGCATATTCTTAAAACTCCCTTATATAGTATTTAAGGAAGTTGTTTTTAATATTATTTTAGAAAAAAATGCTTATGTTTGCATGTATCCTTGTTGGTTCGAATAAAGTTTGCCTATCTCAAAACTTAGGCGTATATTAGGCATTATCGCCTATACGCTACGGGTCTTATTAATAATCCTAGCGTAGTGTTGGACTAGTTGATCCGTGTTTTGTCTCTTGCATTGACATGCAATTGTCAACTCGAACAAATGTGACAAAACACGATTTAACTACTCCAGCGTTGCGCCAGGATTATTAATAAGTTTTGTTTTGTTTACTTTTTTTTTTTTTTTTTTTGTTTTGTCAAATAAATATCTATCTATCAGCCCGTATTGCTTAGAGCCTATTGGAGATAGTAATTTATTAATAATTTGACCACATTAGTGGTTCAATGCATTGACCGTATTGATCATTTAATAACCTGCTAGTTTTTGGAATAGGCTTCTGATTTCCTGTTCTAAAAACTGTTAGCTCGGTTTGGCAAGTTATAGGTACGAATCTAAAGTAAGACAATATAGATGTAGAAAGATACGGTACGATAGGCACAATTTCTGCAAAAAAGTCAAGCTTAAGCAAACCACAAACCAAAAAACGGTCTAGGTTCACCGTAGCGTAAGCGGTGAGCGACCTGGAGGGCAATGGCGTTAATTTTGAACGGTAATTCTTAAACAAAACTACAACTAAAACGTTAAAATTCGATCAAAGCTCAAGTTCAAGCCAGAGCTTAAACAAAAACAGCTGCATGGCCTCCCGCGGTTGATGTATAAGCATACACGATGTCGAGTATATTGATGGTCCAAGGTTTTACTCACTACTATTGTTTAAAGTTCCAAATAGTCTGTCATCTGTTCTTACATTTTAGATTGAACATAAGGCTTTAATTAAACCTAGCTCAATAGGCTATAGGACAATAAGCCGTATCAGCACAGCAGCAGTAGGTAATCCCAAAAAATGTTGTATAAGATTTTATTCTCATTTCTATAAAACTCATTACAACAAAAAAGATTGCACTGTTACTAGAGTTCTGAACGGTCGTATCACGTACTAGGGGCCCACTCTCGATAGCTGTAAGGTACGTCACAAAAAATGAGGTCTCTCCGGCATTTATTTCGTGCGCCATTGAACGTTTTTTTAGCGCTTGTTGCGACTTTTGCTCTTTGGTATTTAGAAATCAATTTGAACGGAGGGAAGCCAACTTTGGGTGCCTCAGAAGATAGTTTTTTTAATGTATTTAGTCTACTGAAATACTTTCGCAAAGCCAGCAACCTTTCATTCGATCAGCACATAAGTTATTGTTATTTTAAGGTTGATAACTTTTGTTTCTGAACAATTCACAAACGAATCGGCACGTTTAATTTTGTGTATTTGAATTAGACAGAGGAAACAGTTAAAAAACATTACATTTGCATAGACAATGTAACAGCATCGCCGTTTTTATTCTAAGCATGACTGTACTAGCACTGACTTCTCAACTCCGCTCTACTGGTTTCGTAATGTGCTCCTCGTAAAAACTCAAGCAAGCACACAAGCCCTGAGCTCAAACCCATGTACCAAAGATACATATTAAACGGTTCTAGATGGCTGGCCATTGGCTTGTAAACGCGGGCTCAAATTGCAGGGATCCGGGCTGAGTCGAGCCCACCTGTCTTAGCTTCACGATAAGCACTGTTTCTACTTTGTGATGGTTGTGTAAGGCGGCGTCGAGGCGTGACGCTCGTACGCAGGATCGCTGCTCTATAGTTTCTTTGTGTAATTGTGATGTCATTCCTATTATACATACGAACCTCTCGTCCAGCCGGCCCATAGAACTTTGAAATAATGCTGTTAGGTTGAATAAGCATCACGGTCAAGGGTATGAAGGGGACAGAAAGGACCTGCAGTTCTATGCAGAAGAATTATAGAATAGTTACCCAGCAGTACGTAGAAAGCGTATAGGTAAAATTAACCAACAAATTCAAACTTAAAAAAAATCTCTGCCTCGATTCGTGTCCGAAGTAAAATTGGTAAGTTTGTCTCAATTCTCTCCATAGCTTTCGTCTCTGGTATTATCAAAAATATGAGCTCTATTACACAAATATCTAAATCTACAAGAAGCTATTAAAATTTTCTACCACATTGTTTTATGCAATCTGCGCTGCTGACTATTCCGCCTTACCAAACAATCATAGTCAGGTAACTATTAATTCAAACCTGTAATTGGGTAAGCTTTTTCTCATGGGAATTCTAACCGTTGTCGAACGAAACTTTTACAGATCGCAACTGTTACTATGGCACAAGTAGGAGTATGCACCGTGAGACAGAGACGCTTTCGAATAAAAAATGTCAGTCCTTGTTTTTGACAAGTCTTGAAAAGTATACCCAAGTAACAGTTGAGCTATCTGCAGTCTGTTACAAATGATCTAGAGCTCAACTGATCCAAAACAATGCCAGACGGAAGCGTTGGCGTTGTATAACCATTTGTTCTTGACTTATATGATGCCAGATATACTGACGCTACCTGTAAACTAGGCACATACTTTTACAAAAGAATTGAAATGGCTACTTCTACTTACAGAGGACTTTTATTTTGAAATGACCATAATTTACCAGGCCAATAATAACTGCGAAAGTAATTGGGTACCTATGTTTGCTCCCACCTATTTCCACAACGAACACGGCTGACGGATTGGCATGAAACAGGTAGGTACATAAAGCATATGTACCCATGCAAGCATACACAAGCAATCTATACAGGGTTGGTAGCACGCGGATTGAGCATGCAGCGTTCTAATGCTTTTACAACAATATCAACCAACCAAAACTAGGTAAGTGTTCGTGAATATAAAACAGACACGTTTTACACTGATATCATCAGCATCAGCATCAGCCTATATCAGTCCACTGCTAGTCGTATATAGGTCTCTACCAAGACGCGCCACTGAGCCCGGTCTTCGGCTCTTCTCCTCCAGTGCTTGCCAGCTACATTTCACAGATCGTCGCCCCACCTTGCCGGAGGGCGTCCTAAACTACGCTTACCTAAACGTGGTCTCCGCTCTAGTATTAGTTTGCTCCAACGATTGTCTGTTCTACGACAAACATGACCGGCGCACTGCCACTTCAGCTTACTAATCCCTACGCAATTACTACACTGGTATAAAAAAACCTTCTCTTTGTTTCTAAGTAACACGAAACATGGTGTAACTTAGCCAACTGTGGCCAACCGTGGTGACGCCCAAGCCCAAGGCCAAGGGCCAAGGCCTTCGTCATGGCTTAGCGAGCTATAACCACCATACGACCTTCAGATTAATTCATATTTTAGATCATATCAAAGAAAAGATGGATTGTGTGAGAGATGATTATGTCCAAGAACAGAGTGAGTACTCAGATGACGAATGATAGGGAAGAGTTGAAGAAAAATACATATTGTCTCCACATAATGGGAAAAACGCAGGAAAAAGAAAAAGAAGATGTCATAGCAAATACCCGCATTAGTATTTAAGCTACTCGTATATTGCGCGGCAATGCACTCTAACGCTTCACTGCTGATTGTCGCTGTTTATATACGGCGCAGTGTATCATAAATTGGCAAAACGAACTTTCATTTATCGCCAGGTATAGATTTTTTGAGCTTCATGCATCTATTTATTATATTATCATCTTTATGACTGGCCTCTAGCTCAGTTGGTAGTAGCTCTGCCTTCTGCGCCATAGGTCGTGAGTTCGATCCCCACCGAGAACAAATATTTGTGTGGTTAATATAAATGTTTGTTCTCTGTCTGGGTGTTATATTGTATTTTAAGTATGTATTTACAAAAAAAAAGTATTCAAGTATTATATCGGCTATCCGGTTTCCATATTACAAGCTCTGCTTAGTTTGGGGCTGGGTAGTGTTGTGTGAATTGTCCACAATATTTATTTATGAGACGCAAAACAAAATGCAAAAAAACGCTACATAGATAGAAGATAGGTACTAGGCAAGTCTTCCATCTATAACACGTCACGTGGTTGCCCAACTAAATAGGTAGGTTCATTTCAACTAATACGCAATGCCGGATCTGAACTTAGGCGACACCAACGGACGTGACGTGACGACGGATGTACATATGTGTTTAGAACCTTGAAGTTCCCTTGTTATAAATATACAAAGAAATAATGAAAATGTCAGTTAGTCATGTCTCTCCCTTGTAACTGCTGTACCTGAAGTCGGAGTTTTGCTACCACATTTCGTCTACAAAATGTTATTTTCGTGTGAGCACGCGTCTCCCTTTTTTGTATGGTAAATTAATGAGACAACAAGTCGTTTCAATCGTTTTTACGTAACGTGTTTTTGCTGTTTGTGTGACAATAAAAGGGAGACGCTATATAACAAAAAATACAATTTTAATCAATTATTTATCAAATGCAAAATAAAAACTATGAAAGCTGTTCAAGTATTTTTCAAATTAATTCATTTATTGAATTATTACTTAAATAACAAAAGAAAATTACCACAATATTAAAAAAACTTAAACTAAACCTTACAAATCTAGCAAAAGTGTCCATGAGGCATGGTCCTAGAGCGCTGGCTGCATTCCCACGTTGAATAGCAATAGATACTCTCTGTGCGAAAAAAGAGCCAGCCATCTTGTCATCAGTGGCGTCAACCAGCCGAGGAAACAATCACTTATGAAATTGTATTTTTTTGTCAAATTGATTAGTATAATGTTCCATCTGCAATATTCAAGGTACTTTTCATCCATGTGGCATATCCGTGGGACGCCCTGTACATGCAACGCTGTATCTAGGCTATCTTATAATAATATAGATGACTCATAATATTTGTAATATTTGTGTTATTTCTCTTGTAGGCCTACCATGACCTCTGTCTGGCTCTGTCTCTGGCTTTGGTTTTGAGTCTGGGTGAGTGTTCACCAGTGTATTATACTATGTGTGTGACGTTTTGACGTAGTATTAATTTAGTCAACACTCACACAGACTCAAAACCAGAGCCAGAGACAGAGCCAGGCAGAGCTTGTGGTAGGCCTACTGTATGAGATAATACAAGTCGAATGTTTTAGTAGTGAGAATCAACATGCGTGTCATACCATCGTATCCTCGATGCACGCTAACACAATCCGTTGCCGTGACGATGTGTTCCTTATTATTAGAAAATTCACATCAAACAATCAATTAATTACATGTTCTATGCGTAATAGTACTTTTGTGTATTTTCTCCTTTTGTCTTTACATTCCTAGTATTACGACGAAAACTCTTCATTGAATGCAACTCTAGCAAACCAAACAACTACGCATCACGACGCCATCGTCTCTCCTGCTCTTCCCTCTCGACCACCAGATCTTTTAGTTTTTCAGAAGTAGTTTTTTTTTTAATACGTCTTTAACGTTAAACCGCAATGTACCTTTCTACAAACTACTAGAACTTCTATATTATATTACTTACTGCTACGGAACCTTCATGGGCGAGTCTGACTCGCACTTGGCCGCTTTTTTAAGTCGACATCCGAACACGTTATCAGTCACGCTTTATATATGATAATTATGTATTTTGTATCGGCACGGGCAGTGTGTGTAAAGCTCGTGCTAGAATATGAAAAGTATGAAATTGAGAGTGTAGGCAATCTTTCGATCTCACTCAAGCGTAAATTATGTTTTCATATCTTTCAATGAGCATCGTCTTGTAGATCAAATATCTACCTATCAACTGTCCGTCCTAAGTTGTTTCGTTATCAATCTGCCAGTTTCATTATTCTCATCAAAAAAAAAAAAGTGTGTGTGTTACGGGGTTTCTATATCACCGCCAACTGGGATCTACTCCCCTTTGTGTTCTAAAGAGGGAAGATTTGTACTTTTGTTTGAACGAATAAACTCAAAAACAACTGGACTGATTTCTTCAATTCTTTCACCATTAGATATCTACATTATTTTAAAATAGCAAAGGCTATATTTTTTACTTGCGACTCGTTCCGGCTTTGCACGGGCATCATTTAAAAAAAAGAAGGTAAATCAAGTCACTGCCTTCGAGTTTTTTTCTCTTTCATTTCCACCTATGCGAAGCCGAGGCGGATCGGTGGTAAAAAGTTTAGTTGCCTATCTTACATATTAATAACGCCGATGCAACTGGCAATGTCTAATATTCCAGTCCATAAAAAAAGTGAAATGGCAACATAAAACGTACATCCAAAGTCTGGAACCGGTGCGGGCGGCGTTCGCCCGAAGTAAGCCGGCCGTCATGCATCGTCGGTGATGCGTGACTCCTACATCCGGCTGTGACCCTCCCTGTGAGCCATGGTACCGGGACATAAACTAGGGTCCTGGGGAGACAGGTACTATCCATGCACATTGAAGAAAGCAAGTTTTTATGATCAAATTTAATACATTTAGACATTTCACAGAGTGCCAACCAGCCCCAATCAAGTAAAGTTTAGATACTTTTTTGGGTGCAACTAGTGGGAGCTTAATTATCGCAGTAGTTCTGTACTATAGGGATTGTTTTTTGTAATATAACTAGTAAGAAAGAGTAACCCAGTAGTTTGGCCACCAGATCAAAACTTTTTGGAAACAAATGCACCAGGCTAATCGTGAGGATGTTTAGATGAAGGTGGGTTGTATTAAAATAGCAACGAATGCTCGCTCGAATAAAATGGCGGTTAAAGAAACAAATCCCTGCGAGATGACATCGTAAAACTATGTCGCTGTTATGGGTTACCGGCACAAAAATAGAGCTCCGAAAGTACTGCTCTAAAAGAGCGAAGAAAAGCATCGCAGTCGTGAAGAACTCAGCGGCTTCGTCAGCTCCGCGGTAGTAATTGTTTCCTGTAGCGAATAAAATAGCGAAACTAAACTAAAAAGACACAGGTGCTGGACAAGCTTTTCATTTAAAACTCTCTCATTCTCGCATGCACTACAAGAATCTCTTCTGAATTATATAATATATTTTAAAAAACTGCACAAATTCTTTTACAAATCACCATGGTATATAAAGCTACGAGATAAGAGTAGTAGAGCTCTTTGTGAAGGGCTCGTACGGGGAAGTTATACCACCATGCCTATTTCTGCAGTGAAGCAGCATTGCTGTGTTTCGGTTTGAAAAGTGTGGGTGCCGGTGAAATTACTGGCATGTGAGGTTGAACATCTGTTTGCCTCAAGTTGATGAACGCAGGCGGGTGCATCGTAAGGCACCCGCCTGCGTTCATCCTGACGTGCGTGACTTACGAGGCAATTCTTTGTTAAAGGCGATGGTTACCACTTAACATCAGGTGGGTCAAATGTCTGTCCTAACAACTAGTTTAAAAAAAAAAGTTTATACAATGCACGTATGTAGTTATTACAAAATAATATCAATAGAGCATATTACGTAGTGGTAATAGTAATACCAATTATGCACAAAAAAAGAAGCACCTACCTATACAGTTACGAGCAAATCATGGGAACCCAATACACAGTATGAAATAGCTGTTCAATGTTCAAAAAGCGAAACGTCTGTTGCTGAGAAAATATCTCTAATTATTATAACGGCAAGTGTATGACTTACCTAGTTGACCTCCAAGATCTCTAGATTTAATTACCAACTAGAAAAAGTACACAACCTACTTACCTACTCATATGAATTACTATACTTACTCACCTATATTGTATGAATAGGTATAACAGACTTTGTGTCGAAGGTAAATGGAAACTCATCTCAAAAACTTGTGATTAATTTAGAAATCATTTTTGTTTTAGTTCTTCAAAAACTTTAATACTTATGATAATCCAATGAACTAACATCATAATGATTTATTTTGATATCATAGCATAGCTACAGAATATAATTTAGTTTTGGCCTGCGTACATCGTAGGCGATGCCGATGGCGATTAGCTGAAATGCTTTCAAATATCACTGTCATATTTGACAGCGTTCCCTGATAGCCAACGCAGAACGCTTCCAATGTGCACAAGGCTTGAGAATTTAGAGGAACCTAATTGACTTTATGAAATGGAAACAAAAAGACCTGCTTATTTTAAGTAAAAAATTCTGTAACGGTTATAAACCACAGTAGATCTGTGACATTTAGTTCACTACGTCAAAATGAGGACGAAAATAGATTTTATGAATCGTGAAATGCATTTCCCGTGTCGGATGCACTCTTAATGGTGGATTGTAGCTATTTTAGATATTTAAATATATAGTAAATATTGTGGACATCCACACATCACTATCTACCCTCAAATTAAGCAGAGCTTGTTATTATGTGTCTTATTATTATGTGAGCTATGGGAACCACACAGCTCATATAATAGTAAATATTTTTTTAAAGTACTTAAAATATATATATGACAACCAGACAGAGAACAAACATCTGCGTTCACCACACAAATATTTGTACTCGATGGGGATCAAACTCACGACCTACGGCGTAGAAGGCAGAGTGACTACCAACTGAGCTGAGAGGCTAGTCGAAATGTAATAAGGTTTTGAGCGGCAGGAATCAGGTTTCCAATGATATAAGTTAGCTTACTGCTCTGACGTGTGTGCTCTGAATTTGTGGCGTTGGAATTATAACCACGGTTGAAAAGATTGTTTCGAATAAGTCATAGATTGGGAATCAATATACGAACATTTTTATTTTGCATTTGTCTATTTTTTCTTGAAAAGAGGGAAGGGAGGCCTTAGCCAGTGGGATACAAGAGGCATAATAATAATAATTTGTCTAAGCATGGTATTCGTGGGACCCCCATGGTGTGAAGGTATCATGAACTCATTGACCTCCTTTGACGTTTCTGAATAAGGACAACTGGCAGGTTAATTAAAATTACTTCAATAGAAAATTGTAAGCTGAGAGTAGCCTACTGGCCTTGATCACGTTGGTTCCGAGCCAGCGACTCGATACATGAGCTACGGGCACCAGCCACCCGGCACAGTAATTGGACTCCACCCGCGCCCTGACCGGTCTTTCCTAAACATACTCGATATCTAAAAAAACCCAGAAAACAACCGTCAAAGAGTGAAACTCTCTATACCGGTGTCAGTATTTCCGGAACGTTTCAATTTAGGAATTTCCAAGACAAGAGTGTACAGGTGGATTATGGTTAAGCATGCTCCATTGGCTGCATCTTTACTTTCCATCAGGGGTGAGGGCAGCAAATGCTTTGCTTTGCTTTGCTTTATATAAAAAAAACCTAATCTGCATGAAAAAAGACAAAATCAAAACGGTCTTTAATTAGAATCACAAGGATCACTTTGCAACGTTGTTCGGCGACGCCAGTCCTCAAGTCTATATCGTGGTAGCTTTACGAGCTTGGGGCTACATAGTGTGTAATACTTAAAATATAGACAAGAGACAATATTTCACCAAAATCTTTTCTTTTTTCTAAAAATTTTGGAGGTTTCCAACCTCAATTAAATCAACTCTTACTAAAGTTTACGGATGGTTGTTTGTGATCAATTCATCTTTACTTATATAATAAAGAGGAAAGATTTGTATTTTTATGCGTATGTTTGCTATGAATAAACTCAAAAACTACTATGCTAATTTTAAAAATTCTTTCACCATTGGAAAGCTACATTCACCCTGAATAACATAGGTTATATTTATGTGTTTAAAAAATAAATGTCTACCCGTCCGAAGCCGGGACGGGTCGCTAGTCTGTATATAAAATGAGTTTCATCAAAGCGCCGTTGCTGATAAAATACATGACCCCGCCGTTCCCAGCGTTTATTTAGCACACGCCAACAATGACTATTGTGAGTATGGTAATAGAATGCGATGAAACACTAACTACAACCACTATTATAGAGGTTTAGCAATACGAAGAGCTCGCTCTAAAACGTATGTAGGTATATCTGGCCTAAAAGTAAGACTCGTAGCTAACAGTGGCGGCGGATGGTTTACGCTGCCCATGCTACCGCGATGGGGCAGATACTGACAACTTAATGCACCCTCCAAAGCCCCTAGCCCTTATAAATGCAAGTAGCCGTTTCGGTTTTTAAACCGTCAGCCAATAAAAGAGGAAGAGGTTCTCAACTCGGTTGCATTTTTTTATGGTTATTGATCCGTAGTCCTCCGTAATTTATGAACCGATTTAGTAAATCTTATTTTCATGTGAATGGTCCACTTCCAGATTGGCCCCAGAGAAATTTCATCAAAAATCGGTTTAGCAGTTTGGCCATGAAGTCGGTTTCTTAAGTTTTTTAAACTTATTTCTCAGTACCACGCGACCAAGTTTAGAAGAACGGAACCTTTCTTTACATTTCTTCTTAGCTTGGCTTGGCTTTGGTCCTCCGTTTTTGTTTTAACTCCAATGTGTTGCCATTTCAACTTAGTAAGGCGTTGGCAACAATCTATAATTATGAGGATTGACGTTAGTATTGTTTACATTGGGGTCACCATCGCTATTCAGAATCGAGACAAAAGCGTGGGATGTGACATTGCTGATCAGGCGCCCACATCTGCTCAAGTTTTTGCCAATTTAAAATGATACAAGCCACGAAGGACCGTTCAATGATGCGATTGTCTTTGAATCAACAGTTATTTAACTCTATTGTGTGTAGAATAAAGTTCTTCTCTCAGGCTGACGAAGACAAGTAATGAGCTATGTTTGTTCTAAAGGCGCACACCTAGGTCGCTGGCGATGGCTTCATCAGTCAGTGAAACGCTTTCAAATATCGTTGTCAAATTTGACAGCGTTTCGATGATTGACATAGCGACCTAGGAGTGCGCAAGCCTTGAGCATTTTGTTAAAAAAGTTACATTTTCGCTATAATGACCAATATGACTGAATGACAAGTTGAAATTTGAATGAGAAGACCACGCCATCAGTAAAGTAGGGATACATGGAACAAGTCCTAACATGGATAAGCTCGTACACAGTGGTAAATATATAATTTGCCGATATAATTTTTTTATGCAATATCATTATAGTTTGCATAATACAGGCTAGTGCGGGATTAGTAAAACTCTTCTTCTTCTTCCTGCCCTTATCCCACCTTATGTAAGGTCAGCACAATATGTTCCCCTCTTTCATTCTTCTCTATCAGCCGTCAACTCTGTATTCATTTCCCTCATATCATAACCATGTCATCTTTCACACTGTTCATCCATCTTTTATTGTTTTTTTTTAGTAAAACATGAAAAAAAAACCTTAAGCTTAGTTGATTTTGGAGTTACTCTCACTTGCTTAGGACCAAAGTCGGAGAGAAATTGTCTGTAGGTGCGTGATTCAACTTCCGCTTCCAATTCGACTCTAATAACACACAATGACACAGTTTATTTTATTGCATGTTATTGTACTGGCACTCGTTTTTTTGTTACAGACTCCAGAAAGAATTGAGTGTGGTCAACTTTCGAAAAGTGTTTGTGAGCAAAATGGTGAACCAATCAAGCCTCCGGATAAGACAAACTCTGACATAAGAAGCACTGAAGTAAACGCGCTGAACATGGAAGTGGAGACGTTGAGGTGGCAGCTATCCCAGGTATGATTATAAAATAGAAGAGAGAGCACTGAAGCGCTACGGATACCAGAACACACTTATCAACATCTACCAGTGTTCGCTATAGAGACTGTAAGCTGTTCAATGATTCAACATAATAAGAAAATAAAATGGTGCGGTGTCGAAAAGAACTCGCCTGTCACAGACATAATACCTATAGGTACATAATATTTGATAATACAAAGGCAAGCATTTGATTAAACATTGCAATTCCTAAATAATGCAAGTAGTTGTAAATAAAGTCGAAGAGTGTAAATAGTAAGCAAATCAATACGATCCTAGTTGCGAAACAATGCTGTAATGCGACGCGAACTGAATGCAAACTGCGAATGTTGACGTTGCGCTGGCTTTCCATGTTATTATAAGTAGAGTACTTAAGAATGCGAGTTGTTTTCTGATGAGTTTGTTATTTGACTCAACCATGCCTACTATGCCTAATATTAATTTCGAGAACCGAACTTATTTTTGAACGTTTTGAACTTTCAGACCGAAACGAACCGGCAGATGCACATAGCATTACTAAAGCAGGTAGTAAGTTTTCTGAGCAGAGTAAAGGAGCATATCGAATGCCAGACTCCAGAATTTACCCCTCGTAAGGAGTCCTTGTCTACCAGACTGACACCGCGATCCTTCAATGCGGTGGACTTGCCGCGATCCAGATCTGTGGTACACGTGAACAAAAATCTCGAGTTCTCCTTGAATCCAGCCAAGAAGATGAACGCGAGAAAAATCAGCAAGTCCATAAGCAACGTCAATGGATACAAAACGGATTGTAGTGGCAGCTGGTAAGTTTGGGCAGATACATGAAAATAATACGTGGTTGATGAATTTGTGGAATGTTCGAAAGAGCCACTTTGGAACTACTGGCAATTTGGATACAGTAGTTTACATATAACTTTATTAGGAAAGTTCCATTAATCTTGCGCCAAAATGGCTAGTCTTATAACCTGTGTTAGGTTATAAGACTAGCAATTTTGGCGACTAGCAATGTGGATTAGATATGATGCATTTAATTAATATTATTTGGCTGGTTATTGCATATGCTATGTTTTTACTTTCAGGAGCCCGTCCAAGCTATTCTCAACTCCAGAAGAAGAGTCAACGCAGAAAATCTCAGAAGAAATTACTAGATTGATAACTCTTGCCAATACCGTGCTAAGCACGAAACTACCTGATCTCGCTTGTACGTACAGTGAACCCGAATATGCTACTATTAGTGAGACAGCTGAAGATAAAAGCCAAAAAAACAATTCGATTTTTTCCTTAAATCTCACAGATGAAGACATTAATGATACATTTATTTTCAATACAGTTTGCGACAGTGAGATCGCATTTAATGGAATCACTAATGATTTTATAGAAGCTAAACATGAAACTACAAATGATTTTATTTTGTCACCCTCACCATTACCTATTAGTGGTCTAGAAAACGACTTCGCTGAAGTAAAAATAATTGCTAACAATACGGTAAAAACTACAAATGCGTCGACTAAGGCGCAAATATTCGTGGAGAAGAGAAACGAATATAATCACGTGGCCAATTTTATAGAAGACGAAAGTGGATTCTCGTCCATGAGCTCATTCCAAGAAATAGGAATACCGATCATAAGTATCATACCTCCGTCGCCGTGCAAGGAAGTCAGCTACATCGATGAGATCACAGATATCTTGGAAGACACCAAGTGGAAGAGCGACCCCGTAGACCTCAATAAACAATCCGTTAAAGTATTTTGGGTCTGAGAATGTCCGAATATTATGCTAATGTACAAACTTCGTGCGCTTGGTGTGAAAATGTGCTTTATTTGTGTTAGTAATTTAGTTATAACGCACAGAATGAGTTTCATTTTGGTAGAAAGTAGATTTATGCGCCTATTTATAAACGTAATTTTGTATTGCCTTTGAATAAGACTAAAGACTCTGTAATTCTGCGAATGAGTTTCTTAATAATTTATGATAATAAAAATATTTTATAAATTCTGTGTACCTACTAGATTGCCTAACATGTTATACGCCCAGGTCCTAAATTGAAATGCCTTGAAGACACATTAGACACGAATTCAAGGCGTGCCATGGTTAAAAAAAGTATACTGGAGATAATAGTTTATTGCAGCTCTGGTACCGTAAGCAAAATATTGTCAAGGTCGTAATGCAAAGACGCAGGGATTATGTGTTTCGTATTACCTTTAATATGCAACGTAATTCTTTATGGTAGATAGTAATATACATATAAGTAAGTAGGCACATCACTGTTTTATGCAAAAGTTGTGAGTCTGTGGTTGTGTACGTTTGTCCAATTAATCTTCATAACGCCTGAACATTATGAAGAAAAGCGCAGTAGCGTCGATTGCTAAAAGCAATATATAAGGCGTTTTCCGATATTGGGATTTGTCTTTTCTACAACATTCCTGCTAAAGTTTCATGCCAATTCAGATTAAGAATTGGATATTAATTTACAGCTTCTATTCTAAAATAGTGTTGTGTGGATTGTCCGCATTATTTATTATTATTATTAAGCTAAAATTTAGTTACTACCAGTCTGCTTCTAATTACGCAGTATTGCTTTTTACAATAGTTTTACAATAAATTATTCCTCTTCACAAAGTTCAAAAACATGTGTCAAGTGCACGAAAGGAGCCTCTTTGAAGCGCAGTTATTGTCCTTTCTACATACTAGTTTGGAAGAACTAGTTACATGATATGAAGACGTAGAATAAACAAGTGTTACAAATTGTTAGTGTAGCCTAGTGTAGATAATTATTTGGGCGTAGGTACCTCTGAGTATCCCAGACAAAAGAGCATACGTGGGTACCAGACATAAAATAGGAATCTTGAGGTGGTCTTATGTATAAGCACAGATAAGATAATACTATACTAGTAATGGCCCGAACACATCTAGTTCGCTGGCGGTAGCGATCAGTGAAACGCTGTCAAATATCGCTGTCAGATTTGAGATTTGACAGCGAATATTTGACAGCGATATTTGACAGCGTTATGGCCCGAACACACCTAGTTCGCTGGCGGTAGCGATCAGTGAAACGCTGTCAAATATCGCTGTCAGATTTGAGATTAGACAGCGAATATTTGACAGCGTTTCACTGTTCGCTACCGCCAGCGAACTAGGTGTGTTCGAGCCATTACACTGATCGCTACCGCCAGCGAACTAGGTGTGCGCAGGCCTTTAGGAAGGTAAGTACTCAAATACAATAAATCTCATTACAATGCACGGCAAACGTGTTTTATCTTATTTTTTAAGACACTTCAATCAAATCAAAAAGTCACTCAAAAACTAAAATTATGACAGATAGCATTTAAGATTTATATATTTTTACAAAAACATACAAAATTCAAGTGAAAAAAACTACAAAGATTTGTTCATAAAAAAACTTTTCGGCAATCAAAATAATACCGGTACCTAATTTCGAGAATCTAAATTCGTGAGTATGGCTGACGACGATGATAAAGCAAGTGGAGATGCAGGGTCTGAGCACGTGCCTGATGAAGTTCCAGCGCCTGAACCTCCCAAGATCCCTGACGTGGAACTGATTATAGATGGATTCGGCTTCATGCCGAAATCCAGACAGACTCAGAAGGGCCGGACTTCGAACGTATTTGAGAGTTCCAGAAAATCTCTGAAGGAGATGATGCCAGAAGGGGAACATGACAGAAGCCCCTGCGCTTCGAGCACCAACATAGATATCGTGAGGAGGTACACTTGGAAAACGAAGAATAGGATGACTGTTCAGGTATAATAATAATTACTAACAAGATTTCATCCTGTGTGATACTGCAAAATGTGGGTATGTGTCAAACGTGACTGGCCTCTCAGCTCAGTTGGTAGTAGCTCTGCCTTTTGCGCCGTGGGTCGTGGGTTCGATCCCCACCAAGATCAAATATTTATTTGTTGAACACAGATGTTTGTTCTGTCTGCATGGGTGTTTTATTGTATTCTAAGTAGGTATAATGCATTTATTAAAAATATAAAAAATGTATTAAAGGATTATATCAGCTATCGGGTTTTAAGCTTCCTATATAGCCCCAAATACATAGTGTTGTGTGGGCTGTCTACAAAATTTATTAATTTAAATGTTTTATTTGACTGCTTCTAAAAAATCTAGGATGGGTCTGGGAAAAAATACAAACAATCTTGAATGGGTCTTTTGTACTAAGATTTCTGAGGGGAGACCTACCGTGCACCTACCGGGCATAAGCCTAAGCAAGGGCATCATAGAGCGTAAGTTTGAAGGGACAAATAGTCTCAAAAAAATAATACCATGAAGCTTCCATAACACCCTTTACCTACAATCTTCATTAATGAAATGCTGAACGTAGACAAATTGGTAATGATTGTTTCAAAGAAGGATTTTACATTTCAGGTGATAACATACGGCGCGACCATCACAACTATTTCGGTGCCTGATAGGAAGGGGGTGCCAGATGACGTGGTAGCTGGTTTCGATACCTTAGAAGGTTGGTCAAACTAGCAGAAGTGACGACCACAGAGAGCAGAATTGACGAAACAAATATTAATTAACTTGAGAATTAACTTAGGATGCCTGCCCAAAAATCGGCAAACTTTATCATCCGCCCTTGATGTGCGGGCTGGTTTTTCCGCAAGTAATAGGCCGCTAGCGGGCTCTTTTTGCGTGACCCTTGACACGTGTTGCTCGAACTTTTGTAGGTTCTATACGACACGCCGCGCCGGTTTCCTCACGATGTTTTCCTTCACCGTTTGGAGAGCACTGGCATATTGCACATACATTTTTCGACAGAAAATCTCATTGGTGCACGGCTGGATTTGAACCCACGACCTTTGGATCGGAAGGTGAGGCCACTACCACTAGATCACCAGTGCTCTCGGATGCCTGCTTATGGATCAAATGACATTCGGGAAGTCAGTGGATGAACATTGTCCCTAGTCAACATGTCTATGGGAGGCTTATTATGTCCAACAGTAGATTATAACAGGCTGAAGATAATTTATATACTGAAGGATATTTTGCACAGTTGCATGCACCATGATCACGGTAACGTTATAAGAAGTTACTCGTGGACTTTAGCTCAGTGTTTAAAAACATGTTTCAAAAGTAATATCTATTATATTAATTGTTATGTGCGGTCTGGGCAATAATTTACAACTGAATATTTTTTGTGTTTCAGAATACTTCCAGCCTAGGAACCCGTACTTTGGCTCCACAATAGGCAGGTATGCGAATGTGATCCGCGATGGTACCGTCATCGTCCGTCCGTCGGGAAGGATGTATATGCTGTCCACCAATAAAGGCCACCATCATTATAATGGAGGATACGTTGGCTTCGATAAGGTAATCTTCAAATCTGGTATCTTAGGTACGGTTAGCAAAAGAAGTAGGTTATGTTTCCCATTCCGAGCCACAGGCTCAGCGAAAATAAACCATAAAAGTTCTAAAAAACGTCACAGTGCTACGATGAATTCAGATGCACCTCAAAGGGTTTTACTTTTTTAGCCGTTTTTTGTCGCCAGAGAATATTAGCCAGGAATTAAGGAGGGACTTACAAATATCAACGGTTTTTGGGTACCATCTATGGAACCAGGAATCATAACTGTAGATATTAACATGGTATAAAATTAAAGATGATATATTCATCTATAGTGATAGCCAATAAGAAATGGGCAGTCCTATACAACATTTTCACATGAATACGTTTTTACCATAGCAAAAATCGATACCATCAAGTATTAAGATTATTTGAATAATGCAGAAAATTGAGCGTAAATGGGCTTCAATATGTTCGTGGTCACTTTGCTGTTGTGTGCTGGCGCAGAAAGCCGAATTCAAGAGTGTCAAAAATGTAATAGCTTCCTTAAGGTTGTTCAATTCCGATACAAACTGAATTTACACAACTATGGGCAAACAAAGTATAAATGTACACTGAAATAGCTGTAACAGAATTTCACAGTGGTCTTTATTGCCGGCCAGTTATATAAAGTTGGAGAAAACTGTAGAATAACAGAAATATTAATAAAAAACCAAAAAAGTAATTTTTTCGTCATTCTTTCTAACGGGTACTCGGCATTGAATACGTGAATGAGCTTAAATTAAACATAATATGTTAAACAGACTTTTACGACTATTTTGAGACATATTATGTCTCAAAATAGTCGTAAAAGTCTGTTAGTTTATTTTCTGAAGCCCCGACTGCCACGACCAACGGCTACCACTCCAACTTTATATAACTGCCGGTAATAAGGACCACTGTAAAAGCCTATTACAGCTATTTCTGTGTACATTAATACTTTATTCGCCCATAGTTGTGTAAATTAAGTTTGTATGGTGCTGTCAACTGCGCTATGACAGCTGTCCATGTTACATGACGGCAGATCTTATTCACTAGCGATCTTATTTTTAACAATCTTTTTCGTGGTGGCACCAAGCTTTAAAACATTTCAAAGTGAATAAATACATACCTATTGAATATATACATATTTGACTTGACTTTAAAATACTATTAATAACTGATACGATTATCCAATTTCAGGTAAACTGGCGCTCATACGTGGATGGATACAAGGTCATAATGAGCCACGTCTCCGAACGCTTCGACGAGGGCTACCCTGGCACGGTGATGGCGCAAGTGACCTTTGAGGTCACTTGTGACAATACCATCAAGATCGACATGAAGTGCACCACCAGCGAACCGACTGTCGTCAACCTTAGCAATGCGCCGTATTTCAACCTGGCGGGCCATGTGAGTCTATTACGAATTCAAAGATGGGAATAATTTAAGTTTAAAAAACTTGAGACATTCAAACAGATCATGTTGATGGAATTTCTATGGAACTAATCTGGAATATGGAGTCGATCCCTACCGAGAACAAAACTGTAGATGTGTGTACTCTGTCTGGGTATTGTATTCTAAGTATGTATTTACAAAAAAAAGTATTGAATTCGTAATAGCTATTTGGTACCTATATGAGTATTATATCCCATAGTCCAAGCTCTGCTTAATCAGGTGTAGTGTGGAGTGTCCTAAATATTTATTTTATTTTAGCATGCTGGCTGCGAGATGGCTTACGATCACATAATTACGATAAACGCTGATAAATACACGGTTGCAGACGAAAATGGTCTTGCCACTGGTATGTCTAATGTAACTTTTTAGCTTCAATAATGGCCCTTGAAATCTATTGAGCCAATTCAGCTTGCTGCTCCGTAGGTAAGTATTATTTAATTATTAAATTTATTTGAAGATCATCTTTTAATACCCTCTATTTTTCTCCCCAACGCGGCCTGCGATTTGAAAGTGTCTTGTCATTAGAATTGTCTAAAGTAAACACTGAGTGGAAGTGGCCGCGTGGAACTGACACCTAGACTTACTACTCTCAATGTGATCCTTGTGATACGACTGCATAAATATACATACATAATGTATATTTGAGTTTTGAATTTGGAATGTTGTGTGTTTTTTTTCAGGTGAGAAAAAAGTTGTCGGAGGCACACCCTTTGACTTTCGAATTCCTCGCGTGCTTCGGACCATGATGCCACGAATACCACTCGGCGGGTATGACTTGAACTACTGCGTCACCCAGGGCACGGAGCAGGACCTTACTTTCCAAGCTAGGTATGTATCATAACAACAGAACTATTTTCATATGGCTGCCAAGATATGGAACTCTTTAACGTCGTCAATATTTCCGGAGCATACCACTCTGGAACTTTCAAGTCAAGACTGTACAAGTGGATTATAACAAAGCAAGCTCCATCCTCCACTTTAGGCAGCATTTTCCATCAGGCGATGGCTGTCAAACGTTTAGTTTTCTGCAATAAAAAAACCAGGAATATTTCGCTAAACTAACTTTAGTTTATGTCTCTATTTTTAAACAAACAAAGCGAACATGAGAAGCAAAACTGACTTTTCTGAGGGTGTGTTATCGAAATATGTAAAGTTTTGGGTCTTAAGAAGCCATGGTGCGCTGTTTTTAAGGCCACCATAAGTTTCAAGAGCGAGCATTAGCCATGCTAGGCGCTGGTAGCGAGACCTTAAGTCAATAAATCAGTGATCAATTTAAAGTCTGGTGTGGCCACAAAGAATAAGGGATATTCAAATAAGGTTTACTCAATTTCAGAGCACTGCACCCTGCAAGTGGCAGAGTTCTAGAGGTGTACAGCAATCAGCCTGGCATGCAGTTCTACACGGGCAACCTGTTACCAGACCCTAACAAAATTATTGAGGTACAAGATAAAATAATCATCTTCTTTTTGTCGTGTAACATACTTTCAAACGGTGAGATAATTGTTAAGTGCGCCTCAAATAGGCTATTGTCGTGCACTTGACATATATTTTCGAACTCAAAAGGTACTAGAGACACATGGTAGTTCTTCCAAGCACTATCCTAATAAAAAGAAGATGTTTGAGAAGTCTTCACCACGTTAATGTTACCTATAGAAGTTCCATATTACTAGCGCTACTAATCTTAGCAGTCAATTTGAAAGAAGTGGTTTTATGATGTAGGCCCCGGGTGAAGAGGCTGAGGAAGCGGCAGAGGAAGGGGCCAAGTCTGAGGGCGAGGGCGAGAGCGAGGACGATAGTGAGGGGTCGAGTGCGAAAGGCGAAGAGGAAGAAGATGGAAGCCAGGTGATTATGAACCTTATGACTCATCGCGGAAGGACTTTATTCAACTGGGAATAGTATGAATGATCCGTTTTTGGGAAATGATTTTGAATTTGCCTTTCTAGTTAGGATTTGCCGATCGAATTTGTAAACTTGGGTGGTTTTAAAGTGCCCTTTATTAGATCTCAACAAGTACACACAGACATGTGCGTAGATGTGGCTTCTTCTTCTTCTTGTTGAGTTTCTGATTCATTGTAGCCATTGCAGTGGAACGATTAATGTGCGCCTCAAAGAGGCTCCTACGTGTGACTTACCCCCGAATACTGAAACGCAATTCAGATTTAAGCACGTCTCAAGCGACGAATATTTGACAGTTTTCAATGAAAATCTGTCAAATATTCGTCGCTTGAGACGTGCTTAAATCTGAGTTGCGTTTCAGTATTCGGGGGTAAGCTATGCAGATGTGATAATACTAGTCACGACAGCGTCTTTAGCCTTTATAAGCGTGGTGTCGTGGTTTGTAGGTATGTCCATCATGAACTAGAGGTATGAAGGCAGGAATGTACAATAGATGGCAAGAATCAGTTTTCAATAAAACCATTTTCTCCTTCGTTTCAGGGCAAAGCGAGCTATGGCTACGTCCCGCTGATGGGCAAGCAGGGCACGTTCTACAAAAAACACGGGCTTTTCTGTCTAATGCCGCAAAACTACCCTGATGCAGCTAATCATGTATGTTGAAATATTTTTCTTAAACATGCTCGGAAATTTGAGCATTTTGACAACCTCTAAACTCAAACTCAATAAAATGTATTCAATACAACTGCAAGAATCACTTTGAGGTGAGTCTAGGTGCCAGTTGCACGCGACTAAGCCTAGAAGAACAGGCAACAAACTACGGCTCGGTTCCTACCGTTTTTTATATGATCCTTCTACAAATCAAAAATAGTCTAAAATAATAGCAGTGAAGTTCCAGTGTGGTGCCACTTCACTTAGTCAGACGTATGCAATGCTAAAACGAGTTAAAATGCCAAATTTTTGAGTACGATTAATAGATACACAATAGCGTTGTTATAGCACGACTTTCTGTTTTTTTATAGATTCTGTGATTTATAATTTCAGTGGTTTTAGAAAATAATGTAGTACGAGTATTAAGGGGGTACGATTTCCATACAAACTTAATTTACAACTATGGGCGAATAAAGTATTAATGTACACTGAAATAGCTGTAATAGGCTTTTACAGTGGTCCTTATTACCGGCCAGTCATATAAAGTTGGAGTGTCAGCCGTTGGTCGTGGCAGTCGGGGCTTCAGAAAAAAAACTAACAGACTTTTACGACTATTTTGAGACATATGTTTTAAGCTCATTCACGTATTCAATGCCGAGTACCCCTTAGAAAGAATGACGAAAAAATTACTTTTTTGGTTTTTTATTAATATTTCTGTTATCCTACAGTTTTCTCCAACTTTATATAACTGGCCGGCAATAAAGACCACTGTGAAATTCTATTACAGCTATTTCAGTGTACATTTATACTTTGCTTGCCCATAGTTGTGTAAATTCAGTTTGTATAGGAATCGAACAACCTTAAATGTGGACTTCTGTTTCAGAAAAACTTCCCGAGTTCAGTATTGAATCCCGGTGAGGTATACAGCCACCGGATACAGTACAAATTCGGTATTCTGCTCGGCAAATATGTTTAAAGCGATAAATTATATGTAAAACTGAAATAAACATAGTGAATTGTACACGTTCGTATGCTTTTTTATTTTACCTTAAAACTATAAATTAGAATGTAGGGAATACCACCCAATGTGGAGCGGTAACGTACTACAGCGTTGGTGACGTCTACTGAGTCTATCGATTTGATACAAAGAAGACTTTATACCCTTTTATGTCACATTACATTTTGTAAGATATCGTATTGTACTGTTTTCTTTTATGTTGTATTTTCCATCTCTTTTCCTATTTATCAGTCGTAGATGGTTGAACACTTACACGGATGAATGCGTGCAATATTTCCGATAGTGATGAGCTACTCGTAAGTCTAGATTTTAACTAAAAGCTACCGAATCGAATATTCGGGAAAATAATTCAGTAGGTTTTGACACACTTTGGTCTGCATGCAGTACAACACAAAAAGCGTGCTCTGTTTTTGTTTGTTTATCATTTTAAGAAGGCAAGTCTTTTTAGTACTTGCTGATGGAACAAGCAGTGTCCTACCTAATGTTAAATGGTATGCATTAAAGCATTCGTTCAATTTCAAAAGATCCATAGTGCAGATCCGCAGTGGATCTAGTGAGATTTTTTTCCTCTATAGATCCAAATTGGATTGAACGAAAGCATTGCGTTGTTGATCACGAGCATTAAGAACGTGCCCTATGAAATTTAATTAAAAACAACGGAAGTCATTTCGTATAATTTTACAATAAAATAATATCTTAGCCTAAAGGCTGGTTTACACGACTTTGATTAGTGCGAGTGCAGGTGATTAGTGCAGGTGCTTAGTGACAAGGTGTGGACAGCGACTGATTAGTGCAAGTGATTAGTGGGCTGTGTAGTAAAGTGAATAGAAGCGTGTTCTGTTTTTTTGCGAGTAGACTGCGAGTAGCCATCCCGCGCGCCCTCCCTTCCCCCTCACTCTGTGAGGGGGAAAGGGGGGAGTGTTTAACGTTTAGTGTGTAGCGTCGGACGCTTGTTGTTGTAAAAATTGGTAAAGTTGACCGAAGACACTCGCAGTGAATTGGACACTACTCGCACTACACACTTGTACTCGCACTAATCACCTGCACTCACACTAATAAAAGTGTAAACCAGCCTTAATCCGTTTTCCAGAACACTTAATCAGCCGAATATACATTTTCGGTTAGACTACTGAATAAACCGAATTTGAAAATGCCCACCCCTATTATACCTTCGGATGCGATGAACTCGCTTGCAATTGAAAATTGCAGGCTGGATTTTCCAATAGATATCTGAAATACAAAACATCGTATATCGTTTGTCATATAAACCTGTTGATTTATAAATAAATAACAAAAAAAAAATAGTCAATCCACACAACACTATCTAGCCCCAAACTAAGCAGAGCTTGTACTATGGGAAACAGATAGCTGATATAATACATTTTTTTTTGTAAACACATACTTTGAATACAATATAACTCCCAGACAGAGACCACACATCTGTGTTCACCACACAAATATTTGTTTTCGGTAGGGATCGAACCCACGACCTACGGCTCAGAAGGCAGAGCTACTACCAACTGAGCTGATAGGCCAGTCAATGCCTATTATACCTAGTATTGGATAAATTTTATTCATTGCTATCATAGAATTGTTTGAAATGAATGTTCATTGGCTTGGAAATAAACCAAGAGTGGTCACAATACTATAATATCTGGAACAAAGCAAGGAATATTTTCTACCTAAGATATTATTGTAGAAAATATTCATAAAGTTCAATTTAAACATAAAAGTTGGAGTGGAGGCTCTAGATAGCTTGAAACCTGTCTTGCCGTATACACAGCATGCTGAATACAGGGTTATTCATTATTAGCTACACAAACTGACAGGGCCTAATTTTTGGGTCGTGAATATTTGTTTGGCCGAATCAATTTAGTTCCTAAACATTAAATTTTTGCAGTTTTTGCATCTAAGTTTTATTGTTTTTTTTATTTCTTTACGACATATTGCATAATTATTGCCACGGAGAACAAGACGATTACCAATCGTCGCCACCCAGGCGGTGACTGAACGCAAAGAGTCGCTCGCGGCGTGCGGACTCGGATCAAAGGTCAAAAAAGGTCAGGCGGCTCGCCTTTAATTAGAAATGGACTTTTAGATGTTACAACGTTCCAATGATTCGGAAAGATAATCTTCCTCGATTTTGTCGGGATTTTCGTAACAAAACTTTAAAAAATCACTTTCATAAATATTTTTTATTTTAAATTGTTGAACCTAATTCCTGAGTATTTGTAGCTAATAATGAATAACCCTGTATACTGTGCTAACTTAATAATGACTCAGACATCTCCCAAATAGACGGAGGTTCCCCCTGGCTGAGTTTGAAGCTTAAGGGTACATACGCACTATGCGGTTACCCGCAATAGGGCAGCCGCAGACTGAGCCGCACAGTGCGTATAGCAACCATCCGGGTGGTCGTCACTCGGGCCGCAGCCGCAGCCCGAGCGACCGGAGCGGTCTGCGGGTAGCCGCATTGGGGGTAACCGCATAGTGCGTATAGCGCATCAACGTGTAAAGTCACTTCTATTTTGTCTGTGTATCAACTCGGCACAGTAATTTTGGGAATTTGGATCTTACGATTATAAAATTATTTAAAATATTTTAATAAGGCTTCCTAGGGTGCCCACCCACCAGATGGACCGACGACATAGATCGCGGGAAGTTGATGGATGGAAAGAGCTCAGAATCGTTTTTCCTGAAAATGTGTAGGGGAGGCCTACGTTCAGCAGTGGACTACTTCAGGCTGATAATGATGATGATGAATAAGGCTTCCTAGCAAGCTTATCCAGTCGCGAAATCTTACTGCTTTTATACTTCAATCGGATTTGAGAAGAAAATATTGGCGTAAATGTTACAGCGCACATTACCTACATATTATCTGGGCTACGTTATTTCCAATGGATTAATTCCAGACTACGTATAAGAATTCCTTAATAAACTCAAGAGCTCACAAGGAATGGTTGAGAGGTGGAGAAATCTGCAAGGTGCACGGTGATATTAAATTGATAAGTGTGGTATTTTCATCCTACGATGTTTACTACTGACAGTGACATCCGTTGGGGAATAAGGTTCTCGAATGGCGACCACGAACCGGAAGACGAAAAGTAGGGCGCCTACCCACCAGATGGACTGACGACATTGTTAAGATCGTAGGAAGTCGGTGGATGGAAAGGGTTCAGAATCGTTCTTCCTGGAAATGTGTAGGGGAGGCATATGTCCAACAGTGGATTTCTTCAGGCTGATGATGAAGTGATGATGTGATGATGTTTACTATCAGTAATAAAACGAGCTCGTTTTCCATTTTGATAGAAACAAAACCTATTTATTTGCGTGGCAAAAACAATACTCACACTAACAATTTAAAATTAGTTTCATTTGATCAGTCCATAATTGAAATATACACCTCTTTGTTACTAATAATGATGGTACCAAACTTTTTATCACTATCTATCACAAAGTTATCGAAGTTTGTTTTTAGCCAAAACAGAGACTAATAATTAGTTATCCTTGTAACGAAATAGACTTGTGAAGTGGTTTCCAGTAAGTACTGTGCCCCTAAAATACGTCAATTAAAACAAAAATAAAAGCAGCCAAGTGCGAGTCGGACTCGCCCATGAAGGGTTCCGTAGCATCAAGTAACTTTATAAAGGTTCTTGAAGTTCGCCGAAGGTAAATTGCGGTTTACGATTTATGACGTATAAAAAAAAAACTACTGACTAGATCTCGTTCAAAGTAAATATCGTTGAAAGTTTGCACAGTAATGTATAACATATATTTTTTTTAGTTTTATCATTCTCTTATTTAAAAAGTTTGAGGGGCCAACTTTTTTCCACTTTGGAAGTGTCTCTCGCGCAATCTATTCAGTTAAGAAAAAAAACGATATTAGAAACCTCAACATCATTTTTGAAGACCTATTCATTCATATACACGTATGGGTTCGATGAAAAAATATTTTTTTTGAGTTTCAGTTTCATGTATTTTTCATCTATTTTTGTGTAAAAATAATCTTAATGCGATTCACAGAATACATCTACTCGCCAAGTTTCATCAGTTTAGCTCTTACGGTTTCTGAGAAAAATGGCTGTGACATACGGACGGACAGACAGACAGACAGACAGACATGACGAATCTATAAGGGTTCCGTTTTTGCCATTTGGCTACGGAACCCTAAAAAGACACCATAATATTATATATAAATGTGTTACAAATTAAGTCCAGATGGACCGACGACATTGTTAAGATCGCGGGAATTCGGTGGTAGGAAAGAGCTCAGAATCAATCTTCCTGGAAATGTGATTCCTGATGATGATGATGACAAATTAAGTTACCGTACCATGATCATTCGCCTCTGCTGAAACAGTTCTTATTTTTATCTGTTAGTTACGAAATAGGGGTGTAGTGTAGACACGACTAATTTTACAGCTGATTGTATCACAGCCAATTATTCCGTTTTGACTGGATGAACACTCCATGATTGAGTAGGATAAAGGTTCTGTTTTGAGGACTGCATATAACGGAAAACATTGCTAGTTCGCTACTGCAGTCTCTATGTCAAATGATGTGAGAGAAGAGGAGATCCATGACTAAAAGGATACTAAGTGTTTGAAGGAACTCATTAAAAACCTTGGCTAATGTTTCAATTACAAATTTACATCTTTTGTACCCTTTTAGTACGGGTACCTAACTAGTAATACGTATATCAATCAAAAGCTAAATTTTTATAGTTCTCTAAAGTACTTCTTAAAACCAACATAGGTCCGCATTGCCTAAGATTTTTATAAGATGTCCCAAAAGTTAAGAGCTGAGCGGGATTTGATCACGCGACTTTCCGATGGGTACGGAGCTGCGCTGGCCACTGCGCCATCGGATCCTAATCACACTCGGCAAATAACTCTGGGACTTTTAATACGGCACTAACACGACCGTGGCTCCATCTACAGGTTTGATGTTACAGGGAAGGCCTCGGGCTCAAATCCCGCTCGGCTCTTAGCTTTTGAGACATCATAAATGTCTTTATGGTTTCTTTAAATGTAGTAAACACTATAAAATCATAAAAAAATCTGCTTTGACTCTTTATATTTTTTGCATCGAGGAGTGGCACCTTATTTGCAATTTCTCGAGAAAAAAGGCATTCAAACTCAAAGGCAATGCTAGGCAATGCTAAGGTATTTATTCAGTGAATAGAGCAACGACTCAAACGTAAATTGAGGTGCCAGCCAAAACAAAATGAGAACGCTTGAACCAAGATCCTATAAAGTTCAATTTAGATTGATCGATTTTCTCTACAGTTTGCGGTTCACAGTTGATTTGGAATAGCACCTTACTGCATGCAGAATACGTCATGTTACTTGGTTAAGTTTCAATTTATTCGACTGGATTGACGTCCGGCGACCGCAAATCGATCAAGTAAAGGAGATAGACTATTCGAACATGGCTAATAGTAATAGGAAGAAGTAAGAGCTAGTCGCCCACTTTTATCTGAACGATTAGATGTTTGTGACTCAATTCCGTAATATGTGAACCTTAGGGAAAGCTGAGGATAGTTAGAGGACATGACCTAAAGAAACTTATACAGCAGCAAGCAGCTGAAAAGCCTAATTATAAGTTAGACATAAAACCGTCTTAAAAACCCTAAAAATGATGTCTGTAATCTTTTTTACACAATTTTATCGTCCTTCAGATTACCTTGTTTTGAATTTGGATTTTTGTAAGATTATTTTGGAATGAGTACGAAAAATCGCAGCACAACGCACCGCTTCGATCTGTCTCCTACCATTTAAAGATCTGCGAGCTTTATCATTTTACTACAACCTTGTCTAGGTATAAACGTTTATTGAGGAAGCCATTGGTAGTGTCTACATCGGTATTTCTGTGGGCACAGTTTCCACTATCGACATTTCACTCTATACTCACACTGCAATAACTTGATAGCAATACTAGCAGGGTAATATAACTTTTAAAGATTTGAATAGTTATAATATATCTATCCTTCAACTAAAAAGGGGACTTTTTGGCGCTTATTATTAAGATGGGAATAATCCATTAAAAATAAATAATGAAAACTAAAAACACGAGAAGAAGAATCTGCTGGACATAGGTACAACAGACTGTATTTCTTGGAAGAATGATTTTATTTTTATTTCTCACGCGATCTATACAATGCTGCCGGTCCAACTCATGGAAGGGCTATCACTACCGATGAAGTGCAACCGCTGGAAAAGAAAAGTGTACAGTCCAGATGGTTTGTACACCTTTCTTCCCAGCGGTTGTCACATGGCTAGGTCGTTTCCACTACAATTTCCTAATTCTGAGAAAAATAAAAATGAATTTGTAGGCGATCCACACAACATTATCTTGCCCCACATTAAGCCGAGCTTGTAATAATGGAACCAGCTAGCTGATATAATACATAAATACATTTTTTTGTAAATACTTACTTAGACTGTCATAAGTGAACTTAGGTGTCTAAATTTTTAATACAATTCTAACCCTTCGCTTGCCCCGTCCCCGTTCCTGTTACTGTTTCGGAATTAAAATCCTTATGTCCTTTTCCTGGTTCTAAGCTACCTCCGCACCAATTTTCAGCCAAATCGGTTCAGCCGTTATTGATTTATAAATAGTGTAACTAACACAAGTTGTGTTAGTTGCACTTTCTACGTCTTTTATAGATTATTTATACGAGCCGGTATGACCGAGCTTTGCTCGGTATTTTTTTTTGTAAATTGTGTTTTTAGAAATTAATTCAATACGAATTACCTACCTTACTAACGGCGCCATCTGCTGGAATAGCTAAATTAAGTTTATGTTTAAGTTGATTAATAGATTAAGTTGATTATTGAAAACAATAAAATAGATTTTCTTAAAAAAATATCCCAACTATATAAATCGATTTAACGCCCTCGAAACCTTCTGTATACTAATTTTCATGAAAATCTCCGGAATTTTTGTCTGGAGTGTTTACGTAGAAGCTCAATAGATGGCGTTCTCCGTGACACTAACTCGCAAGGAATTTAATACTCTCTACGAGAGCTAACTCGTGATTTTAACTACTCAGCAATAGATGGCGCTAAAATTTTTAATTATTTAAATATCTTCTCTCCTACGTCTTTTCTGAAAATGAATCCTAGCTAGATCGATTTATCGCCCCCAAAACCCTCTGTATACTTAATTTCATGAAAATCGTTGGTTCAGTTTCCGAGATCCTAAATATATATATACATATATATATACAAGATTTTCTCGTTTAAAGGTATAAGATTTAAATAAATATCAGTGTGTCGGTTCGCTTGTGCGACAATGCAGCCTAAACGGCTCGATGGGTTTTGTTTAAGTAGGTTCCCCCTGGATCACGAGAGTGACATAAGCTATAAAAAAAGTCCCAAAAAATAGTTGCAGGCGGGTTTTTCATTTTCCCAATAATTACTTATTCACAGTATTCTTTGTGACATGGTAGTAAAAGGACGGATAGTGGGCCGTGTTGTTATTTCTGACAAAAAATAAATTCGCACTGTTTTCGTGGAATTTGAGCCTGGCACTATTTTCACACATCCGGTTCGTGGAAATCTGTGAAAGGTTGTTAGGAGCGTGATAACGAAGTGATGATTAAATGAGAGAAGCCAAGAGTGGGGGATTAAGCCGTTTTTCAATTCGGTGAAAAACCCCTTTGATAGTCCGGTCGACATTTGGGTTGTGGAAGTCCAATATTGGCATTTACATTTGAGTGCGCTGCATGGCAGAGCACGTTCAAATATTGTCAGGGCCACCTAAAATCTCCACTTTTCACAAACCTATGAAAATAAAACTGACATGAAATACTCGGCCAAAAACAAATAATGGACTTGCCATCTGTCACGCGCAGAGTTATTTTGCGTCGACTCTACAAACTAAAACTTAGGCTTGGCCAAGAGAGAAATAAATAAATAAAATAAATAAATAATGCGGACAATCCACACAACACTATCTAGCCCCAAACTAAGCAGAGCTTGTACTATGGGAACTAGATAGCTGATATAATACTTAAATACTGTTTTTTTTTTGTAAATACATACATAGAATACAATATAACACCCAGACAGAGAACAAACATTTATGTTCACCACACAAATATTTGTTCTCGGTGGGGATCGAACCCACGACCTACGGCGCAGAAGGCAGAGCTACTACCAACTGAGCTAGAGGCCAGTCAATAGCCTCATAGAGTAGTCATGGAAAATTATCCTGTAGCTGCTTTAAGGTTTATTTTTTTCCTTTTGATGCCCGGAATCGTAAAAGTAGAGTCCCGTTAGCTCGAGCTTTTTTAAAGGATAAGCCTATCAAATCCATCAGAGCAACAAATGATACCGAGCGTGGAATCTAATCCATCAATGGATTCTAAAAAAATTAAAGCTTATTTTCCGAAGTGCATTTTACAAACATGTACCATGTACCTACAAAAACTAAAGTCATTATTTTGACTTGAGTTTTGGGTTTCTGTATTGCCCGGGGTTTTTATGGAGACTTGGAGACCCGACAAACACTCCTAGCGGACATGTTTAGACCTTTCGAGACTATACAAAATCCACGTTAAAGACCCAAAACACTAAGGCCCGTAAGTCGCTCTCCATTGAAAAATTACAAATTTGTATGCTTGAGACTCGACTCAGACACAAGCATCGTTCTAAAACGGATCTAAAACCCGGCCACCCAAAAATAAACTCAGGACTTGAGGTTACCTATTACTACTTATATTATATACATTGAACAATCGTTCTGGCTGCCTTTCTTTCACTGGAGTGGAGTGGATACAATCAGTCACTAGCTGGATTCACACACTCAATTAAGGTCACTTAGCTCCTAGAACAGATTTAATAATAATGAATGCGTTCAATGATTGACACGGTGATTGACCATGATTCCCATCTAGAAATCTAGGCGCCTAGAACCAATTAAGAAACTATTTGTTTATCATATTAGTGGAATTCGTTGACTTCGTTTGCCTTTTGCATTTCCTCACAAAATTCAAAAATCTCTCGGGGTACGAATCAGGCAGGACTCGCAAAGTTTGCTTGTGTCCAATCTTCGGTGGTATCTTTTGTTGCAATCAATATCTAGTCGCATCTGTCTATTTTGACATTAATTTTAAAAGCACTAGTGGTCTAGTGGTAGCAGCCCCGCCTTCCAGTCCTAAGTTGGTGGGTTCAAATCCACGCGTGTGCCAATAAAAGAAGAATTTCACAATTCCTGTAGAAATATGTATGTGCATTGTGCTAGTACTCTCAAACAGTGAAGGAAAACATCGTGGGGAAACCAACGTGTCGCGGAACCTTAAAAGTTCAAAAAAATTCTGTCAAGTTCAGCCAACTAGTATCTAAAAGTTATATTATCAAGTTCTGCCAACGCGCAGGATTCTAATTTTTGAACCATTTTTCTATGTAAGAACCTTCGCTTGCTCGGTCATTAAAATTGAGAACGCGGTTAAAAAGCAACATTGCATTTCTATTTAGTAAATAACTATAACATTAGGAGAAGGCATTTCAACATTTAAATCCCACGTCAAACAGTAAAACAGGATTCCTAGCGATTCTCTTTTAGTTTGAGAGCTCCCAGTAAAAACATTGTTTATAAAACTACGCCTGAGGACCGTAAGGTAATCCGGCTCCGTAAAGGATTGGCGGAAAATGCATGAGAGCATCATACGGGTAACAGGATAATAGTGATTCCATTTCAACGTCGTTAGTCAAAGCTGCAAACGCAAACAATATCAACTTGCACTGGATTAAACAAGGTAATATTTAGCAAACTAACATTTAGGTCAGAGGTTCCCAACCTTTTTTTTTTCATAGACCACTTCAAAATTTTGCTGATTCCAGTGGACCCTTTGCCCTGCTGCTACATTTTTACTATATTCCCAGCCGACTTAAAATAAGGAGATTCGATCTAACAATGGACATTGGCGTTGCGGCTGAGTTCCTACCACGAATTAAAGGTTTTCGAAATAAGATTTCACAAATAACCGTCACTATAACCCCCGAATACTGAAACGCAACTCAGATTTAAGCACGTCTCAAGCGACGAATATTTGACAGTTTTCAATGAAAATCTGTCAAATATTCGTCGCTTGAGACGTGCTTAAAACTGAGTTGCGTTTCAGTATTCGGGGGTAAGCCTCTTAAAATATCATCTGCCTGCATTGATAGGCAAAGTCAAGGCAACATTTTAGTTCTTAACTATCGAAACCGGAAACATTACCATGGACCCCTGCTTACGAATTGTTAACCCCCATTTTTTTTAAACGCCCGCGCGCCCCCGTCGAGTTTACCGTGGACCCCTGGGGGTCCACCAGGACTACGTTGGGAATCAATGATTTAGGTCGAGAACTAAAAATAAACAACTCATGGAATAACATTCATCGTACAGGTACTTACTACTTAAAGATAAACAGCTTTATCCAACATATATACAAGTTTATCAGACTGTTTTTATTTTTGTTAGGCTTAGTAGCAGTGGTGATGCTTATGGAGAAATGTTCGTATTTGTGTTTGTGTACATTATGTTATGTGTATTGTGTTTGTATGTTATTTATTTATGTAGGTATATTATATTTATATTATATGTATTATATAATATGTATATATTAGGGTTAGGTATATTGTGGTATGTATGTATTAGCATTATACTTATTGTTTTTTTTTTCTACACCACCGTCCTCTATCGTTCTTTTCAAGTCCAGTCCATCCCAAGTCTGGAAGAGATCGCTTTTAGTGATAAGACCGCCCATTGTATTCCACTTTGATGTTTTTCTGTATTCCCTTGTTAATTTTATGTGGTGTGCAATAAAGTATTTTCTATCTATCTTCATAAACTACACATTCAAGGATCAACTATCTAGACCCAGTTTCGCAGATGACTAATCCTTCTATCAAATATTTGCCAGTATGTTTAACTCATTTTTTTTACAGAACGATTACCTAACTATTAAAATATTTGACTCAGCAATTAGTCATCCGTGAAACCAAGCCTATACCAGATTCAGGGTTAATTAATCGACCAATTATATATGATTGTATAATTCAAATTTTGATTATAAAAATTGGAGATAAACATCTGTCAAATATTTAACTGGTCGATTAGCAATTCGTAAAACCAGCCCTAAGAACAGTAGACATACCACAAGCTCTGTCTCTGGCTCTGGTTTTGAGTATGTGTGAGTGTCGATTAAATAAATCCTACGTCGAAGCGTCATAGACACAGCATAATACACAGACTCAAATAACCATAGCCAGAGACAGAGCCAGATAGAGCTTGTGGTAGGCCATAAGGATGCGATAGCGACAGTAATTTTTGTTTACTCTGTTTTTTTAATGTTATTTTTTAAGTTATGTTTAATTGTGGTGGTTTAATAAATGGGTTTTCTTTGTAGATATAAAAAAATTGTTGTCACCCTTAGTAAGCTGTCATGTCGGGGAACCAGGTTATTTAACATAAATTTTACCTAATAATTGTCTACTTGATTTTTTTTTTATTTAGTGTTTGTTTTTTTATTTTTATGGAATGTTATACAGCGTTACTAGATTTCTTAAAAAGTGCGAATGGACTCTTTATAAGGCCCCATTCAACCTCCTTTCGGCTTTACTGGTAGTTTCGTAACACCCTGTAGATTACATTAAGGTATACTAGGTATCTTCTGTACACTAAAGATACTTATAATAGTACAGTTTAGGTACACGAATATTTTGGTAATTAAGTAGGCAAGGTTACCTAAATTAAAACGGTAATCGCAATTATTTATGAAAACAATTGTGGATAAGTACTTCATAGTTCAAGATAACTTTTTGACATTTTCAGAATGATGTAAACATGAATCAATGCTTATCTTTTAGTCTCAGTATTATAATAAAAATTAATAATTGTCTTAAGCCATGCGCACACCTAGGTCGCTGGCGATCGCGATCAGTGAAACGCTGTCAAACTGTACCATTACATGTACTCCCAGACAGAGAACAAACATCTGTGTTCACCACACAAATATTTGTTCTCGGTGGTGATCGAACCTACGATCTACGGCGCAGAAGGCAGAGCTACTACTAGGCTGGGGTGATAATGATGAGTTTTAGAAAAATTTGCGCTCTTATATTTATTCAGTATTCAGCAGTTGCCAGATATTCGACTTACATATCTACTCCCAAATCTTCAATCTATATGAGGGGGGTAATTCATAATTCACTATGTAATAATTTAATGGATCAGCATAAAATGTAGGGTACTTCAAAAGTTTAAATAAATGTTCAGCCTTTTTTTACCAATACTAAAAATGTTCTAAAAGAAAATACATTATTTTATTTTCATTCGATATTTGAATTGATAGTGCGCGTGCTAATGGTTTCATAACTTTGACAGATTGGCTTGGTATGGTTCCTAAATAACTAGGTATGTAGTTTTTTTTAATGGAAATAATAGACAATCGGGCTTACGGCCCATTTGATGGTAAGCGGTCACAGTCGCCCATAGACACAAACAACACTAAGGGTACTGTCGTTGCGTTGCCTACCCTGAAGGAACATTTTTACACTTTTCTTGAAATTCATGTTATACCTGAGGGCTGTAAATTATTTCATGTAATTAGTGTTAGCCGGTTTTGGGAATAGGACATCCCTACTGAGACCTTGCGGGGAGACACATCACTAGTCGGGATTTGGCGTCGTAATGCGTAGATGTAGGTATGTGTGATGTGTGTGCCTTCTGCGTTCTGCCTTCTGCGCCGTAGTTCGTGGGTTCGATCCCACGAATTTTGCCGTGTAAGTAAAACAGAGTTCTATATTCAATGAAGAGTTTTCGCCGTAACAGTAGAAAGTTGAAAAATTGTTGAACTCTAAGTCAAAACGCACTACTTATTAATAGGCGTTATCTTCATTTAGTAGGTAAGTAAATAATCAATCAAATAAGTAAGTAATCAATCGTTTCAATCAATTTAGGTCAGTATTTATCAATCCGGTAAGAATACCGGATTGATAAATACTGACCTAAATTGATTGAAACGATTGATCAGAAACTACTTACGGTACAATAGTGTCATTCGACGGTGTTTTTTACGCAAAAGATAGACAAACGAGCTTACGGTCCACTTGATGGTAAGCGGTCACCGTCGCCCATAAACATCAACAACCGAGGGTGCTGTTGTTCGTTGCCTACCCTGGAGAAGTTTTTTAACGTTTTTCGAGATACCCTCAGCTGAGATACCAGAATCGTTGGAGCTAACGAATACTAGAGTGGAGACCGCGTTTAGGTAACCGCGTAGTGTAGGACGCCCTCCGGCAAGGTGAGACGACGATCTGAGAAATATAGCTGGCAAGCACTGGAGGAGAAGAGCCGAAGACGGGCTCAGTGGCGCGTCTTGGGAGAGACCTACCTCCAGCAGTGGACTGATATAGGTTGATGATGATGAAATCAGAGTGTTAAATCGTTTTCCAATCTAAGGCAATTTTCTACAAATACTGTCAGATCGAAGCAAGATAGGGATCACATTTTGAGCAATATTTCATTAGATTTGATAAAATAATAAATTATAGTTTAAAAAACTTAAAAAAAACACGCATTGTCATCGACCTTTGACAGGTGTGCAAAGTTTGAATCAAATCTGATCGTTCAAAGTATAGGACAAAATCGAGCTCAAAGTGGTCGGTTACATACAAGCAAGCTTACATACAAGCTTCATACAGGTGAAGCTAATAAAAGCGTTATAAAAAAATAAAAATCTGTTATATCACCAGGGCCAGTTCCGCGCGACCAAGCCTAGAAGAACAGGCAACAAACTATAAACGGCTATAAGTTAATTAATCTACTGTAATGGTTATTCAGTAACAGCGAGTAGGTATCGAGGCGATTTTTTGACAGTTATCCATTGATAAATGTCAAAAATATAAGCTTGCAAATAACACTAAGCAGTACCGTGATTCTGAATACGGGCCAGTTTCTGATCCTGCCAAGGCCCGGTCTCACTAATTACTAATCGGCCTATCAAATATTTAACAACTGGTTATCTATAATTTTTGTAAACAAAAATTTGAGTTGAACAATTTGTAAAATATTTGATTGGTCATCCGTGAAACTGGCCATTAGTATAAAAACTCCTTTAGATCGCTAAACAGCAGGAAGGAATTGGGCACGTCGGGTAAATAGCGATATCATTCATTGAATCTCACAATGATGACTTAATGCTCTTATCTCCCTCGCCATAAGGGTCACAATGGACGAGCAGCGCAAATGCCAATACGCCGTTTTAATTTTTACACACCTACGCCAAAGTGATAAGCGCAAGAGAGGGGTCAAAGAACTTTGCAGGGCTTGAGCCTCGGTTATAAGATGATGGATATTAGTTATAATTAGCATCTTATACATGTGATAAACTAGGTATACATAAACGCAAAAATTACATGTTGCCCCAAAACTTATCACCTGTGTGAGATTCGATACGTGCAGATAAAATATTAACCAAGTGTATATAAGAAATAAGTGTATATAAAAGAATGTATATAATAAAGTGTATATAATAAGATTTTTTTAGGTAGGCGCTCAACATCATGTGGGCCATCTGTTTGATTCTTTACCCATGATAACCCATCCTTTTTGTATGTTAATGTAGATTTTTTTTTTTTTTTTTTTTTTTTACTAAATTAGTCTACTACATCTATGCAGTACCCTAATTAATATTACAATCTAGCCTAGTAGGCTAATGAGTAATTTTGCTTTAGCTTAGTTTTATAAAATAAGTATTAGGTACTAAGAATGTGTCCATTGGCACTTTTCTTACTGTCTCTAACTAATTAAGGTGACACTTTGTTTATGTGTTCATTATAGTAGCACTATCACTACACAATATTAACTTTATCACTACACTAACTCAAAAGGTTTGGTCCTTTTGAGTCTTCTTACTAGGTCTGTATTGTCAAGGAGCTGGATAGCCTCTACGTTAACATGGTGATGGAGTCTTTTTTCGTGACATTCCGCGTATTTTTGAATAGTTTTATCGACGAACTCTATATTAAGGTCCCGATGGAGATCGTCGTTTCTTATGTACCAGGGTGCATTTACTATTCCCCTGAGTACTTTACTTTGGAATCGTTGGATGATTTGGATGTTGCTCTTCTTGGTACAGCCCCAAAGCTGAATACCATAGGTCCATACTGGCATTAGGACTTGTTTATACAATAAGATTTTGTTGGGTACTGTTACACTGGAATTTCTTCCGAGTAGCCAGTTCATCCTTTGGTATTTTAGCTCTAACTCAACTTTTTTCTTCTTGACGTGAGCTTTCCAGCGAAGCTTCGCGTCAAGTGTCATGCCCAGATATTTTGCCGTATTTTCATATGGGATGAGCGTGTCGTTAATAAATATTGGGTGATATTCTTCCTTTTTGTTTGTGAAGTTAACGTGAACCGATTTGGTTTCATTTAGTCTAATTCTCCATTGTACTGTCCAGTCATGGATTTTATTCACTGCTGCTTGAACCTTTTCTGCTGCTTCTGCATGGGTGGTGCCCACAGCCATTATGGCAGTATCATCAGCAAAGGTTGCGATAGTGTTGTTTTTGAGTTTAGGGATATCACAGGTATATAGAAGGTACAGGACCGGACCTAAAACACTTCCCTGTGGTACCCCAGCTTTGATCTCCTTTAATTCGGAGTACTCGTCATCTTGTCTTATTCTAAAGACTCTATCAGATAAATATGACTCGAGTATATCTGCCAATACTTTCGGTAACATCTTTCTTAGTTTTAACATAAGTCCTTCATGCCAGACTTTATCAAATGCCTGAGCTACATCCAAAAAGACAGTAGAGCAGACTTTTTTGTCTTCAAGAGTTCTCTCGATTATGTTTGTAATTCTATGGACTTGGTCTATTGTAGAGTGTTTCTCACGGAAGCCAAACTGATGTTCTGGAATAAGGTTCTTGTTGTTAATTATTGGTTTCAGCCTTTTAAGGAGAAGTTTCTCGAATAATTTTGACATAATGGGTAATAAAGAGATTGGTCTGTATGACGATGCATCTTGTGGTGGTTTCCCTGGCTTTGGTATCATTATAACTTCAGCCACTTTCCATAAATCTGGTACATGTCTTAGCCTTAGTGCTGCATTGATAATAGTTGTTAATTTAACGAGGGCTTTTTTTGGGAGATTATGGAGAATCTCTCCTGAAATGAGATCGAAACCTGGGGATTTTTTTGGATTTATGTGTTGTTTTATTTCATTCGCTACCTCTCGAGGTGAGACAAGCTTTATATCATAATTTTCATCACATACCTCATGTATCGTGATTTCGTCAATTATTTGAGCTTCGTTGGGTTTGAATATATTTTCTAAGTGCTCCGCAAAGTTTTCGGCTTTCTGTTTATTGTTAACAGCCCATTTACCGGATCCTATACTAATTGGTGGGATCTGAGTATTAGGCCGTTTCAGGTTTTTAGTTGCCTTCCAGAGCGAGTAGTCTGTACTACGGTCACTGGTTAGGTTTTGGAGGTAGGTGTGAGTTGAAACGTCAATGTGGTTCTGAATTTGGTTTTTCAAATGCTTGGTTAGCCTATTCAGCTTTGCTTTGTCTTGTGGAGACCTAGATTGATGCCATTGTTTTCTCTGTTTTCTTTTTTGTCGTATTATGTCCTTGATTTCTTTTGGATAGCTATTTCTTGTAGCTCTTCTTTTACATACTGGAGTGTTTTCCCACGCAGTCTTCTGTATAAGTTTAATAAATTTGTCTACTTCTAAGTTGAGCTGCTCTGGACTTTTAAGCGGTACTCTTAAATCTATATTGTTATTTAGTTCTATCTTAAAACTCTCCCAATCTGTGTGTTTATTTACTAGGGTCAGAGTGTTTTCTTTGTACAGTATACTATCAGTAATTTCTAAATATATAGCAGAGTGATCCGAATTCATGTCATAGCTCTGTTCTGTTTGGAGGTAGTTAGGACATATATTTTTGTATATAAAAAAGTCTATTAAATCAGGTACTTTTTGTGGGTCAGTTGGCCAGTAAGTAGGTGATCTTGTGGATGTAGCATCACATTTTAGCTCTTTCATTGCACCTAGGAGCTCTTTGCCCTTTGTGTTTGTTAGCCTGGAGCCCCAGTACTTATTTTTGGCATTAAAATCTCCTCCAAGTATAAATCTTTTCCCAAGTAGTTGAAACAGACTTTTGTAAGTTTCTTTTTTTATGGTATAGCGTGGTGGGCAGTATATTGAAGCTATTGTAATGATATATTGATCAGTACTGATGCATATAGCAGCAGATTGGATCTCAGGCTCTTCGTATTTAGCTTTCTCGTGATGTTTAATGTTTTCTTTAACTATAACTGCACTGCCCCCTCTACCTTTATTGTCCGGGTGTAGTGCATGATATATTTTATATCCTTTAAATTGGATGTGTGATTGCCTTGTAAAGTGTGTTTCTGATATGAGACACACATCTATATTTTCTATATCTAGGACTACTTGCAGTTCATTTTGATGTTTCTGTAGCCCATTACAATTCCATGCCATTATTTTAAGTTTGCAAATCATTTTGAAGTTCTAGGCATAGCTATTTTGTTGCTATGTTCCATTATTTTTAGGCGTTCATCAAAAGATGTCATGAGCTTAAGGATTTCGTCTAGTTTGTTGTTGTTAGTTACGTCATGCCCCTTGTTTTGCACAAGTGCAGGTGTAGTATTTTTGGCAGTAGCTTGCGCGTAGCTAACGCTCTTGTTAGCAGTTGACGACAGTTTAGCAACACTAGAGTGCTGGGTAGTCGTTTGTTGCTTACCACTAGCTGTTTGCCGAATTGTATCAGGTTTTTTAACATTTTTGCTTCGAATTTTCTGCATTTCCTTTGCTATCATGCATCCTCGATAATTAGCTGGGTGTGCGCCTCCACAATGCACGCACTTTGGCTTTTCACTTGTGGGCTTTTTACAGTCCACTGTTAGGTGTTTTCCAATGCATTTAACGCACCTTGGTTCTTTGGAGCAATACTTTTGGGTATGCCCAAAGACCTGACATCTCTTGCACTGAGGAACTAATTTAGTTGTTCTGAGTGGTTGTACTTCTACCATGCAACCCAGTATAGATTTAATCCCATATACTTTGTTTATATCCTCCTTATTATTGAATGACAGTAAAAACATGTTAAGGGGCTCTTTGCTCTTCCAGCTCAGTTTGTTGACAGCTTCCTCGATCATTAATCCCTTACTTTTAAGATCTTCAAGAATTCTTTCTGGCATGCAGGTAAATGGTAGTTTTTTAACCATCACCCGTATTGGTCTTTCTTGTTTATTTTCGTAAGTATGCCAATGACTTTGATATTCCGACAGCGTCTTTGTCAAGCTTCGGTAGGAGTCCTCATTAGAGGCATTTATTTTAACGCTGTCACCACTTAACATTTTAACTGTAAAAGTGCCAGCTGGTTGGTTTTGAGACAAATCGTCATAAAATTGTAGATAGTTCTTCACCTCATCCACTATTATGGGAGGGGGGGGAGGAACTTTTTTGATTTTTTCTGTATTATTATCTTGTGGAGGGGACTGCGTGGGAGAGGTGTTCAGTTTTCTTTTTTTCCTTGACTTTGCTCTGATCCACTCAGTTTCTTTTACTAGTTCTTCCTCGTCCGTGCAATACTCAACATGTGTTGAGGAAGTTTCCATGTTCTGAGAAGTTGATGGGATACTGCTGGACTCCACAACGCATTTCAGCTGTTGTTGGAGAACTTCTATTTGGTGTTTCATGTTCTCGACGAGGTCTTGTAGCTTTTCACGCTCTTTTTTTTCATCTTTATAATGACTTACTGCTTCCTGGTAACGGTCATACAGAGTACGCTCCAGCTCTGTATGCAACCTAATTCTTTCCGTCGTAGGTGTATCCATTGTTGAGGCAAGTGGTGTCGCCTAAACAAAATAATTAGTCGTCGATAGACATGCCTTACGCAAGGTGAAACTGGGTCATTGACACAGGCCGGCGCAGCGGCACGTCCGCGGTGACGTTGTTATGATGCACTTTGCACTGTAGGTAGGTACCTACGCGCGAACGCGGGAGACACTACTGTTCTCAGCGAAAATCGAACAGCCACTGTATGTTAATGTAGATGAATGTAGTAATATTCTAATAGGTACCAATTACCTGCTAAAGCCTTGCATAAACGCTGTCAAATATCACTGTCATTTTTGACAGCGTTTCAGCTGATCACCATCCGACTTGTCTAGTGACTGACTTGACTTGACTAAAACACTCGACACTGGCAAAGCTGAACCAAAATAGACAGATGCCATAATTAAGAAGAAGAAGAAGAACGCCTAGATTTGCGCAGGCCTTGACTTACCTATTTTTGTATACGTCATTCTTTGGACGTGCTTTTGCCTAACCTCTTACCCCTTCATTCATAATGTTTGACACTTTTTAGCGGTTCGCTAAAAGTCTTGTCGTTTTCACTTTGAAGCCAGCCAATAGTGATAACAACAGACTTACGGCCTGCTAAGCTAAATAGACATTTATGAATATGAGCGTGGCTGCTCAAATCTGAACTTTAGGTAGAGGCATTTTTTTGAAATACCTTGTTAACTTCGATAAAGTTCCAAAAAAATATCGCTCAGTCCATCAATACATTTTCACCGATGCTTTGTCACAGGATTTAAACAGAAGAGCTGGTAACAATCCGGTTTGATCATGGATTTCGTACATCGCAAAGAGCAAAGGTAATGTGAGGGCATTTCGCCGGGTATCGATAGTGCGTAGGTAGCTGATGCATCGGGCTGTGCTGGCCGCTGCCCGGGCTGGCTGGTAAACCCTTCCGCGCCCGCCACAGATGAGCGAGGAGTTAGTAGCATCCGCCTGCCGCCGTCACCGCTCCTCCGTGCTCCTCATTCGCGTTCCGACACCCGTGCAGCGCGAACGCCGCTGCGCGCGTTTTCATGGTAATCGGATAATTCTACCTAAATACGTTTCTAACCGTGGACATGAGGTGGAAAGGGGTCTGCGGTGCAGCCCTGCTGTTCCTCACGACGCTGGTCTTACAGGTAAGCTTTTAGACGGTTTTTTTTAAACTCTGGATAACTTGCAAAACTTTTTGAATTGTTTCTCAGCAAACTTTTGCCGGTTGTTTTGTTAAGAAAAGGCTCTTTTGAGCTGCAGTTTGACTGGATACTGTGGTTTATGTCTGACGAATGAATTTACTAAATATTGCCGGCCCAATCCCTGCTTCCGAGCAGGTTTTGAGGACATACCTTGACGATACGCTGCTTGCAAAACTTTTAACAAAGTTTTCAACATGAGAAACTTACAACAAAAGATTTATTATATTAGTATATTCAATTTAATAGTATGATCGTCATTTTTTATAAATGGTCTAGGTACACACGATCTTGTAAAATTTCTAATTTGATTTTTTAATAATTAGGTACTTGCATACGTTTAATCAGTCTGAGTTTTAAAATAAATTATTTCTATTCCATCCTATCCTAAAATAAATAAACTTAACTTCAGTTTTAGGCTATGTGGAGTATGTGGAGCAGTAAGTTCTGAAACAAGTTAAATCTGGTTGAAATAGGTTAGCAGATAACAAAGTTCAATGCAAAATAAAAACGAACATTAACAATATAAGTGTTTTATCTTGCAAGTAGATAAAAAAAACTATGAACCGAACATCTTATTGTTACAGGGTGTAAAAAGATTACCTAGGTACTGAAATTTCAACTACGAAAAATCGGGCTTCTATTAAATATTTTTTTTTATTGAGGTCATCGGGTCATCATTGCGTAATGCTCTCTTTCATTACGTTTATCTATTGTCGGTACAACGCTCCTTTAAAAACGATACTGGTACACTCTGCTGGGCATAGGCCTCCTCCATACATTTTATGAAGAGCGATGAGCCCTCTTCAAACACTGATGTCCCCCAAACCTCGTAATGTCGTCGGTCTGTCGGATTGTAGGCTATCAGACACTTTTTGAAACAGCCCTTTGTCCATGGAAAATACTCTGGGTCATTTGGTCATATCCTAGCCCTAGGTAGAGCTGTGTACAGTTAGCATCAGAAGTTGATGACTTTTCTTGGGACCTAGTAATTATGATGAGAACATCATAATTACTTAATTTAAGTTTAATCTTCTGAATCGTAGTTTCATCATCATGATTTAAAGAGTCAGCAACGCACGAGTGATGCCTCTGGTGTTGCAAACGTTCATAGGCTACGGTAACCGCTTTTCATCAGGTGGGCCGTATACCTACTTGTTTGCTAATTTTGTTGTATATAAAAAAATAAGATCATCAACCTGAAGAAGTTCACTGCTCGATATAGGCCTCCTCTACACATTCCCAGGAAGAACGATTTTGAGCCTGAGTAGTTTCGTAATCACTGCCTTCCTGTCAAAATTACCAAGTTTAATTGACAATGGGCAGGTTATACAATGAATTGAAATATGTAGCAAATTTTCTCTATTTATATTTTTACACGGAAGAAAGTCATCTCTTATTCAAATTTTTTAAGTAAAAGTTGAAGAAAAAAATAATGCAGTGATTTTTTCTTATGAATCGAGGGCATATTATGACTCCTTTCACGACTTTTCCCTGACTCTCGTGGTTTCGGAACTGCTGGAAAGTGAAGGTCCTCTATAGTAACCACAATCAGAAGACAAAGCATAGGACGGACCCCCCCTCCTCCTCACACCACCTGATCAAACAATGACAGAAGTGTGAAGTGTTGTTGTGTTCTTTTTCAACGGTAAAACATTTTTGTACCAACTTATACCTATTTTAAAATTTTCAAACAAAAATGACATTTCACATCGATTTACGCGGTCGCTTGAGTGATTTGTGTTGCTGGAATCGACGCCCAGTAAAAATACACCTCAACACTACTCCATTACACTCATTATGTAATCATTTTTTTTTCTTGTCCTAAGTATTGCCTAAATAATGTTTGTTTGCCAATGTCAAACATAAAACTTAAGAACAGCCGTTTTGTGTTTGGGTTAAATACATTCTTTTTTTTATCACTTTTTGTAGAGCTACTCTACTTTTTGGGTGGTCTTCGTTCACCTTGTATAATATTACACGAGACGCAAACACTATATAATTTTTAAATCAAACAGGCACACAATAAAATCACCAATTGACACATCAATGAAGATTTTACTATCAGCACATTGTTATGTTGTGATACGTACCACCACATCAGCATTCTACGAAATACAACCCATCAAATGTACACATTAGTGTCAGCTTTATCATTATTTTTTGATCTAAACTGATTATGTCTCTATACGACCATGGTAATCTACAAACTTTGGATAGTAACAAGAAAACTAACACAGAATAATAAAGTACCCAATGTACTCACCAACCCCAAACTAAGCAGAGCTTGTACTCTGGGAACCAGATAGCTGCTAAAAGACATAAATACATTTTTATTTTGTAAATTCAACTTAGAATACAATATAACACCCAGATAGAGAACAAACATCTGTATTCACCACACAAATATTTGATCCCAGCTGGGATCGAACCCACGACCTACGGCACAGAAGGCATGCTACTACCTCGTCACTGAGCTGTGACGCCTGTTTACCATATCTTAAAACTTACAAGTTCTCAAAAGGAATTTCACTCAATATCAAAAAAACTTTTTTGTAAACAGAAATAAAAAATAGCGGCCAAGAGCGAGTCGGACTCGCCCATTAAGGGTTCCGTAGCAACAAGTAACATAATCTTAAATTTATTGTAGTTCGTCGAAAGGTAAATTGCGGTTTACGATACATTTTTTTTATACGATAAAACTATAAATTTTGGGGGCCCTGAAACTGAAACTCAAAAAAAATTTTTTCATCGAACCCATACGTGTGGGGATCTATGAATAGTTCTTCAAAAATGATGTTGAGGTTTCTAATATTGTTTTTTTCTGAACTAAAAATTTTACGCGAGAGACACTTCCAAAGTGGTAAAAAGTTGGTCCCCCCCCCCTCTAAATTCCACACACGTATGGGTATGATTTAAAAAAAAATGAGTTTCAGTTTCAAGTATAAGTCAAATACCCCAAAATTTATTGTTTTTTTTCTGTTTTTGTGTAAAAATCTTAATGCGGTTTACAGAATACATTTACTCGCCAAGTTTCATCAGCCTAGCTTTTACAGTTTCGAAGAAAAATGGCTGTGACATACGGACGGACAGACAGACAGAAAGACATGCCGAATCTATAAGGGTGCCGTTTTTGCCATTTGGCTATGGAACCCTAAAAACAAAGCTGTTGCAAGCGATATGTTTTACATACGATATGGATACATGTTTTCTGTAAATAAAGTGTGGCCGCTTTCTGACGACCGTGCTTCTACCTAGAAATATTGAAAGTTTTCTTGGAAGCCTGCTCTCTGACCAATCTAATGAACTCTCCGAACGTCTATTAGTTGGTTTCCTGGAAACCAGTCTATTGAACAAATTCTAAACACTGAGTTGAAATATATATTAATGTAGAACTTTAGTAAATTGGAACTGTGTTTGAAATCACTATTTTCCAGCATTACACACAAAATATAAACTGGACGTTTTGAAATATTAGACCATAACTTGATAGGACCCAATATTAGAGTAATGAGAATATTTCCAAAATTTTACATCAAGTGGAGTACTTATTGTACCAACAAATAATTGATTCCCACAAATAACTTGAGATTTTGAAAAATCCAATAATGTTAGAGTCAATAATTTTGACACTAAATAAATAAAAATTGACACTAAATAAATCAAAGGCTAGGTTTCTTTATTCAGATCATTAAAACTAAAACTAGGTACACTTGAGATCAATGAATCCGATAAGAGCCAGCGCTCAAGGTATTAAAATAGTAGTAAATACTAAACAAACGAAATCATTATGTTTGAAGTAATAGACTATGAAAACCCCTTTATTTTATAAGCCAGCAGTATTTTCTCACATCCCAACAACAAAAATCAATTAGTTTTAGCGAATGGTTTAAGAAATTCCCTTTATTTTAATAAGGCAGCAGTCTTTGGCCTCTTACATCCTAACCTATTAGGGTTTATGCCAGTGACCTAGATTAATTGCTCTCGAGTTGAGTATTCAAATGAAAAGTACATGGAATAATTGGGATATACAACACGTAGAGCACTGGTGGTCTAGTGGTAGCGGCCCCGCCTTCCGATCCTAAGGTCGTGGGTTCAAATCCAGTCGTGTGCCAATGAGTTTTTCTGTCGAAAAATGTATTTACACAATGCTAGTGCTCTCAAACGGTGAAGGAAAACATCATGAGAACCCGCGGCTTAGTCAGCTTCGCACGTATTGACCATGTCTTTCCTGTGGCTTAGGCCGACTAAGCTGTCAGGATGGTATAGGTGCTAGGCAAGCCTATTCCATCTAAAAATATTTTCATTAGTTTGCCAGTTGCCTCTGACGTTATTTAAATAATCTACAATAGATGCAAAGGCCGGTTTACTTTCAAAACATATTTTGCTGTTAGATCAATATACTTCAGGATGCGATCACACGTACTGTAATTTTGTTATTCTTTGTATTCGTATTTTTAACCGACTTCCAATCAAAAAGGAGGAGGTTCTCAATTCGGTTGTACCTTTTTTTTTTTTTTAATGTTTGTTACCGCATAACTCCGTCATTTGTGAGCCGATTTGAAAAAATATTTTTTTATCTGAAAGGTACTGCTTCCAGATTGGTCCCATTTTAGTTTTATTAAAATCGGTGTTGCCATTTTTTTTTTAAAATAATTTTCTTTATGTTTGTAACTGCATGCCTCCGTCATTTATGAACAGAAAATTATTTTTTTATTTGGAAGGTTATTCTTACGTCCAGATTGTCCCAAACAAATTTGATTAAAATCGGTTTAGCCGTTTGACAATGAAGTCGGTTACTCAAGTTTTTTAAACTTATAATTATTATCATACCAGTCATAGATATTCTATAGAATTTCTTCAATACCGTCTCGTAGCTCTCAGCTCAGTTGGTAGTAGCTCTGCCTTCTGCGCCGTAGGTCGTGGGTTCGATCTCCACCGAGAACAAATATTTGTGTGCTGAATAGATGTGTGTTCTCTTTCTAGGTGCTATATTGTATTCTAAGTGCATAGCGTGTATAAAAAAAATTGTTTATAAGAATTATATCAGCTATCTGGTTCCCTTAGTACAAGCCCTATTTAATTAAAGGCTATAGATATTGTGTGTATTATTATTTTGGACTAGGCCAGCAGAAGTTGTGAGATGGTGGAATTATTTAATCTTACTACCGTATTCTTTGGATCTTCTGTCTAACTTATGGTCGCCTAGTACGTTTTCATTCAATGGGTTTATTTATTTATCAAAAACTATGCCTAAAGGTCTGTAATAATCTCACATAAAGAATCAGTAAAGGCCTGGCGATCAGGGAAACGCTGACAAATATCGCTGTCATATTTGACAGAGTTTCACATATCGCCACCGCAGATCGCTTAGATGTGCGCAAGGCTTTAGAATCTTAGACCTTTTGAATACAAACATAATATATAGCTTACTACGTAATTAATCTATAGTTTGCAGAAAAATATATTGAAGCCATGATAAATTTACTTCAGTTTCCCTTCTTCATTTTAACATCATAATTACAAAAATGTATCTATTTTGTTACAATATTAATTATATTTTTTCTCTACACGTCCTTTTGAGCTGAAGGCAAACAAAGAAAACGATGAGTAAAAGCATATTTTTTGCAACATGTTATTTTCTCGAAACAAACTAGCAATTATGACATAAAGGCAAAGCTACACAAGTTATAAAGCTATTTTAATAATTATGCAAGAATAATAGAAAATACGGTTACATAATGCCAGTTAAAGTACAATGCATACAAGTATTTATAAAATACTCAACATTATCATCACAATTATTAAAATACACATCATGATTAACATCAAAAGTTTGATGTTGATGATGTTGATGATGAGGACAAACGATCTAGAGACAGCTCAAAATATCAGTGCCAGACGGAAGCCTCCCCAAGACGCTGGCGGTATTGTGTCGGCGATTCACTGATCGCCATCGCCTAGTTGTGTGAGCAAGCCTTTAGAAAATGAACAATGAATTTTATTTCATAAAAGTTTCTCTGAAATCGACCTATTTCAATATTTTGTTTTAAACGTTGCCTGCAAAAATTAAATATACAGTTTTAGAGCACATTGTTTATTGGTACTTCAGACCTTTGAGGATGTAATAAGGGGAATTGCAGACACACATTTAAGGTACTTTATTTATTTTATTTATAACTGAATATACATTTTTAACAATAACTTTTATTATAAAACATTGATTAAAATAAGAAACTACATTTTAAATGTTCTTCAAATGAATTATGTATTTGTGGAATCGCTCTTCACCAAATACTTTCTCTCGTTAGTTTCGTCAGGATACCTAAATTACTGTACATATACATCACATCATTTTTCAATCAGAATTACCTGCCATTTGATTTACAAATATTCCAATCTACAGTTTATCGAAAGACTTTGCAACAAACCGAATCAGACCGTTATGTAGGTACCTACGTTTACTTCGCGTCATGGGTGTATCTGAAGGAACCTAATTTGCGCTCTCGCCTTCCAGCAGACTAAAAGCATATTTTGCACATTTTAGAAATATTTACCTTATTTTCCTTGAGAAATAGGCTTGCCTTTCATAAGCCATCTTCCTAAGTGACTGGTGGTGACGGTAGCAAACTCTGACAGCGCCAGTACCTATCTATAAACTATAGTAGGTACATCTATTTGTAATGAGCTAGTGCTCTCTATAGAAGATTTTAGACCGCATTAACCTTGGCTTATCGCAACTAGGCTGCTAGGTTAGCAGCATGCTTATTATACAATGTTTATTTTTGAAAGATAAAAAACATTACTATGCGTATTATAAAATAGATTAAGGAGTTTTAGGTTAGAATAGTATGGGCAAAATGGGCATGCCATGCGGAGAGAATCAAGTCATATTACGAGAAAAGTATTAGTAGAAAGAAAGAACGAAAGAAAGAAAAGATGAAAAAAGAGATGTTGGATGTGGATATGGATGGTTATAGAAGAAGAGGTAGACCAAAGAAAATATAGATGGACTGTGTCAAAGGTGACATGAGCAAGAAAGGAGTGAGCACTGAGATGACGAATGATAGAGGTGGGTGGAAAAGAAAACTTGTTGTGCTGACCCGACTTAGCGTGGGGTGAGGGCAGGAAGATGATGATGATTATGCGTTCCTCATAAGTTGCCATGAACCCATAGAAAACGTTAGTTGTCGACCATAGAAATATCGTTTATTACTTGAAAAAAAAAACAAGCTGTGTGTACAACGAGTGCTTTAAAAGGTTGATTATAGGGTCAATGAACTGGCATTACATCGATTAGAGACCGAGCTCTGATTGAGAGGTCGCAGGTTCATTTCATTTCAGTAGGTAGGAAACTATACGGCACCAACATTACTCTTATAAGTTCATAAGCCAGTAAAAGATATACTATTGATAGCTTGCGTAAAAAATATCGTTCCAACGTATGTTTGTATGCTTATAATAATGATGTAAGCATGTTTCGTTTTACCCGATTTTAAAGAAAGAAGAACTTCCTAATAACTCCTCATAGTTTTTATTTTCAATTCGAAATCGATTTAGTGTTTTAAGGTTTTGGAAGTGGTCCCATTGTCATCAAGTTTTTATTTGAAGTCGTCTTTTCAAATCTCAATACTTTAAGCCTGAAGAAATACCCTTACGAAATACTTTTTTAGCCTTCTTTGTTTTCTGGTTCTAAACTTCTTTCCCACCAATTTTCAGCCAAATAGGTCCAGCCCTTCACGCGTGATGGTGTGACCAAGGGAAATAGGTATTCATTATTATGCGTCCTACGCTTTGCCTTCTGGTTCATAGTCAACATTGGATCAACTTATTTTTCATCGACTCTCGATTTTTTTGAGCTACACAGTGGTATAAGCGAGTCCAGAGTTTTGTGAGCCGGATCTATTTTATCGCTCATAGGTTTATGGTTTAACCAAATCTTTGAAACTTTTTTCACCCTGTGACAATCATACAGATACAAGACAGTCATCCTAGTATATGTACATCAATCAACACTACTGATCTTGTTGGTTAGTTCTAAGATGACCTGTGATTGCTCATCTTTTATTGCAATCAAATCTTAGTCGTACCTGTGAGGTTTAAATTATTTTGAGCTTCGATTGCAATAAAAAACGAACTGAAACAAAACCTTTCTTTGACAAGGATCGATTGCAACTGAATGTTGATGTAATAAAACAAGCATGGCAACAGATGATGTGAGATGTTTCTTGTTAGTATCAAACAGTTGATTGCAACATAATTACACAATCACCCAGCTAGTTTATCAGAAACGCTTTGATGTATCCAATAAACATGATATTGGGTACATTAATGCATGTATCTTGGCTTGGGTGCGTTGGTATTACACATGCTACACTACGCTGATGAACATTGTCAAAGCAATACGTAGCAATTAGCAGTGTTTGAATGCCTATGAAATCTGAGTATTAAGATATACCTGGATCATAACCTGGTATTATATCATCTTATGCTTTAGCATAAGCCGATTGCGGGAAATCGATGAATAGAAAGGGCTCAGAAACGTTCTTCCTGGAAATGTGTAGAGGAGGCTTATACCCAGCAGTAGCCTTCTAGGCTGGCTGATAATGATGAAGTGATGAATGAAGCAAAAACATATGATTCAGCTCCTAAAACCATTATTTCTATTATTGGCATAAGGTTAGTGTCTTTTTTTTTATGTCAAAACGAATATTTAGAAGCGTCAGCTCCCCTGAATATAACATGCAAACTTACATAACAACTTACTCATCATGACATACTTACAAGTATAAATAAATAAAAATAAATAAATATAAATATTGTGGACAATTCACACAACACTACCCAGCCCCAAACTAAGCAGAGCTTGTAATATGGGAACCGGATAGCTGATATAATACTTGAATACATTTTTTTTTGTAAATACATACTTAGAATACAATATAACACCCAGACAGAGAACAAACATTTATGTTAACCACACAAATATTTGTTCTCGGTGGGGATCGAACCCACGACCTACGGCGCAGAAGGCAGAGCTACTACCAACTGAGCTAGAGGCCAGTCAAAGTATGCAATGATAATCAAAGGATAAAACTACTAAAAATATTACTGCTTCTTTTTAAATACTAATTGGTATTATCAAAACAGTTCACAAACAGGTCTTTTATTTATACCCTCTGAGCTTCCATTCGTTTCAAGCAAAATGAAGGCAATTTAAAAAATATTATTGCAAAATGTAACAGCATTTTAATAAAAACTACTTCATTGAAGAGAGCTTGAGCTTACTCAAATTGATGTCGATAGATTCCCAGCGAGCTAAAAACACAAAACATCAGTATTGTGTTTTAATAGAACGGCCATGTGGCCGGAAAAGTGTCGCCCAAAACTAAGCATACATGCGCTCCTCAGTATACAAAATAAGTAAATCATGAAATAAAAAATGCTTTGTATAATAATTACTTGCGAAACTAGAAGTCAAGCAACATTATATACAAGGTGGTTTATAAGAAAACCTTAACTGAATATTTATTTTGTTCATATTTTACTTTTGACAGAAATGAACCCGAATGATTTAAAAAAAAAATGTATTCAGTATTGGACCAATGGATTCTGTTGCTCATCAATATTTGCGTCAGCTATAATGATAAAAAAAAATATGATACCTAGTCCCAAACTGATCCATATACTATGGAAACGATTAACTGATCCTGAGTTTTTTGCATTGAAAACACACGACAAAAAATGAAATTTTTAAAAATTATCTGTTATTTTACAGTGGCTTTCAAATGTACTCATCACTGAAAATTTTTATTATCAAAAGATATGGAACCGCTTAGCAATTGGAAGTTTTCGCGATTATTAAGCTATTATGTACTCACATTTAATAAGTTAGGCACTACAGAAACTTAAGATAGGAATTGCAAACTCAACCCTTATTAAGTACGAAAGGGTTGAGGGAAGGTTCGCGGGGAACTGAAACCTAGACTCACATTATTTATAAGACGTTTCAAAATGATCCTTGCGATACAAGTGATTATAGAAAATTTTGATTAGATTTGAAATGAAATGAATTTTGATTTGATGTTCACTCCAGTCTTAAGTTTGAACTGTCATACCAACAAAGATAAAAATAATTATTGTAAAAATAAATACATTTACAACTTTTTTTTTTTTTGACGTGTATGACCTACGAGGTATTGGTTTGTTATAGGCGATGGTTACAGCTTAACATAAGATGGGCCATATGCTTGTTCCATCAGCAAGTAGTATAAAAAAAACAAAGCATTGCCTCGTAGATCACGCACGTCTGGAACGTGCCCTACGTCCATCAACTTGAGGCTTACAGATGTTTTGCCTCACGTGCCTGTAATTACACCGGCACCCATGCCCTTCAAACCGAAACAGCGATGCTGCTTCAGGGCATGGTGGTAGTACTTCCCCGGACGAGCCCTTCACAAGGAGCTCTACTACTACTAGTGTTAAGGTCACAATTCACAAACCTTACAAAAACGATTTTAGTAAATTTTTTTATATAAAAGGGTCTTTAAAAACTCGATCGATGGAATACGCATGCTTGTACTTGCTTTATTATAGTTATCCTCAATTTATCGCTCGTTTCCGGACTGCTAAACAGATAATCTCAACGTATATTCACCATACTTGTTAGTTTTTAATCATTTTTGAATATTCTAGTTTAGTTTATTAATATTCCATCCGTGAGTAAAACAATTGTGCAACTTTCCAATTTTAATCCTGCAACCATTATTTATTTTTATCTATGTAAACAGGGTAGGGAGAAGTCGTAAAAGGATTCATGCCTTCAATATAGAAGAAAAGAATTTTTTTTTTCAAAAATCGTTTACTGGTTCAATAATTGAGGGCTTGCCTCTTTTCTCGTCTTTTCCCGAACTCTCGTGGTTTTGGACATGGCCGTCACCACCCTCCTCAAAAACGACCCTATATAATATATAACGAGCCGGTATGACCGAGCTTCGCTCGGGTAAAAAAAAAATTAGTATTATTATTTGCCAATAGATGTCAGGAAGAGTCGTATCTTTATTGGCTTATTTTTAATTAACAACGCCTTCTAGCTTGCAGTTAGTTGCTCACAATTGCCAATAGATGGCAGGAACAGTCGTATATTGAGTTTATGTTTGATTATTGCAAAACACCAACTTCTCGTCATTTTCTAAAAATGAATCCTAGCTAGATCGATTTATCGCCCCCAAAAACCCCTGTATACTTAATTTCGTGAAAACTGTTGGTGCAGTTTTCGAGATCCTAAATATATATATATATATATACAAGATTTTCTCGTTTAAAGGTATAAGATAAGATACCTAGGTACATGTATATGAACGTACACAAAGGAGCTTCAGACCATCTAAAGCCAAATAATTAACTATGCTTCTGTGTTTATTATGATATATCGAACGGAGCTTCATCTTTTGACAAATTAAGTTCAGTATGAGACGTCTGGCATCCAGAGGCTTAAATACACTTCAGTGCATTCAATTTTTTGGGTTACTGCGTCAGTTAACTTGTTTGTAGTTATGAAATTCCAGATTCCAACTTTCAAACGGCGAAGGAAGTTATAGCTGGCATGTCGTAGAACATTAAAAGTTTGAAAACATGTGTTAAGTGCATGAGGAGCCTCTTTGAGGCGCACATCAAGTTCTGTCTTTTCTTTCGATGAGAACAAGAAGTTATGTTTCATACAAAATTAGGTTCAAAAACTTTTCGTTGTTTAATTCTGCTTAGTAGGTACCTTCTTCTTCTTCTTTATCCTGGCCTTATCCCACAAATTTTGCCAAATTTTTATCATCCGCACTTGATGTGCGGGCTGGTTTTTCCGCAAGTAGGCCGCTGGCGGGCCCTTTTTGCGTGACCCATGACATGTGTTGTTTGAACTTTTTTAGGTTCTACGACACGCCGGTTTCCGCACAATGTTTTCCTTCACCGTTTTTGAGAGTACTGGCATAGTGCAAATACATTTTTCGACAGAAAAACTCATTGGCTGGATTTGAACCCACGACCTTCGGATCGGAAGGCGGGGCCGCTACCACTAGACCACCAGGCCTTATCTCACTTTTTGTAGGGTCGGCGCATCATGTTCTCCTCTTCCACTCTCTTCTATGAGACGTCATCTCTTTATTCACTTTTTTCTTATCCATGTCATCTTTCACACTGTTCATCCATCTTTTCCCTTGGCTACCTCTACCCAAACATCCATCTACATTCATACTCATCACTCTCCTATTCACATGACTTTCACCCCTTCGCATGACATGCCCGTACGTAGGGTAAGGTAGTGTTGTGTGGTGGTATGTTCAAAATTTATTTTATCCATATAAGAATTTGCGTTCTTCGTAACCAACTATCAACTGCGACCATTTTAAAATATAGGCACCAAACATAAATAAATATTTCGGGCAATCCACAAAACCTCTCTAGCCTCAAAATAAGCAAAGCTTGTATGATGTGAACCAGATAGCTGTTATAAAACTAATATAATTTGTTTTTGTAAATACATACCTAGACTACTGTTTAACACACATATACATAGTCATATATCTAGTGTTAACCAGTTTTGGGAATAGGACATCCCTATTCGAACCAAGCAAGAAGTTACATCTCTAGTGAAGAAAAAAAGAAGAGGAAGGGGAATACGACGTCGTTACGCGTAGTTGTATTGTCTGCGGAATTGTAGCTATAATCAATGAAGAGTTTTCGTGCTATCACTAGTTAAAAATAAGTACAAAGAAATTTATCAGTTATTTTACTGTTGGATTAAATTGAACTGTGACAATTTTTATTATTATTTGTTGTATGTGACTATGTACTGTGTACTGTGTCCTATAAAAATATGAGCGTCGCTAATGAGGTAGTCGGGTAATACCTATACTAAATCCTTTTTGACTTGGTAACAAGCTTACTAAACAAATTATTATAGATTATCGTACTAAGAATTCGTAAAGAATTTTTCAGCTCATCGTTTAATCGCATTATTCATAGAATATCTACTTGAAGCACAAGCTTAACCCGTGAGGAGGCGCGCTATGAGCAATTTGCTCACACAAAAATTGATTGTGAAAGTTTTTGGTGTTCCTGACCTCATAGCTTCTCGGGCGCCTAGGTACCTTCCTAATTATTCAACCCCTTTCCTTTAGCGCAGCTTACGCATTGCTCAGCCCCGCTGCGACTGCGCAGTGAAGTACTTGTGGAAGTCCCATACCGTCGCGCGGCAATTTGCTTATTGCGCGCCTATCCGAGCAAGTTTTATTTTTTATATCAGAAATAGTTATTATGTTTTTTTCTGTATATTATAATGTTAATTTGTACTAAATTGTTTTTTATGGGATTAGTACAATAGAGACATACATAAATGCTTATGTTTTTCATTCTTGCTACAAATTAAGTGAAAAGTAGGTGATCTGAATAATGAACTAAATCTTCAATTTCTTTGGTTTTGCAAGAGGATTTCGATAACTTGCTAGCAGATCCTAAGAATGGAGAACAAAATCATGCTTACAATACGTGCGAATTCTGTGCAATATATCCTAGATGTAAGAATAGACGGTCCAAAAAAGCATACACTTCATGCAAGCAATTACTCTGAACTGAGTACACAACGTATGCATGTATAATGTGTTTCAAGAAGCAGACTTGTCCTGAACTCATGGTAGAGTGATGTTTTTAAAACTTTTCTGTGTTTTTTTTTTTATCGATAATTTTTTGAAGACTACCAAAAATTGTAGATCCAAAATAGGTTAATTCGTTATTTGTGGTAGAAGGTGCATTTATTTTTCATAGTTTTGATGAAAACTCTGGTTTTCATATTAAATAAATGTTGTTTTATTTATTATGAACCCATTTATAGCCAAAAATACTAATATTGTAGAAATATAAGCACTTAAAGTAGTGTGAGCAATTTACTCGTGGGCGCCTATCCGTGTTACAATATTAGGCGCGCCTTCTGACGGGTTAAAGTCTAAGCTTGTTATAATTTTTCTAAGAAAATAAGGTCTTCCTAGTATAGTGTTATCTGTTTATTTAGCTTCATTATTAATCTACTGTCGTTGGTTGTAACTACTGCTACTAAGCAGTAGTTACAACCAACGACAGTAGACGAGTACTAACTCGTTATAAGAAAAGTTTACATTATTATACTTAAGTTTTAGTTTATTATTAGCCTAAATATTTGGGAGAGACCATTGCCCAGCAGTGGGGCCATAAAAGTTAAAAAAAAACTAAAGGCGAAAAACAAAATTGTCTTCTGGTCTGAAACTCATCCAGTGGCTAAATCGTTACTAGTTACGAGTATAAGTTACTAACCTACTTTTTCTGTTATTGACTGTGGTCTCTCCCAAGACGCGCAACTGCGCCCGGTCTTCGACTCTTCTCCTCCAGTGCTTGCCAGCTACATTTCGCAAATCGTCGCTCCCCCTTGCCGGAAGGCGTCCTACACTACGCTAACCTAAACACGGTCTCCACTCCAGTATTCGTTTGCTCCAACAATTGTCTGTACTACGGCAAACATGACCGGCCCACTGCCTCGAGTACATTATTTCGCAAATGCAAAGAGAGCTCACAACTCAAGTGGCTATTCTTGACAATATTATGAAGAAAGAAATAATAAATCTAGAAGAATATCAACAAATATGTGGGTCACTTCCCGTTACTAAGAAAAATCGAGCGACGTATCAAAGGTCAACAATGCATAATACAGGGTTATTCATAATTAGCTGCAAATACTCAGGAAATAGGTTCAACAAATAAAATAAAAAATATTTATGAAATGATTTTTCTTAAGTTTTGTTATGAAAATCCCGAGAAAATCGACAAAGAATATCCTTTGGAATCATTGGCGCCTGACCTACCTATATAATTTTGATACAAAAACTTAAATCAAAATTGGGGAGGCTTTTGCCCAGCAGTGGGACATTAAAGGCTTATAATAATAATAAAAAAAAAATAATTACATATATATTTTTTATTTTATTTGTTGAACCTAATTCCTGAGTATTTGCAGCTAATTATGAATAACCCTGTATACAAACGAGTTTCATAATAACGATAAAAAAGCAACTTATTAAAATGATACTTTATTTTAAAAAATATGAGCGTCGCTAATGAGGTAGCCGGGTTATAGGTTCGTAGGTACATCTTTATAAAAGAAAGTCGTGTTAGTAACACTATTTATAAATCAAGAACGGCTGAACCGATTTGGCTGAGAATTGGTGGGGTTGGGGGTAAAATACGGAAATACTCTTGAAAAATTAACAGGAGCAGGGTGAGCGAAGCCGCGGGCAGCCGCAAGTATTTTGACAAAATAACTTTCTTTTTTAGTTTTTAGTAGCATTCTTAACAACTAGTAGTTTCAATATATTTAGTAAGTAGGGCTCTTTGGCTACGACCATGCCTGTTTCTGCCGTGAAGCAGCATCGCTGTGTGCCGGTAAAATTACTGGCACTATAAGCTGAAAATCTGTATGCCCCAAGTTGATGAACGCAGAGCAGTGCATTGTAAGGCACGGTGACGTGCATGTCCTACGAGACAATGATTTGTTATAGGCGATGGCTATTAACATCAGGTGGGCCAAATGCTATTTTAATCTACAAGTTGTAGAAAAAAAAATTGTTAATCTTTATTTTTGATACAAATAATCGATAGGAATAGGTGCATTTTATTTTATATTAAAGATGGTAAGGCCGTTTATAGTTCCACACGCGACAATATTTAGTCAACACTCACACAGACGCAAAACCAGAACCAGAGACAGAGCCAGACAGAGCTGATGCCTACAGGAACACCATCGCCCGATGGACTACAAATATAACATGAGATAGCTCAAAAAGTAACATTTTCGAGAAAAATAACTATGCTAAAAAATATGTATTGAAAACAACACAATAGTTTATTTAAAAGTAATTCCCCTGTTACAAATTATTAGTAATTGAAAGGGTCAAAAGTAACGTAAACACGCCACGATTTTTTTCCCATTCACTGCCATGGATTTTAGAAAACAAACGAGTCACTACTCCATAATGTACAAATAATCAAGTACAGTCAACAACATGCCAGAATAGCCGTGGAAACATATTAAAAAGTCAGACAGACTTTAATATTTTTCACGTGGATTGCATAAGCTTTCGCTAAGGGATTATGCTGTGACAATTTCAATGAGCTTCGATCACAGTCAATTTTAAACGGTGGTTATTAACTGACTTAATAAAGATTACGAATAAAGGCTGATTAATTCATAAAATATAGCACCCGCCCGCAGCTTAGCTCGTGCGGACCAACCCGGAAAAAAATCGTGTATTTGCAATTCCAAGCTACTCAATCCGTACCACTGTTTCAAACATGACTTTGCAGAAAGTACAATTTTTTTATTTTATCAAAAGCTGAAACAGCTGCGAGGTCCCAATAAACATGTAAGAAATTGTTTTAATTTGATCCCTAGTAAATTTTATAGACACCAATTAGCTTCTTTCGTCAAAGCTGAAATACCCAAAAGCCAAGATTTCGAGTTTGTTTGTGTAATTAGTGAAACAGTCTACTGAACATTCCGCAAACTGCACATACACAAAGAACTGTGGTTTTTTTCAAAAAACTTTGTCATCAATTAACTATGTTTGTTAGCCGTCCAACACATCGTTTCGGTGAAAAATATAAGCGGCTTAAACTTCACTAGCTTAGCTTTTGTAAAGGCTTTTTGCTGGTATACGAATCAATTGAGAATACGGGCTTCGAGACTTTAGTATAAAATTGTGCCGAAGTAGACTCGATCCCAAGCGTGGTGGTTTGAAGCTTTGTGGTTTTAAAACCATAGAGGAAATGAAGGTGAAAGCAGAAATTCAGTATCTTCCTATTGAGCAGACTGTTCAGACCTTCCTCTGATCTTTAAGTCCGATTGTGCCTCTTTGTCGCTCGTTCCGCGCTCTCGCTTGCACTTCAAGCCTTGAATGGAACGCCTCAAAGCGAGGTAACGCGGCATGAGTTATGGTTTTTCGTGCGTGCAGCTGGCTCCATCGAAATAAAAGACGTTGTCACGTCAAAATATTGTTAGAATTTTTCACATATCGTTTAGAATCGTATGGTCGGATGCAATGATCATTCGGCAACTCGGCAACTCGATTCGCCAACAAGCTGTTAACTATGACCGCTCGCACTATCGAGGTTATCCGCCACGTTATCGGCCCAACATTTATTCTCAGCACCTATTTCTGTGGCGACGACCGCGATAATTCCACGAAAAATATTAAAATTTATTGTGATTTTTATTCGATTCCGGTTATCGGTTTGGTTTATCATCCGCTGACCCTAGACTGTCGCTTTGCACAATAGGTACTTAAATATTTGATAACGGCGCCAATTTTCTGAATGTGACCGATTGACACAAAATTTTGAGCTATTTATAAAAGCGATGTTTGTATTGCAAAACTGCAGGATTGGCTTGGCGAAGGATTTACTCTATCTTATCATATTGGCTTCCCGTCGTTCTTGCAACCCTCCTTTGACACACTTTTACAGAACATTTGTATAATTTGTTATGCGTCCAGTGGCGCCCTCATCGATACTAATTATTTATTCAAAAACTATGAAACAACTTCACGCTCGCACGCTTTGACCTTTTCAAAGATATTTAAAACTATACTGAACTAATTTATGAAAAATCTCGAGCAACTATATTTTGTGCAATCGAATTGCACACAAAATTAAAATCAATATTCTAGTGAATACTTAATGTAGATCAAAGTATTTTCTGGACTACTATTTTGAGATTTCTGGTGTACTGTCCGTATTACGGTGTTGATAGACAAAGTAGCCACTTATCTTGTTGTGGACTAAGTTTTTCAACGACCTTAAATTAAATTAAATTAATTAATAAATTAATTATACTTTATTATACAATCCACACAACACTATCTAGCCCCAAACTAAGCAGAGCTTGTACTATGGGAACCATATAGCTGATATAGAGAGATAGATAGATAGAAAATGCTTTATTGCACACAACAAATTATAAAAGTACAGGTACATAAAAATACTTAAAACTATTTGCCTCATACAATGGGCGGTCTTATCGCTAAACGAGCGATCTCTACCAGACAACCTTTGATATAATACTTATATACATTTTTTTTTTGTAAATACATAGGTACTTAGACACCACGACCTACGGCTCAAAAGGCAGAGCTACTACCAACTGAGCTGAGAGGCCAGTCAACCTTAATACGTGTAGAAAATTTAAATACTATACATGAAAGAACGAGAATGCAAGTGTTTACGATTATCTGATTCTGGATAGAGTAGCATCCGTTACTGCATCCAGGTTAGGCAACATTGAAAGGGAATGTAGGCCATGCGTTATCACGCTTATCAGCCTTCTCGCGAAGCGTGCCTTTCCTCGTCGCTTTCACTCCAACATTATCAAAACAATACAATGCATCATATCAAATACATCCAACATATTTTACGACCAAGAAGAGCATTCTGAAGTACTTAATTGAAATTAAAAATACAGTAAGTCGTTCGGTTCACCGCAAACACGGTAATTATTCTTTCTGTGTGGACTTCTTCAGATTTAAGCGTTTTTACCTAAAATTCTTCATAGAGGTACACCGATTCATGCAGGATTCCTACCTTACCTACATAGACAAATACGACTACAAAAAATTACCTTCCACTTAAAATTTGATGGTTATTGGTTACACAATAAGCAACTAGCAATTTTTTTGTTAATAAAAAAATAAAACTATGCTTCAACGCTCTTTGATAGGTAAAAAAATAAATACGAGGTAGGTAGGTTGAGCGAAGTATGAAAGGGCTTCTATGCTCTGCATTCTTTACAAAGAGTTTATTTCGAGTGAACTTTTCTGTAGAAAATTTTGACGCGCGTTCAGAAATATTTTTGTGTTGTATATACAAAGGCTGCATTTTTTTTCATACACCGTTTTGGCATATTTAAGTGAGCCAGACTTCACCAAAAATGCATGCAAATGAGACAATAATTTAAGAGATAAGACAATTATATTAAGACAATCTATTTATGACTATTTGTTATTCTAAATACTTAACCTATACTTATAATTGCATGCTGAGTTGAAGCAAAATGTGCTGAATCAATAATTTAATTACTGACATCTAATCCCTTACCACATTTTAAGCAATAAATTTGCATTTCATTTCATTTCAAATGATAAAAAACGGCATAAAGCTTGATTCATACAAAGTTTAAAAAGTAAATTTATTGTCCCACTATATTTCTTATTTCATACATTATTTTTATGAATGCAAGAAACAATGCGAGGATTATAATTTTGTTTGAACAAAACCTTGAGCAACAACGATGAGGAAAAATATAAATTTTAGCATGACTTCTAATCTGTAGTTTTTGCTAGTTTTACAGCTGAGGTAAATTTGAAGAATATTTTAATTGACGGTTCAAAACAATAGTACCTACCGGTGTAGGTACAGTAGAGTATAAAGTTAGAAAGAGCTATTTTTTAAGTTTGCTTATTTATACATAATATAAAGGTATATTACAATTTATTACAGTACCTATATAATATATGTATTACAATTTATACACACAGCATTGCATTGGACAATTACCAACCGGACAAAAACACAAAAAATAAATGAAGTGCCCACTGATTTCATGATGAGTTTTACTTTAGTTTTTTTTATGGAAAGGTTTACAAACCAGCCTTTACATCAGGATTTCATTGGATTCTAAAATCTAAGATGCAAACACCGCACACAGTTTTATCCTGTGGCATCACTGAAAGTTACCTTTATTGTTTATAATAAGAGGAAATGATAATATTCGATCACTCATCACACACACATCTTTCTTGATAGAGTAATTCGTAGTCATGGATAACAAAAGTGGCCTTGTTAAAAAATAAAATATAGCGCTAGGCACGTGGAAAGCCAACTTTCAGATTTTCAGAAAGTTTTTTTCTTGGTTTTATAGTATTTACTAAACCAAAGATTATAATATTGTCCAAAAAGAAATGGATCCAATGGAGCAGCGATCAGCGCAGCTTCGTAACAAAGGGGAAGGTCGCGGGGTCAAATCCCGCTCGGTTCTTAACTTTTAGGACATGCTTCTTCTTTTTTGATTCAGGAAAATGTTGATTTTCTTAGGTTGCTGTTTTTCTAATTATTTTACTCTAGACGTCAAGAACCTTAATATTTATTAAATCCTACAAATAACAGCTAATTTCGTAAAAAATCTAGTTTAAAAATAATGTACTTATATCGTTGTAACATTGGTTTTCTGTCACTTACGTAAGATCTTTTTATGGTTCTTAAGATCTAAAGCCAGTCTTGACCTTGGCTTAAGAGTCGCATATCGTGCGGTTGTAACTATTTAAGTAAATTTGACTAGTCAGAAATCTCGACTTATTTATGTTTAAGTGACATCATGGTTTCAGAGATAGATGTTTGTGTGTGTTGAAGCGCGACATCAAAAAAAAATAAAAAAAATAATCAAATCAAAAACTGTTTAATACCATTGCTTAAGCCTTGCGCACATCCAAGTGATCTGCAATGGCGATCAAAAAAAAAAATAATAATCGCCATAGCCTAAACGTTCGCAGGCCTTTTCTGTTTGTCAATTACCTAGCGGTAAGAGCGCTGGTGGCCTAGGTAGTGGTAGCGGCCCCACCTTCAGATCCTAAAGTCGTGGGTTCAAATCCAGTCGTGTACCAATGAGTATTCCTGCCCAAAAATGTATGCACACTATGCACTGGCATAGCACCGTTTGAGACCACTGGCTCTCAAACGGTGAAGGAAAACATCGTGAGGAAACCGGCATATCGTAGAACCTAAAAAGTTCGAAAATATGCGTCAAGTGCACGAAAGGAGCCTCTTTGAGGCGCACTTAAAATCCTTTCACCACACTTGGTTTGAAAGAATTAGTGACACAATAAAAAGAAAAAGAAGGTAAGAGAGATAGCAATATTGACTGGCCTCTTGCTCAGTTGGTAGTAGCTCTGCCTTCTGCGCCGCAGGTCGTGGGTTCGATCCCCACCGAGAACAAATATTTGTGTGGTGAACATAAATGTTTGTTCTCTGTCTGGGTGTTATATGTATTGTATTCTAAGTATGTATTTACAAAAAAAAATGTATTCAAGTATTATATCAGCTATCCGGTTCCCATATTACAAGCTCTGCTTAGTTTGGGGCTGGGTAGTGTTGTGTGAATTGTCCAGAATATAAAAAAAAAAAAAAAAAAAAAAAAAAGTTTAGGCACTGTTTATGTTTTGACATATTTTTATAAGCAAGGTTTAAATTCATAAAGTTTTGTCTTTCTGCATAAAGTTTTGTTACAAAATCTATGAAACCGGCAGAAAATTTTACTATATTCCAACAATTATATTTAAAATGTATTTAAAAATAAAATCTCATGCTCTTATTAGCAAACTTCACGTATTTGGTAGTCTATATACACATTAACCCATAATTGTATAAAATGTTTAAGTTCGCATGAAACACGTTACACATATTTTGTAAAAGCAAAAACTCTGTTACTCGTTTCCCGTGAACTACGAGTACACTATAATGCTTTCAGTGGAATGCTTGATTTGGAACTGCCGAACAACTGACTTATTTACTGAACAAAGCATTTTATTTTATTTGAAGAATGTTATAAGAGTGAATGAAGCGAAAGAGGTGTGTCAGGATCGTAGCAAGTGGAAATCCGTGATCTCTGCCTATCCCCATGGGGATAAGGCGTGATTTTATGTATGTATGCATTAGTTTAACCTGCAGGACAACATTTTTATCCGTCTAATAGTACTATTATAAGCTTTGTTCGCTGCATTATAGTTGCATAAAAGTAAGTAAAGCTCGTTGACAGAGAGAACAAACAAAAGGATTTTTGAAAGCATTTCTCTTTCAATTTAAACGCAAACAGATTTAAACTTGGTTTTAAGATTATTTTTATTTACACAAAGAAACTTACGAGAAATATTTACAAAATACACGAGCAACAGTTGATCTATCTGCAGATCGTTAGCAACGATCTAGAGATAGCAAAACAGGGTCAGACGCAAACGTCCCCAAGAAACGGTAGCATGCACTAGTATACCTTACCCCAAGTATAGGGTACCCATACTATTCTCGCTTATTATATGAGGCAAGTACACACAAAAAAATCGACTGTATTTTTTAACAGTTTAGCAGTTTTAGTATATTGAAGTCGGTTTTAAAAGTTTTTAAACTATTATTTTGTGTTGGTTTAACAAAATTCGTCGCAGAAGTTCACGTCCTCGGGCGATCCTGTTACAAAAGCAACAAGTACAAAACTTCAGCAGTCTGCTCAAACCGGTCCCATTTAAATATGGTTTTATGGAATGAATGTTCTACATTGCTGTTTTTGCTCATAGCTTTGAGCTGCTTTGCTTTTTTACAAATTGCTAGCGAGAATTTTTGCATCGCTAAAACGAGAGAAATTAATTATTGATGGTAAGCGGTCACCGTCGCCCATAGACACCAACAACACCAAGGGTGCTGTCGTTGCGTTGCCTACCCTGAAGGAATTTTTTAACGTTTTTCTTGAAGCTATTCATGTTGTAATTAAGAGGGAACACCTCTGGTGGTAGCTCATTCCACTTGAATATTCATACATGAGAAACTAACAATTAATTAAACAAATATTTACAAAATGTTTAAAATACACAAGAAACAGTTGAGCTATCTGCAGACCGTTACAAATGATCTAGAGATAGCTGAACTGATTAAAACCAGTGCCAGACGGAAGCGTCTTCAAGTCTTTGAGTCTGTGTGAGTGTTGACTATGTATATAAATCCTACGTCGAAACGTCACACACACAGTATATTACACTGGTGAGCACTCACACAGACTCAAAACCAGAGCCACATAGAGCTTGTGGTAGGCCTAATGTATACTATAAAAAAACGAATTGATGTACATACGTACACGTTATGCAGATTTTCATCATTAAAAGGCTCTAAAGACATTATATATTTTACTTCATAGTCAATCAAGATTCAAGGCCCTATGACGATCATGAATGAGTACATAAAAATCTATGTAAGAATATGAAGTCATCGCACAGCATATAAATTGACTACATCTAAAATATTAAGTAAATTAATATGAGCTAGTTTTTTTTTACAGTAATTGGAACATTAGGGTCGCTGACCCTAATATACACCCTACGAAACACAGAAGTGGCTAGAATCTAGTTTTGTTGGTTCAAGCATGCTGCGAATTTAGGGTACTCCAAACAAATACAGTAGGCCTACCATGAGCTCTGTCTGGCTCTGTCTCTGGTTCTGGTTTTGTCTGGTTTGTCTGTGTGAGTGCTCACCAGTGCATTATACTGTGTGTGTGACGTTTTGACGTAGGATTTATTTAGTCAACACTCACACAGACTCATAACTAGAACCAGAGACAAAGCCAGACAGAGCTCATGGTAGGCCTACTGTGCTGAAATATTGGGAGTCAAGAATTACAAAATTTAATCAAAACCCGTTGTTCATAAAAATTGTGTTATAGTACAAACATGATAGTTTCAAAAGTTATAAAAGTTATATCAAAGTCCAGACTTATTTAAACTTCTAACGGTTTAAATACGGGGAACCGGTTGAAGTCTTTTTTTCTTCAACATTTCGATAAGCCAGGAGGGACCGCAAACAGTTTGCGAGCGTTCCGTTGAACTGCTGAGCCCTGAACCTACCTCAACAATAAAACACACAGAACAGCGAATACGCTTTTGATAGAACACATACACAGCGGTCAAAATCATAGCCCTCCTTTTTGCTTTGCCGTAGTCGGGTAATAAAATAGATTTAGAAAAATGTTAGCAATTTTTATTGGATGTATAAAAAAGTATTGGATGTGTTCATTTTTGGCAGTAAACTTTTTGCATTTGTTTGAATGCGAACTTCAATATCGCCACGGGGTTTTGAGTGTCACAAAGGGATTCCGATCCGAAATATACATAGCCACTCCGTTTGGAGTCCGTATGGATTTTATCAATTTGAGAATGCTAGAAGCCTATAAAATACAAATAGAAACAGCTTCACTTCATTTCATCTCGCTCAGTACCAAGCACCAACTTCACATTCTTTGATTTCTAAAGTGGTAACGGATAAAGTATTTTTTATACAACGTGTACGAGGGAATGAGATTATTTAACAGAAAGGCCTACGTACCTATATTACCTAATAAATGTCTGCTTTATTATTATTTTTTATTTACACAAAGAAACTTACAATTAAACAAATATTTACAAAATGTACAAAATACACAAGAAACAGTTGAGCTATCTGCAGATCGTTACAAACGATCTAGAGATAGCTCAACTGATCCAAATCAGTGCCAGACGGAAGCGTCCCCAAGACGCTGGCGGCATTGCCACGCTGAATAGCAATGCTTATACGCTGCGACAGATACCCACCAGCTCTTGGGTCACGCGTTGCCTCGATCAGTCGCCTAGACAAATAGTTTTTCTAATTATAGTTCATAATTATATTATGTTAAAATAACAATATTTTTATATTTTTTTGGGGTATGTAAACAGCGTTACTTCGTTCTTAAATATTGACTCGTTATAAGGGCCTATTTAACCACCCTCAGCTTTAGAGGTAGTTTTTTAACATCCTGTATGTTTAATTTTAACTTTTATACAGGGCCTACATTAATAGGCAAGGTAAATTTGTATCTTTTGTGTCAGTTGTCTGGTTTTGCAAAGTTTTTGGAACTAGATGGTATGATGTGTCTATTTATATTTTGTTCAATTGAATGCGCGAAGTGCGAGTAGTGAGTGAAGTGCGTGCATCATAATTATTTGTTTTATTTATTTAGGTTTTTGTATCTGGCCTCGGTCCTCGGAATGACGACATTGTCTGGGCGACACCACTGTCGCCGGCGAAGTTGAAAACATGACGCATCTTTGTTGAAATCATGAGTAAGCCCATTGAACAGACGAAATAAAATTTTGCAATTCAAAAATTTTGTTCACTAGCATCGTGTCCGGATAATCAAGACGCTTCCATCTTGTATCTTGTATAGGACTCTTGTGTCCGCAATTAGACTCTGGGTCGGTCTATTTTGTATCAGGACGCGCTGGCTATAGCTGTAGCCAGCCTAACTCGTACCAGAAGCGCAGAAGCTTCCTGGGGGCTTCACAGGCTTGGAGGAGTGACCTGGGGTGGCAGCTGATTCTTCTTCGGATAGGCATCCCCTGCAGAGTGGACTGTCTGTGGCTCCGATGTTGTGTAGGTGTTTGTTCAGGGTACAGTAGCCTATTAGGGTTCCCGCGATGGTTCTGAGGTCTAGTCTGTGAAGACTTATTAGACGATGTGTCAGTTTGGGTGTGGTGGCTGGTATTCCTGCTCTTGACTGTCTGCAGTCAGTCGTGCGACATTCGACGCTTCCATCGATACCCCATTTTTAAATTCTGATAAGTTTATAAATTATTACGGGACAGATGAAACCACATACATACATTTATTATAATTATTATGACAAAAAATCAATAAGTATACAAGGTGTATCTAAATATGTGTACTATGCGAAGGTGGGGGGTTTCAGACCACAATGGTGATCAGTTGTGGGGGGGAGATAATTAAAAATTCCTATTTTCAGTTTCCCATACAAAAATATTTAATTTCATAATGCCTAAATAAATTGACAACCCTATCCTTGTAACCCCTTGACCCCTTGACCTACTACCTCTGTAGGTCTACTACTACTACCTAATACTACCTCTGTAGCTGAGTTTTGGGTTGTCACTTTGTATAAAGTCAGCTGTTCATGTTGAAACTTCGTTGCAGTTTTTTTCAGAGATACCAATCGAAGTTCGAAAAGTCGTTGAACAAAAGTTGTTCCCCGGGGGGTGGAAATTCACCCCCCTTCAGGATAGTACGCATATTTTGATACACGTTGTATAAATATGCACCTATTGTTTTGCCAAAAAATCTTCATAAATCTTGTATTATGTTTCTGTGTGGTAAACAATAAAGAATAATTTATCTATCTACAGTAATAACAGTAATAATCATAACCTTTCTTTTTCTTCGGCAAAGTTGCTGTTGTTATTGTTGATTTTTAAATTAGTTAAGTAAGTTTGTTCCGTTCCCAGTTTTATAATATAAAAACGGAACACTTATTTTGAGTGGAAACATGATTAGTCCCATTGACGATTCTGATAACGATAATGTTTGGGAAAGAGGTTTTTATAATATCGGTTGAGTATTTTGAAGATAAAACTATGATTAGACTATCGATTCTCTCAATATTTTGGTGACGGTCGTATGAATGCTGATGAGTAGTTACCTACTTCCTTCTACATTCTATAAAGAGCAATCAAAATTATTTTTCCCTCGCTTTATAGGCAATGATTACCACTTAACATCAGGTGGGCCTTATGATTGTTCCATCTGCTAGTTGTAATAAAAACCAGTTGCCACACAGGATAGTCGCTCGCAATCTATATCTATACTTCTATACTAATCGATATCTATACAATATAAACAGAAAAAAATTGTACTTTTGTATGTTTGTAATGAATAAACTCAAAAACTACTATGCTGATTTCAAAAATTATTTCACCATTGGAAAGCTACATTCACCTTGTATTAGCATAGGCTATATTTATGTGTTTATAAAATAAATATCCACCTGTGCGAAGCCGGGACAGGCCGCTAGTTTCCTATAAATATGTTCAGTGGTTTTATATCTTTCAAAAGGTCTAAATTTGTGAGTGAAAAAGTCAGGGCAGTCTGCCCTTTAATATATGGACGAAACAGACCGACTCATACACATTTCTGAATATCACTTATGCTACTTTTAATCCGGAAAGATACCAGGGGGCTAATTCTCGGGCCGATCTCGATCATTTTGAAATTTTATTTAATTGCTTCTTTTCACAACCCCGCACTTTTTGTACGTTTTCCGTATATCGTAGCTGTCGAGGCTTTTACGAAGAGGTGGTTTATGAATTACTCAAGGAAATTATCCATTCCCCCTTCGAAAAGAAGCAATAAAATAAAATTTCAAAATGATCGAGATCGGCCCGAGAATTAGCCCCCAGGAGAACAAAGCCGCAGGCGGCTGATTATAAAACAGATCTTTGTAAAAAAAAACGGTAGGAACTAAGCTGTAGTTAATTGCCTGTTCTTCTAGGCTTGGTCGCGTGGATCTGGCACCTAGACTCACCTGGCTTTATGACGTTACAAAGTGATCCTTGTTGTGGCTTTGATTTGACTTTATGCCTCGCGCACATTTTGAGCGTTTTACGGTGTCGATTAGTGAAATGCTGGCAAATATCGCTGTCATATCTGACTGCGTTTCATTGATCTATCCTGAGGATCTACCACAGAACGCTTTGATCTGCGTATAATAACACATACATACACAAAAATATCATTTCTAACATCATAAGGCATTTATTACGTCAGTTGGCTTACGAGAATCGAAACTAAAACTGACAAATATAAGCGTGTTTTAAAAACGCTATGGGTAAATGAATTCCGTTTAGGAGTAAAGTTACGAAATTTTAAAGAAATAATCCGTTGTGTCATACTCCCTATTCAAAATGTCTGACACTTTTTAGCGGCACGCTAAAAGTCTCTTGTCACTGTCACTTGCATGTCAAAAAATAGAGATGGCAACAGACTAAAGTGGCCTGCTAAGCTATATTAATACTACGTATTCCTACCATATAAATATGAGCCGCGTGTATGTTCTGCTATCCAAGGTAGCAAGTTGAAATAAACGTAGTCTTAGAGCCTGTCCAGATGGGGCGTTTTACGCGCGATTCCTCAATCGCGCGTAAAACGCGAGCAACTATTTGGTAGGAGCGCGCGTAAAACGCGGCATCTGGACGCAATATAAATTGAAACGCGCGAGGGCACTCGCGCGTAAAACGCTCCATCTGGACAGGCTCTTAAATCAAAGCTGAAATGCATCTAATTGTGTAGAAATTTGGGTTTAAAGCGGCTCGTGACCGATGTCGTCAATGGAGCGCTTGACGGGTAGGCTGATAATTGCCCATATTGGTAATAAGACGCTTGACTAGTTCTAATCATATCTAGGCTTAGTCGCAGGGAACTGGCACCTAGACTCATTCAAAGTGAGTCTTGTGATATAACCGACTAACATATTTTTCACTTTGACTTATCAAATGCAAAAATTTTTTCATAAGAAGTGTGAATGCAAGTAGAATGAAAAAAACTTAACTTGGCCTGTCTCTGCTAAAAAAGGGTTGCCAAATTTCAATAAACTTAGGCAGGACGCTTAAAATTACGAATGATTTTTCATTCCAGATTTCTTTTAATTTTTTGAAACAATAACTAAACCATAAATTAAAATAATAGGTAACTTAGTTTACAGGTTTATTTTGACATAAACAAATATTGCATTGCATCCGGAAAATCAGGCCCTGATATAATATTGACCGGACGCATGGCAGCCTTACAAATTAACCTCTAGGTAGGACTAGAATCTAATTTTGTTGAAGCAGAATTATGTTCTTTTACAATGTATCCGGAGTATCAGTATCAATTCGAATGTTACGAATCATTCGAATAGCAAATCTGAACATGTTTTCGCAATCCGAGACGATTGGCTGGATTGTGCCTCTCCGTTTCAATGAAAATACGTCCAAGTGAAGAGAACTGAGCTTTTACTTTTTTTGCGTTGTGTGGATTCTATACAATATTTATTTGTTTTATTTATTGACTGGACTCTCAGCTCAGTTGGTAGTAGCTCTGCCTTCTGCGCCGTAGGTCGTGGGTTCGATCCCCACCGAGAACAAATATTTGTGTGGTGAACGCAGATGTTTGTTCTATGTCTGGGTGTTATATTGTATTCTAAGTATGTATTTACAAAAAAAAAAAAAAAATATTATTATCAGCTATCTGGTTCCCATAACACAAGCTCAGCTTAATTTGGGGCTAGATAGTGTTGTGTGGATTGTCCAAAATATTTATATTTAAATTTAAAAATATATTTATTTACAAAAAGAAACTTACAATTAAACAAATATTTACAAAATGTACAAAATACACAAGAAACAGTTGAGCTATCTGGAGATCGTTACAAACGATCTAGAGATAGCTCAACTGATCCAAATCAGTGCCAGACGGAAGCGTCCCCAAGACGCTGGCAGCATTGCCACGCTGAATAGCAATGCTTATGCGCTGCGCCAGATACCCACCAGCTCTTGGGTCACGCGTCGCCTCGATCAGTCGCCTAGACAAAATTTTGAAGACCCGCGAGGCCTCGGTTCCCCACGGACCCAGAGTCTCAACCCCAAGAGGAGCAAATAAGTAGGCTCTGTCGAGACCTGCATATTTGCGCCTCTTGAGATCCTCGGCCAGATCTGCCGCCGCGCCCGCCACAACGGATGTCCTTGGCAGATGAGAAGGCGCAAGTGTGTCGACACACGTAGCATCCCACACAAGTGGCCTCCCCAACTCCCAAGGAACAAGCGTCATACCGTCAGGCCGCTTACCATCGTCACGCAACAGACCATTCGGTTCGAGAACGGCTGGTACGTTGACGGTTGTAAAGGCCCGCCGGATGACGTCGTTAAGGCTGGCGTGACGAGATATCCGACCGGCGGCCCTAGAACACGATAATCCGTGGTGCCCAAGCTGATCGACTGCAGTACCGCACTGGCACCGATGAGGTGCGCAGCACGGCGCACCCAACCGTAAGCAGGTTGCAATACGGAATGTGACGGGATCCATTAAAGTACCAGTGTTACATGAAGGAAGGGCTTGTAACCAATAACCTGACTCCAATTTGGAAACAGCAAGAAGACGGGCACAATCTGCAGAGCTGGAACACGTTTGTAACAGATAATTCCGTGTCAACTCACACAGAGGCCCGTCCCATTGCCGTTGAGACGAAAGAGATTTGGGGGGAGCAGTATTGGGACATGCACTATGCCAAGCATTTCGAGCTTCGTCTAGATACGAAATTTGGAGAGTAATATCAGATGTAGCCGAAAAAGACTGAGATAGAATTTGTTTAACCAAAGAGCTAGTGCTATGGACGGAAGACAAGAAAGCTGGTAGGGCTACACTCGAAATTTTGCGAATACCTAAGCCTCCCAATTTGACAGGCAGGGAGGCCTGCGACCATGCCCTGTCATCCAAGGAAATATTCAAAACCGATGATAAAGTAGTCTTTAGAATGTTGTCTAAGCCTTCCACCAGCTCACTGTGTTTCCACAGTTGACAACATCTTAAAGAGTAAGTAAATTTAGGCACAAACAGGCAAAACCGAATAATTGTAAAAGCCATATGGCTATTAATTTTGAGTAATCTGTCCGAAGTTCTGTTAAAATTTTGAATTTTTTCATCTACAAATGCCGGAAAGGACTCATCAAGAATTGGTGAACCAAGGAGTCGAAGTGAACACTTATCTACAATTGTAATGTTTGGAGCCAAACTATTAAATTTATTAATGACATAATTTTTGTCCACAAAAGTGTCGGAAATAAATAGTTCGCATTTTGAAAAATTTAATTCTAAACCTATAAATAAAAATTAAATTTAAATATTTATTTTATACCAACAAATTTTCGAAAAAAAAGGAAGCACGGCAGAGTGAGTTTATTGGATACAACTCCAATTTATGATCCTAAATTCGTGAGTTTAAATCCAATAGGGCACCACTTACATCTTATACAATTATACGTGATTAAAGAGACGGTTTTTAGGTACTGCGGAATAACTTGGCTACTCAAAAATGTAAAAATCTCGCATCTCTTAGCTTGGGCGCGCCGTGCGTCGCACTGCACATTGCATATCCTGAAGTGTAAATAACATTTGCATTCTACGCTTTCCTTTGAACAAATTTAAAGGTACTAAACCTACTCTTAAAACATAACATCAATCAATTGACACTAAACAGGCAATTAAAGATTTTTATGGCGTGGCAGCAGATTTAAGTGGCATTGTTTTAAGTACCCATGATTCAGCAATCAGTTCCAATAAAGAATACTACTTATCATTGTCAAAATAATCTACTTCACTCAATTCTTTTGGCATCGGTCGTAAAACCCTTCTTGGCCAACAAAGCTCAACGAATGCTGACCTTAGATGCGCCAGTATAGTTGAGTCAAATCTGAGTGGCCTCTCAGCTCAGTTGATAGTAGCTCTGCTTTTTGCGCCGTAGGTTGTGGGTTCGAAATCCACAGAGAACAAATATTTTTGTGGTGAACAGATGTTTGTTATCTGTCTGGGTGTTATATTGTATTCATTGTATATATTCTAAGTATGTATTAAAAAAAATATATGTATATAAGTATTATATCAGCTGTCTGGTTCCCATAGTACAATCTCTGCTTAGTTTGGGGCTAGTGTTGACGTTAATTAAAAGGTCCATAAATGTTGATATGGGATTGATATCACAATGTCACGCGGTTCTGGTAAAACAGTACTAGTTTTTTGTTATAATTTAACTATCTATTGCGTATTCCGATTTATTAATAGCCAATACAAATGCACAGCGTAGCCGAACCTACCTATATATTTGGAAGTGCCTCCTCTTTTAATCGAATTTGTTTCTGAAATAAAAATAGCCGAGTGGAATGTTACTCTAAAAAAGTAAAATATTTTTGTTTTTGTAGAAAATGAGTGGTTTAGAAGCATCCTAACTTCTATGCCAACTAGAGCTGAAGTGACTAAATACAAACATGCACATAGTGATAAATTAATTACAATTGTTTATAGAGTTCATGGGGAAATTTTCTCAGATCCAGCCAATTATTCTTCTCAATGATTCTTCGTAATTTGTTCTGGGCAAAACGGTCTTAAGCGCCATGTAAATCACGGCACTTACGCGTTTTCGAGAGAGAGCGACTGAGGCGACTGTGTTAGGTGCGGCGCGATCGCCGCAGTTGAACGGGACAAAGTAGGAATTTACGGTGTCTTCTCTAGTACGTAGTACTTATATCTCGATGGATCCAGCCCTTTCACAGAGCACTGTAGTGTCTGGGACAGTAATTTGGGTATGGGGTAGGTTCGTTACCCCTATCAACATTTGAATGAACATAATATTATGTGGTAGTTTTTGTGTTTCAGTATGTGTGCAATGTTTTTTTTTGTGTAGCCGAACCTGTATTCGATGTTCTTTTTTTTCAATTGTTTTTTTTTTATTGATGGCTTGAGCTTGTGTACTGTTTATTTTTATGAGCTAGATAAAAAGTTATCTATCTATCTATCTTGTGATGTCTTAAGATACCTTAGACGGCTCGTTTATTCTCTTGCTTACTCTGAACAGGATGACATACAAAGACATCCCGGTTTCCTATTTCGCGCAGGTAGTATAAAATACGTTGTGGTATACTTATTTGCACGTATGACTATTATGATTATGACACATCTATGCAAACTCAGCAGCGAGTCATATGCACGTCTCAAGGCTCCGTGTTGAAGCCTATTTTGGAGAACGCAAATATGATTCCAAATTAATCATCTCGCTTATTATTTATTCAGTTACAAGCTCAAACGCGACGTATTTTGATGTATTAGTAAAAAGCCTCTGACAGATTGAGGGGTAAACGACTAATGATGCATTAAGTACTGTGCAACACTATGTTGCTGTGTTTAAAGTGGGTATCTATTGAGCATCCACAAATTTAGACGGTAGACTCCCCGAAAAAAATATCGAATTGAAAAAGTCTGAAAAGACTGAATCGAGCGCAAAAATGTGGCTAGCGATTAAGTGACGAATTAGGAAACAAAAAAACTATTAGGATATAAATTTCAGAGTCAAAGGCTTGAGACACTTGTTTTGTCTTTCTATATTTTTTGTAATAATATATTTGAATGAGGTTGAAGTTGCTCGAGTACCAAGTCTCATGATGTTTCATTTAATTATTTAGTTGCGTGCGTTGGTTCCAAAAACGCTTACCTACGCTCTGCACAGCGCCGTTTGGTATGATATCGGTAATTTTGCTAAGTGGCTCAAATATCTCGGGTAACACGTGTTTTATTATTGTTACAACAATGCAGACGTCTCGTCATTGTTCAACAACACGCAGTACGCCCAGTTTAAAAGCTATGCTAATATAATGTATCTTTAATTCATACCGTCCTAATTGAATTGTCCGCAAGTCATACTTGTGACCCGTTTTTTTATACTAATAGTTGTAGGCCTTCACAAGCTCTATCTGGTTCTGTCTCTGGCTCTGGTTTTGAGCCCGTGTGTGTTGATTAAATGAATCCTACGTCGAAACGTCACACACACAGTCTAATACACTGGTGAGCACTCACAGACTCAAAACCAGAGCCAGAACTTGTGGTAGGCCTACTGATGGAACAAGGAATTATAGCCCGCCTGATGTTAGGTGGGTAACCATCGCCTGAAACAAAACATTGCCTCGTAGGTCACGCACGTCAGGAACGTGGCCTACGATGCATTGCCCCACGTCCATCAACTTGAGGCCTACAGATATTCAGTATTACGTGCTAGTCATTTCACCGGCACCCACACCCTTCAAACATAAACACAGCGATGCTGCTTCACGGAAAAAATAGGCATAGTAATACCTAGTGCTTCCCCGGACGAGCCCTTCACAAAGAGCTTTACTTCTACAACCCACTGACAGCCAATTATAAGAAAAAAGTATTAAAAGCATTCAAGTGAATTGCCTGAAAGAAAAACGAGAGGAAACAGAACTTTCGCAAGCAAGATAAATAATAAAATAAATATTTCTTTGCAGAAAATATTTCAGTAATTTTAATACTCTATTTATTTTACAATGTTTTTTTCACTTATAGAAATCACAAAGATCGCCGGTTCAAGTTCCATTTGGCTTTTAACTTTTTGAACGTTATAATTACAAAAGTGAAAAGCCGAGCGGGAGTTAAACCGGCGACTTTCCTTTTGGTACTGACCGCTACGCCATCGGATCCTATATAATCACACTTGAAGTTTAACTCTACATACTAAATTATTCTTTATATTTTTATGTTCAACACAGTTAATAAGCACCTATAGGTATTTTGTTGTAAGTATTTATTCGTCCATAGCAATTTGTATAAATAGAATACGAATTAATTGTGCACTAAATAATTACAAACACTCAAAACACTGCATCCCATTCTGTCAAATAGTCCCTTCATCGTGACTAAGTAGCACAGGCACGGATCTTCGCAAATCTAGGATTACCCTAAAACCTGAAAACGTGACCAATGGGGCGTCGCGGAATAAAAATAACCTATGAATGGGGACGTAAAAGTATTAAAGAACAAATAATTTACAAAATCCGTCGGATGAAATGGCGGCAGGTCACGGGAACAACTTGTGATCCACGGATGCCCCTTAAGCTTAAGGGGAAAATCTATAAGTCAATCATAAGACCTGTCGTACTGTATGGTACTGAGTGTTGGGCAACAAAGGTGACGAATGAAAGAAGAGTGCATGCGACAGAGATGCGAATGTTGAGATGGATGTGCGGGGTAACACGAATGGACAAAATAAGAAACGAGTTCATCAGAGGAAGTTTGAAAGTAGCGCCAGTAACGGAGTAAATGAGAAGTAATCGGCTGGCTTGGTATGGACATGTTATGAGGAGAGAAGAAGGTCATGTGACGAAAAGAGTGTTAGGCATGAATGTTGATGGATATAAAAGTAGAGGTAGGCCTAAGAAAAGATGGATGGATTGTGTGAAAGATGATATGTTCAAGAAAGGAGTGAGTACTGAGATGGCGAGTGATAGGGGAGAATGGAAGAAAAAGACATGTTGTGCCGACCGCACCTAGTGGGATAAGGGCAGGAAGAAGAAGAAGAATTTACAAAATCCGTCAACCATCAACGGACAACCGTTGATGTAGATACTTCTTGCTCGCACATTTTGACCCTTTTAAAAATATAAAACACTCATATAGATACATTATCATAATCATCGTCATCATCTATGTTTATTTACACAAATGAACTTACAATAAACAAATACACAAGCAACAGTTGAGCCACCGTTTTATACGATTTATGGATAGCTCAACTAATTTCACGTAACTTATCAACTTTTTGTGTGCAATCCGACTGCACACAGTTTAGCAAAAAACCATTTTACCTACATAAGTTTGACTAACTGGTTTTCGTACTTGGGTAAACTATTAAACAGGAAAACGTAAGAAACAACGTTAGTTTATTGCTAAACTATGTGCTATCGGTTTGCACAAAAGTTTTGCTCGCGATTTTCAATAAATAAGTTCAGTGCTTTTATATCATTTATAGAGTCAAGTGTGCGAGTGGGAAGCTGTTTTCCACCTGTATATTTCCAGAAGAGTATTATTTTAAATCTATCGACTTACTAAACATTTTACAAAAATAGCTCATCGATTTTTTTAGTTATATGTATTACTTGCTAATGGAACAAGCAGATGGCCCACCTGACGTTAAGTAGTAACCATTTTCTATAGCAACGCATGTCAAGAACGTGCCCTATTAGCTACACTCAACAGTTAATAAGCAAAGTTAAATTATCTATAGTTGAAAAACGGCGACCCACGATGCCTACGAATCAAAAATCTGTGTAGGTCAAAAAAGTTCACTGTTTTTATTCAGCTCGGCGAGCGGACGGCGCCGGCGGCTAAAGCAGTAGGCCTACCACAAGCTCTGTCTGGCTCTGGCTCTGGCTCTGGATTTGAGTCTGTGTGAGTGCTCACCAGTGTATTAAACAGTGTGGTGACGTTTCGACGTAGGATTTATTTATTCAACACTCACACAGACTCAAACCAGAGCCAGAGACAGAACCAGACAGAGCTTGTGGTAGGCCTATACAGAGGGGAATGTCTACCTTATCCTACGCCTAGGTTCCATCATGTTTGTCTGGCGTCTCAGAACTTATATTGATGCATTCTTCATCTTCAGTAAATTGTAAAGAGGGTTTGACCATGGCAGGCCTGTTTTTGGTAACTATACACTACATTAGTGTATGTAATAATTTCGGATTTACATCCGAATCTACCCAAGTTTATGTCTTCTAATAACTTCAGCTGAAAAGTGGCTCAATAAAATATACATATATTATGTTAGCGTAATCACAATTTATAAGATTTTTAAATGACTATATATTTTATATATACATATATAATATTACTACCTACATTTTCACACTAGCAGTTGGTAACCGAGCTTCGCTCGGAATTTTTTTCGTTAATTTGTATTTTTAAGTAATCATTAATTTTAATCATATTATTATCTTTTTGGTTTATTCTTACTGAATAACGCCATCTGCTGGATATGCTTGCAGTTAGTTGCTCTAAATCTTCAATAGATGGCAGGATCAGTCACATATTCAGTTTATGTTTAATTATTGAACTCGGAGTGAAATCATAATTTTCTTAAAATAATTCCTAACTAGATCAATTTATCGCCCCCGAAAACCCCTGTATACTAAATTCCGTGAAAATCGTTGGCGCAGTTTCTGAGATTCTAAATATATATATACAAGGTGTATCTAAATATGTGTACTATGCGAAGGTGGGGGGTTTCAGACCACAATGGTGATCAGTTGTGGGGGGGAGAAAATTAAAAATTCCTATTTTCAGTTTCCCATACAAAAATATTTAATTTCATAATGCCTAAATAAATTGACAACCCTATCCTTGTAACCCCTTGACCCCTTGACCTACTACCTCTGTAGGTCTACTATTACTACCTACTACCTCTATAGCTGAGTTTAGGGTTGTCACTTTGTATAAAGTCAGCTGTTAATGTTGAAACTTCGTTGCAGTTTTTTTCAGAGATACCAATCGAATTTCGAAAAGTCGTTGAACAAAAGTTGTTCCCCGGGGGGTGGTATATATATATATATATATATATATATATATATATATACAAGATTTTCTCGTTTAAAGGTATAAGATATTAATATTATGAAATACGTCTTATTTTAATTATTGATATATGATAATCTGTTCTAATACTTTTGATTGATGACAAGCTTGTTTGACAGTTAATTTGACATTGACGGTTATTTGGCATAAACAGATTTTTCGAAAACACGACGATTGGGAACAAACTCGCAAACTTTCCTCCTTACAATAGTGGTCAATTTCCCTCTGAAAAAACAGACAAGTAGACAATCTGCATGAACTTTTAAAATGTAGTTCATTATCGACGTAGATTCATAAACGGCCAACTTTGCACAAGTTATACCACTTCATCGGCTTTTCGAGAAGCCATTTAGGAGGAGAGCGCTTGGTTGCCTCTCTATTAGGCCACAGAATTGGTAATAGTGGGTATCTATTCAGTTTATAGGAATAGATTGGTCGCTTTAGGCTATTAAGTGAGGATTTTTTTTCGAGTACTCGAAATGAGCCTCTGCTGCAACTCTGAGGCCTAATTAAAACCCTTTCACTACACTGGATTGAAGGAACCAGTAAGAAGAACTAAGGAATTGTAGACTAAGCTATAAGTACCAATATCTGAAGCTACATATTATTTTGAAATCATCATCAGCCTGAAGAAGTCCACTGCTGGACATAGGCCTATACATTTCTAGGAGGAGTGATTCTAACCTCTTTCCAACCACCAACTGCCCGCGATCTTAACACTGACGTATTTTAAAATAAAATTCACATAAAAACGGTAAAAAGGAACCAAGCCGCAAGTTTGTTTGCTTTTAGTTCATGAAACAGTTTCAAAGTGATCCTTATGATTCAATCAATACAAGTTAGTTCTTTGCCAATAAAGAATGAATACTTAAAAAAGCAGCCAAGTGCGAGTCGGACTCGCCCATGAAGGGTTCCGTAAAAATCTTAATGCGGTTCACAGAATACATCTACTCGCCAAGTTTCATCAGTCTAGCTCTTAGAGCCTGTCCAGATGGAGCGTTTCAATTTATATTGCGTCCAGATGCCGCGTTTTACGCGCGCTCCTACCAAATAGTTGCTCGCGTTTTACGCGCGATTGAGGAATCGCGCGTAAAACGCCCCATCTGGACAGGCTCTTATGGTTTCGGAGAAAAATGGCTGTGACATTCGGACGGACAGACAGACAGACAGACAGACATGACGAATCTTTAGGGGTTCCGTTTTTGCCATTTGGCTACGGAATCCTAAAAACATACTTTTTGACTTTGTTATAGATAAGATAGTGATTTGCTTAGTAAGAGCGAGTTTTAGCACCTCAAGGTAACGATATCCGTTAGATAAAAATATTTCCTTCACACAACAACGTAAATACATTTATCTCATTAAATAATATAACATATCCTCAGGGTAGAATTTTGTAATGCCACCTGGAGGGAAAGTACTCTTAATACTGCAGATAGAAAATTTTACCCAAAGGAAACATTCCTTTATTTTTGAACAGAAAGCAAACTGCATTCAGAGATTTTCGAAAATTCTCTTCTCCCCCAACCGCGAATCGAACCGGCTAAAATCTGAAAAATTATACCCTGTACTTTTATTGCATCGATCGTTAGGGTCAATTATAAGAATGAGATCTCTCTAACAAACATGATAAATTAAATGAAAGAAAAACCAGGAAATCATAAAAAAATTTCATTATTTACAAAAAATGGTTGCTCAGGGCAATTTTTTCTACTGTTATGATCTGAGATGATGTTACCGATGCTAATAAATACATACCTATTTTATTTATTGAAAACCGTAGCAGTAGGTATGTAACTACAGCAACACAAACTATAAAATAATAAAATAGTTGAGCCATTTTCCTTGTTCTAATCAATTTTGGGTTTTATTTTTTCAATGTTCTTTAATTCACACGTTTTCTATTTCTGTATCAACAAAACTTTTAAAAGATTACTATTAGAAATATTCATAAAGGAATATTTGTATAGAAGGAACTTAAAATTTGTGGATTTTAGCTGGATTTTTTTAAAACCAACAAACACACAAAAATTAAATAAATAACCCGATCACAAAAGAAACGTTCACTGAAACTTATCACGGCTTACATGAAAAATTATGACGTTAATTTTGTATGCGGGATGTCACAACCCGGATCGTGGACTAATTGGGGGAGGAACACTTGGCTCCTTAGTATTCAGTTCAACGGGCGGCCTGTCCCATCAATCTCAATATGAAGCTCTGACGGAAAACCGCGGCACGGACAAGGAACCCCTCTTAGCAGGGCTGCGAGCAGTTTGTTAACATCGTGGGATGACCGCGACACACTATGATCGATGCCCGTCTCGCCGTTAAGCTTTCAAGAAAGGTTCGATACTTCTGACTTCTACTATTGCTTTATCGTGAAAACGATGAATTATTCGTTTAGTTACAATGCGCGGCATGCGAGGTGGCGACAAGTTAACTGTGAAAAGGCTGCTGTGTTGCCCAGTAGTGTGATTAAAAATATGCAAAGTTTGTTTGTCGTTTCACATGGCAGGCGGCTACAATTTGCCGGAGAGACAAAAGCAGGATAATGGGAGGAGTGACCGAACAAAACATGATGATTCCACTTTAAGTAAAAAAAAAGTTTTTTTTTTTTTTTTTTATGTAAAAGATAGACAAACGAGCTTACGGCCCACCTGATGGTAAGCGGTCACCGTCGCCCATAGACACCAACAACACCAAGGGTGCTGTCGTTGCGTTGCCTACCCTGTTAGCAATGACATTCGACAGAATACCATAAATTACGTCGCCCTTTAAGTTGGTGTGGTTCAAATCGTGCTTATTCCTGCAGTAAATCGCCTCTAAATGTGAAAGTTTGATGCAAATCATATTTTCATTGAAAAAAAAAAATTTTAAAAAAGTTTTTACAGTTTTTTATTCATTAGAACCCATATTTTCTTTAATTGTGCAAAGGCAAAAGTAGTTGCCGGTTTTTGACCTTTTGTGAAAAGTTAGACATGGAATTATCATGTTTTGTTCGGTCACTCCTCTGTGCTACGTGCTCAAAAATCTGAACTATTATTCATTATGTCTCTGTAATAGAACTGCAAGGATTCTTCGGAAAGAAAATGCGATTAGTCATGCTTCCCTTAGTATAACTTTTGTTTAGTTTGGGGCTGCTGTAATAATTGTGGTACCTGTTTCATACGAATACCTAGAACCCGAACATCATCATCATCATCAGCCTGCCTAGCCTGCACATTTATAGGAAAAACGATTCTGAGCCCTTTCCGTCCATTGACTTCCCACAATCTTAACAATGTCATCGATCCATCTAGGTGGGCGCCCTACGTTACGATTCATTAAAGACGAACATGTACTCAGTTAAAACCGATACCTTTAAACAGTAGGCAAGCATTTATTCTTAAAACATTTTACTAAAATTAGACCGTCTACATTTTATCGAGAACTCTAGAACTTGTGGTTAATGTTTTTACTAAGAATGTGGTTTAGGTGCTCCATGAATAATGAAGTTAATTATCGGTATAATATGTACCTATTCTGTAAAGTGACTTTGTTTAGGGAAGTTTATCGAATTATGGTATAACTGTGCCTTTATGCTACGAGCTGGTATTTTTTTTCGTAAATTGTGTTTTTAGAAATTATGTTTAAATAAGAATAACCTAAATACTGATCATATAGGAATAGTATTTTTCGATCTTACTAACAGCACCATCTGCTGGAATAGCTAAAATAAGTTTATGTTATAGTTGATTACTAGATAAATTTGATTATTAAAAACAATTAAAAGAAATTTTCAAAAAAAATATCCCATCAGCTATATAGATCGATTAATCGCCCCCGAAACCTTCTGTATACTAATTTTCACGAAAATCTGCGGAACTTTTGTCTTCGAGTGTTTTTAACTCATGATTTCGACTACTCGGCAACAGATGTTGCTAAAATTTTCAATTATTAAAATACTTCTTTCCTGAGTCTTTTCTTAAAAATTAATCCTAGCTAGATCGATTTACCGCCCCCGAAACCCTCTGTATACTTAATTTCATTACAATCGTTGGCGCAGTTTCCGAGATCCTAAATATATATACAAGATTTTCTCGTTTAAAGGTATAAGATAAGATAAGATATTATGGAGTAAAATGCTTTCATAATCATCAGCCTGAACCTAAAAAGTTTGAAAATATGTGTTGAGTACACGAAAAGAGCCTCTTTCTGGCGCACTATAAATCCTTTCACCACACTTGGTTCGAAAGAATCAGTGACACGATAAGAAGAAGAAGAAGAAGCCTTAAGCAATACACTGTTGGACAAAAGGCCTCTCGTAGTATTAAGGGGGGTTGGCTTCCCTACTTTTACGGTAGGAACCAAGCCGTAGTTTGTTGCCTGTTCTTCTAGACTAGTCACGTGGAACTGTCACCTAGACTCACCTAGCTTTAAGACGTTTCAAAGTGATCCTTATGATACTGAATAAATATAGATTTGGCTTTGTTTTTGACTAGATTTTAAACACTACAGACAATCCACACAACACCATCTAGCCCCAAACTAAACAGAGCTTGTACTATGAGAACCAGATAGCTATTATAATACTAATGTAATTTTGTTTTGTATCCACATACTTCAAATACAATATAACACCCAGACAGAGAACAAACATCTGCATTCACAGCACAAATATTTGCTCTCGGTGGGGATCGAACCCACGACCTACGGCGTAGAAGGCCGAGTTACCAACTGAGCTGAGAGGCTAGTCAATGATTGTGTCTGAATGTTGTCCAATTTTTATGAAATTCGCGTAAAACCCTTCCACCGGCACCGTATCTAATAGCGCGACATACATAAATTCATGTGGAAATGGTTGGACGATGTCGGCACCGCTGATCCCGACTATTGACACAGAAATAACTATAGTGTTTACATGTAAAAGTCTCACTATTAAACTGGAACAATAATTTAGTTGTTCAAAAAACCTTACACAAAAAGTTAAGAAAACAGGCCTTTCTAGGTTTTGTTTAACGTCAAGGGTAACTGTAGGCCTGCCACAGGCTCTGTCTGGTTCTGTCTCTGGCTCTGGTTTGGAGTCTGTATGAGTGCTGTTTAAAATCCTACGTCAAAGAACGTTTCGACGTAGTGTTGCTGTCTGTATGAGTGCTGCCGGTAATGCTTAACAGTGTGTTATACAGTGGTGAGCACTAGGCATAAAGAATACTGACTCTATGATGTAATAGACTAGGGTAGAAGCCTTTAAAAATAATAAAAAGTGATAAAAAATAACAGTAGAATGAAACCCATTGGAAAAGGAGGAGAATATTATAAAAATGAAAGGAAAAATAATTTACAGGCCTCATATCGCCTGTAAATTATTCCGAAGGGAAGGGTTAAAAAACGGAGTTTGAGTTTTTGGGCTAAAAAACGGTTTATCTCAATTACCGGAAAAACTGCAAGTCCTATTAAAAAAAGTCAAGTAATAGATATAAGATAGAAGTATCCAATTTAGTCTTATCCCAAAACTGACACGCACGATGCTAAACAACAAGAACTTTAAGGCCTGCGGTCACCTAGGTTGCTGGCGTCGGCGATCAGTGAAACGCTGTCAAATTTGACAGCGATATTTGACAGCGTAGGTGTGCGCAAGCCTTTAATAAAATAGAAGCAGACTTACAAATAAGTCCGATGATTTTAATAATGAAATTATTTTAATGGTTCTTACTACTTATTTATTGGACTGGTTTTGATAATAAACCAGTTTCCATGGGGACTAGATGGAAGTTGGCTTGAAAAATAATAATTAAGAATAAATACTTACATAATTAAGGTAAGTATCATAATAAACACGTCGTGTTTTAAGACTTACCTCTTAGCTCAGTTGGTAGTAGCCATCTGTGCTGGAGAGCGTATATTAGGTTCAATTTCCAGCAAGAACAAATAGGTACTTGTGTGGTCAACAAAAATGTTTGTTCTCTGTCTGGGTGCTATATTGTATTCTAGGGCATCCAATTAAAAGCATAATAAGTATTATATCAGCACTCAAGCTTTGCTTAGTTTATAAAGGCGGTCAAACGGTGTAAGAAAACATCGTGAGGAAACCGGCATGTCGTAGAACCTAAAAAGTGTGAAAACATGTCAAGTCCACGAGATAAACTTTGAAACGCCCTTAAAATCCTTCACTACACAGGAACCTAATTCTCGGCTCATCTCGGATCATTTTGCAATTTTGTTTTATTGCTTGTTTTCGAAGAGAGAATGGATGATTTCCTTGAGTAATTCATTGACGACCTCGTCGTAGAAGCCTCGACAGCTACGATATACAGAAAACGTAAAAAAAGTGCGGGGTTGTGCAATGCCAATGTGTATTTATGGGACAAAGAAAATCTCGGTTGGCCCGAGACTTAGGCTCCTGGTTTGAAACCCCAGGGCCCGGTAAGAAGACCGCCCGTTCGTCCTGGTAACATCAAGGTTAGCTAGTAGATAATGCTATCTAGCATTAAGCTCGCCTGTGTACAGTATTTTTAATTTATGCAATAAAGAATTTTCTATCTATCTAACATCCTTATCTGAAATATGGACTCTAAACTCAGAACGGAAAAGCCTATTTTGCATTGCTAGACGGTTGAAGTGGTATTCGCCTGCTATTGTTATTCATCGGCCATGTCCAGGGATTTCGGACGACTTCCCTTTACTTTTTTTGATCATATCACTCGAAAATACATTCTAATATCATAGCAATGAGGTTAAGTTTTATGTGAAATTGTCCAGTCCCAAAATAAATCCCCAATTGTATAGATAATTAAATTATCTTTTACTAATTTAACTGGTCTCTCAGCTTAGTTGGTAGTAGCTCTGCTTTCTGCGTAGGTCGCTGGTTCGATCCCCACCGAGAATAGTGACCGAGAATCTGAATCTGAATCAAAATAATGATTCTTGACAATTATGTTTCGATCCTCCTATCAAGTTTGTGGATTTTTCTGGATATAATGTAGCCTATACATACTCACTTTAACATTATCTAGAGATATTCCATTTTGATTTTTTCCTACTTTAATTTTTATTAATAAATAATATCAAACAGTTTACTATTATTAATAAACAACACAATCAAGATTCTTGCTATAACTAGTTTCTAAAGAAATTATTTAAAGTTTTTGTAAAAATCAACAAAATGTTGAATATCCCTAGACAATGCTAGCTATATCGAAATTTCAATTAAAACGGTTTCGTAGTTTAAGGTCGATTGAGCCACGCACATTCATCCTTCGAAACATCGAAACTTTCGGAACAATATTCATTCTGAATCTGAATCTCATCTGAATTCGAACTTAAACACAAACACCAACATAATTTAAACGTCCAAACATTGAAACTTGCGCTGTAGGCCTACCACAAGCTCTTTCTGGCTCTGTCTCTGGCTTTGACGGAGCCAGAGAGCTTGTGCAGTTTTCCCTTTTTTTTTTTTCATGTGACGTCACTTCTTCGCAAAGGGCTCCGCCTGAAAACCAGCGCTGCTTGGCATGGTAGATGATACCTTGTCAGGCAGCAAAAAGCTGAGTCGGGGCCTATTTGGCATAGTTTATTATTGTTATATATGTTGTGAACGTCTACACCTATGTACCTATTATGTCAAATAAATGTATTTTCTTTCTTTCTTTTTTTTTTGTGGTAGGCCTACTGACTGGTTAATTCTAATAGACATAGACATAGACATTTATTTATTTACTACATAAGCACACAAAAACCAGTAAAATACAAGGACACTAACAGAAGAAAGAAACTAACCAGTAGGCCTACCCTCCAGCTCTCTCCGGCTCTGGTTTTCAGTCTGTGTGAGTGTTGACTAAATAAATCCTACGTCGAAACGTCACACACGCAGCCGGAGACAGAGCCAGACACTTTATTTCTTTTTCTTTTATTTTAAGTAAGAGTATAAAATGCATACTTATTAAACAATTGATAAACTCGCTATATGCATACCAGAAAGGTTTGCTACACGAATTTAGCACTTCAGTGCACCGGCTCTGATTACGTTTTTCATTTGTTGACTGCCAGTCTACCCGAGAATATTAAACTACAATAAAACCAGTCAGTAGGCCTACCACAAGCTCTGTCTGGCTCTGTCTCTGGCTCTGGTTGTGAGACTGCGTGAGTGCTGTCAAAATAAATCCTACATCGTACCGTCACACACACAGTATAATACACTGGTGAGCTCTGACACAGACTCAAAACCAGAGCGAGACAGAGCTTGTGGTATGCCTACAGGTGACCTATATTAAGTTTAACTGAACCGTGTGAACAATTCTGAAATTAAGACTGTGCTTTTTAGAGGGTGGTTTTTTGAGAAGGCGGTGATGACCAAGTCCGAAACCACTAGAGTTGGGAAAAGTTGTGAAAGGAGTCAATGCCCTCGATTTATATGAAAACACTAACTGCATACTTATTTTTTACAAAAATCTTTTACTTTTTCTTTAAAAGTTTGAATATGAAATTCGAGGGAAACTTTTAAAAGATAGGTACCTATCAGTTATTTTCTATTTCGGTAAGAGCGTAAATGCAATTACCTACTATTAGTTATTCTGTGGTGGTGGAACTGTTCCTTTGTAATATTATAATATAAGTCACAAAGGACCAGGTACTTACCAAGACGTTGTCAATGTGAGGCTTGATAGCTTTTCCGTATAATATTTAAACTAAAATGCATCCATAACGGGCCACAGAATAGCTAGGAAAGAAAGGGATGTTTTGAACAGGAAATAGTTAATCGATCGATCCTATTATAGTACTCATCAGCGAGTAGAAAAGAGTAGTAGGTAGTGGAGAGGCTTAGCGAGAAACGATAACAAGGTCGACTCGACTAGCCTTCGCTTTTTTGCAATAATGTACACAAGGCTACGCATCAGACTATACACAGTTAGCTCTTATGTCCTTGCGGTAAGCGTCTTTGTTTTTGGGTAACTTGAGCTGTAGCCTTCTGTACGCCAATATTATAATGAAGAAAAATTTGCATTTTTGTATGTAACGACTTTTTTTTTTTTTTTTTTTTTTTTATACAAATAAGATGACAAACAAGCATACGGCCCACCTGATGAACAAATTACTTTTTATAAATATTTTTATTCATTATAAATCTACATTACTCCTGGTCTAATTAATAAATAAAATTAGCGGCCAAGTGCGAGTCGGACTCGCCCATGAAGGGTTCCGTAGCAGTAAGTAATATAATATAGAAGTTCTAGTAGTTCGTCGAAAGGTACATTGCGGTTTACGATTAATGACGTATTAAAAAAAAAGCGGCCAAGTGCGAGTCGGACTCGCCCATGAAGGGTTCCATAGCAGTAAGTAATATATTATAGAAGTTCTAGTAGTTCGTCGAAAGGAACATTGCGGTTTACGATTAATGACGTAAAAAAATAAAAAAAAACTACTAGCTAGATTTCGTTCAAACCAAATATCGTTGGAAGTTTACATAGTAATGTACATCATAATTATATATTTTTAAGTTTTATCATTCTCTTATTTTAGAAGAAAGAGGGGGGGGGGGGGGATTAACTTTTTACCACTTTAGAAAGTGTCTCTCGCAAAAACTATTAAGTTTAGAAAAAAACGATATAAAAAACCTCAACATCATTTTTGAAGACCTATTCATAAATACCCCACACGTATGGGTTTGATGAAAAAAAGTTTTTTGAATTTCAGTTCTAAGTATGGGGACTCCCAAAATTTATTGTTTTATTTCTATATTTGTGAAAAATTTTTAATGCAGTTTATAGAGTACATCTACTTACCAAGTTTCATCAGTGTAGCTCCTATAGTTTCGGAGAAAAGTGGCTGTGACATACTGACGGACAGGCACTGTCTGTCTGTCCGTCCGTATGTCACAGCCACTTTTGACAGACAGACAGACATGACGAATCTATAAGGGTTCCGTTTTTGCCATTTGGCTACGGAACCCTAAAAAGGATGTGTAGATAAATGTGAAGCCTTTGAAGTTTTCCACCCGTGCGAAGCCGGGGTAGATCGCTAGTAATCATATAAATAATATTAAGAATAACAGGACTTTCAGTGAGCACGTATTAATTCTACCGTATGAATGATTATTTTCTTGGAAATATATTGCTAAAATAGGATAATTAATACACTGTCTTAGAATATTTTTCTGTTGCGATAAATAAATGAATTTTAGTTGACTAAATTAGTTGTCTTACTTTGGAAATAATAAAATGGAACCATTTTATTTTACGTGACCTTATAGGTCTATGATTAGACGACCTCGCGACAAGAAAAAAAGATGGCGGGACGATTTGATTTGTAAAAGGATGATATAAAAAAACGGTAGGAACCGAGCCGTAGTTTGTTGCCTGTTCTTCTAGGCTTGGTCGCGTGGAACTGGCACCTAGACTCACCTAGCTTTAAGACGTTGTAAAGTGATTCTTGTAATCGTAATGAATACAATTTTATTGAGTTTGAGTTTGATCTTGACTCGTTTTCGGAAGACTAGGCTTCCACATCACAAGACAGGGAAGAGTTAAAATGGGGTTGGGAGGCCTTTGCCTTTTAGTGAGACGATTCAGGCTAAAAATAATAATCCTACCAGTTTGTATGTGTGAATGGATGGATATTTTGTTACTCTTTCACGTAAAAACTATTCAGTAGTTTTTACGTGAAAGAGGATGTTAATTAAACTTTACAATAATATAGCTTATACATCGGAATAACACGTAGGCTACAATTATAAAGATAATATAACGGGGCGTAACGGAAACGTGGCGAGTAAAGCCACGGGCGGCCGCTAGTAAATATATGTGTCTGTGAAACTCTTTTCCACAGCTTTCATGGCAACAAAATGAATTGGCGATTTGAGTTCCCTTACGGTCAACTGAACAGTTAGTTGATGGTACTATAAAGTAAAGTAAAAAAGCTTTGCATCTATTGTAGATGATTTATATACCGTCAAAGGCAAGGTTTTTACTCATGCTCCTACTTGCGGAACCCTAAAGTGCCTGGGTCAAGACTTTAGGATTATTATGGTACTTTACACCACCAACGAATCCAACTTGAGATATCGAAACTGAAAAAGTGAAGACCACAAAAACATTTAAAAACAGTAAGCATTGTCCATTGTCCTCATAAATATAGGTACAAGTTGTTGGAGACACTCAAAGGCATCGCGAGCATCATTAACAATGGCATTCAATGGTAGTATCATAGGTACTTTGCCTTTGGAGTGGCAGTCTTCCCGTACATACATTTCATGAGCTATTTAATCCAACCCCAGCTGCCATTTGGAATGTAAAGAGATGATTATACACTACTGAGAGAACTTTTGCACTTTTGATGGGCAGGTCATAACCCACCCATCAACATTGTCTAGGGATATTCCATTTTGAATCCATTTTTGCAAAAATCAACAAAAGTTTAATATCCCAACAATTTTGCTGTGTGTAGCTCGAAGAAACAACAACCGTTGGGAAATAAAGATTCTCGAATTGGCCACCACGAACCGGAAGACGAAACGTATAGAGCGTCCACCAACCAGGTGGACTGACATTGTTAAGATCGTGGGAAGTCGGTGGATGGAAAGAGCTCAGAATCGTTTGTCCTGGAAATGTGTAGAGGAGCCTATGTCCAGTAAGCTTTTGAGCCAATAAAACCCTTTAAGATTTTCATACTATGTAAGAAAACGCTATAAACCAATATGGAAAAAAAGAAAAGAAAATTATTGACCCTAGCGAACAATAGATTATTACACAAGATAGATTATAAAAAAATATAAACAGAATTTATTTTTAATTTGGATTACATTCCTTAACAAGAATGAAACTTGAAATTCGAATCGAAACCAGTATTTAAAAAGTATACCTACAACTTAGTTTTAATAAACAAGACAACTATTTAAATTGTCTCTTATTATATACTCAATAGATTTCTCCTTTTACTATAGTAGATTTAAAAGAAACAGGCGTACGAACGTTAAGTAAAAACATTATCACATTGAAATGATCATTGTCACACTCGAAACATCTTTCTTAGTTAGCGTCTAGTACGGCTTTGTTGGTTGATACTTATGTAGGTACATTATGCATTGGATTCGTCTGAGTACTTACTAGTGGACCATCATTATCATCATCAGCCTGAAGAAGTCCACTGCTGATGATGGCCTCGCTTATCTCCTCTCGCTTATTCTCTCTCTCCTATCTTTTATGCGACTGGCCTTCCTAGTCTTCTGCGCCGTAGGTCGTGGGTTCGATTTAAAAATCACTCCGCATTTTTTGAACTTTCCATATAATAGTTTTTGTGTGTCAACGGTTTCACTGACATGATTCCTCAAACAATAATACCGTTTATTTTGGTCAAAAGTCAATAAAGCCTATTGTAAAAAAACTCTACGGTAAATAATGTGTATTATATGTAAAGACATTATACAACGTGTATCAAAATATGTGTACTATCCTGAAGGGGGGTGAATTTCCACCCCCCGGGGAACAACTTTTGTTCAACGACTTTTCGAATTTCGATTGGTATCTCTGAAAAAAACTGCAACGAAGTTTCAACATGAACAGCTGACTTTATACAAAGTGACAACCCTAAACTCAGCTACAGAGGTAGTAGGTAGTAGTAGTAGACCTACAGAGGTAGTAGGTCAAGGGGTCAAGGGGTTACAAGGATAGGGTTGTCAATTTATTTAGGCATTATGAAATTAAATATTTTTGTATGGGAAACTGAAAATAGGAATTTTTAATTATCTCCCCCCCACAACTGATCACCATTGTGGTCTGAAACCCCCCACCTTCGCATAGTACACATATTTAGATACACCTTGTATAATGTGTAATTTATTGTAAAGACTCAGAATAGGGAGAATTAGAAATCTTTGGGGAGGTTTTTACCCAACAGTGCGACGATAAGGCTAGTAAAAGTAATATTATTATCTTTGTATTCAAACGTTAAAGGTAACACAGTTATCTTACAAATGCTCAAAAAAACTTTGATTTGAGTGCAAGTAGGCAATAGAACTGGAAATCTTTGCCCAGCGGTGGGCCGATATAGGCACCCTCACCACACACATCCTCACTTTCCATCAGGTGTGATGGCAGTCAAATGCTTAGCTAAATACCATAAAAAAAAAATTTGGCTAGTAAAAATAAATATTATTGTCTTTGTAGTCTAAGAAAACATTGAGTTGTCTACAAAAGAAAAAAAACTTTGATCCAAGTGCAAGATCTGTTTTTAAGCTTTGACGGGTCTGATTGACTCCGGGAATCCTTTAAGATTCCTGGTTCAAAGTGTCAAATACTCAAACACGCGTAAGGATTCACTCTCAAAGGATTTGTGGTGTGACAAGCGTCTGATCTCAATGAGTGCCGTATCTCGGGGTGGGGGAAGGGATAGCACAATGCAAGATGTAACCTGTAACCAACCAGAAAAGTTTTTTGGATAATATAAAATGTATTTTTCCCCGAAGACCATTTAATTTTGATAAACTGACTGCATCCTCTCTATCCTACTAATATTATAATCGCGAAAGTTTGTAAGTATGGATGGATGGATGGATGTTTGTTACTCTTTAACTTTTTGAAAAACTGCCAAAACGATTTTAATGAAATTTTACAATAATATAGCTTTATAGGTACATCAGAATAACACACATGCTACAATTTATAAAGATATTGTAACGTAGAACGGATGTAACTAACGGGAACGGGCGCAACGGGATCATGGCGAGCGAAGCCGCGGGCAGCTGCTAGTTAAAAATTAATGTTGAAAGGTATAACTGTTTAACTTTTTTTTTTTGTTCTGGGTTTCATCTGCGATCAGTCTTCTGACTATAAGCAGGTTTGTTGTTAGCGCTGGACATGTTGGGGAAATATTTAACTTAAAAAAAAGCGGCCAAGTGCGAGTCGGACTCGCCCATGAAGGGTTCCGTAGCAGTAAGTAATATAACATAGAGTTCTAGAAGTTCTAGTAGTTCGTCGAAAGGTAAATTGCGGTTTACGATTTATGACGTATAAAAAAAAAACTACTGACTAGATCTCGTTCAAACCAAATATCGTTGGAAGTTTCCATAGTAATGTACAACATATATTTTTTTTAGCTTTATCAGTCACCTATTTTAGAAGTTAGAGGGGGGGGGACCAACTTTTTTCCACTTTGGAAGTGTCTCACGCGCAAACTATTCAGTTTAGAAAAAAACAATATTAGAAACCTCAACATCATTTTTGAAGACCTATTCATAGATACCCCACACGTATGGGTTTGATGAAAAAACATTTTTTGAGTTTCAGTTTCAAGTATGGGGACCCCCAAAATTTATAGTTTTTTTTCTATTTTTGTGTAAAAATCTTAATGCGGTTCAGAATACATCTACTCGCCAAGTTTCATCAGTCTAGCTCTTACGGTTTCGGAGAAAAATGGCTGTGACATACGGACGGACAGACAGACAGACAGACAGACAGACATGATGAATCTATAAGGGTTCCGTTTTTGCCATTTGGCTACGGAACCCTAAAAAGTATATGGAATATAATTTAAAATCGTAGGAGGTAAATCTCAAGAAATCAGCCTCTTTTTTTTAAATTTGGAACATGAGTTTAAAAAAAAAGTAACCTTGTTCGTAACTAGTGGCGAATGAGGACATGCTAAACTTGATTCTTGTCTTGCTTCGTAACCCAGTTATGAAATAGGAACTGTATTGACAGAATTTTTTTATCAGTTCATAACCGCTATCAACTGAGAACCGAATGACAGAACTTTATTATCCGTTTGTATAGATAGTGCAATTCACGAAGACGCGCCCCTCGCGGGGTGCGGGGAGTTTGCTCCGAGCGGCAGTCGCGAACCGTAGTCTATTCATTGTAGTGTGCGTGTGCACTCATAGGTAATTAGTGTGTACCGATAACACTCAAACATTGACGGAAGCTTGCACACATATACTATAAACGGTTAGGAGGAATAGTGGGGCGCGCCACGATGGATTGCACTATCTATAGCCCGGATAAGAACTAATTAAACAAAACTTACTACGTACTAAACTACAGTACTTATAGAGTTAGAGAGAGAGTAGTTCTCTATGCGAAAACTGATTAATGGTCCATAGTTGTCTTTTTAAATTATCAATTAGAATATAAGTACTGTTTGTTTTCCTAAGAAATAAAAATAAAATAAATAAATAAATCTAGTTGTTTGTTTTATCAAAATTAAATTACTTTTCTATTTCCAGGTAAGCCAATTTAGTAAATCCGGATGCAGTGGACTGTAAGTCTAATAAATTCCAGGTAAGGTACACCAGTGATGCGTCCCGCGTTTTTTAAAATTGGTTATTTTAATCCAAATTTATATTGACGGTTATTTTCGTCGACCATAGCTAAAAAGAAATACACTATCTAGCCCCAAATCAAGCAGAGTTTTTTTTATACAATTAGCTGATGGAGCAAGCAAATGGCCCATCTGATGTTAAGTGGTAACTTTAGGTCACGCACGTCAGGAACGTGCCCTACAATGCACTGCCCTGTGTCCATCTGCTTGAGGCATACATCTTGAGCTTTTACTATGGGAACCAGAGATAGCTGATTATTATGATACTTACATTCATTTTTTTGTATAATACATACATTACTTAAAATACAATATAACATCCAGACTGAGAACAAACGTCTGTGTTCCCACACAAGTATTTGTATTCGCACACCGAAGCTAGCCCCCTAAAAATCAGAAAGGGCAGGAACGCGAGCCTTGTGCGGCGGTAGAAATAGGAAAGGTACTTAGTACCTTAAGGGGCCGGCGGAGGGTGAATTTTCATACAAACGTAATACCAAAATTATTACTAGTTTAGTCAGATTTTCACTATATTATTGTAATAACTGTATTCGTATAGTATTTATCAAGGTTCCTGAATAATTTTGATTTTAAATTACTTACCTCAAATGAAATAAACACAAATCGCATTTTACATATTTTTTTCATTGCAAAATGTGATTGGCGTTAATTTCATTTGAGGTAAGTAATTTAAAATAAAATCTGTTCAGGAACCTAGATAAATACTATACAAATACAATTATTACAGTAAAATAGTTATTATAGTAAAATCTGCTTAAATTAGTAATAATTTTGGTATTACGTTTGTATGAAAATTCGCCCTCCGCCGGCCCCTTAACGAACTCATTTAAGAGCATAACACAACTGAGTGTTTCTTTAATCTGTGACCTTCTTGTGCTGTTATAGCTAAGCTTCTGTACTTCTTCTGATCGTGTTACTAATTCTTTCAAACCAAGTGTGGCGAAAGGATTTTAAGTTCGCCTCAACGAGGTACTTTACGTGCACTTGACACAATATTTTCGAACTTTAATTTCCTCACGATGATTTCCTTCACCGTTAAACTTCTTTTAATCAGCTAATGCTTCCAGGAGCCAAGGTAATCCTTGGCTCTACTTTGGTGAGAAAATTACCTTGAGTAGCTGAAGAACGTATTTCGTATTTCGCGTCATGTTGCTAATAAAAAACTAAAAACCCGTCTGTGGGTGCTAGGTATACAAGCTTGAATAGAATAAAATGTCAGTCGCAGGTTTAGTAATTATACCGGACATTTTTAGATGTAAATAAAAAGTAGAAATGGATGTCGAATCAATGTAGGTAGGTACGTAGATAAAACTAGGTAAAACATTTCATAAATTTCATTATTTTGATATACTATTAAAATCACATACCAATGGCATTCGTTTCATATTGGAATAAAATTATGGTTTTGTTAAATTGTTGAAAGCGGGTTATAAATACCACTGATCGGCATAAACGGACTGCTTATCAATAAACCTATAAAATAGGTGCAAAGCTATGTCATACTCTTTGTTTATCGAATAATTCGTTTTTGATTTCAGTTATGTATTATTTCAATAAACTCAATGTTGGTAGGAATTAATGCTTCATTTGGAAGTAAAACTTTTTCAAGTCCTCGACTGTCATGTAAACAAAATAGAAGGGCAAGTCTTCATTTACAATGTTTCGTAAAATGTGTTTTTCGTTTTGCCTATTTTAAGACGAATTGTTGTCTCATCAATTTTCCATACAAAAGAGAGAGACACGAGCTCACACTGACAACAATTAACAATTTGGTAGACAAAACTCTGACTTCGGCTACGGATCTAACATTGAGACGTTCCAAATCACTAGTTGGTAGCGATTCAGTAAACTTTTCTAAAAAAGTACCAAAACTACCCTGAAAATTGAGAGATTCCATTAATCTTGTTGCCATTAGTGATGCAACCCAATCTGTCATCTAATATTATTGGTCCGTCATCATTACTAAGCGCATCATCGAGTTTTTTGCTCCTTATTAGAAGCATAAATAATTATCGAACCCCGATTAGAGATGATAAAGTAGGCAGTGGAGCGACTGGTTACTAATACAAGATCCGCCTCACGACTTCACTGACTTCTAAAAAGTCAGCTTGTTCTCTTTGATAAATAGTCATAATAGTTAAATCAAGATCCACCTTCAAATTAATTGAAATTAGTTTTATGGATCGCTCGTTTATAAAATATTCATCATCATTTTCTTGTCCTTATCCCACTTCATGTGGGGTCGGCACCACAGGCGTTCTCCACTCTCTTCTATTAGTCGTCATTTCAGCACTCCTTTAACTCGTTAAAAATATTATCACTTTAAAAACGCGAATTGTTCATATTACGTGGTTATAAAACTAAATGGCGATAAAACTACCACACCGCATTCAAGAAACTTAAGGCTACCATAAAAGTAGTTATTAAAACAAAACTTACCAACCCAGCGTGTACGGATTCCATTCAGAAGTGTTGCACAAAGTCATTACTTATAGCCATGTTTGTAGAGGCTTTAGAATTGGTCCCGAGGTAGGTTGACAAAGCACCCTCTCGCTGACGCGTCGTCGCGAGCTTCTAAACACATTTATACTACGTACTCGTGTTTTTCTTTAAGCTCATAGGAACAGATTTTTAACAAGCGAATACTAAGTTGTTTTAAAACGATGAGATCATTACAAAATGATGTGTCAATTTCGCTAATCTATTTCAAATTCAAGACTTAGCAGCTAATTTTGTAACAGTAAACAGTAAGGTATATAGGTAAGTCGCACCAAATCCAAGTGAAATAAAATAATAAAAAAATATGATTGACTAGCGGCCTGTCCCGGCTTCGCACGGGTGGACATTTATTTTTTAAACACATAAACTGATAATATATATATTTTTTTATTTATATTTTTTACTATATATTTATACCAGATGTTTCTCAGGTTGAATGGAGCTTTCCAATGGTGAAATAGTTTTTGAAATCAGCACAGTGGTTTTGCCAAATTACCTAACTTTAATCGAGTTATATTGGTACCAGTGCTGTTGGATTTGAAAAACATTTTACAGGAATGTTATTTGATGGAAGTGTACAATATTTTTTAGCAGCAAAACTTGCGCTCAAAGCGTGAACTTGCTTGAAAGACAAACTCTCTAACCGTAGCCGCCATTCGTTCACCAAAGGTATCATATGAGTAAGCTTAAGCTTTATACTTTTACACTTCATTTATAAAGACCCCACAACGTTGAAATCATACAAAGATTTAGTGTGGGAGTAAGAAAGAACTCCTGCCTTCGCCTACTTTTTTTAACTAACTAATACCTTTTATTTTATTTCTCTTAAAAAATACATAATTGAATAAATACATAGCACTAAGGACACCACTAAGGTTTGTAGGGATAATGCTACTAGAGAGTGAAGTCAACAGCTTATAAATAAGTACCTGATATAATACCACCGTTCGCTTTTGTATCATCCATTAATCATTGATGTTCGCATTTTCCTATTTGAATGGAAACACATGAAACTAGCTTTATGTCATTGAATGATGGACGTATTGCAATACCACGAAAAGGTCCGCCACTGATTGAAGCTTAAACTATGCCGTCATTTTTTTCATTTTATTTATCCAACTGAAAAATACTTTAATTTGTGTTTCGTAGTTTTTCATGGACCTAATAACTAACGCAGTAATTGGCATTGGATGTTTTCATTTTAACATACACACATACTGTACACTTTGTATACCTAGACTACCAAACCTTTTCACATGCTATGTTAACAAAAAAGTTTTGCATAGGTTTCAATTTAAAAAAAGAATGAGTTTTCAAAAACATTCAAAAATAGAACAAACGAATTCACGCGTGCAAGGTGCGATTGAAAATAGTTGGCTCCAGGGCCTCCAGGTTTTTTGTTGAAATTCGCTTGGAATATTGTTACTTTCCTGACGGTGCAACAATGTAACTGTTCTGTACATGAATAAATTGAGTGAATAAACCGTTGCCACGTTTATCGAAGAATAAGTTACGCTATGTAAATGAAAGATCTAAACTTGACTGAGCTCTATTCAAGTTCCTAATGGCTAGCCCATGTCACTAAACTACTCCGCAATGTTTGGTATAAATCTAGCTTTGGCTTTGTTGGGTTCTGTATTTTCAATCTTATAAAGGATTCTAAATACTAGTACTAGATACAAAAAACAGCTGAGGAGAAAAATCAAGACTACTACTAGTGGTGTGTGCGTCTTGTTCGTGTAATTTTTAAGAGTAAAATTAATTCATTTTGCTAATAGGTCAGTAAATAAATAAATATTTAAGACAGTCCACTCAACACTATCTAGCCCCAAACTAATCAGATTATCAAGTCTGTGTGTGTGTGTGCGCGCACCAGCCCGTACCAGCACGCACGACACACCATGGGAACGGTCTCGTGCGCCGAGGTGCGCGGTAGCACAGGAGCATTTTCTGTGTGCGTTGCCGTGCGTCATCGTGCGCGGTGCGAGCTGGTGCGTGATATCACGCACCGTAGGAAGGCGGCATAAGGAAACGAAAAAATGCGGAATTCTGTCAATATCATCCACAAAGTTTTAAAATTATCTTTGTATTTATTCTGATTGTCTGCTCATTTTTATTACTTCTGGGAAATTTAACACCTTTTCTCAAAAAAAAATAATTTTTATGTGAAATAACCCCCATATCACAAAGTGGTCCAAAGTAGGTACCTACCAAAGAGCTTTTTACCAAAAAAAACATTACGTCTCAATAAAATTATCCGTTAAGAAAAAGGACTATTTTGAAAGAGCAGAGTTAGCCGAGGGCTATTATGATAATATTTCATGGTATAGGGTGGTAGGTATAGGGTGAGAAGCGGAAGCTGGTTCCGGTTGGATTTAAGCGCCGTTGTTGTTTCACACATTTTTTTTATATTTCAACCTAATTCTAATATTCGAAACTTCTTTTATATCAAGTTGTAGAATATTTATTTTGACCATAAGTATATATTTATGGAATACCTACTAGCGGCCGCCATGATTACATGAGTCAGATAAAAGAAAAAGTCGCTGTCATGTCGTATAAGGAAGTCAAGGAGGCCGTATTCGAAATACTTAATTGGAGAAAACTGCATCAAAACCCCGACAAGAGGTAAGCTCATAAATTTAAGAAGAAGAGCGGCCGCCCGCAGCTCGCTTCGTTCCCGCTACCTTTTCAGAATAAAAAGTACCCCATGTCCGTTTCGTGGACACTGACTCAAAACCAGAGCCAGAGACAGAGCCTACAGATAGTAGGCCTACATATCTATTTATTGTACAGAAGTTATTTTATAACACACACTTTTTATAACACCTCTTTATCCATTCGAACATTGTTCTATTTGAATACAGTTGACAAAGCTGGTGCAACAAGTTTAAAGCCCGCCGCAGTTTCAGAGAATCCACATATTTTATTTTTATTGTGCAGCAGGATATTCAATAGTTATACCTACCTCATGACGAATCCGATTGGCTTCGTCGTGTTTGTTTGACAAATATGCAATACTGCATACAAAATATCTATAGTAATTCTTGGTATGCAGTTTTTAGGCTCTATTTTGAAGGGATTTCCAATTTACAGACCAAATACGTTCGATAAAAATATATCCATCTCTTTGTAGGCTTGTCAAAAACAGGGACTGACATTTTTTATTCGACAATTAGCGCTATTCCGTAGATGGTAAAATCAGCCCTGTAAGGCGTACCACAAGCTCTGTCTGGCTCTGTCTCTGGCTCTGAGTTTGTGTGAGTGTTGACGAAACAAATCCTACGTTGAAATGTCGCACACACAGTATAATACACTAGTGAGCACTCACACAGACTCAAAACCAGAGCCAGAGACCGAGCCAGACAGAGCTTGTGGTGGCCTACTGAGCCAGATAAAAATGTTATGCAACATCATCTTACAAAACAACAGAAGAATATTATATTGTCAGAATAATATCTTGTTTCATCGCAAAAAAATAATAAACAATTGTTGATAGATCCAACAATCACGAGCTTTTCTTATATAAAAACTTGAAAAGACTGCACTGTGTAAACAGCTTTTGTTTGCATAACTTTTGTAAGCCTTTATTGCTTGAGGCCAGTCGTGAAACCTGTGAATAGTATAAAGAAGTTAATTAATGTAAAGTTTTTTTACAAATGTGACAAACGTAACCCAATTTATAAGCATGCCGTGTGATGATTGTGGTCGTAAGCAAAAAGGTAAATAAATTCTCGAAATTATAGAGTTTCCACAACAATGAATCAAGGCCAAGAAATAAAAAGCAGCCAAGTGCGAGTCGGACTCGCCCATGAAGGGTTCCGTAGCATCAAGTAACATAATATAAAGGTTATTTTAATTCGTCGAAAGGTAAATTGCGGTTTACGATTTATGACGTATAAAAAAAAACTACTGACTAGATCTCGTTCAAACCAAATATCGTTGAAAGTTTGCATAGTAATGTACAACATATATTTTTTTAAGTTTTATCATTTTCTTATTTTAGAAGTTAGAGGGGGGGGGGGACCAACTTTTTTCCACTTTGGAAGTGTCTCTCGCGCAAACTATTCAGTTTAGAAAAAAACGATATTAAAAACTTCAACATAATATTTGAAGACCTATTAATAGACACATGGGTTCGATGAAAAATTTTTTTTTGAGTTTCAGTTTCAAGTATGGGGACCCCCAAAATTCATAGTTTTTTTCTATTTTTGTGTAAAAATCTTAATGCGGTTCACAGAATACATCTATTCGCCAAGTTTCATCAGTCTAGCTCTTACGGTTCGGTTCGGAGAAAAATGGCTGTGACATACGGACGGACAGACAGAGACAGACAGACAGACATGACGAATCTATAAGGGTTCCGTTTTTGCCATTTGGCTACGGAACCCTAAAAACGAACAAAATCTATCAAAAATTTCAATATCAACTCACAAACTTGGATACAGTTATGCATAGTGAGTCCAAGCGCCATTTTCAGTTTTTTGGGAAATTACATAAACGCGTTTTTATTGGTAGAAGATTTGCATTTGCATCGTCAGAAAGTAAATCTATGTACATCGAAGCTTATATTTGTAATTTAACATGTTACAAGAAAAAAACACAAAAAAAGGTTTTATTTTGGAATATATCGTTAAAAATGCACTTGGACTCTTAATAAATATGATGTTCTCATTTTGCAAAACGAGTCCAAGAGACAAAATAATTATTTATTCTGGAAGATTAGCTTTAAGTGCACGTGGAAACGAATTAATAGGATGTACTCATTTTGCAAAATGAGTATACCTAAGTATAACATAAAAATGTTTCCTGGACTATTTACCTAACGTTTAATAAAAACCCCTTGAATTTCCGTATTTACTCAGCATCTTATATTAGATGTTACAGAGGATTGATAAATATAAATAAAAAACTATTAAAATGGCACTGATAGTATGTCCAGAAAATAAAACAATATAATTATCATAATTGAATAAACAATAATAATTTAAAACAAGATAAGGACTATCTCAGATATTATCTTCAGCTTTCAGACAGACAGAATAATGATTGATGATATTATTGGTAAACACCAACCCCAAACCCAGAACATATCGGGTAGGATGTGGGATGGAGTAGGTAAATAATATATAAATCTACTCTTCTTCAATATGTTCCGGATCAAAAACCTAAATGGCCATCAACACCTTCACAACAATATCATCTTCAATCGTGTCATCAAAAATCAAATCTTTGTCAAATGCTATAGCGTCGTTTGGGATATTATGCACTGTTTCATAATTTAATTTTAAATCTTTTAGTTTTTTCTCTGAAACATTTTGTCCTTTCCTACCCTTTCTTTTCTTTACATCAATTTCTAAGCTTTCTTCCACTTCTACTGCTCCTGCCTTGACATAATGAGGCAATGGATGATTTTAGGTTTCCTTTATCTGGTTTATTCTTAACCAATTATTATTGACCTTCTCGCCCACTGTTATCTTTTTTCTGTTGACAATAGCTTTTTCCTTTTCTTCAGTATTTGTGATTCTTTGTTCTGCAGCTTGCCATAACTTTCTTGTAGTCTTGTGGAGTATAAAGTATTAATTGCAGTTTCATAAATATAGGGTGCTTTTCGAGGAGAGATCATCAGGTCTATTTTTATACTTTTTTGATATATTGTACGCCCGAAATAGGTAAGCTGTTGGAACATAATTACTTTTAAGATGTTTTATACACAGTTTTACAATAAAATATTTTTATCTTTATCTTTATACGTGTATTCTGGCCTTTATTTTTTTTATTCTGTTCTCCGCAACAATTAAGTTGACCAAAGAATTAAGTTTTTGACTTTGGTAAACTAGTATAATATGTGCTTCCTTAAACATGATTTGGGTTCTTCTGCCAGCCTCTCCTTCCCAAACAAAGATTACGTTCAGAAGTTACAAACAACTGTCGCGTAGACTACTGATGCGTAACACTACGTCGTTTGGACTAGTAATGTTTAATGGAAATGTGCTTTTTCATCATAAAATTTGGTTGTTAGTTTTAAATTGGTTGTTGGACTTGTATTGCATTTCAAAATACTTAGTTTGCCATAGAAGGCGCTTGGACTGGGTATCAAAAAATACCACTTAGAGTGAAGCTGGCTGCAAGAGTGTTTTTTCTATGGCTTAATTATGCCCTAGTGATTACGAAAATGCGAAAAAATCAAAAAATGAAATTTGGCGCTTGGACTCCTTATGCATAACTGTATCCACTTGTCAAAAGGTAAAGTAGGTAAATTTTTCCTTCTTCATCATATCGACAAGATAGACAGAGGGTAATTAATTCATACCTATATCGCTGCAGTAAAAATTGCCTCCCAACATTATCAAGACGTGATGCATATACTTTAAGTTTTGTAAGACAGACCGATAAAGTATAAGTATGTCATGTTGGGGCGAATGGGTAAGTTATATACATCTACTTGGGCCTTATATCTTGCTGTCGTGTGACTAGTACCTAGGCATCTAGGCTTCTGTCGTATCACAAGTTCTAAGGCTCCTTTGTGCATTTAAGGCTTAGTTGTGAAATCTCCACCCATGGGGTGAGTTGGCTTTTCTATCGTTAGCTTGATGGTTTGTTATAAGATTATGGTGAATTTGTTTTTTAAAGTTGAGAATGCACTTTATCATCACAACTGAAACCCCAAGAGCTTACTACTATTGTGTATTACTACTATTATAGTACTATTATAGTTACTACTATTATATTATTTTACTAATACTTCACGTCTGACAGGGTTCTCTTTAAGCCATGATTAAATTTAAATTGCGTTTATAAGTATAAATGTTAGTATGCAAAAATACCTTTATTGCTTTTTAGATGATGGCTTTAAACTGATAAGCGTGATGAAACTAAAATTTCGTGTAGTATGATGTAAAAAACATCTAACTTTTTTCTGAATTCATTCAACACAAACTAAAGTTAAGATGAAACTCAACTGTCATGTTTGTTAAATTGGCATTGGATCTATTCCTAGTCTCATACACTAGTGTACGATAGTTTTAGCAAGTCTGAAACTAAGCCACAAAGTGGTTGACTTTAATCTTGTTCTCACTTCTAAAGTTTACGAGCACAAACTAAGCTAAATAAGCCTGGCTCGAGTCTTACCGGTACATCAAATGCGATGCGGTGCGGTACGGGGATAAATGTTGAAGCAAAACGCGCGGTGTAGATACGCATGTCAACCATGAAATTGGTGGTCAGATGGTAGAATGAGGTTGACGGAACCAAGTTGCCGATTGTACTCTCTGCAAAATGTTTTAGCTGTATCAAGATAAAATTCGTAGATACTGATTTCTTGGAAAACTTCTTCTTCTTATCGAGTCACTGGTTTTTTAGAACCAAGTGTGGTGAAAGGATTTTAAGTGTTCCTTTCGTGTACTTGTCAAATATTTTCGAACTTTTTAGGTTCTACGAAGAATTTTTTGGAAACTTATTATTAATTACAAAACCTGTTATTTATTCAAGCATCTTCTTTTAAATCTAAGCTAAAAGTATGATTTTAAGTTGTATCACAATTAAATTACATGTTATACCTCATTTTTTTTCAATTAATTTAAAACTGGGACGGTTGGAAATCTCTGAACACGCGATAGAAGTTTCTCCTGGACTTTTTATATTTCATCGTATTTGTCAACTCAACTCAATAAACTTCTAGTCAATACGATACAAGAATCACTTTGAAACGTCTTAAAGCTAGGTGAGTCTAGGTGCCAGTTCCACGCGACCAAGCCTAGAAGAACAGGCAACAAACTCGGTTCCTACCGTTTTTTTATATGATCCTTTTACAAATCAAAAATAGTCTAAAATAATAGCAGTGAAGTTCCAAGTGTCCTACATAATAGTAGAAATGCATGGAAGTAACATATCCACGTTTCCCCCTAGTAGTAAAACCGCACCGCAATCAGTGTGTAGAGCTTAAAGCACTAACTTTTGATCGAAAGCAGTATGCCCTACTAGATAAACAGCTATAAAAAACTGGTGGTATAGTGTTCGCAAATAATCGATCCTTGTGTTCCTATTCTTGGTAATGGGTTGGGAGCTAATCCTGGAACACTTTTCTCAATATTCTTTATCCTTAGGGAACCGCACTATCTCAGCGTATCGGCCTATAGGTTAGAACCTTTCCATATAAAATTTACGGAAGTGACTGCACTGGGCTTTTTTTCATATATCATTCTCCATCACAAAGTTTTTTTTACTACAGCTGTAAAAAAAGTCGTTGAAATACTTCTGTTGGCTGAATGTGCTAAGAGGATATACGGATCGGTCTGTGTCGAGTGGGTTGTTTTAGTTGTTCTGTGGAAATACGGGAACTGCACAGAGCAGAACTTAGGCGAATTCGAAAAATAACCCGCTCTATCACGGACGACGCTCTTTTATTAGTTACTAGCTGTTACTTGTTGTCCCATACTTATACATTCACATAAACCTTACATTTTTCCATACAAACTTTCATCCCCTATTTTTACACCCCTGAGGGTAAACTTTTATAAGTTACTTTTACAAACTATGAATGTCATATTTATTTATGTTGGATCAACATAAATAAATATCTAACAACAAATTTCAAGCTTCTAGCTCTAAAAATAAAGATTTTAATCCCCCATTTCAACCCCTTACAACCCTTTTTTTCAATTAAAAAGTAGCATAAGTATTTTCTCAGGCCCTCAACTATCTGTACCAATATCATTTTATTTCAAAGGGTTCAGTAGTTTTGGCGTGAATGCTGGACAGACAGACAGAGTTACAAACGCATTTATAATATTAATAAGGATAAAAATATACATAATAAGAATTAGTTCGTCAATACTAAAAGAATCTCTTATTTTTTTATAGAGGGGGATGACAAGCAAAGTGTCCCATACGGCACCAAAATTATTCAACCTCGAGTGACAATTATTTAAGTCCCCTAGGACATTTTGTCAGAATACTATTGTATCTTATAAATAAATCACCCCCTATGAAGTTAGTTTCAGTGGATAATTAAAGTGCTTACAAAAAAAAGCACTCTTTCAAAAATTTATACTATAAAATATTCTCATTACACACACTCCTGAAGGAAGAGGTAGATAACTTTCCCAAAACACAACGATAGCGCGTTCTAGGAATGGGTACATTTTACCAGCGACATCTAGTTTGAGAAATGGAAAACCCTGTTTAAATGTAAGTTCACACATGCGCACAGGAAATATGTTTTAATTACGTAGCTAGCATAAAATTAAATTACGTAATCATAACATATTTTCAATTACGATTTGGATAAATCTTTCTTCGACTCTTTTTTATGTTTGTTAGGTTTTCACGGACAATTCCTAAGTAAGACCGATCTTTATGTAACAGAGGACATAAATCACTAATCATATTACTGTATTTTGTATTTGGTTTTGGCAGTGCGTTGATTTTTCTTTAAACCATTTTTCCCCTTTTTCTCCTCTTTGGGAACGAATTTTCCAATTTCCTTTCGTAGTGCACCTCTACTATAAGAGGAACATACCCTCCAAGTTTCATGTTTCTAGGACTAACGGTTTAGGCTATGCGTTGATTGTCAGTCAGTCAGTCAGTAACGTAAGAGTTTTATATATTTATATTTTGGATAGTTATCTAAATTTTAGGACAGTTTCACTACATAGTGCATGATTATAGAAACCATCCATAAATTTCTAAACAATAGATAGATAGATAGATAACACTTTATTGTACACAAGGATACATCACAAGTAACAGCGTAATAAAATAAATTAAATGGGCGGCCTTATCGCTGAAAGCGATTTCTTCCAGGCAACCTTACAACAATCTACTGCAAATAAATCCTCAGCAGCTTTTATTTCCTAACCTTGATATAGACATTGCCTGGTAGATATTGCTGATAGTGATAAGGCCGTTCATGGTACTGTGACTGTGACTGATTATTTTAAAGCTTAAAACTGTATCGTACTTACCTTAATGTGTCATTATATTAATAAACGATTTATCTAACTACACAGAAGTTTATAGAAAAAAAGCGGTTACCTGTAGCAGCAAGCTTAGGGGCGTTGTAGGCTAAAGAGAAAATGTAAAGTATTATATTTCGTTGTTTATACAAAAACCATTATTTTTTTGTAAAATACAATATTTAATAGTGTAAAAAAAATATTATGAGGCTAGAAATTGTTTTTATCTCACTGGGTTAGAAAAAAATGGGCAGTTTTTGGCTATCAAATACATAAATTCACAGGTCAGGCAACGCCATCTTTATTTGTCATTTTTATTTTTTACATAGATGTTGAGTCGTAACCATCGCCTATAACGAAGCAGTGCCTCGTAGGTCACGCACGTCAGGAACGTGCCCTAAGATGCACTTCCCTGCGTCCATCAACTTGAGGCATAAAGCAGATGTTCAGCCTCAAGTGCCAGTAATTTCACCAGCACCCACACCCTTTAAACCGAAACACAGCAATGCACGGCAGAAATAGGCATGGTGGTAGTACTTTCCCGGACAAGGCCTACACACTGGTGCTGACAACTGACTGGTCCAGTTTTGTCTTAAGTAGGCCTACCATGAGCTCTGTCTGGCTCTGTCTCTGGCTCTGGTTTTGAGTTTGTGTGCGTGCTCACCAGTGCATAATACTGTGTGTGTGACATTTTGACGAAGGATTTATTTAGTCAACACTCACACAGACTCAAAACCAGAACCAGAGACAGAGCCAGACAGAGCTCATGGTAGGCCTAAAGATCACGGTACCATGAAGCCTTAATACGATACTGTCAGTTTCATGACAATTGGCAGGGACGATGCAACAGGCGAATATAGAAAATGACAACGTGGAATTGTTTTATTATGTTGGTTCTCAATGTTTCTGTATTTTTTATGCTTTGTTGTTTTATTCAAGTTGGATACATGGAAATATTCTGCACAAAAATAATAATTGGCTCACAAGAGAATAAAAGGAGTCTTTTTTTTGTAAATGTTTTCAAACATTACTAAGGGATCCGGATAGGGAATAAGATGGAGAGGGGGGGGGGGATAGGGGATCTCAGATTACTAATAAACCAATTAAATATTTGACAGTTGTTTGTCTAAAATTTGTCAATACAGTTAAAGTTGCTTTGTCTGAGTTACACAGCTGTCAAATTGGTGAAACCAGCCCTTAGGCTCTTATTGCAAAAATATAACAGTATCTACATGCAAGAGTATTGATCATAGACCAAAGCATAAGATAATTAGATGCTTATACCAAGTCAAGTTTTCCACAATCTTCGTTTTAAAGTGTTAAGGTATATTTTTTTCCTCGCCAAACATTGTCTATACTACGTCAGTATTTTTTCCATGAGGTAAAATTACGTCAATACATAAATAACTATTTGGAGAACAAGTTTTCAACTGTTGCATGATGCCTCTTTTTATTATTTAAACCTTTTCTTTAAAGCATCCTCACATAATATATATCTAATTCGACTAACTAAATTTTTAGAAGTTTTTATATACTAAAATGCTTTCTAAACTATCCTAAGATCTAAAATAACAGAGTTTAGTTCTTTTCAACGATTTTATAATGTTCTAAAAGTAAAGCCGAGCGGGATTTGAGCCCGCGACCTTCCCCTGTTGGCTGTTCTGTTCAGTTCTTCTTCTTAAGAGCAGGTCGTGCGAAAATTTGAGATTTAAAAAATAAAAATCATAACTAAATAACTAAGTGACATTTTAAAAATCGCAAAAGGACTTATTGTAGACTATACATTTGAGATTAATTCGAATTTAAGTGTGTTAAAAAAATATACTATTTAACATGACATTCTATTTAACGCTGACATACAATTTTCATTAGCGTTAAATAGTATATTTTTTTAACACACTTAAATTCGAATTAATCTCAAATGTATAGTCTACAATTAGTCCTTTTGCGATTTTTTAAATGTCACTTAGTTATTTAGTTATGATTTTTTTTTTTTAAATCTCAAATTTTCGCACGACCCGCTCTTAACTAACGGAACCTGTCCTTTCGGTCAATTTTGCAAATGTCAAATAAATTATATAATATTACTTTAATAAAATAGTTTTTAGTCAAGTCAGTCATAACTAGTCAAGTGCTTAGAAGTTTAGAAACTTAAAATCGTCTGGTGCACATCTATAAGCTAATATTTGACGTTGTGTGATATTTGACAGCGTTTTACTGATCGCCACCGCAGAAAGCAAGGCTTTGTTACATCAAGACGATGGTGACAAATATGATCGCCATCGCCTAGATGTGCTTTCAATGTCTCAGTAAACTGAAGTATGAAGCAATAAATTTCCCTGTACGAAATATTCACACACTCGCATTATCAAAATGAGTTTGCCGTGGTATGGAAGGCAAAACAGATATCAAGTCAGGTTGTCGATATTGTGCTAATACTAATGCTTAGAATGCATTGCACGGACATTGTATTACCTACTTGGTAGTGACACCTTGCAGCAAGATAAATAATGGTTACTTTGAAATAACTCGCTATTTCAGCGCAGGAAGAGCAGAAATGTTGCGAGAATTCTGTTTGAAAATACTCGTATTTGCTTAATTTTTACTACTAATAGATTTGAACTAGGGTTTAACGAATTAAATTTAATGGCAAATCACTGGTAACTAATATAACAGGGAACATACTCGACTATTTCTGCTTTGTAGCAGCATTTCTGTGTTTTGGCTTCAAAGTGTGGGTGTAATTAATATTATAGGGCGTCAATTCCAGCAACACGGTTCGATTGAGTGATCGTCAAGTGATCGCTGAATCCGCGTTCCATTTTTAAATTTTTCAAACAAAAATTGACAACTCACATCGATTTACGCGATCGCTTGAGTGATTTATGTTTTCAGAATCGACACCCAGTACGTGAAGCTGAGTATCTGTAAGCCTCAAGTTGAAAGACGTAGGGTAGTGCATCGTAAGGCACATTCCTTACGTGCGTGACCTAGGAGGCAATCCTTTGTTATAGACGATATATTTGTTAACCAGTTTTGGGAATATAGAGTTACAACTCTAGCGGAGAAAAAAAAAGAAGAGGAAGCATATGGCGTCGCTATGGATAATTGTAATATTTGTGGTGTAATCAAATAGAACAGGATTGTAGCTATAATCAATGAAGAGTTTCCGTCTTATTAGTATAGATATAGGGTCATATTATGCTTGTTTCATCAGCAAGTTGTATAGAAAAACATTTTCTATTCAGATGACTGTTCTTTTGTTAATTTTTGTGCAGAACCGTTACTTCAGTTCGTATTTTAATTGGAAAGAAATGTAACGGTATTTATGAAATACTCAGATTTTTGAGGAGCATTGCAGCCATTTTTTTGTAAAAGCAAATATCACCAACCCAATATTTCAAATATTATGATGTTATTTGCAATCCGTTTGCTGAAATATTTTGACAATTTTTATTTGCGATGTTTTATTTGATGAAAAAGTGCATATATCTATTTAATTGGAATGTTCTATTCGTGAGTATCTTTTTTACTAATTTGATTGAGGTTGAAAAATTAAACAGGCCTTTGCATTTTTTGTAGACGATTAATACAGTGTCAGAGGAAACTGGTGTTTACTCATACTCTTACAGGACCACATAGTGCCTTGGACAGGATTTTAGATGTAATAGACCTGCCCAGCACCTATACCTTACACCTTACAGCTTAGTCAGCCTAATCCACAAGAAAGACATGGTCAATACGTGTAAAAGCTGACTAAGCCGCGGGTTTCCACACGATGTTTTCCTTCACCTTTCTTTAGGAAGTAAATAAAATATCGGTGATGCTATGTCTAAGGTTTATATACTAAATACCTACAGTATTTGGAAATGGGACCTCGGACGACGGTTCTTAAACATCAACATTAAATCTAGAGTTTGGAGGCTCAATAGCCTGGGTATCAAATACGTTGAACTGCTTCTTTTTTTCCCTGTACTATCACAGCGAAACTTGGTTAAGTGAGAAACCTCTATTACTGAGAACTACAATGAGGTCCCAGCACTTTTTAATCCAATTACCTCTGTAAATGGGACTTTTCGAATCTGGTTAAATGAGATTTGATTTCTAGGATTTTTTCGATGTTTACCTCTTTAAGGGACTGGAGTTCAATTCCCTTCTTTATTAGTGAGCAACAGGGCTACCACGAGCTCCATATGGTTATGGCTGTCAAACTGTGTATAGATAGGCTGACCCACACATTCATTTTCTTCTTGGGTTTGAATGTGTTGATACTGTTGACACAATTTTGACAGCCATAACCATAACCATATGGAGCTCATGGTAGGCCAGCAGTACCTACTAAGAATGTCCAAACATAAATACAACACATTATCTGAAAAATAAGCCTCTGCAAATGAGACAGCTAAATTATAACTGAATAAATAACGAAAACCTCTTTAAATGTTACATAATTCTTAGTCCTTTATTATACATATAGGGCAATATTTCGGTTAGGATTCAAGTAGTATCACTGCCTTAGTATTTAGTCAGTGTAGGTATCACCGGACAGATTGCCGATAGGTAGGTATTACGTCATGGAATTCTAAGAAGCCTAATCTGTTTGCCAAACAAAGTCCATGGTTATTTGACGGCTCTGTAAACTGATGAGTATCGCGGCACTTTTTTTAAAGCCTTGCGCACAATCGCACATGGAAATCAGCTGCGGTGGCGATCAGTTGTATCCCAACTAATATTATAAATGCGAAACTAACTCTGTCTGTCTGTCTGCCTGTTACGCTTTCACGCCAAAACTACTGAACCGATTTGAATGAAATTTGGTACATAGATAGTGTAGAGCCTGAGAAAGGACAAAGGCTACTTTTTATTGCGAAAAAAGGGTTGTGAGGGGTTGAAAATGGGGGTTGAAAGTTGTATAGAAGTATCGTCATTTTTAGAGCTAGAAACTTGGAACTTATTTTCTGTTGATTTGATATAAAAAAAATATATTTATTTACTCAAAGAAACTTACAATTAAACAAATAGGTATTAACAAAATGTACAAAATACAAAGGAAACTGTTGATGGCGCAGCGGTCAGCGCTGCCCCGTACCAAGAGGATGGTTGCGGGTTCAAATCCCACTCGGCTCTTAACATTTGGGACATTTAAAAAATCTATTGTAGTCCACTGCTAGACATAGGTCCCCTTCAAGTGTCACTGAGCCCGGCCTTCAGTTCTTCACATCAAGTTGCTTCCCGCGCAAATCGTCTTTCTATCTAAGTCTGGGGGTGTCCTATACGTTTGGCTAAACGCGGTCTCTCTCCAAAACTCGTTTATTCCCGCGGTTATCGGTTTTTCGGCAGACAATGTAGTAGTCCACGGTTGTGTTACTCTACTTTTCGATAAAACAAGTCATTTTTAAAGCTACTTCTAAAGTAAATATACCATTAGGTTTTAGCAACTTACATTCTTAGGTATACACATGGTAAATAAATATCATTAGGAGTTGAGTTCGTAGAAACTAACATAGTAGGTTTCATAAACAAACTTACATCTAATACGTAGAAAGCTCATTTTGTAGTTCAACGCAAGTTCTTGTTAGTTTGAACCAGTGTGGTGAAAGGATTTAAATGCGTCTCAAAACGTCAGTGCATTTGACACATGTTTGCGATATTTTTTTAGGTTCTTTGACGTGTGTGTTTTCTCTCGATGTTTTCTTTCACCGATTCAGACCACGGGCATAGTGCTAACACATTTTTTGACGGACAAAAAAACTCATTTGTACACGAATGGATTTAAACCCACGCACTACTACTACTACTACTACTACTTTCTTAATTTGTTTTTATTCACCTGTAGGCCTACCATGAGCTCTGTCTGGCTCTGTCTCTGGCTCTGGTTTTGAGTCTGTGTGAGTGCTTACCAGTGCATTATAATGAGTTTGTGACGTTTTGACGTAGGATTTATTTAGTCAACACTCACACAGACTCAAAGCCAGAGCCAGAGACAGAGCTCATGGTAGGCCCACTGGCCACGATCGTCCCACAGCTGGATGGAGTGCTCACCAGTGTATTATGCTGTGTGTGTGTGTGTGTGACGTTTCGACGAAGGATAGAAGAAGAAGAAGACTCACACAGACTCAAAACCAGACCCAGAAACAGAGCCAGACAGAGCTTGTTGTAGGCCTGCTGGATAAGGGCCTTCTGGTTAAAATGTCCTCTATTCCCGAGCCTCCTCTTCCCCCCATTTATTGTTCCATTTCAATGCTTACCTGTAAATATTCGTTGTATGGCAAACGGTATGTAACAGTGGATAAAATAATTCCAGTAGTTCGGTAAAACAACTTTTCAACAGAATTACTGGAAACGAATAATCAAACAAAACGATTAATACAATAAACGCTCACTCACCGAGTAAATATTTGATCAGTCGAACATTACATTCACCCTCAAAGATACAAATAATTTATCGATAATTCACGTATTTATTTATCTGTAGGCCTACCACAAGCTCTGTCTGGCTCAGGTTTTGAGTCTGTGTGATTGCTCTCCAGTGTATTATCCTACGTCGAAACGTCGCACATACAGATGTGCGACGTTTCGACGTAGGATTTATTTAGTCAACACTCACACAAACTCAAAACCAAAGCCAGAGACAGAGCCAGACAGACCTGAAATTTAGGCTGACTTTATGAAGCTGTGGTATGTAAATTTCAACATTCCATTTTGACTCACACATGCATTTTTATATTTTATTAAGGCATTGAATACGGTTTAGTGTTCGCCTTTAAAATGTAAAAAAGACTTATCACCAAATATAAAGAAAGTAATAAATTTTATACATTCTAGTGCAGGCGACTGTATTATACATATATAATAACTAGGTAGATATAAAAAGAAAGAAGAAAAAACATTTGTTTATTTAAACCACCACCATTCCTTATAAGATAAAAAAATAAATACAATACACACCTACTATAACTAATAGAACATAGAATAATGAAATCTTTAATCTACAAGTATACATTTCAATCAAGTTTTTAACACACTGAAGTTTTTCTAGCAAATACGTTAATTCATTTTTGAAACTACGTATCATGGTTTCTAGCACTATTTTTATGAAACAACGGGATATTTACCATATTATATTATTTAACATTTTATTGTATATACCAGCAGGGCTACCACGATCTCCATATGGTTATGGCTATGGCTGTCAAATTGTGTATAGATAGGCTGACCCACACATTTAATTTCTTCTTGGGTTTGAATGTGTTGACACTGTTGACACAATTTTGACAGCCATAACCATATGAAGCTCATGGTAGGCCAGCAGATCAATAATGGTTTCACACTGAAGTTGTTCTAGCAAAATGTGATAATTGTGTATAAGCTTAATATTAAATATTATATTTATTTAATTGGACTATTTTATATGTTTTAATTAGACTGTACTAGCAGTAATTCTGCGTATCAAAATATTGATTAGTCAGTCTAACCATTGAAATGAAATGAAATATGTTATTTTAAATAATCGAAATTAGCATTAGCAATAAGCGGTATAGGTACCTTCTCTAGGTATCTTAAGGTACGATTAATTATATACATTTAATAAATTATTGCCAAGTTATTGCATTTACTTAAAATAAATATTTGAACACACAGTATAATACACTGGTGAGCACTCACACATACTCAAAACCAGAGACAGAGCCAGACAGAGCTTGTGGTAGGTACTGGATGGAATAAACGAAATTTATAGCCTGTTTGAATTTTACACAAAATTCAAAAAGCGGAAGCTTCACTCATGCATCGAAAACTAATCAAAGCTAATTAATCACATTATTTCGTTGCGGCTTGAAACCGCATGAAAACACCAAACTTGACTCTATCTATTTCCACTAACCAACCGTAACTAACCTCATTGGAGCTTTAATTAAAATTAAATGCATTCCAGAGTAAAATAGATGCTGTAAAGTACTAATTACAACGAACCCGTTTAATTTATTACTAAATATAAAAAATATACCGGTATTCTACCGCATACATTTCGGGGAGTGCTCGCCAGAACTGCACGACGTTATACCCCCATCACCCTTTTACATCCGGACTTCTAGACGCACGGATAAGTGCCACTCCTTTATGGTGGATATCCCACACTCGCGTACAAAGCGTTTTGATTCCACTTTTATAGTACGAACTGCCAAAGAGTGGAACTCTCTACCGGCGTCAGTATTTCCGGAACGCTATAATTTGGGAATTTTCAAGACAAGAGTGAACAGGTGGATTATGGCTAAGGATGCTCCATCTTAGGCTGCATCCTCACTTTCCATCAGGTGTGATGGCAGCCAAATGCTTAGCTAACTAATAAAAAAAAAATTGGTGCTTAAAACACGCTTGAGTACACTAGGCTGAAAATAGTACACAGATTTTGTTTAAGTTAGTGCCATAACAAGCCCTTTCGCTTAAATGGCAAATGCTGAGTGGAAGCCTTTTGCTTGTTGTTATATTTTTTGTGTGTATCATGTTTTGTGACGTAAAATAATTATTTCTTAAACATGCGCGGAAATATTGCCATTACTTTTGAATATAGAACACGCGAAGTATCATATTTACGTAGACTGAAAAACCAAAATCACTTCCCGGCGCGTTCTCGCTCCGGCAATGTTGTATGAAACGGTGTGCTGTTTGAATTTAGAACTCTTTCATCTATCGTAAACATTGCGTTCTCGTGGCTGTATAGCCACAGATGCGTTTACCTTTCGGCACAAACTGTAAAATAAAATAAAAAAATTGGCGGTAAAGCGGAGTTCGTTGTTATTTGGTTAATCAAAAATAAATTTATTATGTAAAAGACCCTTTTTTATTTCCTTGCATTTTTTTAAGAAAAGCACTATATTTGCCTTGGCCGAAATGGCAATTGCCTGTCTCGTATCATTGAAGTCCTCGCCTGCGGCTCGGCCTTCAAACTCATACTCGACCTGCAATTGCCTATTTCGCTGCCTTTGCAATAATGTACTATTTTCTATTTCTATCTATAAATCTTAATTCATTTATATTACCCTAGTAGTACCCCTTTCCACGTTCCCTCAGACGGCGGCAATGTTACGTATCACTGCCGTATGAACACAAAAATGACAATGGGGCTGATTTTTGTTAATTTTAAATCTTATATTTATAAAAGAAAGTCGTGTTAGTTACACTATTTATAACTCAAGAACGGCTGAACCGATTTGGCAGAAAATTAGTGGGGAGGTAGCTTAGAACCGGGAGAAGGACATAAGATACTTTTTATCCCGAAAAAGCAACGGGAACGGGGCGTCATGCGAACGGGCGAGCGAAGCCGCGGGCGGCGACTAGTTTGCTATAAAAAGCAAATGGGCCGCCCGATACTAAGTGTCAAGAACGTGCCCTACCCGTCCATTAACTTGAGGTTTTTAGCTCAAATTAACATAAGTTTGCGGGTGCCAAAATATACCGATATAGGTCGTGAGTACCTTCTTTTTTTTTACACAATATTATAGGCTTGCGTTTGACCGCAATCTCGGTGATGATGCGGTCGAAGGTGTAGTAAGCTTACCTAAAAGATACCAGTAGGCCTACCACAAGCTCTGTCTGGCTCTGGTTTTGAGTCTGTGTGAGTGCTGTCTAAATAAACCCTACGTCAAAACGTCACACACACAGTATAAAACACTGGTGAGCACTCACTCAGACTCAAAACCAGAACCAGAGAAGGAGCCAGAAAGAGCTTGTGGTAGGCCTACTGTTCACTGTACTCTTAAAAACATACAAGAAGAGACGCCAGCAAGGAATTCCAATCATTTAGGCCTACCACCAGCTCTGTCTGGCTCTGTCTCTGGCTCTGGTTTTGAGTCTGTGTGAGTGCTCACCTCTCTATTATACTGTGTGTGTGTGACGTCTCGACGTATAGGATTCATTTAATTCAACACTCAAACAGACTCAAAACCAGATCCAGACAGAGTTTGTGGTAGACCTGCTGTTCACTCTACTCTTAAAAAAATCCAAGTTATAAGCGATCGGAAAAAGAGACGCCGTCAAGGAATTCCACTCCTTGGCTGTCCGCAACAAAGTTGTTAAAGTTGAAGCAAACTTATGCTTACTACACTTACCACTTACTATGCTTAAACCGTACGGATAGTAAAAATACCACAATCCCATTTTTAAAGATTCTTGGAAATTTATATCCGCCGAAAAGCGTCTGACATCATAAATCTCGTCCTAATGCTGCCTTCCTACGGTGCGTGGTTCTGCAAATCATCACGCACACGACGATGACGCACGGCAACGCACACAGACAGGGCTCCTGTGCTACCGCGCACCTCGGCGCACGAGACCGTTCCCATGGTGTGTCGTGCGAGCTGATCCGCATGCACTTTAAACAGAAAGCATCAAATGCATGCTACTAGGAGTTAATTAGCGTTGGACCGTTAAGAGGGAATCACACAGGCGACTCTCCATACAAACGTAGTCCCCTATTTCCTCCCTGGATAATGAGGGTAAACATTTTGTCTCATAAAATCCAGATCTGCTATATACGTGCTCGTATGTTTTCCTTTTTTTCAGAAACTTATTGATAATGAAAATATGACCCTCATATTATTTATATGAAATATGGATTGGAGGTGATATTTTCTTTATCAATAAGTTTCTGAAAAAAAGGAAAACATACGAGCACGTATATAGCAGATCTGGATTTTATGAGACAAAGTGGTTACTCTAGAGGCATTATCCAGGGAGGAAATAGGGGACTACGTTTGTATGGAGAGTCGCCTGTGTGATTCCCTCTTAACAAACGTGCTAGTTTGGAGGAAAACAGGATTACCAACCGCACCGCGAATAGTGCGGATTAGCCAATAGTGCTGATTACATCATAATCAGCAACCTAATGTTGGTCCAATGATGAATATATTCTTTACCTATTATGGTATAGTAACTTTTTAAAAAGAGTTTTATCATTTCCCTTAAGCTATAAGTAGACAAGAATAATATATGTATTTATTCATTATCATGTTAGGGTTATGAATATTATCTGTAAAATAAATTATTAATTCTTATTAATTTTAGTGTTTGTTTGAATTTTATATTAATAAATATAATGATTACACTTCTTGCTTTTTACCATGCTTAAAACCAAGAGGGCGACACTGGCTCGTAAGGCGGGTAGGGTAGGGATAGTTGGCGACTGGGGCGTCAAGCGTCATCGCCATTCGAGTACTAGCTTTCGATCTGAGTGGCTGTGTGGTTTAATACCCTAATTTTATGTAAAAGCAACGTAGTAAAGAGCTAGTGATTGTGACATTGGTGTTTTGGACATTATTATCGGACCATCCCTTAAAATCAGTTAGTATCACAAGGACAACTTTGAAACGTCTTAAAGCTAGGTGAGTCTAGGCGCCAGTTCCACGCGACCAAGCCTAGAAGAACAGGCAACAAACTACGATATGATCCTTTTACGAATCAAAAATAAATATTACTTCACTTAATGAGACGTAGGCATACAAGAGCAACAGTTTAAAAGACAACACGATAAAAATAAGACACGAAAATAGGTAGGGACAGACATCAGGCCACGTAGTTTTATCATTAATATTAGCTAAAGTATAGGCAGAGACAGAGATCATACATCTATACCTAAGGATGTAGGTATATAATATATATTATATATTTTACTAGCAGCCCGTCCCGGCTTTGCACGGGGTAGACAATATTGTTGTACATTATTTTGTTCTATCGCTAATAGTTTCGGCAGCGCATTCGACGAAAGACATTTTAAGGCTCATTTTTCTACACCTTCAGTTACATTGTTCAAATTTTGAAAATGAAATGTAGCCTATGTCAAATTGGAAGAATGTAGCATTCTATTGGTGAAATTATTTTTTAAATCGGCTCAGTACTTTTTGAGCCTATTCATTACAAACATACAAAAATAGGTACAAATCTTTCCTCTTTATAATATTAGTATAGATCACAGATAAGATAATACTATACTAGTAGTATAGATAGAGACGAGAGAGTAGAGATTGATCACCAATACAATTCAATAAGATAGTGATAGTGTCGTCTTTTAAATAAATTGCCCACTGACCTAATCAACAGCATCACTTCTAAAAACATTAAGTCTAAATTAAAATCTTACTTCTTAACTAATTTATAAAGCTACCAATAACTAAATACATATTACTTACATGCACTTACCTAGTTTCTGTTAATTAGATTTTTATTCTGTACCTACTTATTTAAAAGCTATCGACTTTCGACTCTCTAGTAGCATTTTCCCCACAAACCTTAGTGGTTTCCTCAGTGCTATTTATAATAATAAGATTATGTATTTTTTTAGAAGATAAATAAATTAAAAAAAAAAAAAAGTGCTTAAGAATACAGAGTCAAGTGCTATTTGATAATTACAGGTGAAGACAGCATGCATAGGCAGCAGTTTAGAGCCTAATCTTTCGGATATCTATTATTACTAAGTAATCAGGACAATATTGAGCCGGAAATTATGGACAGCAACATTAAAACTACAAATTGAGCTTCTAAAATAATCAAAGTCCATTCGACTCGATAGCATCATGCAGCAATTACTGAAATGTAATCATTTCTACTCTCCGTAATGAGGGTTGGTCGTTTTCAGGGGTAATCAAGGGCGGATCCAGCTTTGGCGCCAGGAGGGGGTCACATAGTCGTGGTCAGGTCAAGAACTTATAATTTAATTTTGATAACAATACATAATGAAATTGATACATTAATAAAATACCTACTTTTTACTTGTATGAAGTAAAAAGTAGGTATTTTATTAATGTACGTAAGTATTGTACTTAAAAATATTTATGAAAAACTTAACACATAATAACTTCGTATATATTGCCATCTCTCTTGAAGACATCCAGAGAAGCACTATCACGCACGGAATGAGGCAGCCTATTATTTTAACTAAATATACAGGGTGGCCGGAACATTGACGTCCAATATAAAAATTTTGATCCCTCGTATCGTGGGGTATCCGAATCATCCCATGCATGTTCCGCGATTTTGTATAGTTTTCAAGTTATGATTTTTTTTCTGAATTTTTGAGAAATTTCGAAATGACCAACTTAAAAATTTCTAAAAATAAAAAGTAGAAGACATTTTGGTAATTTTTGTTTTGCAACCGAATTCTCATAAGTTGTACTTTTATGCATAAAACAGTTCGTTTTGTTACTTAAAAGAAAGTTATGAAAATAATGACCCAAAGTAAACAATTTACGTTTGGTGAATTGTGATACAAATTTTCAAATTTAAATTAAAAATCTAAACAGATAATTTCATGATTAGCATGAGTAGCTTCTTGTTCCATCTTGCTGTCTTTGAAGCCCGATTTTAGCAAAAGCAGCCAATTAAGTACTGTTTTTTTTTAATAATTATGAAAGCTGAAAGTATGGCGCATTTTTTACAGCTACTTAAGAACCATGAAATCACCTGTTTACATTTTAAATTTAAAGTTGAAAATTTGAGTCATAATTCACCGAACGTAAATTGCTCACTTTGGATCATTATTTTCATAACTTTCATCAAAGTAACAAAGCTAAATGCTTTATGCATAAAAGTACAACTCATGAGGATTCAGTTGCAAAAAAAAATACTAAAACATCTTCTACTTTTTTTTTTGAAATTTTTAAGTTAGTCGTGTCGAAATTTCCCGTAAATTCAGATAAAAATTCATAATTCGAAAACTATACAAAATCGCGGAACATACATGGGGCTGATTCAGATACCCCACGATACGAGGGGCAAAAATTTTTTTTTGGACGTTAATGTTCCGGCCACCCTGTATAACTAGTCTAAATCTAGATATATAAAACTCTTACGTTACTGACTGACTGACTGACAATCAACGCACAGCCTAAACCGTAAGTCCTAGAAGCATGAAACTTGGAGGGTATGTTTGTTTTATAGCATAGGGGTGCACTAAGAAAGGAAATTGGAAAATTATTTCCCTAAGCGGAGAAAAAGAGGAAAACTTTTAAAAGAAAAATCAACGGGGCGTAACGGCTACGGGGCGAGCGAAGCCGTGGGCGGCCGCTAGTATTATATAAAATTTTTACGTTACTCACTGTCGACTGACTGACTGACAATCAACGCACAGCCTAAGCCGTTAGTCCTAGAAGCATGAAATTTGAAGGGAGTGTTCCTCTTAAACGAAATTAACTAAGGTAACTAGCAGTTGGTCATGTTAAACCAAAAAAACAGATTCGATTGTACACCAAAACGTATACAAAAACCGCGATTTGTCTTAGTGGTTTACATAGGTTTTTTTTAAACCTTTGTATGTATTTAAATCTGGTGGCAGATGCTGCGGTAGCAGATATTTTTTTATAGTTTTTTTGCGTAGGTATTTTTTAAAGCTATTTTTCGTGATTTTGTCATAGTGGCTAAGTTGGGTTTTGTATGCGTTGGTGTATTTATAATTGAATCTGGTTGTTTAAGTTTGACATAACTAACTGCTGGTTACCATAGTTTTGAGCTTGTATTCAAGTCCTTTGGAGTGTGTTTGAATATAAAAGCAAGTGCTGTAGTAGCCAATTTTGTAAACCTTTGTGTGTATTCAAATTCTGACAGGTTCAGACAGGTGCTGCGGTAGCAAAATTTTTTATGACTGTTTTTTTTTGTGTATTTTTAAACCTTTTTTTCGTGATTTTGTCTTAGTGGCTATTTTGGGTTTGTGTATGCGTTGGTGTATAATCAAAGCTGGATTGTTTAGTTTGACATGACCAATTGTAAGAATTTTCTGTTTTTTTTTTCACACTGTGCTCCTGCATAATATAATTATGTATTATTGTCCAAGTTTCATGCTTCTAACTTTGCTTTGATTTTTATAATCATCATTTTTCCACTTTTTCTCCTTTTCGCGAAATTATTTTCCAATTTATTTTCTTAGTGAACCTCTACACTATAAAAGGAACACACCCTACACGTTTCATGCTTCTAGGACTAACGGCCTATATAGGCTGTGCGTTGATTGTCAGTCAGTCAGTCAGTAGCGTAAGAGTTTCATTAAAATAATTAAATATTGATGGTTTTAGTTACATAAAATCTGTATGGTGGCAAAATATACATACCTACTATATTAATACAAAATCATTGTTGTGCAGAGTAGAATGTGTTTTTAGAACGTAGCCTTTTAATCAATATGCTGTCAGTTGTAAAAGAAAAATAAAAAAACCGCAAGCATTGCAAAAACATATTTCGTATAATTTCGTCACCAAAAATTAGATTATAGAACAAAAACCTGATAAATAATAGGATAAATCCAGCTAACAAAACAATCATTATGTACAATTAGTGGTCCACCTAAGTCCTGGAACCAGCTCAGGGGGGGGTCATGACCCCCATGACCCCCCCCCTGGATCCGCCCTTGGGGGTAATACTGTAAGGGGTCGAATAGAGGATGTATTTAGGCACACAGATCATGTTTACCAGGCGAATTTAGGCTACGATTACTTTTATTTATTTGATTTTCATGAGATGTCTCCGATAACTGATTTTGTCTTTGCACACAGGATGGTTTTTTGAGAAGGGCGGTGATGGTCGAGTCCGAAACCACGAGATAACTCTCGTGGTTAGTGGTAGTGAAAGGAGTCATTATCTCAAATTTATAAGAAAATAAAACTGCATATTTATGAGACTTCTCTTTTTTTAATTACTAGGCTTTGGCAGAATACTTTGTAGACTGAGCGGGGTGACCTACACGGTGCAATAGTTACTGAACCAGGGCCTAATTGACCTATAGTTAATCAGTACTGTACTGTATGGCACGTGCCTACCTGCCCGTTTTTTATAGTTTTTCTAGTTTGTAATGCTTTATTTGTTTTTAATTAGGTCTCTGTTTCTTTTTTATGTTTTATGGTTTCGGCTGGCAGTAGGTAGGTACTCATTGTAATTAGTTGTTAAGATCATAAATGTTTTTTTTTTATCTAAAGAGTAAATAGGTAATTAAATTATATTATTTGAAAAAAAAACATAGGGGTGCATTGTGTCAATGAAATGTTTTTAACTAGGTATATTGACACTGTACCTACACCCCCCATCATTCACACGAAAGTACATCGAATTTTGCAAGAGTGTAAAAAGTAACGTATGAATGTCAAAGGGGTGGTTTAACTTGCCAGGTATAAGGCCGCTCCTGATTTTGAGCTCACTAATTGTTAAGACAATTAGGACCGCCTTCATTAATACAGGCATATTAATGATGAAACATAATACTTTGCCCACTTCTGAGTTACTTGTTTTTCCCTGGTCCTTCGCGCGAGGAATTGAGATACAAAAATCTTCATCGCTTTAGAAAAGAACTATTCCTGACATTGACTGGCCTCTAGCTCAGTTGGTAGTAGCTCTGACTTCTGCGCCGTAGGTCGTGGGTTCGATACCCACTGAGAACAAATATTTGTGTCGTGAACATAAATGTTTGTTCTCGGTCTGGGTGTTATATTGTATGTATTTACAAAAAAAAAATGTATTCAAGTATTATATCAGCTATCTGGTTCCCATATTACAAGCTATGCTTAGTTTGGGGCTGGGCAGTGTTGTGTGAATTGTCCACAATATTTATTTATTTATTTATTATTGTTCTTTTACTTATTACTCTGACTGTACTGGCTTCTTTATTTTAGTATTTTGTTTGACCTTCATAAATAAACATCCACCGTACGTTATTTCGAAATTTAGATTATAATATTATACTAACAAATTGTTTGTTTATGCTACTACTTTGTCCGCGCTCACCTTGGTAGAAACGGTACGCAGTACCTACAACGCACTTCCTTTATTGTGAAACAAAAACGGTTCTAGCAATAAGTAGATTGCCTCCTCGCTCTCTTTTTCTCTAAGACCTAGAACCACATCAAACAAACATTTGTAATCTGCGTTTACCTGCAATGTAGGTCATAACTTTATGAGAAAAAACTAAAACTGAGGGCACTGGTGACCTAGTGGTAGCGGCCCCTAGAATTACCGATCCTATGGTGGTGGTGGCTTTCAAACCAGTCGTGCACCAATGAGTTTTCTGACCGAAAATGTATATGCGATGCGCTATACCAGTAGGTACTCTTAAGAGGGAATCACACAGGCGACTCTCCATACAAACGTAGTCCCCTATTTCCTCCCTGGATAATGCCTCTATCTAGAGTAACCATTTTTTCTCATAAAATCCAGATCTGCTATACAGGGTTATTCATAATTAGCTGCAAATACTCAGGAATTAGGTTCAACAAATAAAATAAAAAATATTTATGAAATGATTTTTTTAAAGTTTTGTTATGAAAATCCCGAGAAAATCGAAAAAGAATATCCTTTGGAATCATTGGCACCTGACCTATTTTGACCTTTGACACGCGCCCGCGCGCCGTGAGTGACACTCTGCGTTCAGTCACCGCCTGGGTGGGTCATCGTCCTGTTCTCCATGGCAATCATTATGCAATAGCCGTAAAAAAATTAATTATAATAAAATTTTGATACAAAAACTTAAATCAAAACTAAAAAAAAATCATTTCATAAATATGTTTTATTTTATTTGTTGAACCTAATTCCTGAGTATTTGCAGCTAATTATGAATAACCCTGTATATGTGCTCGTATGTTTTCCTTTTTTTCAGAAACTTCTTGATAAAGAAAATATCACCTCCAATTCATATTTCATATAAATCTTAAGAGGGTCATATTTTCTTTATCAATAAGTTTCTGAAAAAACGGAAAACATACGAGCACGTATATAGCAGATCTGGATTTTATGAGAAAAAATGGTTACTCTAGAGGCATTATCCAGGAAGGAAATAGGGGACTACGTTTGTTTGGAGAGCCGCCTGTGTGATGCCCTCTTAAACGGTGAAGAAAAACATCGTGAATTTATTTACATAATAGATAAAGATTCATAAACCAAATTAAGATTCTAATAAAAATTAATATCAAAATCAAAGAAGTCGAAATTTAAAAATGAATCACAATTTGAAAACAGGTCGTTTTTACTTATAAAGCATTTTTATTTCTTTACAGTAAACTAGTTTAAAAGAAGGGCTGCAAACTTCCGCATATCCGTTTTTTGATGAATTTATATAGCAAAAGAAGTTATCTAGATAATTTCTTGAATATATTACTGTTTTCAAAAGTTAATCTTTATTTTTGCGGGCGAGTTTAGATGCACGCTTAAAGACTTGACAATTTAGTATTACTGAAATTCGTAACCCGGTTACGAACTAAGAAAAAAATTATTCTACGTAGCTGGTTACGAAACTCGGTTACGTGCAAGCACTAAAGGGAAATTCAACTCTAAGCGATGGAAACCGGCATGTCGTAACACCTAAAACGATCGAAAATATGAGTCGAGTGCACCAAAGGAGCTTCTAAGGCGTGTTTAAAATCCTTTCACCACACTTAGTTCAAAAGAACCAGTGACACGATAAGAAGAAGAAGAAACCCTAAGCGATCACTCTGGAGGTTGATATTAGTAAAAGGAAGTAATTAGTTTTTGAAGTGAAAACTTCTTTAGCGGCGTTGAGCACTTTTTCTGTAATGGGTATAAAATCTTAAACTCGCGTCAGCGCGTCAGGACACGTGACCTGATCGAAAAAGCGTAAGACGGATGGAGAGTAGACAGCTATCCCCTCTCTACGGCGCGGCGAAAATGTATGCCTGGGCCTACTGTTTCGTTTAGGCAGCGCAGGGCGCTTGCGCGAATGTTCGTGTATGTTACAGCGTGCCAAATAACAAACAAGCCCCCCCTAACCATTCCAAAATATCAAACATGCTCAACGTTAATAATCAAGTTTTCACTTCTGCCGGCACTCCCGGAGTGCAACCCGTATTTTTTTATACTACGAAATGCCAAAGAGTGGAACTCTCTACCGGCGTCAGTATTTCCGGAACGTTTCAATTTAGGAATATTTAGGACAACAGTGAACAGGTGGATAACGGATAAGCATGCTCCATCTTAGGCTGCATCCTCACTTTCCATCAGATGTGATGGCAGCCAAATGCTAAGGTATCTAAGTAAAAAAAAATGTAACTTCACGAGAATTAAGTGCAGAACACCACAAGTGAGGAAAGTGAGCTAATATTTACTTATTGAAATTAATAAGAGTAGTACTTAGCTCTCGACTCATTGACCTCAATCTGTTTCGCACTCAATAATTGTTCTACCAGCACATGCTCACCATCTATCATCAAAGGCATCAATTTGTTATCTCACGATGTTTGGAATTAACAATTTGGGAAGCAACTGTATAAATAGTTTGCTTGTGGGAATATAGGTTTTTGATGAACGCACATGATTTTTATTTACGCAATTTTTACAAGGCTGAACTTATGTTGAAAAGTACCTAGGCATAGAAAAACTCAAACAAAGAGATCACGAGAAGTACAGTTAGGATGGGCTGAGTTCGGCAAATTGGACGACATTCTGAAATTCCACAGTGTCTGAAGACCCGCCTGTATAACCATGACTTACGGTGACGTGGACGCTCATACAGCGTTTTTTTGAGCTGTTGTTGCTTGCATATACATATATTACCGACGAGCATGTATGAAGAATGTTATGAGAGTGAATGAAGCGAAAGAGGTGTGTCAGGATCGTAGCAAGTGGAAATCCGTGATCTCTACCTACCCCCATGGGAATAAGGCGTGATTTTTTGTATGTATGTATATTGCTTGCATATATGCAGGATATTTTGTTGTTACTTACTGTGGGCCTACCAAAGTTCTGTCTGGCTCTGTCTCTGGCTCTCGTTATGAGTCTGTGTGAGTGCTGTATAAATCAGAAATCAGAAATTTTTATTGCATAACTGTTGTACAGAAAAGATCTTAATGACTATGGCTAGGTAGGTACAGTTTTCACAGTTTGTCCGTTCCGGACGTACAATAAAAGGGCAATAGTTTGAAAAGAAATCCAACGTCAAAACGTCACACACACAGTATAATACACTGGTGTGCACTCACACAGATTTAAAACTAGAGCCAGAGACAGAGCCAGACCGAGCTTGTGGTAGGCTTACTGGTACTTTTTAATTTGCAGTTGTACGTGACCCTGTATTATTGCTGGTACGCAGTAAAATCTAACATTAAACCATTGTTTACCAGTTCAACACGTCCTTGTTTGTAGAACAAAACTATAAAATGATTAAGGTTGATTTTAGCTGAATAACTGCTTTAAAGTCTGTTGAAGTTTTCTTTTTCTTTTTTGGTTTTCTGTATTTTGAGTCCGAGTTTTAAATAGCTTACTAATTTCATAACTCTCGTAACTCCATGCAAATTATAACTCGGACTTGAGGTTTGGGGCAAATAAACTTGAAGGTTAAGATCTTTCACTTTGGGAAATAACGAATAAGATCTATCTCCTTCTTCTCCTTTCTACCCTTATCCCACTTTATGTGGGGTCGGCAGATCATGTTTTCCAAATATGACAGCGATATTTGACAGCGTTTTACTGACCGCCATGACCATTGCCCAGATGTGCGTAGACTTTTAAGCCTTCATACGACAGCGATATTTGACAGCATTTCACTGATCGCCACCGCAATACGCTTAGATTTGCATAAGACTTTAGAGGTGCACTCAAGTAAGTTCACCATACTAGCAAATAGGAGACACGAGAAGAAGTATCAAAATTCAGATGAAAGATCCGACCATTAGAATCGTGTTATGACATGCGTCAATTAAACTTAAAGTCCTCTGCAATATGGGTCAGACGACTATAAATGGTTGGCTAAATAGAAACACTAACAATTAAGAATGCTACTCATATTAAGCTTAAACCTCTCAATCGTTGGTATCGCATGCATTAAGAGTAGCTGTAGGTCTACCATGAACTCTGTCTGGCTCTGTCTCTGGCTCTGGTTTTGAGTCTGTGTGAGTGCACACCAGTGTATTGTGCACTGCACACTGTAGCTTTACGACGTTTCAAAGTGATCCTTGCGATTCTTACTGAAAAATACACTTTAGATTTTGTTGACGTGACAACATCTTATATTTCGATGGAGCCGGCTGCACGTAAAAAAAAACATGACTCATGCGGCGTTACCTCGCTCTGAGGCTTTCCATTTAAGGCTTGAAGTGTAAGCGAGAGCGCGAAACGTTCGACATCTGTCTCTCTCCTACTTGAGTGAGCGATGCGTCCGCGTGGACAGCTGTATGACGTTGTCATGTTCAACTATCGTCAGTAAACCGACTTTACAGGCAACCGATTTTTTTTTATAGAAACGTTCTGTTAAGAACGAAGATGTAGAAAAGGGTTCATTACATTATTATGAGAGACATGTATTTGATGTCAAGTTGTTTGACCCAACGAACATTGGTTTTGACTATTGACGCCGTCAATTTGACAAGATTGGCTTAAATAAGTATGTCGTGGGAGAGGCCATTACTTCTGGGTGGCATCATTTAGAAATAGTACGCGCCTTTATTGACTTATGAAACAGGCGATGAACGACCGTTTATAAAATCTGTCACCATTATACAGGGTGTCCCATAAGTCAACGTCCAGCCGAAAACGGGTGATGCGCCAAGTCATGACAGTTATCAGAAAAATATATAAAAAAATATTTGCTAAGTACCTTTCGAGTTATGAGTATTTTAAAAAAACAGGAAAAACTGACACCCTGTGATGATCTTTTAAGTCCTGTGACTACAAATATTAACTTTTCATGAAACTTTTTTCTGCAACGTAAGCATGAATAACCCTTCTGTAAATTACAATTCAAAATTAAGCCATAACTGCCTCAGTTTTCAATGAAATCGTGGAGTTTTGGCCAACGTTTCATTTCAGATAATTACATCACCCAACTTTAACCGTCTGTACGGCAAAAAAAATGTACTACACTATCATGGCATGTAACTTTAAAAATTGGCGCATTTATCCTGGATTCCAAAATGGTATAATACTTGCTAGAGTACTCCTTAGTTTTGGAAATAAAAAATGTTTTTTCAACTAAACCGGATTTCCAATCAATTTTATTTCAATAGATAAAATGTTTGTACCCTTTAAATGATGGACTTAAAATGCCTACGCTGTGTTTTTAAGTGACTCACAATTCACAGGTAAATACCATTTCGACAATGCAAGTAAACAGATAGATCCACCATCTTGTCGAAAGAGTAATAAATAACCATGGGTTTTCAAGTAATTTGTTAGTTTTAGGTGAAAGTTTAAAATAAAATTCAATCATAGGATTTCTTCAATCGTGATTTTAATTTAACTACATCAAGGATTTACAGCAAATGTTCAAACTGTTAGCCTTTAGCAGTAATGCAAGCTCTATATTTCCTTAAAAAAAATCAGCTGTCTGTAAAGTCAGTTAACTGACGACAGTTGAACGTGACAACGTCATACAGCTGTCCACGCGGACGCATCGCTCACTCAAGTAGGAGAGAGACCGATGTCGAATGCTGCCGAACGTGGAGGCCGATTGTGCCTCTTTGTCGCTCGTTCCGCGCTCTCACTTGCACTTCAAGTATTAAATGGAACGCCTCAGAGCGAGGTAACGCCGCATGAGTCATGTTTTTTCGTACGAGCAGCCGGCTCCATTGAATTATAAGACGTTATCACGTCAAAAACCATGTAATAAGACCGGCGACGGGTAAAGGCAAACTTTAGATTAAAACCACGATTGAAGTAATCATAAGATTGAATTTTATTTCAAACTTTTACCTAAAACTATCAAATTACTTGAAAACCCATGGTTATTACTCTTTCGACAAGATGGTGGATCTATCTGTTTACTTGCATTGTCGAAATGGTATTACTTCTACCTGTGAATTGTGAGTCACTTAAAAACACAGCGTAGGCATTTTAAGTCCATCATTTAAAGGGTACAAACATTTTATCTATTGAAATAAAATTGATTGGAAATCCGGTTTAGTTGAAAAAACATTTTTTGTTTCCAAAACTAAGAAGTACTCTAGCAAGTATTATACCATTTTGGAATCCTGGATAAATGCGCCAATTTTTAAAGTTACATGCCATGATAATGTAGTACATTTTTTTTGCCGTACAGACGGTTAAAGTTGGGTGATGTAATTATCTGAAATGAAACGTTGGCCAAAACTCCACGATTTCATTGAAAACTGAGGCAGTTATGGCTTAATTTTGAATTGTAATTTACAGAAGAATTATTCATGCTTACGTTGCAGAAAAAAATTTCATGAAAAGTTAATATTTGTAGTCACAGGACTAAAAAGATCATCACAGGGTGTCAGTTTTTTCTGTTTTTTTTTAAATACTCATAACTCGAAAGTTACGTAACAAATATTTTTTTTTATATTTTTCTGCTAACTGTCATGACTTGGAGCATCACCCGTTTTCGGTTGGACGTTGACTTATGGGACACCCTGTATTATACGAGAATGAAAAAAAAATGGCAGTAGGCCTACCATGAGCTCTGTCTGGCTCTGTCTCTGATTCTAGTTGAGACTATTTGAGTGTTGACTAAATAAATCCTACGTCAAAACGTCACACACACAGTAGGTATAATATAACTCACACATACCCAAACCAGAACCAGAGACAGAGCCAGACAGAGCTCATGGTAGGCCTTACTGGACTAGACATGAGTTCCATAAATTCAATTAAATTTAAAATCACAAGAGTTTGTAAAACTACGAAATCTAGTACAATAAGTTTGCCTTTTAAAAATATATTTTTAGTTCTTTGAAAACGCTGGTGAAGCTCTGGAAGCTCTATTCTGAAATTCCCAGATTTACACAGCGTGTGGCATAGACCATTGTGTCCACAAGCCGAAGCCATCCCCATTGCCACAGAGCTGTACCCAGGGTCTCTGACGTTGGGGCCAGTAATTTATAAATCATTTAAAAAAGACGTCAATCTGTTTAAAATACTATCTATCTATCTATAATCAAAATAATCATTTTTTCCAAATTACTAGGTATACGTTTTACCTTTTAGCAACTAAGGTAAAGTATAATTATAAAAAGTAGTACTAAAAAAATCGTTTGTCTGTAAAGTCGGTTTACTGACGATAGTTGAACGTGACAGCGTCATACAGCTGTCCACGCGGACACATCGCGTAGGAGAGAGACAGATGTCAAACGCTGCCGAACGCGGAGGCCGATTGTGCCTCATTGTCGCTCGTTCCGCGCTCTCGCTTGCACTTTAAGCCTTAAATGGAACGCCTCAGAGCGAGGTAACGCCGCATGAGTCATGTTTTTACGTGCGTGCAGCCGGTTCCATCGAATTATAAGACGTTGTCACGTCAAAAATTCTGCTCTTGGAAATTCCAACCCCATGCCGCTAGCCTGAGTACGTCCCTGGGAGCGTCGTCCCCTCGGTCCCATTAGGTTGCAAGTCTTGTAGTCCACACTCGTCTGAGGATCATGTCGGACTAACTAGAATTGCGAAGAAATCCCTCTCGCGCCGCTCCCCACCCTAATTGTGGCTCGGGTGTCGATTTATTTGCGAATCATGACCTTTGCGAGTTAATGAAGAGTTTACCGTTTTATGACCTTTGTCCGGTGGTGGTTAGCATTTTTGTCGGCGGATACTTGTGAATTTTAAAAAGCTGCCGTTTTTTTCTATTGCTGATAAAATAAAATAAAGTTTCAGTTATTTGCATATAGATCGTGTCTTTTTAAGAGCGCAACGTGCGAAAATTTGAGATTTAAAAAAAAAAAATTCATAACTAAATAACTAAGTGACATGTGTGTAATTTTGATTTTAATTTTGTGTATGAATTTTTTTTTTTAAATCTCAAATTTTCGCACGATGCGCTCTTAAATAAAATTATCTAACGATATTTAAAATTATACATAATGTTTATGTAAGTTTTGCACTTTAGTAAGGATATCTCATGATTGAGGCATCAGTCAAGCTAATCGTTCATATCCAGGGGCACTCTATAACTATTATTATTCAGCCGTTTTTGTCCCACTGCAGGCAAAGGCCTCCCTTCCCTCTTTCCACTTTTCGCGACTTAACGCAGTGACAGGCCACGATCTAAGGTGGGAGTCAAGTTCGTCCCGCCATCTCATTCTTGGTCTTCCACGTCGCCGCATTGCATTTTGTTGGATCCACTCTGTGGTCCTATAAGTACTTTGGCATTTAAAAGTTTGAGCTATACCTGATTAATTATACGTCTTATATTTTATGCAAAAGAAAGTTTTATATAATGTTATGTATATGTTGTGTATAGTATTTAGTAATAAAATAATAATTAGTATTATACCTAGTAGTTTGATAAAAACCTTAAGAAAGCTATTCATGATCGAAATGCAAAGTTATAAATTAAAAACCATTTGTATTGTGTATGCTCCTGTCCCAAAACTTTGTAAAAGATTCTTTCTTCAATAAATGATATAAGTGAAAATGTTACTGCAATAAAATTGTCATGTTAGTATGCTGATCTAACGGTGTAAGCCATCTTAAATGAAAGTGCACATGCACATTCAAAAATCGACAGGCCATAACAAAACCATCGCTGGCAAAACACGAGTCACTCACCTCGTTATTTTGTCACTTTCGGTTCGGTTGTATTGTTCGATTCGGCGGCCTGAAAATACCTAATCTTGTACCGAAATTCCGGGCGTGAATGACACAGCGACCCAGTGAGATGAAGATCGTTATTGGGCGGGGCGATCCTTGCGGTTGTAAGCCACTGGCCAATCACAAAACACCTATTTACCTATTCTAACGTAATCCCAACCCCGAAACCTTTAGGCGCCTGTAAATAAGTAATCCAACATGAGTTATCCTCCCTTTACTTCACACGGCCAATCCGCTGGAGAAAGGTGAACTCAACTTTTTACACTGTCTCTATTAATACTCTGCTAAGACGATCGAAGGCAATAGTTTAGACCAACATTATCGAAATTTTTAACAAAATATAACTTGAGGCACATACAGTTGGTCATAATCTGGAACATTTAATAACATCAGGATGTATAAAGGTTTTTTTTTTATACAACTAGGTGATGGAACAAGCATTTGTTGGTGGAACTCTTGCAAAATTGACTGACCTCTCAGCTCAGTTGATAGTAGCTCTGCCTTCTGAGCCGGTCGTGAGTTCGATCCCCTCCGAAAACAAATATTTGTGTGGTGAACGCAGGTGCTTGTCCGTCTGGGTGTTATATTGTATTCAAAGTATGTATTTTCAAAAAAAATAGAGGTACATATTATGTCAGCTATCTGGTTCCCATAGTACAAGCTCTGCTTAGTTTGGGGCTAGATATTGTTGTGCGGATTGTCTATAACATTTATTAATTTTATTTAAATAAAGTATCAATAGTGCGGGCGTGATTTAATAATAACAGTAGGATTAATGTGATTTTTCTCTCAAATTTCAGGTGTCTTCAGCTGAAGACCTCTACTGGGAAGGCGAAGATGGCCCGGAGAGTGAGTTCTTGGAGGTGAAGGATGAGAGCCTACCATCTCATCTGAAACGTATCAAGCGCGACTGGTCATTTTCAAATTTGTTTGGTAATTATTTTAAATATTTATTTATTTTCTTCTCGCGTTTCACTGATCGCCACGCTTATTAGATGCGCGCAAGGCATTAGCCAGCAGTTAGTTAAAAAATCATATTCATATAATAATATATGATACTGAATTGGGGAGGCCACTTGTGTGGGACGCTACAAGTGTCGATTTGCGCCTTCTCATCTGCCAAGGAAATCCTTTGCGGCAGATTTGGTCGAGTAACTCAAGAGGCGCAAATATGCAGGTCAAGACAGAGCCTTTGCATCTCTTGGGGTGAAGACTCTGGGCCCGATAGGCCTTGCTGGTCTTCAATATGTTGTATAGGCGACTGAACGAAACCCTAGTGCTGCTGAGTATCTGGTGTAGCGCATTAGCATTGCTATTCTGCGTGGTAATGCTGCCAGCGTCTTGGGAACGCTTCCGTCTGGACGGATTTGAACCAGTTGAGCTATCTCAAGATCGTTTGTAGCGGTCTGCAGATAGCCTAACTGTTTTTTGTGTGTTTGAACTCTTACCTAGTTAACTGGAGGGATTATTTTGAAGTAACTAAGAATATGGGGTATATGGCTCCTTGGCGGATTAATATAACTTAAAAAAAATTACGTTTATTTTCAGGCTCGTTCACTGAGGCACCTGTAACAACAACTGCCCCTGAAAACTACGAGGCTGTCACCGAAGACCAAGATGACACGGGAGGGTATGTTCACTTCTTTTACTTTCATTCAACATAAGCTTCCAGCCACCGCAGATTGCTAAGATTTTCATAAAAAAATCGGTTGTCTGTAAAGTCGGTTTACTGACGATAGTTGAACGTGATAACGTCATAAGAAAATACTCGCGGACTCGCGGACTCGCGGACTCGAACTCGGACTTGGACTCGGACTCGGACTCGGACTCGAACTCTCGGACCCGGACCCGGAACCCGACCGAACCCTTACCCTTACCCTCATTTACCCTTACCCATTACCCGACCCGGGCTCGGGCTCAGGTAAATGGAACGACGAAACGACGTAACGACGCATGAGTCATGTTTTTTCGTGCGTGCAGCCGGCTCCATCGATTTATAAGACGTTATCACGTCAAAAAGGATTTAAATAAAAACGCATTGGCGCACACTTAAATTCAAACCCGATACGATCAGAAAGCCGGCTATCTGCTGCCCCTACCTGCTGCTCCTCCTACCAATGCTTTTGAACCGAAAAAAAAGGGGGGGTTACCCTTCCAGCAGGGCTACCACGAGCTACATATGGTTATGGCTATGGCTGTCAAATTGTGTATAGATAGGCGGACCCACACAATCATTTTCTTCTTAGGTTTGAATGTGTGGACACTGTTGACACAATTTTGACAGCCATAACCATAACCATATGGAGCTCGTGGTAGGCCAGATTGGGCCCATAAAATAAAAACATCAAAATCTGCTCAGCTGTTTGGCTTTAATTGCTTATCATGTATTGCATAATTTTGTAATTTATAAGTCTATTTAAAAAATTAAAATAGAAATAATAGTTTGTCCATGAAGTCGGTGTCTCAAGTTTTTTTAACTTATATTTTATTTTGTGACCATTATTACAAAAAACGATTTATTATTTTTCAGAGACACAAATGATTTTGACAATCATGGAGATGGTTCTGGGGCCACCCCTGAGCGAATCGAACCAGATCCTAGTGAAAGTAAGTACCAAACTCGCCAAAAAAAAAAAAAAAACTTTCAACTCGTGTATAAATCCAATAGTTAGCGATCACGCGTCTCAGTCAGTCAGTCAGTATCAGTTTTGGAACATGTAAGGTAAAAACATAGTAAACAGAACCGTCTTTATACAACTTTTGAAACTATCATGGTTTTTAACACAATTTTTATGAAACGACGGGATATTTACCATGATTAAATTTTTCTGAGTTGACTTCCAATATTTCGGCACAGTTGCATGCACCATGATCACGGATGAACTGAAGTCCACGAGTAAAAGAAATGTTATTGGCAGATAAATCGATCTACCCTCTTTCGCACTCTTTTATTGGTTTCGATACTACTATTGGTTCCATTCTCACTCTTTTGTCGATTACGACACACAACACTGAACTCAGGACGCGTAGTGGGTGCCCCACTTTTTGGTGGTTTGCACATTCGTATCTTAATATCGGAAGTCAACTCAGAAAATTTAATCAGGGTAAATATCCCGTCGTTTCATAAAAAAAAAATACGGGTTGCACTCCGGGAGTGCCGGCAGAAGTGAAAACTTGATTATTAACGTTGAGCATGTTTGATATTTTGGAATGGTTAGGGGGGGCTTGTTTGTTATTTGGCACGCTGTAACATACACGAACATTCGCGCAAGCGCCCTGCGCTGCCTAAACGAAACAGTAGGCCCAGGCATACATTTTCGCCGCGCCGTAGAGAGGGGATAGCTGTCTACTCTCCATCCGTCTTACGCTTTTTCGATCAGGTCACGTGTCCTGACGCGCTGACGCGAGTTTAAGATTTTATACCCATTACAGAAAAAGTGCTCAACGCCGATAAAGAAGTTTTCACTTCAAAAATTGAGAACCGTCTTTATTTTCAGAAACTCTTCGTGTGTCGTTCGTGGTGATGGAACCATTCAGAGATGACTACTCGAACAGAGACTCGGAGTTGTTCCAAACTTTCTCCCACAATCTGGCCGATGCAGTCAACGCGCTTTTTGAAGATCTTCCCGGCACGCAGAAGTCCAGTCTTGTGAGAATACAGTAAGTAATTAAACTCTAAAAGTCTAACGATGATTCAAACTTAGTAGCTTTTGTACATCTAAATATATATAACTCAAAGGTGACTGACTGACATAGTGATCTATCAACGCACAGCCCAAACCACTGGACGGATCGGGCTGAAATTTGGCATGCAGGTAGATGTTATGACGTAGGCATCCGCTAAGAAAGGAAAATGGAAAATTATTTTCCGAAGAGGAGAAAAAGGGGAAAAATGGTTTGAAGAAAAATCAACGCACAGCCTAAACCGTTAGCCCTAGAAACATGAAACTTAGAAGGTGTGTTCCTCTAATAGAGCAGAGGTGCACTAAAAAAGAAAATAAGAAAATTCTTCCCCTAAAAGAAGAAAAAGGGGAAAAAGGTTTGAAGAAAATTTACAAAAAATTGCTTTACAAAATACGAAAAAAAACAGTAGAACAGTAAATTTGAATACACACAAAAGTTTATATAAAACTCACCATAATCACTAAGACAAAATCGCGGAAAACACCTATCATGACGAAATTAAACACCGCTTCAAAAAACGGCTAAAGTACATGCTCTAAACTATGGTAACCAGCTGAACGTGTCAAATTAAAAAAATCTGATTCGATTATACACCAACAAGCATACGAAACCCAAAATTAACCACTAACCTATCTAAATATATATAACTCAAAGGTGACTGACTGACATAGTGATCTATCAACGCACAGCCCAAACCACTGGACGGATCGGGCTGAAATTTGGCATGCAGGTAGATGTTATGACGTAGGCATCCGCTAAGAAAGGAAAATGGAAAATTATTTTCCGAAGAGGAGAAAAAGGGGAAAAATGGTTTGAAGAAAAATCAACGCACAGCCTAAACCGTTAGCCCTAGAAACATGAAACTTAGAAGGTGTGTTCCTCTAATAGAGCAGAGGTGCACTAAAAAAGAAAATAAGAAAATTCTTCCCCTAAAAGAAGAAAAAGGGGAAAAAGGTTTGAAGAAAATTCACAAAAAATTGCTTTACAAAATACGAAAAAAAACAGTAGAACAGTAAATTTGAATACACACAAAAGTTTATATAAAACTCACCATAATCACTAAGACAAAATCGCGGAAAACACCTATCATACCGAAATTAAACACCGCTTCAAAAAACGGCTAAAGTACATGCTCAAAACTATAGTTACCAGCTGGTCGTGTCAAATTAAAAAAATCTGATTCGATTATACACCAACACGCATATGAAACTCCAAATTAGCCACTAATATAACATAAAATCACAAAAAATAGCTTCACAAAATACGCAAAAAAAAAACATTAAAAAATTTCCAGCTACCGCAGCATCTGTCACCATCTTTAAATACACAAAAAAATTTCAAAACAACCGATGATAACCACTAAGACAAAATTGCGGGAATCATCTATCATACTTAAACTAAACACCGCTGAAAAAAACAGCACTCGCCTTCAAATTCAAATACACTCTAAAGTACAAGCTCAAAACTATGGTAACTAGCATTTGATCATGTCAAACTAAAAAAACCAGATTCGATTACGATACCAACGAACCAACCAACGAATACGATAGACCAAATTACCCACTAAAATAAAATCACGAAAAAGAGTTTTACGAAATACGCAAAAAAAAATATAAAAAAAATTTTTGCTACCGCAGCATCTGTCACCAGGTTTGAATACACACAAAGGTTTACAAAAAAACCCCATGATAACCACTAAGACAAAATCGCGGGAGGCACCTATCATACCAAAACTAAACACAGCTGAAAAAAATCGGCTACTACAGCATTTACCATCTTTCGAACACACTTTATATAGTATTGAATGCAAACTCAAAACTAAGGTAACCAGAACTTGGTCATGTAAAACCAACGCAAACAAATACCCGACTTAGCCACTAAGAAAGAAAAAAGAAAAATAACTCTCAAAAAATACGCAAAAACCAGTGAAAACATATCAGTAGTTGTCCGCATTCCACCATAAAATAGTTTCTTTTAAACGAACTCAAACTATGACTTTACCACGCGGACGAAGTCACGGGTAACAGCTAAAACCCACCATAACCACTAAGACAAAATGGCGGAAAACACCTATCATACCGAAATTAAACACCGCTTCAAAAAACGGCTAAAGTACATGCTCAAAACTATAGTTACCAGCTGGTCGTGTCAAATTAAAAAAATCTGATTCGATTATACACCAACACGCATATGAAACTCCAAATTAGCCACTAATATAACATAAAATCACAAAAAATAGCTTCACAAAATACGCAAAAAAAAACATTAAAAAATTTCCAGCTACCGCAGCATCTGTCACCAGCTTTAAATACACAAAAAAATTTCAAAACAACCGATGATAACCACTAAGACAAAATTGCGGGAATCATCTATTATACTTAAACTAAACACCGCTGAAAAAAACAGCACTCGCCTTCAAATTCAAATACACTCTAAAGTACAAGCTCAAAACTATGGTAACTAGCATTTGATCATGTCAAACTAAAAAAACCAGATTCGATTACGATACCAACGAACCAACCAACGAATACGATAGACCAAATTACCCACTAAAATAAAATCACGAAAAAGAGTTTTACGAAATACGCAAAAAAAATATTAAAAAAATTTTTGCTACCGCAGCATCTGTCACCAGGTTTGAATACACACAAAGGTTTACAAAAAAACCGATGATTACCACTAAGACAAAATCGCGGAAAACACCTATCATACCGAAGCTAAGCACCGCTGAAAAAAATCAGCTACAATAGCATTCAAATTCAAATACACCCTAAAGTACAAGCTCAAAACTATGGTAAATAGCAGTTGGTCATGCCAATTAAAAAAACCAGATTCGATTATACACCAACAAATTAGCCAAATTAGCCACTTAAACAAAATCACGAAAAAGAGCTTTACAAAATACGCAAAAAAAACATTAAAAAAAATTCAGCTACCGCAGCATCTGTCACCAGGTTCGAATACACACAAAGGTTTACAAAAAACCGATAATAACTACTAAGACAATATCACGGGAAACATCTATCATAGTTAAACTAAACACTGCTGAAAAATAAAACAACAGCACTTGCCTTCAAATTCAAATACACTCTAAAGTACAAGCTCAAAACTGTGGTAACTACAGTTGGTCATGTCAAAATAAAAAAAACAAACTCAAATATCCACGCGGACGAAGTCGCGGGCAACAGCTAGTCATCTCATATATATCAAGCAAAGTTTATACCTGAAATATTGTAGATAGAACATTTTACAGAATTAATACATTATTTGCATTTGAAAAACAATTTAAATTGCATTCATAGATGTTTATATATATCTATGAATGCAGTTTAGATTATAGATAATTGTATGGTTGAACTGGGAATCGAACCCATTGAACACGAGTAATATAATCACTTTCCCTCCATGTAACATATCCGTGGGACGCCCTGTATACTAGTGCACTACTTTACAGACTGGCACAAACCTGTCAAAAAAATGCTTATCAGGGTGTCGATTCTAAAGACACAAATCACTCAAGCGATCGCGTAAATCGATGTGAGTTGTCAATTTTTGTTTGAAAAATTTGAAAATGGAACGCGAATTCAGCGATCACTCGACGATCACTCAATCGAACCGTGTTGCTGGAATTGACGCCCAGCACAGTATGCATGTACTTTTTTCCTAATCGCTTTCTCTGATCTGTAGCAACATTTAAAAAACCGCCTCTGCATATTTCTTGCAGGTCTTAAAATAGCATGTTATAAATTTCAGGTCCCGCCCAGCAGACAGTTTCTCCTGCAAAGTTACTTTGGACATCGTTACCACAGTCGACAACACCGATAAAATTGCTGAACTGCTGCGGGTGCATATTAGAAACACACGCAATCTGGGCAGCTATACCCTCACTGACGCTGACTACAGCGCTAACGTCGTAAACCCAGGTTTGTTCAAACGAATATGGCAATTTGCTATACTGATGGCTGAGCTGATAGGTCACCTTACTTGGTTCCTAGGTATAAAACACTCAACATTTTTGTGAAACTAAAGTACAGTCCACACAGTTGAAACTCTTAACGGTTTTACGGATAGTTAATCGACTAATTGAACAATGAACACTGACAACGTGAAACCAGTCCTTAAGGTTGTTCGATTCTGATACAAACTGAATTTACACAACTATGGGCAAACAAAGTATAAATGTTCACTTAATAGCTGTAATAGAATTTTACAGTGTTTTTTATTGCCGGCCAGTTATATAAAGTTGGAGAAAACTGTAGGATAACAGAAATATTAATAAAAAAAACAAAAAAGTATTTTTTTCGTCATTCTTTCTAACAGGTACTCGGCATTGAATACGTGAATGAGCTTAAAACATATGTCTCAAAATAGTCGTAAAAGTCTGTTAGTTCTTTTTCTGAAGCCCCGACTGCCACGACCAACGGCTACCACTCCAACTTTATATAACTGGCCGGTAATAAGGACCACTGTAAAAGCCCATTACAGCTATTTCAGTGTACATTAATACTTTATTCGCCCATAGTTGTGTAAATTAAGTTTGTATGGAAATCGTACCCCCTTAATGTAGGTAATTAAACAACCTTTATTCTACATAAAGGTTGTTTAATTATACAACGATCTACTAAAAATGCACCCTTATGAGATGAGGTTTGAAAAGGGATAAAAATATTAAACCAAAAGAGATTTACACATTCTACCCATCTTATTCCTTACATTATGAAACTCAAAAAATTGCAAGTGTTATCAGTCGCTTGTATAATTATCAGCGATAAAAGTACAAAATATTATTTTTTCTCAAATTATCCTTGCTTGGAGTTTTAAAAGTTTATAATGGAAATTACAAACGCGTAGTGTTAGAAATTTTAATTTAATGCAAGAAAATGGACACACGTTTCAGGGTTCTTTAAAACAACCCTCGCTTAAAGGTTCTGTCATAGTAATAGTAACTATACTTGGATTTGATCGATTCAAAATTATCTTACCCTACATTCAATCGGGTTCGTATAGAACCTAAAAAAACCTATTATTTTCTGAGCCATGGGCGTTTCGTAGCATTTAATCTAACAGAACAATAAATAATAATTTCTTGTAACATCACCTTGTACCCACTGACTTAATCTTGTAAAATGTAAGACGTTGTATCACAAAATAAGTTACTCTTCGGTAAATACGTTTTTAAAGCATATAAAAAAAACTACACATATTTAGCACTACATAATACAAAAATCTACTCGTCTCATCAAGTAAGTTAAAGAAAGAACGACCAACTAAGTTGGGATGCCATACGAGAAAGGTTCTTATCGCTGCTAGAATATTAAATGGAACTGACGATGTTTCTGTAAAACTCACCAAAGCTTGTATCGATGATCCAGGGTCTGCGTTTGAGAAATGTCAGGCTGGCGAGCTGCCTTGCAGTGATGGTCGTTGCGTGGTAGGCAACCTCTGTGACGGCCACCCGGACTGCTTTGATGGAGCGGATGAGCGCGATTGTCCTTCCTATGGTACTTTTTGTTCTCATATTTTTTTTATTTTACCACCTTTGATTTACATAACGCACTACAGCTCGTTTATACACGGCTAGGTCATTTATTCCTTACTCGTAAAAATCTGTTTTATTACGATTGCAAGCTATTAGAAATTCCAGCATATTTTTTTATCATCACTTTATTTTATTTTATTTAATGAACACCAACCTAATATCCACCATTACATTTCGAAAAGATAGTGCTTAAACTTCGCACAGAGTCAAGTGTTACGAGTATTACAATTACAGGTAAAGAGAGCATGCATTGGAAATAAAGCAATGATTATACTCGTATATTTTAAAATATAAGGTTTCTTCACATTTGGAGTACCTTTATGTCTAGGTACACAAAGTTTAAAATAGCTATTCAACAATATTCATTTGTTTTTAAAAATTTAGCATAATAAGACAAATAAAATATTATTTTACAAAACTAAAAGCAAGATTTTATAAATAGATATTTTAAAAATAGACTGCTCTATTTTATCCTTTTCGAGTAGGTGTACTGAACCTGAAATATTTTTTGCCCACCTTTCTCCTGTTCTTTCCGCATCACATTATATTTTTTATTAGTTTTGTTTTATTCACCTTTTTCTTTTTTATTATTTATCCTCAAGGATCGGAAGTAGATCAGAGTCGTGACTTCAGCCAGGTAGAACAGTCTGTTCTTTGCGAAAACCCTATCCCCTGCGCCAGTTCCGCTGTTACCATATGCCCTGAGAAGAGATGTAACGGTGTCCCCGACTGCCCAGGAGGCGAAGACGAAGACCCACGATACTGTGCAGCTACCGAAGCGCCAGGTAATTAAAACTCCTCCAGGGTAGGCAACGCAACAACAGCACCCTTGGTGTTGTTGGTGTCTATGGGTGACGGTGACCGCTTACCATCAGGTGGGCCGTAAGCTCGTTTGTCTATCTTATAGATAAAACTTGATTCGAAAGAATCAGTGACTCAAAGAAGAAGATAGATTAAAAAAAATACTATTCCTGGAACAAAGATGAATTTTGTGGCCAGAATCCAGAGCAACGTCGGTTCTTATAGTGCTTGGAATGTAAGAGAGATACAAACCTCTTGAAAATAGGAGATTCTAGTTATGTTTTGTAAAACTAGGTTTTTATCACTTTTAAAAATATTATAAAAGTCTATGAAAACATTTTATTACCAAAACATACCTCTTAAAAACAGGAGAGTCTAGTTATGTATTCTAAAAATAGGCTTTTATATATGTTACCTCTAAAATCATTATAAAAGTCTATGAAAATATTTTATTACCAATATAATATAATGAAGAGATGTTCAGATATAGATGAACATTTGAAGTTCTAGGAGTTTTAGTAAACACCAGGTTCTCCAAGGGTGGGAGTTAGTGAACATACACATAATTTTTTTGTGTTTGCAATGTATAATATTCATATACGAGTATGTACCTACTAGTATAATGTAGTAAGTAACGCTTTATTAATGATTTTTAAAATATTCATGTTTGTAAACAAATAAATCTTTTCATTCCTAAATCCATGTACCTATAAAAGTCAGGAAATAAACTGGTTATGCAAAAGTGTTGAAAGGGGTCACGACGTATTTATAGTCCCTTAGCAGAACAAACTGATGACCCACTTAATCGTAAACGGCTATCTCAGTCTATAATAATTGCATTTACCTACTAATACAGCATCCAACGAAGATTTGGATGTGGCATATGCACTGCATTCAATACTTTGAGACATAAAGATGATTATGTTTTTTTATACTACTTGCTGATGGAACAAGCATATGGCCCTGATGTTAAGCGGTAACCATTGCCTATAACAAAGCATTGCCTCGTAGGTCACGCACGTCACGAACGTGTCCTACGATGCACTGCCCTGCGTCCATCAACTTGAGGCTTGTAAAAATTTCACCTCACGTGCCAGTAATTGCACCGGCACCCATGCCCTTCAAACCGAAACACAGCGATGCTGCTTCACGGCAGAAATAGGCATGGTGGTAGTACTTCCCCGGACGAGCTCTCACAAGGAGCTCTACTTCTACTGTATCTTCTTCTTAAATTCAAAAACTTAGCTCCTGTCGGGGTTTTGGTGCAGTTTTTTTCTATTGCAGGCTCCTTGACTTCCTTATACGACTTTTTCTTTTATCTGGCTTACTTATTTCATGTTTCATGTAACTATAACACCACTCTCCCGATCCTAACGTCACGAGTTCGAATCCAGTGGTCCAGTGGTCTACCTATGGATTTTTCTCTTCGAAAAATATGTGTGCGTAATGTCGGCTTCAACACGGCAACTGTCTGGATGGTATAGATGCTGGGCAAGCCTATTCCATCTAAAAATCCTGTCCCAGACATTATAGCGTCCCGTTAGTAAAGGCAAGAGTAAAATCAGTTACCCCTGACGTTATTTAAATCATCTAGAATCAAAGGCCTTTTATTTTTTTTTTACCTTTAAAACCGCATCCTAACTTATTAACAGATGAGATGCGTTCAAACGATAGCCTTTAGGTATCTCATCTCGGTATCACCCACTGCTGGGTATAGGCCTTCTTCATTTTCTGCCAGCCTCCTCTGTCCTCCCATAGTCCTCGTTTATAAACCAGGTGTTCCCTGCGCTTTTTATGCTCTTGTCGACATACGCTTTTGGAGGGCCTAGATTTCTACGGCCTGATTTTGGGCCACCATTCGGTCAAGGCTTTACTCCACTGACCAACACGACGTTTGGGAAGGTGTCCTGCCCAACTCCACTTGAGATTTGACGTCTCTAAGTAATAGTAAAAATTAACTTAAAATCACCGGCACCCTTTTAAATTAGAACACAACAGTGGGACATTACTGCTTTGATTATTGGATGGTGGTAGTGTTTCCCTGGATTAATCTACATGCACTGAAATTCCAAGAATCTAACTTCGTTCACCTACATCTGAATAAACAGTCGGTTGCTCTAAAGTGCATACAATTCGTACTTATTATGGGAAAACGCTGAAAAATTCAGTAAACTTATTAAATCATTTAATGGTTTTTGAGTTTCAGCCCTGTAAGTATTGTTTGCAATGCTATGCAATGCTATGTTAGTTATGAATTGTATACATTCCAGTACAGGATATATCTATCCTGTTTCAGGCACTATAGCGTCCCGCAAGTGGGGCATGAGTAAACACAAGTTGCCGCTGAAGCTAAGGCCTGTTTACTTTTTGACTGTACACATGGATACGCATCAGACTATACACTGCTAGCTCTTATATCCTTGCAGTAAGCGTAGTTTTTCTTTGTTTTTAGGTAACTTGAGCTGTGTATATAATTGTTTCCAAAACTAGGATAACCTGTAGGTACTGGTACCAGAATATACGAAACTATAACAATGCAATACCCCATATTTATTTAACTTTTTCATAGAATATGGTTTTATTTTATTTTCTTTTATTTTACGTTTCTTAGAACGAGGGGACCAGTCTCTGCAGACCACGACGAACTTGCCACTTGAACAAGGTAATATTAAAATTCTTACATAACTAAAATAAAGACATGGTACCAGTATAGAACTAAGAACACTAACCAAAACGGCATGGATACTAACATTGGAAAATTTTATATTTATACGCCATATCCATTCCGTAACCTATATTTATGGGTTACGGAATGGATATGGCCATTGGAATAGAATTAACCTTCGATTTTGCTTGTAAACGCTTCCTGGACAGTCCGCATTATAAGTGGATGACGTTTTTAGTATTTCAATATTGTTTATCAATGGCTCTAACAATACTTCTTAAGTTTGAAAGATGATACTGCCGTCTGAAAATCATTCACTTTTGACGCTGACTGTATCAAATAACGACATTATCTTACTGCCCAGCGAAAATAGCATTGCGATTGCTCTTTTAAAAAAACCGCCGAGAGGACTGACCTACATAATAATATAGACATACTAATAATAAGCTAACAAGTTTTGACTTCTTGGTAATTATTTTTATTATCCAATACCAACGGTGAAGAAAAACATTCGGAAAGCAGTTAGTGTTCTAGCAGCGGCAATATGGCTACATCACGTATGGAATACCAACTACTACAAGGGCTTGTGTAAAATATATTTTAAACGTCTCGACTTCCAATAGGTACCAAAAAATCTGAGAGGAACACAGTTCAAAATAAAAACTATTTCATTTTCATGATCTTATCACTGAACTACCGCTGTGAAATCCTTCCATATTTTTTTAGGTATACCTCTCTGTCTATAACCATCCACATCTACCTCACACTTTTCTAGATATGTCTAGAACTAGATCTAGAGACGGACCACAGATTGCGACCGCATGTGACTGCGTATTATTTTGCATCTTTAAGTAACATGTAACTGATTATTACATAATAAATGGACGCCTATCTTAAAGAATGGTCCGAAGTGGCACTAAATAGAGACGACTGGAGAAAAGGTAGGGAGGCCAATAATAATAAGGTAACTGATTCCAAGCGCAGCGACACTAGCCTGCAGCCACTGTACGCAATAGAAACGAATTGAGATGCTTTGAATAGAGGTTACCTCATGCGGTCACAGTCTGCAAGCCTTCTCGGATCAATATAAGGAACCTACATCAACTGCAGCTTTGTCCACAGCCTGCCTTGTCGGAGAGTTCCGTTGTGACGAGTCACGCTGCATCCTTCAAAGCAGCGTCTGTGATCAGAAGCGTGACTGCTCTGACGGCACTGACGAAAATGAAGCTAACTGCAAAAGTAAGTAATATTTCATAAGAAACATTTTAAGCAGAGCAGACCTACCCCGGACCTCTACCGTCAGTTGAGTCAGCTTAGAGGGATTGCGGGCTGAATATGCGTAAAGCTGGTCAAGCCGATGTTTTCATCACGTGACCACGTGAAAGCAACTATAATTATCAAAAAAGAAGCCAAGTGCGAGTCGGACTCGCCCATGAAGGGTTCCGTAGCAATAAGTAATAGAATAAGTAATATAGAAGTTCTAGTAGTTCGGCGAAAGGTAAATTGCGGTTTACGATTTATGACGTATAAAAAAAATACTACTGACTAGATCTCGTTCAAACCAAATATCGTTGAAAGTTTGCATAGTAATGTACAACATATATTTTTTTTAGTTTTATCATTCTCTTATTTTAGAAGTTAGAGGGGGGGGGGACCAACTTTTTTCCACTTTGGAAGTGTCTCTCGCGCAAACTATTCAGTTTAGAAAAAAACAATATTAGAAACCTCAATATCATTTTTGAAGACCTATTCATAGATACCCCACACGTATGGGTTCGATGAAAAAAAATTTTTTGAGTTTCAGTTTCAAGTATGGGGACCCCCAAAATTTATAGTTTTTTTTCTATTTTTGTGTAAAAATCTTAATGCGGTTTACAGAATACATCTACTCGCCAAGTTTCATGAGTCTAGCTCTTACGGTTTCGGAGAAAAATGGCTGTGACATACGGACGGACAGACAGACAGACAGACAGACAGACAGACAGACAGACAGACATGACGAATCTATAAGGGTTCCGTTTTTGCCATTTGGCTACGGAACCCTAAAAACCAATAAAAGTAAGAACAAAATATTCTGACAAGAAGCATAGTTATATCTTGTATTAGGACTACTGTGTCCGCAATTAGAGTCGAAGACGGTCCATTTTGCGTCAAGATCAGTCCTCCCAGAAGCACAGAAACTTCCTGGGGGCTTCAAAGGCATGGAAAAGTGACCGGTTGGTCCAGGATTCTTGTCGTTGAGTTTCTACACCCTCGCATTCCAAGACTACGTGGACAGCTGATTCTTCTTCGGAAGAAGCACAATTATTTGACCCATATAATGATGAGGAGAATTCTTAGGTAGTATGTAGGTAATATAGGTTCATGGGCAATGAAGCATTGTGATGTCTACAAGCTGTGAACAGGACACAGGTACGTGCCTAGTACTAAAGTATTAAATATTATAAGGAAACAACACCATGACAATTTATTTTAAAGACTAAACCACATAACCGCAAAAAACAGACGTAACATAAGCAGAATAGAATAAGCATTTATTTATAACGCACAGAAATAGTTTTATATAAATTATTGTATAAATCCAAAACTAGAGGCCCTACATAATACAATAGATTTTTAGGAGGCATCAGTCCTCTTATGAATAGATCTTACTAATAGTTTTAATAGTTAAATTAAATTAATTATTATGACCAATCCACACAACAATATCAAGCATCAAATTAAGTAGAGCTTGTACTATGGGAGCCAAACTGTTATATACGTATGTATGTTTTAAGTAAATACATACTTCGAATACAATATAACACCCAGACAGAGAACAAACATCTGCGTTCAACCAAAAATTGGTTTTCGGTGAGCAACCCACGACCTACGGCGAGACGGCAGAGCTACTACCAATTGAGTCACTATAGCATGTATAATCTATAAGTAAGAACCTACTAATATAGGAATTACATAATTCGTAATTAATACCGAGTACGTATTATCTCCATCTCATGCAACTGAATCTGTTTAAAGGTTTTGTTATTAATATATTTATACAATTAGCCCAAGAGTCAAGAGTTTCCTAATGGGTACTTATATATAAGTACTTGACTATGACCTAATTGTGCTGTCATAAATTAATCCGTGTGAAGTGGCAAGCGATAACAACTTTAAACGTAAACAGCTTAGACAAAACTCTTATCGCCTGCGTTACTATACAAAAACGCCAGTTCATGTTCTGCATTCTAAGACATATGGCATACTGTTTCTTAGTCATATCGAAGTATCGAAGTTTAGCTACTATGCAAATCGGACATAATGAATTTAATGCATTTTGACCTTACGCAATTTAGGTAATTTACTAATCAGACAATAAGCGGTTTAGGTCTTTTTTTTTATTGAAAGCTTCACAAACCAGCCATTACAACAGGATTTCATTGTATTCTAATATCTAAAACTTAATTAGCTGTATGGCCTTCTAGATGCGAACACAGCATGCGTAGAAAACGTTCACATTACAAAAGTATTACATATAGATAAAAAAAATTAATAACAGGAGCGTAATGTGAACAGTGGTAGGGTTGCCACTCGAACAGTCTTAAGATACTTTGATGTTTGCGCTTTAGCGCCACCCATGAGGGATAGAAACTTTTGTGCCATTGATAATTTATTAAAGTCGCTTTATTAAAAATAGCGTAAAAGTTGACATTGCAAAGTTGTTGTAGTCAGCTCTCAGACTAACTATTAACAAACAAGCTTTGAACTCGGTAATGTATAAAAATACGCTGATAAACTAAGTCAGCATTTATCTCGGCAGCACTGGGAGCATAATGATGTAATCACTTCCACTCGTTCTACGCGGTGACCATATTATACTTGCATAGCAGGATATTTTAGCAAAAATAAATTATGTTGAAGTCAAAGCCAAAGTGTTAATTGCATAAAATACATGTTTTAGATGTACTGCATCAAAGGTATTAACAGTAAATTTATTTTTATATTACATACTGTCATCAAAGGTCCGAATGAGTGCATTAATAGACTAGGGCCTGATATTAGGTTGGTTGGTTATTGACAACAAGACAGTAATTAAAGTAAGACGTAAGTTTTTTTTTCAATACTACAAGCTGATGGTACATTCATAAGCCACCTGATCCCATCGCCTATAACAAAGTATTATTATTAACGTGCCCTATGATGCACTGCTCTGCGTCCATCAACTTGAGGCATAAGGTTTTTGAACCTCATAGAAATAGAAATAGAAATAGAAATAATTTATTATGCGTCAACTTAAAAAAAAAATCGGTTGTCTGTAAAGTCGGTTTACTGACGATAGTTGAACGTGATAACGTTATAAGAAAATACTCGCGGACTCGCGGACTCTCGGACTCGGACTCGGACTCGGACTCGGACTTGAACTCTCGGACCCGGACCCCAACCGAACCCTTACCCTTACCCTCATTTACCCTTACCCTCATTTACCCTTACCCATTACCCGACCCGGGCTCGGGCTCAGGTAAATGGAACGACGAAACGACGTAACGACGCATGAGTCATGTTTTTTCGTGCGTGCAGCCGGCTCCATCGATTTATAAGACGTTATCACGTCAAAATAAAAGGTACAGGTATTTAGCTTAGATTACATGACGGCAAAAAAGGTAGACCACTCAGCATTTGCTACAAGGGCATGGTAACCCTTGTAGCGCTGGTTTTCAGTCATGTGCCAGTAATTTCACCGGCACCCACACCCTTCAAACCGAAACACTGAAATGCTGCTTCACGGTAGAGTGGTGAGTACACCGTGTTACCGTATTTGTGGTCACCACAATGTTGGAACGAACGCTGTTGCTGGGAATGTGAAGTGCTTGTAGGCGTTCGGTCGATTCACAAGTGGTATAATAATTATAAACTAATAAACATACTCCTATCTATAACTCGTTCTTGTGTCAATAAACTTTGTCTTAGTTATTTGCTATTGGAATAAATAATCTAACCTTTGAAGAATTTGAGAACGTTAGCTTAATCATAACTAGAGTTGTCTGGATTTAAAATATAGCGCACATAGATCGCCTACGATGGCGATCAGTGTATCGTACTCACATCCTTTTACCACACTGGTTCAAAAGAACAAGTGACATGATAAGAAGAAGAAGAAGAACCAAATTAAATATATTTTTCAAAGCTTTCTCGTGGTTTTGTGAGGGGACAACTTGTTCGATGGCTATATTCGAATTATTTTTCGGAAAAATAATTCAATGACGATGACTCAAAGATCTTTCTACCTTATACGGTAGAAAGATGATGATTTTTGAGTCAGAAGTGTTGGTCTTATTCTAATCATCTACTACTTAGTTTGACCTTAGGTATTTGTTCTTAAAATACCTATTCCAACAAGACCACATCGACTAGTTGCGAATCTCATCATAATAATAAACTGATGACATAATGACCGGACACATCTCGTTAGATAGCAACAGAGGCACTGTACATTTGAATAAATACGCATTCACCAAACTAACAGTCTTTCACCACGTTTAAAGGAACCTAGTTCTTTTTCACGTGTAACCGATTCTTTCGAACCAAGCGTGGTGAAAGGGTTTTGAGTGCGCCTCAAAGAGTCTCCTTTCGTGCACTTGACACAATTATTTTCGAACTTTTTAGGTTCTACGTGGAATCAATGACACGACAACAAGATTAAGACGGCCTTAGACAATTTATCTTTTGTAACAGTTAGTAGATGGAGCGTCTACATTGGCCTATTGTTTGATTCTACTATATAGGGAACGTCTATACGGTAGGCCTACCATGAGCTCTGTCTCTGGTTCTGGTTTTGAGTCTGTGCGAGTGTTGAGGTGTTGACTAAATAAATCCTACGTCAAAACGTTACACACACAGCATATCGCACTGGTGAGCACTCACACAGACTCAAAACCAGAACCAGAGATAGAGCCAGACAGAGCTTATGGTATTATGGTAGCCCGAAAGGTTTAGGTAATTTTTTAACACCTAATATTTATTCACAGATCAAAAACTGTTTACTTCTTGCATTTGGTGGTTTTCATTCATGGCAGCAGCACCACAGACAATTGTTTTGTTTTGAACATTTTATAATAACAAGAAAATAAATATAGATATCGTTGCAAATTAACTATTTCTAAAAAAATATCAATGCATGATCTGCAGAAATTGGTCTTGGGTTTACGTAATAGAATAGAATAGAAAACGCCATAGAATTTTCAAAGATTTATCTGGGCGTCTGGTCGAAGCAACACGTGACCAAAATGCTGGTTTATACTTGGCTCAAAGATTAAGCATTGCCATACAACGTGGCAATGCTGCCAGCATTTTGGGAACGCTGCCATCAGGTAGCGGTTTTTTTAAGTTTGTGTTTAAGTAAGTATTTAATTTACGTAATAGCCATAGTACTCGTAGTTTCTGATAACAGAGTGAGGTTAGGAGCTGTGACTTTTGATTATCATAGAGATAGTAATGTAGGTATCATAATGTGTAGGTATGTTAGGTTTTAGGCAATGATGTCATGAAAAATAGGAGACAACCGCGATAGGACTAACAAGTCTCAGTCACTTGAGCCTATTAGTGAAGCCCATAAATTTATCAGTCAAGACGCGAATGGCTCGGGTCAAATTAATCCAATGAATTTTAACGAAAATAAATTAATCTCCATAGCAAGGTTCCTCGGTACTGTTAGATAAGTGATCTAATTGCTTGTTGCTTTGCTCTGGCGCCTCTTTTGTACTATAAGCTGCGTTTACCATCATCTCTAAAATAAAAATATTGTTAGGCTAACGTAGTGGTGCCAAAGAAAAAAGACACTCCAAAGGGTGCAGAGAGGCTAACGACAAAAATGCACTTGTACAATGTTAAAAATAAAAATATTTTCTTTTGAAACTATGGTATACAAAGATACTGTAGGCCTACCATGAGCTCTGTCTGGCTCTGTCTCCGATTCTAGTTTTGAGTCTGTGTGAGTGTTGACTAAATAAATCCTACGTCAAAACGTGACAGACACAGTATGATGCACTGGTGAGCACTCCCACAGACTCAAAACCAGAGCCAGAGACAGAGCTCATGGTAGGCTGTGACTGCAGAAGAATATAACTGTCAGCCATACTTTAAAAGGCAATTTAAAAAATCATTGCTTAAAGCTAGCCCTGTCACTGTTTGTCATTAGCTAGTGGTAAGAGATGGCAATAGTTTAAGCACTGTATATCTCTTGACATATTTTTTTTGGTAAGACCATGTATGTAAAAAGTCCAAATCAGAGAAGTAGAGATTTATTTTAATTTAAATTGAGAGGAAACGTCCAAAGCATACATGAACTCAATCACGTTGTAATAGCATACATGAAATTAATTAAACAGCAAAGCAAAATGTTGATTAATACTCCTTTACATTTAACGTAGTCAAACAAAACTATTAAAATAAGATAGCCTGCAAATACCGGAAACGTGAAAATAAAATTAATTACTGGCAAATACATCAGTAAAGCCAAACGTAGAATCGCGTGTAATTTAAATTGAATCGTTTGAACACAGACAAAAATAATCCATTACGGAATAATTAATACTATAATATTAATTTAGTAGTAGCAGTTTTTTTTTAGCAGAGTTTGGGTCAAGAGTGAGATGAGTGGAAAAAAGGGGGGGAGGCCTTTGCCCAGCAGTGGGACAGACCAGGCTAAATAAAAAAAAAAGAAATAGCAGAGCTCTTTGTGAAAGGCTCACTCGGGGAAGTACTACGACCATACTAATAGGCATGTGAAGCTCAATATCAGTTTGCCTCAAGTTGATGGACGGAGGGTAGTGCATCAAATCAAAAGTGCATTTATTCAGTAGGATCGCAAGGATCACTTTGAAACGTCTTAAAGCTAGGTAGTGCCAGTGCCACGCGACCAGAAGAGTCGTAGGGCAAGTTCCGGACGTGCGTGACCTACGCATCAATGCTTTGTTATAGGCGATGGTTACCACTTAAAATTGGGTGAGCTATAAGCTTGTTCCATCAGCTAGTTCTATAAAAAAGTATTTAAAAGTATTCTTCCATGCTGTAAACGTAACTTTAGAAGTTCAGAGCATGCATCTTTTCTGAGAATGTCCAATTGTCTGTACGCTCGTTGTGTAGATTCAGATTGATGATTGGTCGGAAGGCGCAATGCACTTTGATTAGCCCTTTCGTATTCATTTCACTGAGATTGGAATGAGTTTGTTTTAGTCTGACTGTTTAAATTCGCGGTCATATTTTTAAATGTTTCTGGTATTACCTACCAGTCGCAAGTTTATTTGATTTTCGAACTTCAACACAATATACAATTATCTCCAACCTTTTTCAAATTGTGTTGGACTAGCTACGCCCCGCGGTGTTAATAATAAATAATAATAAAAGCCTTTTATTCAGATACTACTTATAAACTTAGTTATACAAAAGTTTTACTTTATACTATTTTAATCGACAACAGTGTCTGTTTGCCCAAGTTTGACAAAGGCCTCTTCCAACAACTTCCACTCTTCTATTGCTCTTGCAGTTCTAGACCAAGTGTTTCCTGCAACCGCTGTTATGTGTGCTTAGCTTTATTTAGTTATTTAGGTGAGACGGGCAACGAAAACAAGCAAGCAAAACTAACATGTGTGCTATTCCAGACTCTAATCTAATCGTGCCAAATTTCATTCAGATTCGTTCACACATTATTGAGTAACAAACATCCATAAATTAATCCATCAAAACAATATACATAGACATAGACATAGACACTCATTTATTTGCTTCTTAGCACACAACATACAATACACAAATAGATGAAAAAAAATAAGCTTACATAAGTAATATATCTATATTTATAAAAGAAAGTCGTGTTAGTTACACTATTTATAACTCAAGAACGGCGGAACCGATTTGGCAGAAAATTAGTGGGGAGGTAGCTTAGAACCGGGAGAAGGACATAGGATACTTTTTATCCCGAAAAAGCAACGGAAACGGGGGTTACGGGAACGGGCGAGCGAAGCCGCGGGCGGTCACTAGTTTCAAATAAAAGTATGATTGCTTTCTATTAAAAAAAAACAAACAGAATATGTTATACTACCTACGTCTCGCGGCGTTACCCGTGGTTAAAAACTCTTCTGTAGCAACTGGATGAGAAAAAAACATGGTTCCTTTAGGTATGCCATCCATATATAGAAACCTAAATATAGTGGTAGTTTAGCAAAACTAACATGTGCTTTTTCAGGTTCTAATCTAATCGTGCCAAATTTCAGATCCGTTTGCACATTATTGAGTAACAACATCGCACAAAGCGCTTCGCTTCTACTTTTTTGGTGCAAACAGCCAAGGAGTGGAACTCTTTACCGTCGTCAGTATTTCCGAACCTTTACAACCTTGGAATTTTCAAGTCAAGAGTGAACAAGTGGATATTAGCTAAGCGTGCCCCACCTTAGGCTGCATTTTCACTTTCCATCAGGTGTGATGGCAGTCAAACGTTTAGCTATCAACAATAAAAAAAAAATACGGGTTGCACTCCGGGAGTGCCGGCAGAAGAGTGGAGACCGGCTCGTGCTCAGTTCAAGGCGGACGTGTTACTTTTACTCTCTTAAAAAATAATTCGTAAAGTGTGCAAAAAAGTTGTTAAATAAGCCCTAAAGTTATACAAATCTGTGCGGTTTTGTTCAAATTACACTATCATAAAAGTTCGTAAAATTCGCACGACTATATCAAAAGTTATTCACAAAAAACTACAAAAATTTGCGTCTTAGTTGTGTTGTCGACCCGCATTTAATTTGTGTTAGTGAGTCAGTAACTCTGTGATTCATTGCGCTCGCTTGCATTGTTCTATTGTGCCTAATTAGTTTTTGGTACTTGAAGATACTGTTGTACAATTTCGACATACCGCTCAAGCGACAATTGGACTAGCGGCAAGGGTATCCGAATTAATGCTCTACGCGCCATAGTGACTGCTGGTTCAAACCTAAGCTAAACAACCTGACTTTTTGCGCCTTAAATTTTCTTTTTTAAGCCTCTTTGGTTTTTTTGGAGGCTGTATTACCTATCAATCATCTTTAGCTCATTGCTTGCTTGTTTTGCTTTGCTAGCAATTAATAATGGCAAAATGTACGGCGTGTGGAAAATACATTTCGGCAGCAGTCGCTGCCACTTGCAGCCAGTGTCCATCACTGTATCACAAGGTGTGCGTTGGGCTTACAGACTCAGCTGCTATAAACAAGGATTGGACCTGCCCAGAGTGCAAGAGTAAAGTCAAAAAGGGTGATAACAGCAGCACTCCTGTTAGAAGCGTCAGTGGGTCCATTACCCAGGATAACACCCATCCACGCGAAGCGAATAGTAAGCCCCCACTACTGCAGGCTACAAAGACTACGGTTGCTGCTATCGCTGCTTGCCCAGCTGACGTCCTCGCTGACAGCGGAGTCCAAGACCTGCGCCGTGAGATAGCTGAATGCCTCAATGAAATGCGGGAGTTTAGGAAGGAAATGGCAGGAGTTCGTAGCTCTATAACGATTGTCAATTCACGTATGGATGGATTGGAACAGCGAATCGAGGCAATTGAGCAGCGCAGCGTTACACCTGCGACCGGGGTCATTGCTGAGCTGGAACAAACTGTGGCTCACTTGAAACTAGAGCTCAATGAGAGGGACCAAGAACTCCTCCAGTCAGACTTAGAGATAGGACATCTCCCTGAGGAGAGAGGGGAGAATGTCCTACACACGGTAACTGTTCTTGCCGCTAAGCTGGGTGTAACACTTGAAGAGCGCGACGTCGTATTTGCAGAGCGTGTCGGCATTTTGCAGGGTGCGGCAGCTGCGGGCGACGTGCCGCGCGAGCGACGAGTGGTGGTGCGTTTGGCGAGGCGACACCTGCGTGACGAATTGTTGCAGGCGGCACGCGTGCGCCGCACGGTGACGACTGCCGATGCTGGCACAGTCTCCAATGCTGATTCCCGCGGTCGTATTTTTATAAATGAACGACTTACGCGCACCAACCGCCTCCTCTTTTATCGTGTTCGTGAGGAGTGCCGCAAACTACAGTGGCGCTTCTCGTGGACAAAGCGGGGCCGCATTTATGCGCGGCAGGCCGATGGTAAAGCAGCTCACCACATAAGGCATGAAGGAGATATTGAACGGGTTTTTGGTACCACTCATGTTTGAAATTGTACTTAGCTTTCACTAATAATATATGCAATAGGCACTTATTATTTGAGTATTATGCACTACTCAAACAAGAAAAGGTTACTTTGTACATAATATGCTTAAAAATTATTATTTGTTTTTTTCTCAACGCTATTGGGTTGATTATGTGTTTATGTAGCGCTTGTTTATACTGCTTTTTGACTTTTTTCCCTTTTAGTTTTTGGTAAGTTATTGAAAATCGGTTTGTACAATCCAGGTTCCCTCGGTACTAATCACGATAACTTTATAGCTTCTGTCTTGCGACTTGAATTGGATATTTTGGCAATAAACGAAACATGGCTTAATTTGGAAGAGGATGGTCGTGCCCCCGCAATCGCAGAGTATCGATTACGTCATACGCCTCGACCACGTGGTAAAAAGAAACGCGGAGGTGGAGTTGGGTTTTACATCAAGCGTGGTATAAATGCACGCACTTGGCTCCATCCAGTCGATCCCCAGCATGTAGAGGTAGAGCAATTCTGGCTTATTGTTTCAATTAATGGGAAAAAGTTGGCAATCGGCACGGCTTATCGACCTAATTGGATCGGGGTTGATTTATTTTTTGATGCAATGACAGTCACAATTAATTCACTACCAACTCATGACAATCTAATATTACTGGGAGATTTTAACGAAATCAAGGATATATCTAAGTTTGATTTGTTTCTCACTTGCTTTCATCTTTCACAAATTGTAACAACCCCAACTCACTTTACTAAGACTTCCGAGTCACTGATTGACGTTGTGTGTACTGATTTACACGCTAGAAGTATAACACTGGATCATGTAGGTAAGCTTTACGGGCATTGCATGGTTGCATGCGAATTTAATATTAAGCGTGAGAAACCTATACCTACCACATTAGTTTATCGACCAATTAAAGATATCGATATGGTTGAATTTAACAGTAACTTGAAAACTATGGACTGGTCATCGATTCTGTCACTCGACAACGTTAATGAGATGGTTAACTTATTTAACAGTTTTGTCATTATTCTTTTTGATCTGCATGCGCCTGTTAAATCTGTCGTTATTAGATCCCGCTCCTATCCGTGGATTACCAGTACAGTTAGGCTAATGATGAAACTACGGGACGAAGCTTCAGCAGAATACCATAAGACCAAGTTAGAGAGTAAGAAGGAGTATTACAAAAGTCTCAAGACCACTGTAAACAAAGCGCTTTACTACGAAAAAGTAGCCTATTTTAACCTTAATATTAACAAAAATATTAATGATCCAAAACACTTATGGAAGAATCTTAAAAGTACTATTTTACCAGCTAAAAATACTGAACTACCCCCAAATTTTCAAGATCCAAATATTATTAATAATCATTTTTTAAATATACCTGGCACATCCAATGTATGTAGTATACAGTTGGCATACTTTGCATCGCACAAGTATAGTGAAGCCACATTTCATATAGAGCCCATCAGTATTGACAGAATCGCTAAAATAATCAGTTCTTTGAAATCAAATGCTGAAGGATGTGATCTTATTAACCTTAATATGTTTCTAATGACGTTACCTGACACACTTGAAACAGTGGCTGCTATAGTGAACATGTCTATCAAGTCTTCTGTGTTTCCTGATGTCTGGAAACAGGCAATTGTGCGCCCTCTACCTAAAATTTCAAACCCTGTGGAACTTAAAGATCTCAGGCCTATAAGTATCTTGCCATGCTTATCAAAGATTATGGAAAAAGCTGTCTCTGTGCAACTTACCGACTACCTTGAGAAAAACTGTATCCTCCCTGAGGTACAGTCAGGTTTTAGAAAAGGGCGAAGCACGGTAACTGCTCTTCTTGATGTTACTGACAACATACTAAGTGCGCAGGACGAAGGTTTGTGTACATTGCTGGTTCTTTTAGATTTTTCAAGGGCTTTTGATTCAATAAATATCAAGCTCCTCATCGCCAAGTTAGAATACTATGGGTTTGATGATGGTGCATTACAATGGTTTAAAAGCTACCTGACGAATCGTAGTCAATATGTTAGTTTAACTTCGAATTCTTCTACTAAGTGTTCTAGTGAGTTGTCTGTTGACAGAGGTGTTCCCCAGGGCTCGATTTTGGGTCCGATACTTTTCATTTTATATTCAGCTGATTTAAGGCACCATATACGATACTGCCAGTTTCATATTTATGCAGATGATACACAAGTGTATATATCTTGCAAACCGTCTGAAGTTAATAACGCCATCGCTAAACTTAATGCTGACTTGGACAACATAGCTCTTTGGGCCAAAAATAACAATCTTTTATTGAATCCTACAAAGACTAAATATCTAATCTTTGGAAGTAAATATCATCTAGCTGGTCTTGGTCCCTTAGTTGACGTCATGGTTATGGGTGAGCCTATAGAACGTGTCTACAAAGCTCGTAATCTTGGTCTTCAAATGGACTGTGCCCTTCGATTTGAGGAGCACATTGCTGAAACTGTAGGAAACTGTTTTTATAGATTAAAAGTCTTATACAAGATAAGACCATTTATATCAGAAGATCTACGCATCAGGTTGGTAGAGTCATTAGTTTTATCTAAACTAAACTACACTGATGTTGTTTTCGGGCCGCGCCTATTAGCCAAGACGCAAAAACTTTTGCAACGAGTACAGAATGCTTGTGCGCGTTTTTGCTTTAATGTTCCTTTTAGGGGTCATGTAAGCCCATTTTTAAATGCTCACTCAATCTTGAAAATAAGGCATCGACACAAGCTTCACTTAGCATGCCTATTGTTTGGAGTGATGAAGCACAACGCGCCCAAGTATCTCTACGAGAAGATCGCGAAGTTATCATTTAACAGGTCCTGCGAACGTCGCCAATGCTCGATGCAGCTCTCAACACAGCGCCACAGAACGACTGCTTTTAGAGGTAGTTTCCGCTACGCTGCATCGAAGTGTTGGAACAACATTCCCCCACCGATCAGGAACCTGCAGAGTATATACGGGTTCAGAAAAAAACTTAAGTTATATTTATTAGACTGGCAAAAAAAGCAGGAAACTCTTTTACACGATACAAGCGCTATATAATTACGTATTTTTTATATAATTTTTTTTTCTCTTACAGTTGGATTTTTATGATGTTTTTTGTTTTTACTGTTAATTTACTATTAGGTCTTATGTGAGTTATGTGGTGCATTTTGTTTGTTTTTAGTTGTAGAATGCCTTTTAAATTTTTCTTTTTTATTGTATTTACTTTTTGATTATTATGTGTATTTTATAGTAAGTATTTAGTTTTCACGTCCGCTTATGGTAGGTTTTTTAAATAGGACCTAGCGGAAGACCAGCGTAGGTTGTTGCCAGCCTGCATCATGCTGAGCTATGGTCCCATTTGCAGCACTTTTTGTAAATAATATTTCTACCTGCGACTTCCTTTTAATTTTGTTTTATTTTGTTTGATTTATTTTGTTGTTGCTAGTTATAGTTTGTAGGTGTGTATTTATTATGTTATGCTTAGGTAGTTATTAATATGAATGTTTTCACTGTTTTTTTATTATTGATGTGTTGCAAATAAATTCATTTTCATTTCATTTCATTTCATTTCATTTCATTTCATTTCAGAAGTAAAAACTTGATTATTAACGTTGAGCATGTTTGATATTTTGGAATGGTTAGGGGGGGCTTGTTTGTTATTTGGCACGCTGTAACATACACGAACATTCGCGCAAGCGCCCTGCGCTGCCTAAACGAAACAGTAGGCCCAGGCATACATTTTCGCCGAGCCGTAGAGAGGGGATAGCTGTCTACTCTCCATCCGTCTTACGCTTTTTCGATCAGGTCACGTGTCCTGACGCGCTGACGCGAGTTTAAGATTTTATACCCATTACAGAAAAAGTGCTCAACGCCGCTAAAGAAGTTTTCACTTCAAAAAAAAACAACATCCATAAATTCATCCATCAAAACAATCACATTTATAATATTAGTTGCTTGCTGTACAGTTTACTACCTACTACTTTTAATTAGCAGGAAAGCAGTGTTAAACGCAGTAATTGCTTTAAGTCCGAGTTCACGAGCCGCTCCTGCACCTAGTGCTTTTAACGACACTACATAATAATCTATTCTGGGAACTTAAACTATCAGTAACAAGGTATTTCGATTTAAATCTTGTGAAATAAATAAATTTAATCACTCAATGAAATATCAAATGGATTACTAAATAGTACTAACTACTGTAGGCCTACCCCACAAGCTCGGTCTGGCTCTGGTTTTGAGTCTGTGTGAGTGCTGAACAGTGTATTATTACTGTATGTGTGACGTTTCGATGCAGGTTTTATTTAGTTAGCACACTGCATGCACTACCTGATGATGTGTGGTAACCATCGCCTAAAACAAAGCATTGCCTCGTAGGTCACAAACTTCAGGAACGTGCCTTACGATGCACTGCCCTGCGTCCATCAACTTTAAGCATACAGATTATGATCATCCTCACGTGCCAGTAACTACACCAAACATCCTTCAAACCGAAACACAGCAATGCTGCTTCACGGCAGAAATAGGCATGGTGGTAGTACTTCCCCGGGCGAGTCCTTCACAAAGAACTTTACTACCACTACTGTTACCAACTCTTCAATATCCGTCGATGAACCTTATTTAAGAAGTGGTTTTTATATACCTACATCTAAAAATTTTAAGTTTTTCTTCCTTAAATATAAGTACATCCAAGCCAGTGCTCTCAATCAGTGAAGGAAAACACTGTGAGGAAACCAGCATGTCGTGTAGAACCTAAATAAAGATCAAAAATGTATATCAAAAGCACGAAAGGAGGCGCATTTAAAATACTTTCACCACACTTGGTTCGAAAGAATCAGTGACACGATGAGAAGAAGAATAAAAATCCAATGACGAGCGAGGTCAAGTTAGAAAGACGTCCCACACAAGTTGTTGAAAACGCTAATATGCTAGGGGAGCGCTTTTAGATCGCTTCCATTAATTCCTTTTTATAATTTATTCAGATTTAAATGACAGCATGATTATAGATTGGACTGGCCTCTAGCTCAGTTGGTAGTAGCTCTGCCTTCTGCGCCGTAGGTCGTGGGTTCGATCCCCACCGAGAACAAATATTTGTGTGGTTAACATAAATGTTTGTTCTCTGTCTGGGTGTTATATTATTTTCTAAGTATGTATTTACAAAAAAAAAATGTATTCAAGTATTATACCAGCTATCCGGTTCCCATATTACAAGCTCTGCTTAGTTTGGGGCTGGGTAGTGTTGTGTGAATTGTCCACAATATTTATTTATTTATTTATAGACAGAGAACAAAAGAGAGAGACAGAGAACAAATATTTTTGTCTTATCAGCATACAGTCTTGTTAGAGTGCAATGGCATTATTTAAGTAGTACCTATCTTTGTTTTATGTACATTCTCCTAATAAAACTTAGTAGTAACTTTCCCCAGCTAAGTTTGAAAGTAGCGAAAATATTAAGTTTTATTTCGTAGTTGAAGAACATTGTACACGCTATGGATGGGTATACGCCAAACAAAGGCCTTCGTTTGGTACGCAAAAGCTCAAATCATAAAACGTTGAACTTAATTTTCATAATAAGACAATTCGACCCCTGGGTGCATCGCTTACCGAAAGGACTTAGGGAGGGGATTGTTACGCTGGGGATATCATCGATAAACTTCAGGTTTAAAAAATACCGCATAAGCTAATGAAATTTTAACAGTTTAATTGTTACCGGGAGCAACGTGATAAACTTTAAAACAACTAACTACAAAGACAGATAAAATATAAATAAGATTCGGGGTCATGTAACGATTACAACATAAATATCTCAATTAAACTATTATTGAGAACATTGTGTTATGAATGACCTCTGATTACCGCTATGTAGTTCAGTGTTTTGAACTCAACTTGGATTTTGTATAAATGAATGACTTCACTATAAAAGTCAATAGGGTGCCCTCAGTAAATATTTTTTTTCATCAAATGTAGTATGTACTTGTGAAGTTCTATTTTTATGACAAATCAAAAATCACTTCAATAAATTATGCTGCAAAGATAATATTTTTTTGAAACCACGAATCGGTGGTTTTATCGATATTGTAGATCGTCTAATAAAGAAGAAGAAGAAGAAGAAAGAAAGTACAGTCCGATATATTCTGACATCGTAGCTAGACCGTAATGGTTCTCCCATTGTGGTCTTGCAACCTTGAGTAATTTGCAAAAACGTGGCGTAATATGGAGGTTTCCGCTTTATTGCCGATACTTCAATATAGGTACAACTTTTATTTAGAAAGAAACATGAAACAGTAGCGCTATCTGCATTCCGTTGCAAACGATCTTGAAATCAAATAAATAGTCAAAATTCATTTCGATCAAAGTGTCTTTAACAAATACGCCCCATCGCGGGACGTCAGTGCAGACTTTGTTTGCCCTCAAATTAGAATAAGAAGCATCCCTAAGACGCGGCCTACGTAAAGCTTAGTGGCAGTGTTTACTATACTTACTGAAATCACAAAGATTTTTATAATGTCCCAAGAGTTAAAAGCCAAGCAAAGCCAAGTGGGTCGCGTTAATGCCGTATTAACAGTCCTTTAAGAGTTATTCGTCGAGTGTGATTAGGATTAGATGGCGCAGCGGTCAGTGCAGCCCCGTACCAAGGGTAAGGTCATGAGTTCAAACCCCACTCGGCTCTTAACTTTTGGGACATTATAAAAATGTATATTTCTTTATCGACAATTTCCCACCACTAGATAAAAGCTTGCGTGCCGTCGCTGATCAATAGTAGCTGGTATTCATTATAATTGCATGTTTTTACTGTGCTTAAAAATTATTTCACTGTTTGACGTTATGGCTCGACTTATCTGAGAGAAAATCGCATTATGGTGACATCGCGAATACCTTCAAATTATCCTTTATTTACATACCTTTGGAAAAATTAATAAGTCAGTTGCTGTTTGCCAGGATCATTTAATAGGTATACCTACTTATAGGTAATTGATCAATGGCAAATTTCCTCGTTTATTTGACAATCTACAATAATAAACAAAAAAAAAATGCGGACAATTCACACCATCTAGCCCCAAACTAAGCAGAGCTTGTACTATGGGAACCAGATAGCTGATTATAATACTTAAATACTTTTTTTTTTTTGTAAATACATTCATAGAATAAAATACAACACCCAGACAGAGGACAAACATCTATGTTCCCCACACAAACAATATCGCTATAATGCTTCTTCTTATCGTGTCACTGATTCTTTCGAACCAAGTGTGGTGAAAGGATTTTAAGTGCGCCTCAAAGAGGCTCCTTTGATTATTGAACTCTTGATGATCACTAAATTGATGTTGAATGAATGCATCAGGAAAGTACTAGATCCAATAGTTAGATCAATTATTTATTACCATAAGAAATACTGTACTAATGAGGTCCATGCGCTACTTAAAAAAATGTCGTTGTCAAGGATAAGAAACTAATTCACATCAAACTTGAAAAACGTAAATCAGACTTAAACTTTAGCAAAAGGTTAGAAATTATGTTTTCACAAAAATTCGACGTTAACCGCAAATCAAAATGTCTACAGGAAAACTGTCTTTTACCGCCAAACCTCGACGGCACATGTCATAGATGAAAATAATGGTTCAGAAAGGCCACAAAAAGTCATTTGTTGGGGTTTTGTATAAAATTCTAATGGGCTCTGTATCAGGGCATAATTAAGCCAGTTCGATTATCTTTGGAATTGTCAGTTATTGATGCTACTTTTTGGTCATATATTAGTTATATCAGTTGATAGAATTTGATCTTAATTGCATCACAGACAGCTTTTGTCATGGCGCAGTACAACATTATGCATCACAGACAGCTTGTCATTGCGCGTACAATAGATGGGTTGTTTGCAATTTGATAATATACCTAATGGCTAATGCCTGTTAAAGGCCAGACACATAAGTTCTTAGCTAAAGTTTAATGCATTATCTAAAGACCCTGAAAAATAGTGATATGGAAGATGGATGGGAAGAGCCAAAGACCGGGCCCAGTGGCGCATGAAGATGCAGCGGCGGCGTGTGCGGGTGACGTTCGCATAATGGCTCACACGATCAGTTCGTTCGCTATTCGCAGTTGTTCGATGAAATATAGCCGATTTTTTACACATTTTAAGGCATGGCACATCTGTTCTGGCTGTTGTAATCATCTGCCTGTCACAGTGATCAATTCTTTGCTTTCCGTGAGCGAGTACAACATCGCTGACATAAAAATAAGTTTTTCTATGAAATTGAATACAGTGATCGCGTGTTCATGCTCATTTTCCGTTCGGCCGATGTCTCTCTTGACTGTAATGGGGTATATTAAATTGGCAATATTGGTACAGTTAAGTGCCGATAAGTGTAATGTAGCCGATCCTAGATAACCCTAGCTGGAGGCCGTGAGCTGTGTGCGTTGTGAAACTGATAACGCTTCTATCTTGTGCTTCTACTTACAATTCGGGAACGCGTGACCAATGAACTAAAGCCATACTTGGGACTGTTTAAAACTATTAAATAGGTTATGGACATTGTACGCACTACAAGTTTGTCTTCAAGATGCAACTCCTGCTCCTCCGTCGGTCCTTCACTACTGAGGATCGTGACGTTGTGCAAGAACTTCGTACGGTTTCCCTCCACTAGCTTTCTATTCTATACTTTTGCTTTCTATATTCTTTGTTTTTTTATAGATTTTGTTATCTTTCTTCGGCTTGGTGGAGTGCAACGTCAACACGGAGATTTAAATACTACCTACCATCCATCAGTTAGTTCCATCAGCTATAGTTTTATAAAAAAACATGTTCCCGTTACCATCCGTACACATTAATTTTCGTGATAAAAAGCCCTATGATCAAATCAAAACTGTATTTATTCAGTTCAATTCATAGAATCACTGAAACGTCATATAGCTAGGTGAGTCTAGGTGCCAGTTCCACGCGACCAAGCCTAGAAGAACAGGCAACAAACTACGGCTCGGTTCCTACCGTTTTTTTAATGATCCTTTCACAAAATCTAAAATAATAGCAATAAAGTCCCAGTGTGGTGCCACTACACTTAGTGAGATGTATGCAATTAATCGTCTTTGGTTCTAAGCTACCCAATATTCAGCCAAATCGGTCCAGCCGTGCACGTGATGGCGTGACCAAGGGAAATAGAGATTCATTTTTATAAACATGTTCTATAGATGTACGAGATTATTAATAAAACAAATATGACATTTAAATATGAGTCTCATAGCCATAATACTAGAAATAAGGAAAATACTGTGACATCCCGCAATAAGCTATCAGAAACCTCATAAAGTTTCATTTGCGTCTCCTTAACATTATCATTATAGTAAAATTAATTATAAGTATTCATTTATATTGACATTAGCGAATAAACATGACATAGAATTTTTCAGATATGTAAAAAATCATTTGTTATAACAGCATTGGCGAGGCCTTGGCTGATAAATTTAATAATGAAATTCAACTTAGGTGTGTAAGCTATGCAATTTTGTATATTATGTTACGATTTTTTAACCTGTCATATTTTTACTTACTTATAACTAAATAATTATCATGATTTTATTGCAAATTCAGAATCTGACCTAAGAGCAGTTAAAATGTGTAAAGATAAATAAATGAACTATGAACTAACCAAAGCACTTCAAATGAAAGAACTACTTTGTGTTGCTTCCAAAGTTGACAAGGAGGCATAGTTTTATCGCTATAACTAGCAATTAAGCATACAGTTGAAAAGTCATCAATCGCTAAACTATTTAGTCGGCGCGAGGTTGCGCGACATTAATCACGCTACATGATAACGTCTCCGGCGACAGCGCGTCGGTGTCGCGTCGCCGTGCGTCCGACCGCTTGACGGCCTTTATCAGCCCTTGAGCGCTGCACTCACTATTACTTCAGCTTAGGCTTAGGCTTCAGGTACTGTGTAGGTACTTGATGGTTACCTACAAAAGTTTGACATTATATTCATATTCTATCTTATCTTATTTTGTAATTATCAAAAATGAAATCTACACTAGAGTGTAGCTAAATTTATATTTTTCTATTACTGTATTACAGTTTTTATTTTTTCTATTTCCCAAGTTGACTTATTATAAATTATTATCAATAAATGACTTATGACTTATGACTTATGGCTTACCAACCTCATTTGAGAATGCAATTCTAATTCTAATTAAGTTGGGGGAATAAGATCTGCACTGACGTCCCGCGATGGGGTGTATTGTGCATTGTCCCCCTGCCAAACCTTACCCCAGCCAGCCCAACTCCTTCAAATAGCGGAGTAGGACTTTGGGTTGGTGACAGCAATGTTCTAGTTGACCGAATGGTGACACTGATCTGGATGTGGAGGGACAAGACCCAATCAGTTCCCTGAGCCCTGTCTTAGTTTGAGAATGCAAGCAAGTTTTGTGTTTGTACTTGATACACTACGCAGTGATCTGTGAAGTGAGTTTGAAGCTGTTTCCTATTTTTTTTTTCTAAAAGTAAATTTTATATTCATGGTATAAATGTGGATGGAATCTTCTATAGAAAACTTACAATACTTTTTTCATTTAATTTTATAAAACGCAAAAAAAGTGTTGCTCTTGTAAATAGTTTTCTATTGTCTCGAAGTTTTCACTCAATGACGGCACAACGAAAATCGATTTAATTGCTTAAACTTGGAAAAATCAGAGTTTGGAAACTCTCCTCTTCGTTTGTGCGCGTGCTGAATTTTTTCAATAGTTCACAATGGTTTTTGACACTAACTTCCAGAATGCACAGCATGCTGAAAAATTCGTTACGCCTTGTCTTTCCTGCGGGAGCAAGTAGTTTAAAAAGTAAACTAAGTAGCATAGAATTTTAATGATTATATTCATACATCTTATAACTCTAGCGCGATCGTAACTCAAAAAGCTCACACAAACCTTCGCTTTAATCGCCAGTGTCTCAACCAGTTGTAATCAATCACATGGATGCTGTAGCAAATTATAACGGAATTGCTTTTTTTTTAGGTCTTGTAGGCTTCACATCAAAGGCATTAACAGCCAGTGAGCGAGCTTAACGCAGTTCACTTACTTTTATAAAACATATTCAACGTTGCGTTCACTCCAAACAGACGATACGCTCCGACCAGACAATATGCTACTGGGAATAACAGTGAGTTTACACACAATGCTGACCTGCTAATAATACGTTTGGTGCGAACGCGATTTTACAAATACTTTAAATACAAATATAATTCATATTTTTATTAAATCAGTATTTATTATTCACGTTAAATTCCCATTTTTAGATGTAGCTTAACCATAATAATATGCACAATCCTTGATAGGTTTTTAGAGGCTTGCTGGTCAATTTTTGTCACTGTCACTTCCAATTTCCATGTCAACAAATAAAGATGACAACACTTTCATGTCAACAAACAGAGATGATGGCCTGTTAAGAAAGAAAGAAGAAAGAAAATTTATTTAATTATAATAAAACATACACAGAGTGGAAAATTGACCAACATAAATAAAAATAATAAAAAATCTAACACAAATAATAGAGTAGGTACCTTTCCCAGCACATAGTTTAAGTAAGTAAGCTGAGTGCTAAAGGACATGAACAAGGCGCCTAGGCTCAACGTAAAATGCGTGCACAATATAGTCTAGACGTGACTCTTGAGGAATGTCTTGGTAAATAGGAATATACAATTGAATAGGTTACTAAAAGGATTGATTCAATTGACGATGGGTATTTTGATTATGTTTAATGACAGAAAATTACAGCAATTATTCGAGACATCTCTATTCATTCTTAATTCTTAGAAGGTCACTTAGACACAAGGGTGATTAGAAATATAAAAAGATAAAACCAAAGCGGTAACAGAATGGATACCAACACAGAGAAAACGTAAAAAAAGCAGCCAAGTGCGAGTCGGACTCGCCCATGAAGGGTTCCGTATCATCAAGTAACATAATAAAGGTTCGTCGAAATCTAAATTGCGGTTTACGATTTATGACGTATAAAAAAAACTACTGGCTAGATCTCGTTCAAACCAAATATCGTTGAAAGTTTGCATAGTAATGTACAACATATATTTTTTTAAGTTTTATCATTTTCTTATTTTAGAAGTTAGAGGGGGGGGACCAACTTTTTTCCACTTTGGAAGTGTCTCTCGCGCAAACTATTCAGTTTAGAAAAAAACGATATTAAAAACTTCAACATAATATTTGAAGACCTATTCATAGACACATGGGTTTGAAGAAACATTTTTTTTTGAGTTTCAGTTTCAAGTATGGGGACCCCCAAAATTCATAGTTTTTTTTCTATTTTTGTGTAAAAATCTTAATGCGGTTTACAGAATACATCTACTCGCCAAGTTTCATCAGTCTAGCTCTTACGGTTTCGGAGAAAAATGGCTGACATACGGACGGACAGACAGACAGACAGCCAGACATGACGAATCTATAAGGGTTCTGTTTTTGCCATTTGGCTACGGAACCCTAAGAAGGGAGACCAAAAAAGTGGTGGGTAGGTGAAATGAAGAATACTACTGACTATGGACTATACTCGCACAGGACAAGGAGGGCTGAAAACCGCTAGAGGAGTACCTAGGTACTTTGCGTCAGATGGACTAATGTAAAAAAAAAGTTATTACATATTTTAGTATGTATTGAGAAAACCAAGAGTGGCTTAGTGTGATTCGACTCGCTTATAGAAAGCAATGAGCTATTAAACCTAGTTCAAATGATATTCTATTTGGCCTAGTAACCTCTTTTATAACTTCACCATATCTGTCAGCTTATTTAGTTTAGAGTGATTCAAAAAATACACATTTTTGTTTTAATATTCCTGTTATATTATTTTCATTTTAACCATATCGTTAGTTTTTAGATTTGCAAAGTTTACAGATTTGAAGAGGCTATTTTTATTTTAAGTAAAAAAATTACGTATCGTACAAAAAAAAGAGTTTTGTTATAATGTTTATTATCGTGATATCAATTTAATAAGGTATAAAAATATCTAAGTTTATTTTAATTTGCAATGATTTTTAGTAAAATAATAATCAACATTTTAGAAGTTTTATTTCAAGAAGATGGACGGACAAACTAAGTCGTTCTGTTGGTTTTGTTTCGATATTTTGGTTCAAACCTTAAAATATCATGCACATTTTTAGCTCATATAATGAAAATAAACAGCAATGATACTATTTTATAAATATTCGTTGTAAAAGCAATCTCAGCTATCCTATCCCTACTACGCATTGCGTGAAATCTTTCCATAAACCAGTCCTTGCACAAGAAACTTAGAAAACGTATTGCAATTGAACAAACAACGCAGGTCAAAGAGTTTTGCCAAAGTTTTACTTTATTTTTAGTTTGTACCGTCTTCATTTCAGTAGGCCTAAAACCAGAGACTATAACAACTGGAGAATATAATTTATAGTATAGTCTTTAATTTAAGCTAACTTTATGTCCTACCAGTGTGATAAACATTTTTCCAAAAAAAGACAGCCATAAGAACATGTTAGATATGGATCCGTTCATATCGATGGTTCATTCATCAATGTAAAGATTTATCATAACTGCGTTAATTTTGTTTGAAATTCAGATTTAATTTTTTTGAATATTGGTATTATTATTGTAGTTAGTTTAAGTTTTTTGTGTACTATTGCTGGGTCCCATAAACTACGAGTACCTATATCTAAAGTTTAATTTTCAACAAGCGCATAAACTCTACTAAAAATGGAATTCATCAGTTTTGACGTCTAGTGATCGAATTGCCTTTAGGTATTCCAAACTTATACTGTTTGACTTCTGCCGTTCTTTCAAACTAGCCTAAGTAGTAGTTTTAGAAATGTGATCTTCAATTTGTTGTCCTATGGGTATAGTTTTCGAGGCAGAACCCGGTGGCAAGCGTTTGCGTGCGTTGCCCTCATTTACCATATTTTATGACACAGTTCCGACTTAGTATTTCACTTTTTGTTTAAACTATGTCTTTTAGTATGCGCTGGCAATCATGTGACTAAGAAAAAGCTTAGAAATGCTAAAACAGTATCAATTAATTAATGTAAACTTCTTACAACTTGGCTTGCATTTTCTTGACAAATAATAATTAAGAGTGGCACCTATTTGACTAGCTTTAATAATTTTACTAAACATCAAATTATTTCGATCGATGGTTAAAGTATCAAATCAGCTAGTTTTGTTTTTTACTGATAAGTTTTCTTTTCTCTTTTCCTGCTTGTCTCATGAATTAATTCCTATAATCTTTATTGGAGGCTAGTTTGTTTAGCCGAGAATCGCGGCATGCAGATCGACTGACGTCATTGCTCCGATGAGTAACGCGGGTGACAACAGTGCGCGCGCGCAAATAACCAGCCTACTTAATAGAACAAAAGTCAGCCGCCAAAAGTGCTATTTCATATCGAAAGAAGAATTGAAAAGTCATATATTTTCTTAAGAGTAGACCACGGTTTAAACGTCATTACTGTCAAAATCACATCGAGATAATTTTTTAACAAAATCGACAAAATATTGATTTGAATGTTTATGAGAAACTTACTGAGAATTTATGGTTGCTCACATCTAGGCGATGTTGATCAGTTACGCTGTCAAATATTGCTGTCATTATTTGCCAGCGTTTCTCTAACCACCACCGCAGAACGCTTAGATGTTCGCAAGGCTTTAGAGAACTCAAGTTACTGGGCCTTATTCTAATGATAACCATTTTAAAGGTTTAACCAAACCAAGTTTAAAAAAAATGCTTATCGATACTTCTCTTAAGTGCAAGTGAGAGGTAACTAATGTTACCAAAAGGCTACGAGTGAGAGGGAATGATTCTCGCCACCAAACCACATGGTGCGGGTACACAACAATTTGTGTGTTCCGGTACAGGCATTACTAATATTAAACAGTTTGACCTTTCAATAATCGTTTTTACGGCCAAGAACTGATTTAGGACACTGAATTGCAGCTTCATTGTTTAAACAGCAGTGATGTCGTTATGATTATAATTCCCTGAATAATTGAAATCAATTGGAGCGTTGGCCTATGATGTCAATTGCACAATCAAATACTTATGGGGATTGTCTCATCGTCCATCATAACACTTTTATTGAAGCTTGTTACGTGCATTCTTATAAAATCTAATTAATTACAATTTACTTATACAATGAACAAAAATAATTTGAAGATCAATTTTAAGCCATATTATTGTCTCAATTTCAAGGCTTTCAAAGTTTCTTCATCTTTTACATTTCCATGCCCTGAGGTTTGCTAACTATAATATTATATTCTGTTTAGTGATAGTTTTCTCTTATTTGTTTTGCACAAAAAATGTAAATCGGTTATTGGCTGTAAGTTATATTGTAAGATTTAAAAGAGCTGTGGATTTTGTTAATAAATAAAGTAAAATAAAATAAAATATTAACTGCTGAAACGCTGTCAATTATGACAGCGATATTTGACAGGATTTCAACTGATCGCCGTCATAATTCTAACGACACATTCTAATTTTGAAACTCTATTCTCTCCTCGCTAATCGTTTCTCATTTTTCACGCACTCTTTCTTGTTTCTTACCAAATAGAAAAAAATACTATAAAAGTAATACCTGCTTTGGCAACTTTTTAAAGCTCGACCACCAAGCAGATGTTTTTTCCACATTGATGTGGTCAAGTCGTGTTCGATCTCCTGACCCACAAAATTCGGTTTACTACTTCCAGCAAACATGCGTTACAAAGCCAGTGACCGGGATACCACCGGATCTTTGCCTCTCGCTAAATCCGCCGATGTGTGATGGTAATGCATAAATAATTTTACGACCCACCAGTTGGGCAAACTGAAATACCTGCGCTACTGTTTTACTAATTCTATGATAATGGTGTGCGGTTCAAAACTGGTTAAGCGAGTCGTATTTCGGTAAGGATTCGGTGCCTGCCCACATATCCATTTTAATGACTATTTCTTTGATTATACTACTTTTTTAGACTATGTTCTCACCAATGAGAATGTGTGTAATGTGGTGCCTAATCCAGAATGACATTCCAGCTACCTAAACTTTCACAGTTGATTAGTAGTAGTTAGTAGTTATTAGTTTATTTTAAAGTACATAAAAAAGTAACATCCCAGGTTAAGATGTATAAGAGTCAGCGTACGTACCTTAGCAACTGAACACACCATAACTTATTCATAGTTTTAAACAAATGAATTTTGAATTTGTGGGTTGTCCACAATATTTATTTATTTATAAAATGCAATGTAATTTGAAGGTTTATTTATTGTAAACCTTTAAGAGAAGAAGAAGAAGAATTTGTTACATACATGGTAATAGGAGTAAAAGTATTAGTAAGATACATACAAGAGTCATCTACAAGAATACAAGAGGTGTCATCTAGTCTAGGTGAGGTTGAAAGAAAAGATCAGGTGGGTGGTGGGGTTGAAATTAATCCAATTAAATTAAAAAAGGTACGTAATGCAGGGAACAACAACAAAGTAGTAATTAAAGTCCTCGTTTATCGCGTTATGCTGAAATAAAACGTGCTCGCAATTGACGTAGGTGGATTATTTATAAACGAAATGAATAGTGAAGCCATTCAGCTCATTGAAAGCATTGTTGAGAGTTTAACCTGAAATGGAATGTGTTCGTCATAAGGCAGAATTACTACAACAGCTCAGATTCTTACTTTTTCCAACCAAAATAGTAGTGTTATGTTACGTAAGGTTTTTTAAAACATGCAAACGAGTGTATGAATTTCAACGAAAAATGGTTCAGATCTTAGAGTCCATTCATCCATATCATCCATCTTTTCATAGATAATAATTTTAAGTTTAAAAAACTAGAGAAACCGACTTCATTGCCAAACGGCTAAACCGATTTTAATGAAATTTGTTTGGGGCAATCTGGACGTAAGAATAACCTTCCAAATAAAAAAATAATTTTCTAAATCGGTTCATAAATGACAGAGGCATGCAGTTACAAACATAAAAAAATATTTAAAAAAAATGGCATCACCGATTTTAAGAAAATTAAAATGGGACCAATCTGGAAGCAGTACCTTTCAGATAAAAAAATATTTTTTCAAATCGGCTCACAAATGACGAAATCAAAAAAAAAGAAAAAAATAATAATTCTTCTGGATCACAAATTTAAAAAGCCAAAAAAATTTACCACTTGGCAAATAAGGAAGCGCTATCGTCGCACTTTGGTGCCAGATAGAGCTCTTGAATTTTTACCTTAGACCAAGATTCATAGTCGTGACTTTGCTTTACAGCAAAGGAGTCTTCGCAAAGTAAGCTTTGTTTATCGAAATTTACTTTCAAATTTAATTTCGAAATGGCGACAGGTCTCCGGAACTACGTGTGATCCAAGACTTCCCCTGAAACTTAAGGGTAAAGTGTACAAGACGATCATAAGACCTGTCGTAATGTATGGATCTGAGTGTTGGGCAGCTAAAGGGACGGATGAAAAAAAGGTACATGTGGCAGAGATGCGAATGTTGAGATGGATGTGTGGAGTGACAATAATGGATAGGATACGGAATGAGTATATCAGGGGAAGTTTGAAAGTAGCGCCAGTGACAGAAAAACTGAAGAGCAATAGGTTGGCGTGGTACGGGCATGTCATGAGGAGGGATGAAAGTCATGTGACTAGGAGAGTAATGAGTATGGATGTGGATGGATATGTGAGCAGAGGTAGACCAAGGAAAACATGGATGAACTGTGTGAAAAATGACATGGATAAGAGAGGAGTGAATGCAGAGATGACGGCTGACAGAAGGAAATGGAGGAAGAAGACATGTTGTGCCGACCCCACATAAAGTGGGATAAGGGCAGGAAGAAGAAGAAGAAGAAGAAGACTTTCAACATTTTGAATAAAGAAGAGCTTGACAGAACTATGAAATATATTTTTGGTTGAAAGTTGAACTCTCCATCAAAGTAAAGATCAAAGTTCGGTCTATGAATCTGGGCCTTAGTAGTCTTTCATTTCAATACACCACGTGGGCAATAATTTTGTAATCAGGTATCAGGTTATATTCAGGTTACAAAATGTACCAGCTATTTCTCTAGAGTGTTGGCATAATCAAGTGTGCTTGGAAACCGCATAATTGTGTGATTGTTCGGACGCATTCGAGCATCGACTACATTGTATTCAACTATCTGGCCAACCTGACTGCAAATTTGTTAAAAGAAAATATCACGCTATAAGTGAAACGGGGTGGGGGAAGGGGGGTTAAATTCGTTGGGTTCTTAAATAAATCCCTACAAACAGATTGGGGCAGCCCAAAAATTATACTTTACCGTACATTTCTACAGCTTTGCTCGCGGAGCTCGGATAGAAAGTATTAACCTATTTGTAAGAAAAAATTCCAGGTTATCTCCAGTTTCACCTTGTTTGCTTATATTCAAATACCCAAACATTTAAACTGTCATATTTAGAGCATCAGTAGGATACGGAGTGAACATGCAACAATAGATGATTAAATGGTGCACTAATTTCGACCGTTGAATATTCCCAGATTGCAAATGAAAACTCAATTACTAGAGAAAATCAGTTCATCTATTTTATATTCTTACTATTATGAGTTTTACCCCACAGTAAATATTAATTTGTAAATAAACCAATTCTCGAAAGTTACGAATGTTTTTCGGCAGTATTTTTTCATCTCTTTTCTAAAACTTGCCTCTAATACTAATTGATTTGGGGGAATAAGATCTGCACTGACGTCCCGCGATGGGGTGTATTGTGCATTGTCTCCCTGCCAAACCTCACCCCAGCCAGCCCAACTCCTTAAAATAACGGAGTAAGACTTTGGGTTGGTGTGGCAGCAATGTTGTAGTTAACCGGATGGAAAAACTAACTTCATAAGACTGAACTTTCTGTCAAAGTTCTAAGAAAACATACGACGTTTTGTATCCGTGGGGATAGAAAAGAAAGTCCGATTAATGTTACTTAAATTGCGATCCTTGAGGTGTCTGCTTAGATAGAGTACACACTTTACTACTTAGGTGCCTATGTTTCAACTTAACAGAGATATATTTTTTAAGCCAGTAGGTAAAGGGTCAACACTGCGTTAATTTAAAGGCGGTTAAAAAACGAACTAACTAATAAAAATATTAAATTAATCTGTATTTTTTTAGGAGCAACAATTTCAGTCTAAAAAAATGTAGCGAAATTGTGTTATTGGTTAGGCAAAAAAAATAATCTACAATATTTGTATAATATTAGACAAATCAAGTTTTTTTTATTTATTCTGTAGCTGCAACGCATTGCATGCATTCTACCAAAGAGATCACCGATTTTAGTTCAATTTTTAAAATAAATTTTGTTCTTTTTTTACGAAACTGTATTATATAATAAGTCGAGTTATTCATGATTGCTCACTTATGACTAAAAATTTTTTCGTTTTTGTAGGCTTATTGACATTTTTGACAGACAAAAAATAATACAAACAATTTTTTTTTCTCCACTAATGAGAACCAGACGCCTCGTACATTGAAAATGTGTACAGTGTCTGGGAATCACAGTGAGCCTGTTTATTTTTTTATTAGTAAAGAGGAGTATCACCACGAAAGCAATAATTACAAATTGGCAACACCGTTTGAGTTTGTTGATGCAACACCGTCAGGTGTGCCAACGGCCGCATACCACATAGGTCACGTTATAGGTGATAGATGAGACACTTACGATATCATCTCTTTTCCTAGAAGTTACTGACGGTAAAAGGTACAGTCGGCCGCAACAGCAGCTTATATGCTAGCATTGTCACTTAGTACGTCGGCAATGCCACCGTGCTCAGTGGTAGCTTAGGGCTTTTATAAGTTAATGCAATTGTTAGGTGACAATAAAGCACTCAAGAACTTTATGCTTTGGTACTTTTTTACGGCAAGCCAAAAGGAAGGTTAAGATTTTGATCGATAAGTATGTATGTTCGCCTGTTCCTTGCTTGTAAACTGCTAATCAGAATTTGACAAATGAGATTGTCTGCTGGTTATAAACAATACTAGTAATATAGCGGCCTGTCCCGTTTTCGCACGATTGGACATTTATTTCTTAAACACATAAATATAGCCTATGTTACTCAGGGTGAATGTGGCTTTCGAAAGGTGAAATAGTTTTTGAAATCGGCACAATCGTTTAGTTTATGAGTTTATTCATTACAAACATATACACAAAAATACAAATCTTTCCTCTATAAAATACTAGTGTAGATATAGATATAAATAAATAAATAAATAAATAAATAAATATTGTGGACAATTCACACAACACTACCCAGCCCCAAACTAAGCAGAGCTTGTAATATGGGAACCAGATAGCTGATATAATACTTGAATACATTTTTTTTTGTAAATACATACTTAGAATACAATATAACACCCAGACAGAGAACAAACATTTATGTTCACCACACAAATATTTGTTCTCGGTGGGGATCGAACCCACGACCTACGGCGCAGAATATTACCTACATTTTAATTTAACATCGTTACATTAAATTAAATGTGGTGCCCGCTAGAAAAAAATTAGTAATGAACTAATAAAAAAAAAAATATCTCGTGTTGAGAGCTATAGGACTATTTTTCAATCTACAGATACATTTATCACATAAAATTATATTCTATTCACCTTTTGTTTAGGTTTGTTAAAAACAAGGACTGACATTTTTTATTCGATGAATTGCATTATTTCGTGTGTGAAAAAAATGGCCTAAAGTCTCTAGTGTACCAGAATAATATCGGATATGCAACAACATTATCATTGTGTAGACTCTACACAATGATAACTAAAATCTACACTGTAGAGCAACGGCTCTACGTGCCTAAAAATATCCTTAATCCCGTTATTTAAGACCGAATCCACAAACAATTTTGGTCATCACTACTTACTGGATACAGGATTAAAACATTCGACTAGTCAGGTAAAATTAAATTACCAACTCCCTCGCACTTTATTGGCTTTTGAATAAGGATAGTTACGCTAAGCTAGAACCAACAATCCAGAAATAGCTTGATTGTGAAATTCCAGGTATTCCTGCTGACCTTATTGATATTGTCCCGCGCCGCTCACGTGGGCAGCGAGAACTAAATAAGTTTTTGGATATCCTTTACGCTGTGTCCATTTACGATACTAATGGGAATAAGGTATCAACCGAAAGACCTGTCTTCATGTCTTCATGCCTGATTTTAAACCAGTTGTTGTCAGTTTGCAAGTCAAATAAATAAGCTCAGTGATTTTATATCTTTCAAAAGGTTAAACTGTTTTTTCGCGGTCTGTTCGTAGCCCGGTTACGATCTAAGAAAAAAATTACCTACGTAGCTGGTTACGAAACTCGGTTACGTACAATAAATTGTTTTCAGTGCCTTAATTTCAGATTGACTGTTATTAATAACATGAGTTAACAATTTCGTCAAGCTAAAGCTATTCGTTGAAGGGCTAAAATTTCAATCTTTATCCGTTCGATATAAATGTATATCTACCTATTTTGAGACTTATCAAAAACAAAGGCTGACATTTTCTATTCGACCGATAGCGTTTTTATTGGCACTTTAAGAAAAAAAAAACACAATTTTATCCATCTTACAGTCCAGTGATACTTGTACCAAAGTAGCATTGCATAATTTAACTATAGTTTGCAAATAAACTTGATTCTGACTGAAAAGGCTGAAATGTTTATTATTGGTTTACTAAAATATCACTGAGAGAGATCTAGTTGAGTCAATTATTTTGTTTGATTAACTTTTGCATGTAGTCAGAAGCTTAAATCGCTTTTGTAGTTTTCTGTAACGGGATATTATGCTGACACGATTTGACCATCACGTCCCATTGTATTGTATATCAAGTAAAGTTTATTGACATAATTATAATAGGTTATAATAGGTTTCACAACAAAGATTTTGAACTCATTATAAAATGCATACATTAAACGAAATTGACGTATTTATAACGTTATTTACAACAATAAATATACAAGCAACCGTTGCCAGTGACCTGTATGATATTTGAATAAGAAACTTTTTTAAGAAGTTTTCACTTTATTAATAAAAAAATACCTTACATGGTAAATAATCATTGCTAGTCATATTTCCTGTCACATTTCAGAAAAAAAGTGGCATCTACTATTAGGTAAAGAGGAAGCATGTGACTTACGTTTAAGATACTAGCAGTGAATCCCGGCGTTGTCCAGGCATTCCAGAATGTTATAGAATATTTTAGAGCGTATAGGAGCATTCTATTGTTATCAAAATCAAGATTTTAGGGAAAATACTTACATGATAGAAAAGGATGGTCATGGATGGACAGTCCCTACGTGTTAGAAAAGGATTTGCATTGATGTTGTGTTCTGGCCAAGTCCTATTAGTTGTAGCGTGATGTTATATAGTCTTCCTCGATAAATGGACTATCCAACACAAAAATATGTAATTCGGACCAGTAGTTCCCGAGATTAGTGCGTTCAACCAGACTCTTCAGCTTTATAATATTAGTGTAAATACGAGTAACTCTTGCGTTTAGTTCAATACTGAAAGCATATAAAGTCAGCTGGCGACTCAATCGTGGAGTTCTTCCGCTCAGTAAGTTCATTGCTAATCCGTTTAGCTCCGATATGTGCGGAGCTAGGGGTCTAGACAAGATCCGCTTTATATTAGCGTTCACGCTTAGGGGGAGATAAATGTATGAAAATAACTGTAGCCCGTTTTTGAGTACGAGCCCGTTTTTATTTGGATACAAGAAAGTTTTCTTTCTCGGTTGGGAAGACAGACTTGCGCAGCACCAAAGCCAGTGAGCGCAACTCAATAGAGAAAATTAATAATACCCCGTTTATATATGGATACAAGAAAGTTTTCTTTCTCGGTTGGGAAGACAGACTTGCGCAGCACCAAAGCCAGTGAGCGCAACTCGTGGGTATCAAGCCCCAAATTAAGCAGAGCTTTAGGATCCAGATAGCTAATATCATCCTTATAAATGTACATATAATATAATACGTAAATACACACTTTAGAATACAGTATTACACCCAGACAGAGAACAAACATCTGCCAAACAAATATTTCTCGGTGAAGATCGATTCTATGGCCCACGGCGCAGAAAGCAGAGCTACTACCAACTCAGCTGAGAGGCCAGTCAAAGTTTGGGTCACTTGTAACAGAGCGCGGTGAATCTTGTCTAGTCCACTTGGGTCACTTGTTACAGGGTGCGGTTCGGTCTAACTACGTTAGTACTATTATTCATTCGGTGGTCTGACGAAGACTTTGAACCTAACGTTGTTTAAAATGTTCTATTCGGCAGATATCAATAATAATTCGGAGCTCTGCTGAAACCTCTATCACCATCACCATCATCAACCTTAAAAAATAACTTGCCAAAAATGTTCATCATTAATGCAATTTGGAGCTTGTATTTCACTAACATACCGCGATCTTCCAACGTCGTCTGTATACTGCATCGCCTGAAACTGAATTCAGTTGCACTGGTCACATAAATTGTGTTCAATGTGAAATATTTATATTTATTAAATAAAGCTAAAGCTCAAATTATACAATCCTAGACAAATAAGCAAGTTTTAGTCGTATTTTTATGTCAAATGAACGGTACCTAATTTGACTAAATCTTCTTCTCCATAAAGGCCTGCGCACACCTATGTTCGCTAGCGGTAGTGGTCAGTGAAACGCTGTCAAATATCGCTGTCAAATCTTAAATCTGACAGCGATATTTGACAGCGTTTCACTGATCGCTATCGCTCTGAACTAGGTGTGCGCAGGCCTTAACTGAATATAATATATAATATAATATTATAATATTCAGTTGCTGAGAAGAAGATTTAGTAAATTGTAGTATTTTACAAATGATAAGTCTGAGGTGGTATGCGGCAGACTTTAGCGTAGGCAGATTATAAACTTTCATATTTTATAGAACCTTCGTTTAGTTCGCTGTAACAATAGGCTTTACCTATGTCTGAAGCTAAGTTCAACCGCCAGCAAAAGTATGTGGTTCCGTGTTTACCGTAATCTGGGAGAATATCGGCCGAAGTAGCTCGTCGCTTCTTCTGAACCGAGCAAACTTTCGAGCCGCTATCGGATTATCTACATGAGAGATTTCTTGAACTTTCTTTACAAAATTCGAAAAAACAAGTTGTTTAAAATTAAATAATGTAGTTTTTTTCTTAAGTTTTTTTATTGATATTTCTGTAAACTAGAACTAGACTATGCACACAATGTTTGTTTTTTGTTTTAAAAACAGTGGATTATTTTTTTATTTGAATTTGTCAAGAAAATACAGAACCATAAATCTAAATACATTTATGTTTTATGTTACAAACAGTAGGTAAAGATTTGAAAGTAATAGGTACTTTTATGATTACCTACTATGCATATTATTAAATGAGTTCAATTTGAATTAGTGCAAGTACCTAGCTCATGTTTGTTCACAAATATTTAGCTTCATAAAATAGAATAAAACATTTTTCTCCTTTTACTAACAAAAACCTAACTAGTGGAAGCAATGAGTTGCCTCCATCAAAGCACATCTAACCGTTTCCTTTTCAGCTAGTTTGTGAAACGTGCGTTTGCCTATAATCAAATTGATCCAAAATTGATCAAAAAAGCTCTCGGTAGCACGAAATTAGCGGTGGCTTGTAGAACAATGAGTGGCTCGGCGGCTTGAGGTGTCTGGAGCCTCGTGGCTGCATCCACATCCCCCGCTGCCGTGCTTGCTGGAGCTATTATTTGCATGGGTGGTGGAGCAAAGCGCGGTCCTCCACTGTCAGTCAGTCCGTGATCGTTCGTGCGCGTCGACGCACGCTCCCGAAGCACTCGCGCGCTCGCAAACAACCCGTAAGTTCCGTGACAATATACCTCCAAAAAAAAATCACTCCACACAACAAAACTAAATAACATTTTAAAATCACTAATCAGTGAAAAACTTCCTATTTTCTACCTCTCCAATTTTAACTTGATAAATTAGTTTAAAACTTCAAATTGGTATCGGTTTGGTTCCAATCGGGAAGACTGAAGAAAAGTTGTCTGCAAACTGTAAAAGGTTCTACGAAGTCTACACAAAAAAGTTCTAAATAAAAGTAACGAGAGGTTCCCTTTGATACTGTTCACGTGCAATTAAAGTAGGTAAAATGCCAGTTTTTACTGGCGACAGTGCTAATTACTCGCGCTATCTTTTAACAAACACGAATACCACCTACCTGCCCTAGATCAAACTATGCGTAAGATTTTTATTGTACTAATTAGCTAAATATCTATAGTGTTTGTAATTACTAATAAATATTTTATAAATTTTATTTTACTGTTATTTTTCAATCTGTATAAATACCTAATACTTAGCCAAGATAATTTCTGAAAATTATTTTCAAAGTGAGACATTATTTGTAACTTAGAAGGCCGCGTGTATAAATTATAATTATTATTAAATTTAGAGAGTTTCCACTTTCCGAATAGAGGTTCAGTAAAAGTTTTGAACAGTACGCTAAAACCGTACCGTCTCATTATCTTCATTAAGCAAAAACTATCGTATAATTCTTCTTTTATACGATAAGATAAGGTTCTTTCGTCATCTGAAATGTACAGTCCCGGAATGCATCGTATATCATAAAGATTTGCATACATAAATTACCTGAGGCATAAATTACGTGAATGCAGGATTATTCTTCTACCAAAAAACACGTATAAAATAATAGCCCCTCGCATTAACAAGCTGGACGACAGCTTACACTTGCTATTATACAAGACAAAAACATGACCACATTTCCATACTTAACGTACCTAGATACCTACATTCCACAAAAACGTAGGTATAGGTACTCACTTATTATATTATTCGTGCGTGTGATTTTATTTTCAGAAGTGGTTATACGGTTCTTAGAAAATAACATACTTATTAAAAAACTTTTTTCAAGGTTTTTGATACCCAAATAACTTAAATGATTTCACCATACAACATTCAACATTTGGTTCTACCGACACAGGACTAGCAGACGCACGGCTCAGTATCATCTGTACTTAGCATAACCACCTATTCGTACTAAGCGTTTTGGCCCTACGTTCATTATGCGAAGCTCCAGAGAATGGAACTCATTGTCGTCGGCAGTTTTCTAGACCCTAACTAGGTCTCTTCAAGGCAAAAGTGAAAAGGTGTCTTCTAGACCATCCTGCTCTATCGCCGCTTACCATCGGATTAGATTGTGGTTTAAGGATATAATCATGTTAAAAAAAAACTATTTTAAGCGTCGTAAGGGATCTAAGGAGGGGGTCTAAGAGGGTTTTGAGTTTTTAAAGGTCGCAGGGAAACATACTACGGGAATGTTTGAACTGCCCCCTTAATAAATTAAGCTTGATTGATTATTCTGGACATTAATACTTTGAAACCAGCCAGCGTGCTAATAATTAAAAGAGATACAATTTAATTCTCATTTAAATAACATTGAAAATTAACAGAGAAAAGTAACAATGATTTTTTGCCTTGATCATCAGCCTGAAGATGGTGTCTACTAGACTTCCTTTTTAGGACATGTCGTTCTTTCTATTTGTTAAATTTTGCGCTAATATTTTTTATGGTTTAACCCTAGAGACATAAAGTAAAATCGTAACAAATTAATACAAACGTACGATTTCACAAAACAACATCTAGCTCTAAACTAGTCAAGCCTTTTTATGAGAACCAGCAGATAACTCATAGAAAAGTTAGTTAGGTACAATATACGCCTCCAGAGCGCCTCCTTAGTCTCAAAGGGACAATTAAGCATCTAGACAGAAAGTGTACAGCACATTACATACTTATTGTAAAAGTGATTGAGGTCCCAACTTAATCTCTGTTACAATAAGTAAAGGGGTAACTTACTCCAGACGGCAAGAGAGAAGAAATACTTAAAATATAACACCTAAGTGTTTAGGCAAAACATACGTTAAATAGCACTGGAGGAGAAGAGCCGAAGACCGAGCTCAGTGGCACGTCTTGGGAGAGACCTACGTCCAGCAGTGAACTGATATAGGTTGATGATGATGATGATGATTATTTATGGGATCCATGTTTTTTATTCATAACTTACTGATTCCAAAGGTAATAATAGTTTTGAAAATAAAATGCATTTTATCGCAAACTTAGACAATGTTATTCTTCTAACTTCAAAGTCGAATATTTTTGCTCCGATATAAGTTACGTTTTTTGTCTTTTATAATAAGTATACAGGTGTGATATACTTAAATTCAAAACACATTGCATCAGTGGTCGCATTAAAAAAAACAACGCCACGACTCCATACAAAGTTACCCAATGCCCTTTTGCACTTGCTTGAAATTTAACCCACAACCTATAGCGAAGAATTTCAACTAAGCTGGGCATGTCAATAGTTTAAATTACACTGTAAAATGATCTTACTATAATATTATGGCATTTTCGAAATACAGTCTCAAGTAAGGCCACTTGTAGTGTTAGATCGGGCTTAATGATACCCATTGTTATAAGATTTATTTGAAAGGACCGTGCATTGAATGGCGCGGGCGCAGATTTTACTTATATTATTCCATAAGCTATAAAACAAACTAGAAATATTGACTACAGGACTCCAACCACTGCTATTTCAAAATAACTGAGTGATTTTTGACAATTAATTGAACCAGCATACTAGAACACATGATAATAAGGAAATTGCATTAAACGCAATGCAAGTTCATATTGTAATTGGTAGATTATTTCCAGTCCTTTGTTTTCATGTTTTCCACCATCAGTCACGCGCACAATTATCTTACGCGCGCTCTTGTGGCTATTCAAACTATTCGAGCGCTCAGCGACTAATATAGGAGAGGGCTAGAGTTCATTTTAGCGTCCCTAAGGTACATCGATCTAGTAAGGAATGAGACTAAGGTTATCCACCCTATTTGCGGGCAGGATGCTGGTATATCAGATTTGCATCGATCGTTTGTTTAACAAAATGAATGAGCATTACTATATTGAGCCTACTCACCAACACTTTGTTGGAATATACGTATGTTTTTATTACCGACAGTGTAATTCGATATACCTGATACAACAGCCTATAATTATACAGTTTTGTAGTAAACCAGGTTTTAGAAAATTACATTCTTTTGTGGCGCCATGTGCTCGGGGACGGAAGAGCAGGTTCGATTCTTACGGTGTACGTTTCCGGTTTAAGTTATTATAACATACTCGTAGTTTTTGATACCGATTATCCACTTGAAACCTGCTGGCTCCGTATGGCAGGAACAATTAAAATTCTTTTTCATTACTCATACTCTAAAAGTAGGTCTGAAGTTGCCTGAGGGGCCTAATTGAAAGTAAAACTTTCAGCCCTAGGGAGAATCGCTTTCTACTGACAGCTGTCAAATTATAAAAAAAAACAAGTTCTATTTTATTCAACCATGTTCCAACTTTCTAAAGTCTTTCTAACTGCAAGGAGGTCGTTGAACCAAATTCCAACTTTTTATTCAGCAAGTAGGTTGGAAACCCATTACAACGGTAAGAAGTTTAAAAAGTCTAATATGATAGCGCAATGTAAAATTTAAATTTAAATAACATAATATATCTTCTAAATTACTTGATTAATATACATATAGCTTCAACTATTTATTTAAAATAACATAGATTTGACATTTACCATTTTTTAAATTATGAGAATGAAAATAATAGCTGAATAATGCTGGCGAGCCGAAGCCGAAGGCCCGCCAGAGAAAAAGAAAAAAAAAACCGGGAAGGCGGCAATTCAATCTTCATTTTCACAAATTTTTCTTTCATGTTTTTATTTTTACTTTCCTTGTATTCGTAATGAAAAGCACAGTGTTTACCTCGGGTGAAAGTCTTTTAAGTCCCTCAAGCTCCAATGTCGCCCTCGCTAACGCTCTGGCGCCAAACCCGTCTCGGGACTCAAAAAACGTGACTTTCAACACTCAGGTAACAATGTACTATTGTGTCTGGACTCGTGGTATTTGAAGAGTTAAAAAGAAGAATTTCTAAAAATTATATCAAAATAAACGAAACAAAAATAAAAAACCGTTTTATAGAATTTTAACATACGCGGCCTACAGAATACCTGTGCCCAATTTCGGATTTCTGGCCTGTGTTTTTGGAAAATTAGTGAGTCAGTGAGCAAGTGAGTCTTCCCGTTCCCGTTTATACGAGATAGTAAAAAACATGTTTTATGTCTCCGTTGCATTTATGTCACTGTTGCTCTAACGTGCCCTATAATGCACTGCTCTGCTATCATTAACTTCAGGCACCCAGCGTCTATGAACCATGAGCAATTTCACCGGAACCCACGACCCTTACACAAAGAACCTTAATACTACTGATGAGTAATACCTAGTTGATGAGAACACCGGAGTGGATTTAAAATTTTTATAGATTTGTATTTAGATAGTCGACATAAATCACTGCACTGACAGCTTTCGATAAGAGTCATTGCAGTATCATTGAGCCAATCAGACATGTAAAACAACCCTATCAGATTTTTAACGTCTCATTTGATACTCAATTTGAGCCATTTTTTTTGACAATTTGACTGGCTCTTACCTAGGTCTCTGCCTTCTGCGCCGTAGGTCGTGGATTCGATCCCCACTAAGAACAAATATTTGGACAAAGATGTTTGTTCTCTGTCTGGGTGTTATATTGTGTTCTAAGTATGTATTTACAAAACCGCTAATATTTTGTCAGCTGTCCGCTAAGCCAGTCTCGAAATTTAACACAATAATAGCTTTATATTCTGGATATGAATCAATAATTAATTTATCGCGGAAGAATAAATTAGTGACACGAAAATAAAGTTTAAGTTTTGAGCCCCGTTGCTGGAATATCCATAATATTTTAAGTTTAATGAAATCAATCATGGTACTATATATGTGCCTAGTGTAAAAAGTAAACATGCCTTTGCATGTATTGTAGATGATTTAAAACTATACGGCCTTACTTATAAAAATCTGTCAAAAAATAAACAATGCTTAAACTATCGCCATCTCTTACCGTTCGGTAATGACAGACAGAGGTTGGGAAAGTTTTAAGGAAAGTTTAAATTAATTCAACGTTTATAAGTATAGGGGATAGCGTCAGAGCTGGAACCAGTGCCCATGCCTCTACTTACGGGACTCTAACAGTATAGTTAGGTATGAAAAGCTATAGTAAATTTTTATGGTGGTAATACGTCGCCATCTCTTGATGAGGCGCATTTAAAATCCTTTCACCGCAATAGTTCAAATGAACCAGTGACAACATAGGCAGAAGATCACCTCCCGTGAATGTCGTAGCGTATGTAGCGATTTAAAAAAGCACAGGGTATATGCGTTCTTGCAGCAGCATCGTCTTCTTATCGTGTCACTGGTTCTTTTCACCTCAAGTTCGGCAAGTTTGATCATGCGCACTTGAAGTGCGGGCAGGTTTTTCCGCAAGTAGGCCGCTGGTGGGCCTTTTTTGCGTGACCCTTGACACGTGTTGCTCGAACACTTTTTAGATTCTACAACACGCCGGTTTCCTCACGGTGTTTTCCTTCACCGTTTTGAGAGTACTGGCATAGTGCACATAAGTTTATCGACAGAAAAACTCATTGGTACACGAGTGTATTTGAACCCACGACCTTCGGATCGGAAGGCGGGGCCACTACCACTAGACCACCAGAGCTCTCTTCTTTTCACTTCCTTTTGTAATTAGTTATATTCAGCATCTCCTCTATTTATGCGATGACCACGTTCTGGTGCAAGTGGTGACTACGGCAATTATATAAAAGCCACAGTCCGTGACTCGTAATGATGGTCTTCGCTAAATTTGACTTTCCTTTGTCGTTACAAGAGCAAACAAACCTTGTGGTCCTTCAGTGTAGAAACAACACTAAAGATTTATTCTCTTTGATAGATGAAACGAAAAATTGGTATGCGGGCCAGAATTTTTATTAGACAATGTCCTACCAACAATACTCACGAATTTGAGGTACTGGAAGCCAGGTACTGTGGCTTTGTTATTCTTAACAGAATTGAATTAAGCAACGATCAGTTAGGTCAGCTTTCAGTGCTTCTGCAAGAACATAACCCTACTAGCAGTCACCGCCGTCTATCTTGTTTAAGATTTGTCTGGCCTTACAGCTCAGTTGACAGTACCTGAGTCTTCTTCGCTTGCTAAAATGGTCTGTGTGACGAACGGACCTATAATAAAAAAGATTTTAAGTAAGGGTATCAGCTTTCGAATTATCATGGTAGGTAATCTTTGCTTAGTTAGAAATATCGCCTAATATTTTATTGCCTACTAAAACTTACAACACTGCATTATTTTATTGTGAACCATCAAAATGTAATTGGATCTACGACTCGAAATAATACTACGTAGGTACAGGCAGCGACTAAAGTAACTTAAAAATTTATTATCATCATCAGTCTGCAGAAGTCCACTAGATATAAGCCTCCCCTAAGAGTATCATCATCATCATTTCAGCCCGGTATCACCCACTGCTGGGTATAGCCCTCCTTCATATTTTGCCAGCCTCCTCTGTCTAAGAGTATACCCAAGAAAAATTATTCCGAGCCTTCTCCAAAAACCAACCTCCCCCGAACCTCGAAAAAAAAATCTGGTTGGGTTTGCAGATAGTCTTGGAAAAAAATAATATTGTAGACAACTATTTTTTTTTATTTAATTTTGATGTGAATCAAAATTAAATAAAAAAAAATAGTATAATAGTTTTAAATTCTAATTTTTACAAGTGTGATGTAATTAAGACTTATTTGAACCTTTGTTACACTTAAACTTTATTTTACCACGGCGAAGATGGAACGATGAAGTGCAACCTTACTTTAAAGAATGGTCCACAGTGGCACATAATAGAGACGGCTGGAGATAGGAATGGAGGCATTTGCCCTGCAGTGGGACACCACAGGTTCATAATAATATACCATTTACCAAAATATGATGTACTCAAGTTTGAGATAAAAGTATTAGGAATCTTATAAATAATATTGCCTTTTTTTGTTTTTCTTATGATTTTTTTGTACCTTTCTTTTCCACTTGAACCTTAAACTCTTTCATTTACTGTTTTCGCTGTCCGTACTCTACCAGCCCGCCTTCAAAATTGTATTGTATTAAAACGCAAGTTCAAATGTCGCTCTCAAAGGAAGAATGTTTATCTAACACGAGTTGAGGACACACGGTGTCGTGAGCTGTTGTTTCGCTGTAAGAAGAACCATTTGAGCACACTTTGATGTGGATGAGATGTTTGCGTTTAATAAACTTCACGTTATACATGCAAGGACTTTTTAACACGTAATGCTGCTTTCACAATGGTAATTTTCTAGTATATAATATTATTAATAATTTTGTATTATTGCATTGCATACGTCTGACTAAGTGAAGTGGCACCACACTGGAACTTCACTGCTATTAATTTAGACTAATTTTGATTTGTAAAAGATTATAAAAAAACGGTAGGATCCGAGCCGTAGTTTGTTGCCTGTTCTTCTAGGCTTGGTCGCGTGGAACTGGCACCTAGACTCACCTAGCTTTAAGACGTTTCAAAGTGATTCTTGTATCGTATTGAATAAACGTTTATTGAATTGAATTGAATTATAAAAAAGCATGATATCCCCAAATCGATAGTGTGGTTTGCACACATTTTCGTATCAACGGGATGGTCAAAGTTCAAATACTTTTTGATTAATAAAGCTTATTTAGATAAGTGAACATTTTTTATCATTTTTACAAGGTAGTTTGATGCTGTTCTTACTGGACTGCTGGACATAGGCTTTTGAGACTTCTTCTTTGCGGTTTTAACTAAAAAAACCTATTATATTCTAATAAATTGCCATAAAGTATATAAAAACTATCTGATTCCCTGTTTTACAGCTAATGTAAACTGGAGGTACCTACAAGCTTAGTTTATTTTAAGGCCCGATGTTGTGTAGAATATCATAATATATTTTTAATTACTATTTTTCTGTATCTGAGTCGTGAGTGTGTGTGACACAGTTTGTTTATCTGACAAGGCAGCCCTTATGGACCCTGAGATAAGTTTATTTACAGGTCAATATGTGAACTATATAAATAACAATATGCATTATTATTCTTATTTAAATACATTTATCGTTGACATGGTAAACTCTAGCCTCCTCATTCATAATACCGGACACTTTTTAAGAGGGCGTCGATCAAAATATGTAGTTCAAAACAATAGCCGCGGATAAGTCGATATTATGAATAATTCTTGCAAGAATAAATATAAAACTATGTAAAAGTACCAAACTGAATGTATTTACAATTATTCCGTTACCAAAATATAAATTTCGGTATAGTTAAGAAAACAGCGTCTTGCTAACAAAGTATAATCAGTGTGGCTTGTACTCATTGACGCGTACCGTGCCCAAAAAACTAATAATTTTGGTTACATTTTCGAAACTAAAGCTAACGTAAGCACTTTAGAAAGTAATAAATATTAATCCATCCTTTTTCAATCAACAAGACATAAACATCGTCATAATCAGCGTTATTTGAGATTACACTGGGCATAATTTTACATTCCAAAACTGCAATAGGCTTGCTCCAGTGAAGTCCACACTCAGGCATTTTATAGCATTGGCGCTCATTTGAGATAAGACCTTAGTAATGTTGGTTAAAATACCACCGAAATGACACAACAGAACTCAAAATAACACTATAAATACAATTAAAATGGTAAAGGGCCGGATTCAGAAAAAACAGTGCTTGAGTCTGAGTCGAGGCTCAAGCATACATTTTTATCATTTTTTAAATAAAAATGCATATAATTATTATTCCAGCTATCAGGTATACCCATAGTAGCAGAGTATATACCCATAGTATATACCCATAGTATATACTCTGCTTAGCTTGGGGCAAAATAGTGTTGTGTGTGTATTGTCTACGATATTTAAATAAAATTTTACAAATTCACTTTAAATTGACTATTTCTAGCAATGCGTTTTTTCACTATGTTATTGATAATAAATTTGCCTCACAATAACTTTGTTGGGTATCCGGCTAATAAATAAACAGAACAATCTTGTCGAGAGTGTGTACGCCCCTTAGCATAAAGGTAGGATTACCAAGTGGTTCTCGGTATTTCATTACTGAATTGTTGTGGTTAGACCGATCCGATGCGATGGTGATACTCCTATGTATGAGTTGCTAACGCATCAACTACCTTCGATGCTTCTCAGTAAAGATGGTAAGACATTTTAAAATGCCTATTTTGCAGTGTCTTATCCGTAATATGAAAATATTATTCTCTACTTTAGACTCGCGCAAATCTCGATGAAAATATTTACGACAAGGCTAGACTCTCTTAGTCGTCTCGTGATTTTACTCAAAGCCTGTTTTATTTCTTATACATCTATTATTTTTGCTTGTTTATTATGAGATCCTGGTAGTTGAGAAAATCCTTACAGATTTTTTATGCCTACACAAGATTTAAAACACTCAGATACAGTACGTATTTGATGTTCATCTCACAGATATTTGTTCTTGTTTGATCATCGAACTCACTACCTAAGAAAGCAAGATAAGTTCGTAAGTTTAAAAAAAAAATGCCGGACCAACAATCCTCTTTGTTTTTACGAAACTTGGTTACGTACAAGCATTATAGGGTTATTTTATATAATAAATATTTTACAAAGTAGAATTACAGGCCTGCATTTGTAGTATGTTTTGACTATTTAGGTGAACGAGCAAAGTTGTGACTGAATGTTACGTGGGTAAAAATTTTAACTTTCCCACATGGTCTGTGTTAAATTAGGGTTATTTTCTAACAACACAAGGGTTGGAATGTTTGCAACTAATTTGGTTGAGGCAATTATTATAAAGTTTAAGTTTTAAAAAATATTCTTTTGCAAAATAATGTTTATAAAAATAAATCTGTGTTTTGTGACAAAATAAATAATGTTAGGTCTTTATTATAAAAGAAACAAGCGGTTAAGATTAAAAAATCTAATAGTAACGCAATAAGTTTTAAATAATAATTTTCCAAAGAAAATGCAGAAGTTAATATAAGAGTATAACTACTGCATTTTCTTTGGAAAATTATCCGAGGGGGAGAGATAAAAAAAAGCTCAGTCAGTGTTAATACAATCAAACAACAACGCGGTGCGTCAGGAAGGAGTAAGCTGAATTTTTACTCGTTTGTTCACACACGCTTGGGCCAGTAGCTAATTGAAGTTTTTTTTTCATTCAAACTTGACGGATCAAGTTGGTGACCCCCTCCTTAATTAATGTTGAGCGGTCACTGATACCTATGGTATTGAATTATCTAACACGCTATAGTCGAAGTAATTTATTTACAAATACTTATCTCTGAGTTTAAGACAAGAGTGCATATTTCTTTGAATTCGACTTTATTAATGTATAGCTAGGTTCTCAGTGCTCTGATAACACTGTTGATAAGTGTAACAAATCGTTGAGCGTAGGTTCGACGCCCGTGGGCGGCGGCAAAGTATAATTACAATCTCATCTGGACCGGCCATGCAACTCAGGATTGTTTTTCTAATCATGTTGTTTTTTTATGGCTGAACCCTTTGCCGCAAATTATAATGTGATTACCAACGCAACATTCGCCAATTGTTGTGACAATGGAAATATTAATTCCTTCAACATTGCGAGCAGAATCATTTTAAAATTAATGTGTTAGTATTTTATAACTTGTTATAATGATAAAACATAGATGAGTAAAGCCAAGTATAAAACCAAACTATCTTAAAAATTCCAGGCGTGCTTTAGTTGGTCCTCAATTTCCTGTACGCTTCAAGGCAAACAAATGCGAATAACTATTTAAAGTTAAACAGACTATGATTTAACCGTGTTGGTCTTGAACAATGAAGGAGCCGAAGAGAGAAGAGTGTAGAAACTTCCTCCCTGTCGACTCAAATGACTAAACAAAAGCACTCGAAGAGACTCGGGCTCAGGTGAACTTTGTGTAATGCGGTCTTCGCTCATCACTTTAACTTGGATTCGAAACGACGACGCCTACCCACACCGCTTATAATACAGTCTTCTCAGATTCCAGCCACTTCGAATCGTACGTGCTAGAAAATAATGCAAACAAATTCATATGAAGTCGAAATATTATTAGAAATTCCGGTAACGTGAAATCTGAAGAATAAAACCCGATTTTCTAACAATGTCTGCGTTTAGCAACACCGATTATATACTAAAATATAATTCAGGTAAACAGAATACTTAGCAAAACTAGTAATCATCGAAACTAGAGCAAAGATTTGAAAATTGATGGGTTCATCGGAGACATTACATTTGAAAGACGCTCCCTCCAAGCGGCGGCGATGTCGTGCCTTTGCGCAGATTAGCATAAAGCCAACTGTTTAACTATTACCGTATTCGTACTAAGATAAGAGCTGTAGCGATTTCACATTAAAAAAACAAGCACTATTTTGTTCTATCCTTTTAAGCTTGACCCCTCTTTGTATCCACGCTGTTGACCACAACTCGTTTAACATTCTAGTTAAAAGTCTGTCTGCTACAACGATTACGTTACTGTTCCCACTGTGTACTCGAAATAGCCAAAGTTACTTCGGTTGCTATATCTTTACAAAGATGCGTATTTCAAGTAGACTCAGCTCGGAGGTCTAAATGTTTGAATTTTTTGTTTGTTCAGTATTATGAAAATTCATAGTTCGTATTTATATTACGTATAGCTTAAACTAAATTACAAGGCAATGTTGAGCTACAGCAAAAAGATAATCTCTTCTAATGCAGGTTGCACAACTTAAAAGAAGAGATCCCAATCCTTTATTTGTCAAACCCTGTATTTTTTGAATAAATACAGTTTGTATTTTTTTTGAAGTCATGTCTCAATACACTGATACAGCTCAACCTTCCCATCAACTCGAATAATAGAGCTTACTTCATTCTAAATGAAAGACAATACATACGAGCGTGTTATGCTGTGTTTTTATGTTATAAATTGAGTCAAAAATGTTATCAATAAATAATTTTCCCTCCGTTAATGTTTTGTGGCACAAGAAAGTAACGGAAAGGGGCACGCAAACCGTACCCTCGTCGACCAAATTAATATCAGTTTCTAAATAAGTGTCCCGCAACGTCGGTACGTTTTTGTGAAACAAGCGACGTTATGCGGAACTATTGTGATTTACTTCATATTGTTGTTCATTCCGATTACAGTCAACTTTTAGCTTCATGCTATTCTTTGTGGCATTTACTTTCTTGTCGCAACAACCCAACCTACTAATAACTAAATGCTAAAGTTGACTGTTTGGATGGTTCTGGCTAAACTAGGCATAGGCACTGATTTGTGTGAAAACTTGAAACGTAAAACGTGTGCAAATATAGTTCGTAGCCCAGAGTAACATAAAAACTGCATTTAAACCTTGCAGCAAATATTGATATCAAATATTGACAATATTGATATCCTAAATATATCATATATATATCTATATATATATATATATCAAATATATTATCATAATATATATATCATATATATATTTATTTATTTATTTCTATTTCTTAGGGAAACAAACAGTAGGTACTTATAATCTAATTAATAATTTAAAAAAACAACTATGGACCATTGAATAGATATATATTGATATCAATATTGATATCAAATACTTGACAGCGTTTCACTGATCGCCATAGCAGTAGGCTAAGCTCTGTCTGGCTCTGGTTTTGAGTTTGTGTGATTGTTGACTAAATACATCCTACGTCGAAACGTCACACACACAGTATAATACACTGGTGACCACTCACACAGACTCAAAACCAGAGCCAGAGACAGAGCCAGGTAGGCCTACTGGACGCAAGCTGAATGCTTGAATATGGATTAGTTGCAGTTCGTGCGGCGTCATTTTGGAGTAAACAACCCAATAAGTTGCAGTAGGTGCGTTCTGCTACGAAGCGAAAAAAATACCCATGCCTGTTGTTGCATTTCGTGCGTCGAGTAATTTATGCATAGCTTGAACAAGTTAAACCATAGATTTAAGTAGATACAGAAACTAAACAGAATTGGCAGAGGGTAAAAGGTTTTAAAATTTGAAATCACTAAAATAATTCTGGTTGTTTTTTTGTGTAGGCATAGCCTATGTTCATTATTATTAGCCTTGTTTTTGACAGGTGTTTATTGTATGTATTAGTTTATTTCTTATTTTTTTATTATGTGTTAAAGCTTTTACAAATTATGTTTCAACGGGTACCTACCTACTACCTAGGTTTGTAAATAAATCATTTTTTATCTCGTAGGTAACATTAAAAGACTGATTACTGTAAATATTCTTGCGTTGTTGATTATTTATAATTAGGTTTTAGGGTAAAAAATACTAATCACGTACCTTAAACTATCATGTTTTTGTAAAAAGCGGATTTAATTATTTTTTTTTATAGTAAAATCTATCTAAATAATACAACAAAAATAGTAAATACAACTTGTCCTGTGATTGTCAAGAGAAACTGTTTCAATATTAGTGATAATTTGTATGTTTTGAGTAATACTTACTGAGATGCAAAGGTATGTGCAACGTTTTATTATTAAGTTAACTATGTACGCCATCACATTCTTTTTATCCCAAAGTATTAACTACCTTAGTGGTTATCATAAAACAAAGTATCATAAACAGATATATTTATAATAAACATTTTATTTACACCAACTCTATTTTTTTATTGAATTCTTCAAATATCCATAGAACAAATAATAATAGATAGATAATAATAGCAATAGTACCTAATAATAATACCTAATAATAATAGAGAACCTACCTTACCTACCTTTAATAATTATAGTGACTCTTCTAAAAGTTTTGCTGCTCTAGGGTTAATAATATTTGAAAATGTATAAATTCACTCGGCGCACGAAATGCAACAACAGGCATAGGTATTTTTTTCGCTTCGTAGCAGAACGCACCTACTGCAACTTATTGGGTTGTTTACTCCAAAATGACGCCGCACGAACTGCAACTAATCCTTGAATATGCGCAAGGCATTTAACGCAAAAAAATGCAGGATCTACAGAATATAAAAAATACCTAGTGCCATAATACTCATGATCAAATTATCGTCGCCACGCGCGTCAAGTTACAGGCCGCAAACAGTTTTATGTAAAATAGTCGCGCCACCCACACTTGGTTTCTCCATTGCCATCAATAAGTACAAGTACCTGTGACCAATATTTGCAGATTGTGCAGCCACTTGTCTCGATGCGGGGATCAAAGTCCCACCTCTTGCATCCTAGGCATAGCCACAAAGGTCGTTATATTAACATATAGGTATCCTTGAAATTAGCTGCGGGGTGCAGTATGCATGACTAATACCTCGCAAGGGTTGACTTTGAAACAAATATTACAACAATTAATAAAAATGTATCAATTACAAAATGTGTCAATGCGTTTCTATTCTATCATGCATAAAATTACATTGCGTAATCGTTATTGAATCGTTTCATCCGAATTTATTCAATAATTAATAGAATAGTTTAGTGATTACACATGCGACAAATAATCAAATGCAAAGTGCTTAAATATTGACACTGAATACTATAAGTTTGCATAATTTACAGACACGTTTGCATCCCCCGGTGAAAACAAATCACGAGATATCACTTCATAACAGTTATATAAATATTTGCAAAATGTAAAAAATACACAAGAAACAGTTGAACTATCTGCATACTGTTACAAACGATCTAGAGATAGTTCAACTGATCCAAATCAGTGCCAGACAGAAGCATACCCAAAACGCTGGCGGTATTATTAATGCTAATGCGCTTCGCCACAGAGCAGACCTAATAATTATTATTATTAATCAGAAGTGGAAAAGTACCGAAAAAAGGAAAATATAAACAAAGACACAATTTATAAAATCCATCAAAATTGCGTGAATCAAATCTGCGCTTGTTTTGGAATGGCACATTATAAAATTTACATTTGATGTATTTCCATAATAAAGTGATATTAAATTATTGGAATGTAGTTTAAATTTTCCAACGGCACGAGTATCGCTTAAATGTTTATGTATTTCTTGTTCATTTTTAAAATGTATGACACGTTGATAAAGCTATTATAATTTTTGATAGACTGTAATTTACTTTATAGGAAACGTAACTCTGAATCCATCCACCGACTGAAAGCGGATGGACTTTTTCTGATGGTCTACCTCGTAGAAAATCCTCGAAGAACCTTGAGCTGATAATTTAAGCGTAATATAGATATCGTTGAGTGATACTTGGTACTAAGCTACTGAGGAGATATGTACCGTATAGTAGGCAACAAATACTGCACATCGGCTAATTTCAGTTTCATAGGGCGTAGTGTGCGTCAGTAAGAGATGGCGCTCTAAAAATCCAAAAAGCCAATGTGCAATATTTTTTGCCTATAACCGTAGGTAGGGTCAAAGCCGTGATGCCGTTTTTTTCATAAGCCTATCGATGTAAACTTTACAAACAGACATGCAGGTTTTATATTTACGTTTTATAATACTGCTAGTGTTTATTTGCATAATCGCTTGATTAAACTAGTTGACGTAAATCGGCCCATTCATCGGAATGACATGAACATTTACAACAATAGTTTGTCGTCCTACTCCATAATCGATTACTTTCAAATCAAACTCGCTGATTCTTCGGAAATGCCAAAATATATACAAAACAGCCTTTCTGGATAGGTTTTAAGTAAATGGGTCTGGGTAAAATTACATTTGAGGTGTAAGGTTTAGATAGAAAGATGCCCATGTATTTTCTTCCATCTTCCCCTTTCATCTGGTAAGCTGCTTAGGAGCGTCGAGATCCAGTTTACCACACTCGTTGAACACACATGAGAACTGAAAATATGTTATGAAAGTATTCCAGACTCGTATCCGGCTTAGAGGTATTATATACCAGAACTTCTGTAAAATGTATATTGTATACTCTATTTGCTGCGCCCGCGGTGTTATCCGTGATTTAAAAGTATGTACTTTTCTACTATGATAAATTTGTCGTGACATGGTTCTAAACCAAATAAAATAAACAGTGCTAAAATAAAATTCTATTTGCCAAGAGATGGCACTTCTCATTCAGTATTTTTTTCTTTTAGTCTCTATTTATTTATAATAAGATTGATAATACAATGGCTGTTACTTGATTGACAACAAAACAAAGCTACTTGACGCTAGATGGCGCTATAGAAAACAATTCTGTTAGTCTTTATCCACAAGGTATAAGATTCATAATACAATGGCTATTACTTGACATAGCCACTCACTTAGTGATGTGCCAAGGTGGATACAAGACAAATGTATCGACATCGATGATTACCTACCTACTTCTTATCGTGTCACTGGTTTTTTCGAACCAAGTGAGGTGAAAGGATTTTAAGTGCGCCCCAAAGAGGCTCCTTTCGTGCACTTATTTATCACATATTTTCGAACTTTTTAAGTTCTATGGCATGCCCGGTTTCCTCACGATGTTTTTCTTCACCGTTTAAGAGCACTGGCATAGTGTAAATTATTTTTTGGGCAGTAAACTTCATTGGTACACGACTGGATTTAAGCCCACGACCTAAGGATCAGAAGGCGGGGCCGCTACCACTAGCCCACCAGCGCTCTCACCTACCTACTGATGTATAACGATCGGTAGCACGTCAGGTTATATTTATGGTGGTCGAAATAAAAAGCTTTTCTTATCTATCTTTCTTTATTTACCCAATCAAATGTTTACAACTCGTAAAATTGTATACTTAACTGTTTCAAATATTGTTTCTTTTTCTTCTTGTGTTTTCTTTTTCCTGTTGCATCGATACATTTATTTTGAATATCGGAAAACTGAAACCAGAATTATTATGTTATTTCTTCAAAATATTTCTGTAATTTTCATCTTATCCAGCCACTGGTAGGCTATAAGAATAAGAAAAGAATCAGAATAATAACAGAATAATACATAAGGAATAAAATCATCACTAAAGCAAAAAAAAAGTCAGCTCCCTAAACCTAACTATTTATATGATCAGAACTAATAAAGTATTCGATAGCACATTCATCACTTTATTGGGGTAGGTACAGCCCTAATTGAGTAGCGAAAGTTGAGATTTATAGAAACGCGACCTTAACGAATATCATTCACAGTATATTTTTGTTTGATGGTTTTGCATTCTAAACAAAACCAATTTAAGCAATAAAATAATACTAACCTGTGATACGATATGCCCCCTTTTGTTAAATTATTGGTTCGGCTATCGTTTTAGCACTGCAAAACAGCACAATACGGCATTTTTATATTTTTTCGTGTTTTTCTCAGTTACGTTTCTTCTGACAGACTTCCAAACACGACTAAACAAAGGAGGGCTTGAAGTCGTGGTACTGCGCGTACTTGGAGCGTGAGAAGGTCGTCTACATGCTAGTTCCACTACTTCTTTATTTCGTGATTTTAAATTCTGGAATTTGTTGGTGAAAACCTATTTACCAGTATTTTATTACCACGAGAAAAACGTTCACACTGACGAATTCGCGAGAGCGCCGCTAGTATTTATGATTGACGTTATTGATGAGTACAATGTAATTACATTTCACAAAGGAATTTGAGGTATCTCATTTCAGTGCATAATTGAACCTGTAAGCTTACCATGAGCTCTGTCTGGCTCTGTCTCTGGATCTGGTTTTGAGTCAGTGTGAGTGTTGTGTTGACTAAATAAATTCTACGTCAAAACGTCAAACACACAGTTTATTACACTGGTGAGCACTCACACAGAGTCAAAACCAAAACCAGAGATAGAGCCAGGCAGAGATCACGGTTAGGCGTACTGATTGAGTAAGCAAATTGAAAGGCTAAGTCCATATGAAAGGGTTATTAATCCTAGCGGCACTATGGTCAGTTGATAGCGTTACCGTAAACCGAACCTGATAAATATTCTATTTGAGAGGCAATTTCTCGTGCAGGTAGCCTAACGATCTTGCTGTTTCTGTTCATTATAAAAGCATGTTTATCAACGTAACATTTTATTTATTATGCCACTTTATCATGAGCCTGAAGAAGTCCACTGCTGGACATATGCCTCCCCTTTACATTTCAAGCAAAAACAATTCTAAGCCCTTTCTATCGATCGGCTTCCCGCTATCTAAACAATGTAATCGGTCCATCGGGTGGGATAAGAAACTTAGCTCCTGTCTATTCTGTTTCTGGGTATACTAAATTGCAAATGGGTAAGTTTAAATTGAGAATTCTAGTTTAGCGAGTGATTAAACAGTAGATAAATATAAAAGGTACATTTGTGTCGTGCCTCTGATTGAAGCACCGCGATGCCGTCATTCCGCCATGGTTCAGACTTTCAGTGGGATAGGATGACACACTTTCATAGGTTACACTACAGCCATGTTTTTTCGTCTTTTGATACAGACTCCGCGCGTAAACATTCAGCTCGTATGGCTAATGACGTAATTGCTCACGATTTCACGCCAATTTTGATTTTTATCTGTTTTTTATTTGAGAAAGATTTACGGTTTCACGTGACTGGCTTTAAAATCTGCTTTTATTATTTATTGGCCATACTTTTCATGGTATGTGATATAATAGGCATGAGGTTAAAATAAAAGTAGTTTATCTAAAAGCCTTAATAGTCGGCTGGTTTTTACATGATGAATATTTATTTTTACGCAGCCTTGTCCACATAACCATCTATGAAGTACATCAATTCAATCACTTCAAATGCCGTAAAAGATTAAATTTATCAAAGTTATACTAAATTACATTTCCATCTATTAGAGTTTGTAGTCGAAGATTAAGATGTCAGTCGATGAACAAATATTATGATTAATATTTTATTACTGAACTTTTAGAAACATGTGAATATGAACACACTTCTTCTATGTTCAGTAATCTGGTGTGATGTTGGATGTGACATGCTAAAAAGTGTGTGGGAAAAATATTTTTTTATGACTCCCGTTGCAAACATGACGTAAATGCCAATGTGAAAACCAGATGTTGCTCAAGGGCTCCGGATGGTATTAAATTAAAAATGAAGATAGGTAGGTACAGATGCTTCTTAGAGTGATATTACTATCGATGTAAAGCAAAGTAAAAAAATAGCTCTTTAAGTCTGCATGAAAAGTTACATGAATTTAGCCACCACTTGTTACAATACAAAGTACAAAACTTTGTATTGTAACATGTAGTGGCTATATTAATCATTTGTATTCATATAAAATAGTAAAGCTTTTTTTTATATAAGCTTTTTTACAACATTGATGTAGGTACTTAATGTCTTGGCCTCTTTGCATATTCCGTGAAGTGCTTTATCGTAGACAGAACGGGAGCGGGTTTTTGCGAAATGTCATAATGTGTCCTATTCTTCATTTTGTTTGAATTAAATTACTATTTTGCTACATACATTATTAATATAAGATTTATAATAAGTTTGTTTGACAAAATTCATTGTACAAATTATAAAATAAAGCTCAGTTAGTGACATCAGCGTGACTGGAAATCCGCATTTTAGTAATAATTATTGATTGTTAATTAAAGTAGTGAGAAATGCACTTTCCGTGTTAAACATTTTCGACGGTACGAGGGACAAGCGCTAGCGTTTCACAACTACGAGTATTATCCCCTTTTACATTACGCAACACTCAGTGCTGTCTTTTTTCAATAAATTCTAATAAATAAGTTACTTATGATTAAAAACAAACATTTCTGAAATTCAAAGGTAAACGACGTAGGTAAACGTTTTACGGATGTTCGCATCATCTTTGTAGGATAGGTATTTCACGAATTTACTCTCAATGGTAGGGCACAACATAACATACCAGCTAAGTTTGAGGAGTATATAAATATTAAATATATAAATATTTGAAATAAAAGAAACAAAAGTTCGAGCTAATTAAGGAAGAAATAACCAAAAACTAAAATCGTTATTGCAGTCCTCGCATAAAATATATAGCTTAAATACAGAATACTGACGGTAACATTGCACATTTTGTCAAGCAATTTTTTTGATGACGGCTGAAGCTGAAAAGTCTTTCAATACAATTAATTTACATTGTGATTCTGGCAACTCTAAACTGGAACAGTGGTCACTCTCAGTCAGTGTTGTGCATAAGCTCATTAACAGTCTTGAGCTAGAGCTCAAACCGCTAACGACTCAATAATGTTAGGGAGGCCAGCATTCTAAAATAAACCGAATTGCGTGGAAAATAACATTTTAAATAATCGGAACTATCAAATTAGTTTTTGAAACATATTTCGATAAAATACGTAACATATAAGTATAAGTTTGCCAGTTAGATTACTTACAACAAGACAAAGAGTTGTTGAGTCATTCGAGTCATATTAAAGGAGTGAAACTAATTGACTAAGAGTATTTGTGTTATGAGCTGCTGGAAATACCTGAAAATGACTATGCTATCAATGTGGCATGTTAATCTCACTGATTATGGCCATGCTCTGTACCAACCTTGACTGAAAACGGCGACATTGTTATCTGATTGCGATGCCACTGTTTTCCGGTAGCTTTCTATTTAGGTCATACCAGTATCATTGTAAACTAAACCTGCGTTTGATATTACCAAATACCAAAATGTTTTGTCTCACGACCTCTCCAATAGTTCCAAGAACTTTTCAACAATAAAAACCAAAACCATACCACAATATCCAGTTACCTATAAGGAACCACCATCAAAATGTTGAACATAAAACAAACATGTTGATTTACAGCTTACATGCAAATTCGATTGAGAGGAGAGCGCTTAAAATCTTAATAAACGATCTAAGATAAACTTAAGACAATGAACTCCGTGAAACAACTTTTCGATCGCGATATCTATCCAAAATCGCGAGCAACTAACTATCTTGTAAGCAATCCGATGGCACAGTTTAGTAAAAAATATTTTGATTCTAGCACGTTTTACTGCTTAAAAGTTTACCCATGAAAACCAGTTAAGCAGGCGATTGTTGATAAATAAGTTCAGTAATAGTGATTTTATATCTTTCAAAGAAACAAAATGTGTGACCGAGAAGCGCTATCAACGGTGGTCTTCGTCTTGAAGTTAAGCATTCAAGCGGAACAATAAAAAAGTTACATTTCGTTCGTTAATATCAAATTTCTTTAAACATTTACGCAGCCGTGAGAGAGCTTGTCAACGTTCTCATGTTTGTTCAGTTGCGCTTTATTGTATTTTTTTGCAATACGGGCATGTAAAAAAGTCGATGTTTAAAATGGTGTACTGTAGATCAATTAAAGGCTCGTTTACTTTGCTTTAAACTACATGCCCTGTTTACATCAAAATTGGTTTTGAAACTGATAAAATCCTGAATACCTAATGCTTAGTTTGTCCTAGTATGGATTCCAGGAAATGTGTAATATCCAATTACTTATCTCTCGATAGTCCCACGCTGGTCCCGGTGCAATCAGAATACATTGTTAGCGCACCAAAATAAAACTGGCACCTGTAACTGACACTTGCCTATAAAAATGTAATTAAACTTGAACTTCTAACTATTGTCGATTATAAGTTTCAAAACTTGAGAAAACGACTCTATGGTCATATTACTGAACTGGTTTTGATGGAATCATTGTGGGACTAAGCTGGAAGTATTCCTTTTCAGATAAAAAAAAATATGTTTCAAATCGGCTCATAAATGTTTAAGTTATGCGATAACAAACATTAAAAAAGAAAAAAATACAAACAAATCGAGAACCACCTCTTTTTTATTTGGAATCGGTTAAAAATTATCAGAAAGTAATAGTTTCTCGTGGCAGCGGTGAAAACTGAAATTGCATCTATGGGCATGTATGTGTATGCATGTCGAGAACGATGTAAATTAAGTTGTCTCATGCAATGTATCTATTAAAATGATTCTCAGATCTTCCTTTGATAGCTTCAGCTTCAGTTATTAAATATTAGAGTTAGTTTAAATGACTAGGGTTGTGTATATTGTTGGAAGTAATATAATCAATTACCTACCAAAATATTTCAAAGTTTCCTTGCCTTAATTGAAGTACAAGTCTGAGCTTGACTAATAACTGAGTACACAGGCATAACACACATAGAACCTACATAAACACGCGTTCCTACAAATTCTGAGTTTCCCAAATACTTGTAGTTTCAAGCCAAATGTTAGTAGTTGAGCTGCAGACGATGTTACTCAAAACTTGCTTGTTGCAATTAGGTTTAGTTCGATGTATCGCGGAAGTTTAGCATTTTGTAGTGCTACCTTTCTTGTGCTTAGAATTATTGACGTGAATACATCATTCTTTAACATTGCTTTCATAAAGACGCAATTCAATAAAAATAATATAACATAATAATATAATATATACATAATATATATAAGTTTATAAAACTTGAGAAACCGACTTCATTGCTAAACGGCTAAACCGATTTTAATGAAATTTGTTTGGGACAATCTGGACATAAGAATAACCTTCCAAATAAAAAAATAATTTTCTAAATCGGTGCATAAATGACGGAGGCATGCAGTTACAAACATTAAAAAAAAATATTTAAAAAAAAATGGCAACACCGATTTTAATAAAATTAAAAAAGGACCAATCTGGAAGCAGTACCTTTCAGATAATTTTTTTTTTCAGATCTGCTCACAAATGACGAAGTTATATATATTTATTTATTATATAGTTATATAACATTAAAAAAAAAAAAAAAAAAACGAATTGAGAACCTCCTCCTTCTTGATTGGAAGTCGGTTAAAAATGTGGGATACAGTTTAGTGTTGCAGCTACATTCTATCATGCCCATCTAAATTTCATTACCACTGAATAGCTAAAGAATTTAAGATTTAATACCGTATATAAGGACTGTAACACATCGCGCGCGGCGAAGGGGGAAGTCCCGAAGTTATAGACGTATTCACGTACAACAAACGGCTGTTACCATAACACAGTCCCATCCCATTTTTTGCTGTTTTTTGTATTCTTATTTTAAAATTCATAAGACAAAATAAAAAGACAGGATTGATCAACATTGTTTAAAATTCCAGTCGGGCCATGGTAACTTTGTAGGTATTTTGTTACATGATAGTCCGGTGAGGACCTTATTCATATAAGCTGACACGATATAAGTAGGTTACATGCAGCTTACGTAATAGGACAAAAATTCCGTGCCTAGAGACTGCGTCTTACATCTTCTTCTTCTTAAATTTAAGAGCTTGGCTCTTGTCGGAGTTTTGATGCAGTTTTCTCCAATTAAATCTTTCGAATGCGGCCTACTTGACTTCCCTAATGTCTTCCCCGTTTCTGTTCAACCTTTCCTTCGATGATGTTCTTCTGTAGTTCTGTAGCTGTCATGTCGTAGTAGATGTCCAAACATTTTTCCTCTTCGATTTTGTATCGTCTCAAGTATAACTCTCTTCTCCTTTACTCGCTCTAAGACCTCTTTGTTCGTAACTGTCCAACTAATTTTCTCCATCATCCTCATCGTCTTACATAGTAAAAAATATTTTGTTCTTATCCATAATGTGCTCATGAAGCGGACAGAAGTCACCTGAAATACAGGATTTTTTATATAGGCGATAGTTACCACTTAGGGTCAATTCACACCGAGACGCGACGCGACGCGACGATACTCAAAAGCCTCGAGGCGCAGTGCTGCGTGGTGCAACGTAATCTGAATTCTCACAATGTAATGTGTATCTTTTCTTGTAGTGAATAAAGTATATTCTGAGTCGCTCTATGAAAAATGTGCGCGCAGCGTCGCGCCGCGTCGCGTCTCGGTGTGAACTGACCCTTAGTATAAGGTGGGCCATAAACATCAACTTGAGTAAGTTAATTTGACTAAGCGATATTATCACGTTCGCCTTTTCTGTTAGGCTTCTTCTTGAATGGTAATACAACTTTGGTCTGGTTTATGATCCTATTTAATCCGTGCAAGCTAGTTTTTCCGTGAACAGAATATATAATGACGTCATGTCACTAGTCTTCGTGTTTGGGTATCGAAACGTTACCGTCGCGTTTTATATCGATAGGTACACTGCACATGAAATAAACATTCAACAGTTTTCAGTTACGAACGGTTGAAAAAACCTTTTGAAAGCTGTTCAAAAGTATTCGCGTGGCTTAGCCGCATCGGTGTGATGACACATTGTCCAATACTCTTGCACTGTTGTCCGCGTTGGTGTCACTACTCGGTACATCGTTGTCCATAACTGCCAATTTGTGAACCTTTTACCGTTTGATACACATAAAAGAACGTTGTGTGGAGTGTAAATAGTTATGAATAGAGGAGTATTGTCGTAACGTTAGGTTTGTGCAGTGGTCCGTTCGAGAAAGGAGCATTTTATTGCAACACAGGATAAATGAAATCTCACCTGGCGATATGAAGTGTCACACGGGGGCATGGTTGCCCCTTTTTGCAACAGCAGCGGCACTTCTCATGGAGGTCCACGGCCAATTCAGACGTAAGTAATAGCAGTAGAGTTTAGTAGTAGTAGAGCTCTTTTTGAAGGACTCATCCGGGGAAGTACTTGAAGCAGCATTGCTGTGTTTCAATTTGAAGGGTGTGGATGCTGGTGAAATTCTGACACGTGAGGCTGAATATTGTATGCCATTGTATGCCTCAAGTTGCAATCAACTTGAGCAATGGGTCCATACCCAAAGTAGTGCATCGTATGGGCGATAGTTACCACTTAACATCAGGTGGGTCATATTCATATTTCATCAGCTAGTTGTATAAAAAAAAATCAAAAGCCACAATAATACTAACAATAGGTGCGGGTTCGATTCCCACGACGAGGCAAGTCTTGTGGCATCATCGTTTTATAACCGTGCCTTTTCAGCTTGTTTTTATGCATGACTACTAATAATCTGAGAGTATAACTGACCTGACTACAGACGGTCTTACATAAGAACATGGCTATACATATTATTAGTACCTACTAGTATGTTCTCTAGTATGTTCTTTGTAGGATTGGCAAGCCTTATAATATACAGCTAAGTTTAGTAATGAAGTCTAGACAGTATCATGTTTACATTGAATTTTATTCCGAGAAATATGAAGTCATAGTCTGTGTACGAAAGATAATGGTGAGAAACGTTTGGTTGAGCAACTCAGCGCTTCTTTTAGTACATTCTGTTTTTTTTTATAAATATTCTGGACAATCCATACTATCTAGCTAGCTCCAAATTAAGCAGAGCTTGTACTATGAGAACTAGATACCTGATACATTTTTTTGTAAACACGTATTTTGAATACTTTATAACAGTATAAGTATTGGGACTTGGGACGCTACATTGCTCCGATTGGTTGGACCTTGAATTTTTTGGCCTCACTTATTATGTTTGGCTAACACCTATATTATTACCCTTGTGGGCGATTTGCATAGCCCTTCTATAAACTCTGTCAGGCTCGGGCTCTGGATTTGAGTCTGTGTAGTGCTGTATAAAAAAATTCTACGTCAAAACGTCACACGCACAGTATAATACACTGGTGAGCACTCACAGGCACTCACACAGACTCAAAACCAGAGCCAGAGACAGAGCCAGACAGAGGTTGTGGTCGGCCATCCAGCTGTAGGACTACCACAAGCTCTGTCTGGCTCGGGCTCTGGTTTTGAGTCTGTGTAGTGCTGTCTAAATAAATTCTAGGTCAAAACGTCACACGCACAGTATAATACACTGGTGAGCACTCACACAGACTTAAAACCAGAGCCAGAGACAGAGCCAGACAGAGCTTGTGGTAGGCCTACTGGATGGCCAGGAAGACCACATCCATCTTTTAAGGGGCCGGCGGAGGGTGAATTTTCAAACAAACGTAATACCAAAATTATAACTAGTTCACCAATCGCATTTTACACATTTTTTTCATTGCAAAATGTGATTGGCGTTAATTTCATTTGAGGTAAGTAATTTAAAATAAAAACTGTTCAGGAACCTAGATAAATACTATACAGATACAATTATTACAATAATATAGTAAAAATCTGCTTAAATTAGTAATCATTTTGGTATTACGTTTGTATGAAAATTCGCCCTCCGCCGGCCCCTTAAGTTAAACATATAGTCTCCGTGTGCCTATATTTTTTTTTATTATACCCCAGAACCTTTCAACAGGTATCATCCCACCTAACTCTTTTTTAAAGAACTTCAAGGCTTCGATCTGGTTTTCTATGCCACTGTACAAATTTGTTGTTTATAGATATAGGTCAAGTTATTGTTTATAGAATTGTAATAAAAATTCCGAAATTAGTTTACCGACCGGTTTACGATTTATCGCTAGTTCACTAGTTGGGTTGAGGTGAATCATACTGAATTTCCTAAGACCAATATCGCACAACGGTGGACAGCAGTGTACACTTCTTTCTTAGTTTATTTTTTTCGTATTGAATCGAAATATGTTCAATGATACCTAAAAAACTTGAAAACCTTTCTTAGAAACATATAGTCTTATCGTTAAGCAGCGATCTCTACCAGACAACCGTTAGATGGATGGTAAAATAAAAACTTAAAAAATATGAATCCGTAGGTGTTTTCGTGCATTGATTTTTTCTAACTTTTAGCTCAGACAAAAAATACTCTGGCCAGCCATGCAGTTTATTCTGTACCGTGCTTTTATTATAAATCTGATTATGTATGAATTGTTTTGCAACAGCAACAAATGTCCGCGAGTCTGGTTTTGCATTTAACGTTCTGGTTATTGTGGGCGTATTTAATCATATTTTAGTGTTGAACCGACCCCGACAACATGGAAGCTAAAGCTTACTAGAAACGAACTTCAGAAATGAATTTTAAACGAATTTTTTTAAGAGCAAGTCTGTAGGCCTACCACATGCAAGCTCTGCCTGGCTCTGGTTTTGAGGTTGTGTGAGCTGACTAAATACACTCATTTCCACCATTTCGAATAGATTTTCAGATTTTCGAAATTTTGTTACAACTTTATTTTTTATTAATATTATATAATATCAAACAGTCGTATTTTATTATTATTATAAACAACAGAAAATAAAGATTATTGCCATACCTAGTTTCCTGAAGAAATTATTTTCAGTTTTTGTAAAAATCAACAAAAGTTGAATATCCCTAGTCAATGTTGGTGTGTGTAAATCCTACGTTGAAACGTTACACACACAGTATAATATTCTGGTGAGCACTCACATAGACTCAAAACCAGAGCCAGACCGAGTTTGCGGTAGGCCAACAGAGTAAATGATTTTCTTTATTAAAACTTGTTCTTGACCTAAATTTCTCTTCCTCAATGTTTGTTCACATGTTTTGTGATGATTTAGTCGACAGTGTACTCCACGCTTATATTCTGAAAGCAGTTTCATCACAGAAATACCTTGAATATATGTAGATGTTGATAGACGCAGGGCAGTGCATCGTAAGGCAAGTTCCTGACGTGCGTGACCTACGAGGCAATGCTTTGTTATAGGCGAATCGTTACAACTTAACATCAGGTGGTCCTTAAGCTTGTTCCGTCAGCTGTATAAAAAAATAAGTTGAATAAAAAAAGGTAGTTCTCAACTCAGCTAATACAAAAATAAATTAATTTTGATTGAGATTTATTTTTAGTTAAACAGTGGGTCCACTAGTTTTATCGTTCGTAGTGAAACGCTGACAAACATCTACGAGTATAGCTATAGGTATCTAGCTTTCATAATATTTGACAGCGTTTCACTGATCGCTATCACAGAACATTTAAACGTGCGCAAGGCTTTTGTACCTATAAGAACACCTACCTAAATAGTAAAAAGATTATTACTGTTACGGGCTGCTTTCACGGATTGCTAATCGACAAATTAATCCGTCCAATCAAATTAATCCTTAAACCAGCAGTAGTATAAACCAGCTAGTATTATATTCTATAATTAGCGAAATCTCGAGCAACTCTGATCGCGTAAAACTTTCCTACAAACTTCAATCAAAGAGGTATAGGATACCTTTTTAATGATTCCGGGATTTTTTTCCTAGTGCACCTACTTTTGTTAGGCGGTACCGTCCGTCAGACAGTAATGGAAGATGATTCATTTTGATTATGTATGTAAGTCACTGTCATATTTATTTTTATGTCCAGCTTCAACTATATCGTGGTTTCGTCATTTTGTGCCCTCATTCTGATGCCGTTCATAGTTATTGATAGTTGTTCTAGGCCTGACCCGTTACACTATCGATCTATTATTAAACTTAAATCTTGATCACGTGACACGTCGGAACTCATTTGAAACAAGTCGTTAAGACACTCAAGCAAACAAACTATATTTAATAGGCAATCAAAATAAGTCTAATTATTACGGATGGGTGGAAATAATATTGTATTCCATGTTTATTTTACAAAACCAATTCTATCAGTTATCCTTAGCTTGAGACTATTGATTTTTATTTATATTTATTGCATTGCTTTGTAGCTAAAGATTACACTAAAAAAGTATTATACTAGATTAAAGGAGAGAGATTAAGGGGCCGGCGGAGGGCAAATTTTCATACAAACGTAATACCAAAATGATTACTAATTTAAGCAGGTTTTCACTATATTATTGTAATGATTGTATTTTTATTGTATTTATCTAGGTTCCTGGGCAGTTTTTATTTTAAATTACTTACCTCAAATGAAATTAACACCAATCACATTTTACAATAAAACAAATGTGTAAAATGCGATTGGTGTTTATTTCTTTTGAGGTTAGTAATTTAAAATAAAAACTGTTCAGGAACCTAGATAAATACTATACGAATACAGTTATTACAATAATATAGTGAAAATCTGCCTAAACTAGTAATAACTATGGTATAACGTTTGTATGAAAATTCACCCTCCGCCGGCCTCTTAAATACTATATTAAACAACTACCTATAGAGTTGTCTGAAGAAATTATATGCATTTATATATATTTAAATTTCGAATGAATAAGTATACTTAATTAACTTTCACCATACTTATAAATATTATTAAGAATACATTGTATCGGATCGTTTTAACCACACCGGATTAAAAGATGACTATTATGGAACCACCAAACCATATTTTTCAATTAGCAATTTATTGAAAAAGATTCATTTGACTCTTTTGCCCGGATTATCCTTGCCACTTCCATGAAGGCCACAAGAGTATGTTGTGGAGCTTCTCTGGGCGGGACACAATCAAGCTTCGACTCGAGTACAGCATCGCAAAACATAATGCTCTGTAATAGTCTGTAATGCTATCCCATAGCTATCGTCGAGACGATCTCTTCGAGGCTTTTTCATATTTCGTTATAAAATAATTCCATGTGACTAATAGACTCTCGGGTTTCAAATGCAAGGAACTGGAACTAAAGCGTATTTTATAGGGATTATATCTTTTGAAACTATCATGGTTTTTAACACAATTTTTATTAACAACGGAATGTGTCGAAACTAATAAAAGAGTGCGAAAGAGGGTAGATCGATTTGTATGTCAACAACATTTATTTTAATCGTGGAATTCAGTTCAACCGTGATCATGGTGTCGTGTCGAAATATAGAGTCAAAATACTCGCAAAATTAAATCATAATAAATATCCCGTTGTTATTAAAAAAATATCAGGATTGTCAAGTCTAAGTCAGTACTTTACAGTAGGTACAACTTAATCATTACAGCGCGTTGCATTACTTACTACCGTATTTTTATATGATTATTTTACAAACCAAAAATAATACTAAGAGCAGTGAAGCTATCTATTTTATTCTGTAATCAGGTCAAACCGTAAGTGGCGAGAATAGACGATATTTAAAAAACGCTTAATTCAAGTAGGTAGCGATCATGGTAATAGTTCATAAAAGATGTGCCTTTTTAATATTCACGAGCCTTTGAGAAGCACCCACAAAGACTTTTTGACTGCGATCAGAGACAGGTTTTGAAATAGTTCATTATGAAACCTTGTTCGATTTTTTACACTATGGGCCTTATTAATAATCCTGGCGTAGCGTTGGACTAGTTAATCCGTGTTTTATCTCTTGCATTGACATGCAATTGTCAACTTGAACAAATGTGACAAAACACGGATTAACGAAATTATTAGTCTTCCTTTGTTTCTTTCTTCTTCCGTTGTCCTTGTTCTTTTTCACAAATATTGGTTTAAGAAGTGTTTTTATGTTTTAGACAAAAAAAAGCTTTATCTTTCTATGTATTTTAGCTATGACTGGTAAAAATTCATGCTGCCGTTTTCATGTTAGGATAATATACCTCGGCTTAAATTTTAGTACAATAAACTGTGTTTATTTTTGACGAAAATCACAGATTTGCCACGAACATCCTAATTTAAAGAAAGGTTTACATAAGTTTAAAAAACGAGCTCATTATTTTTAAACAAACAGGCTATCATTGACAGCAATAAACAGAAACAGAGAGGACCCATAATGAGTAAAGAAGATCATTACAGACTGGATGAAGTGGCACCACACTGGAACTTCACTGCTATTATTTTTGATTTGTAAAAGGATCATATTATAAAAAAAAAGCAGCCAAGTGCGAGTCGGACTCACCCATGAAGGGGTTCCGTAGCATCAAGTAACATAATATAAAGGTTCTTGTAATTCGTCGAAAGGTAAATTGCAGTTTACGATTTATGACGTATAAAAAAAAACTACTGACTAGATCTCGTTCAAACCAAATATCGTTGGAAGTTTCCATAGTAATGTACAACATATATTTTTTTTAGCTTTATCAGTCACTTATTTTAGAAGTTAGAGGGGCGGGGGGAAACTTTTTTCCACTTTGGAAGTGTCTCTCTGGAAAACTATTCAGTTTAGAAAAAAACAATATTAGAAACCTCAACATCATTTTTGAAGACCTATTCATAAATACCCCACACGTATGGGTTTGATGAAAAAAAAATTTTGAGTTTCAGTTTCAAGTATGGTTTTTTTTCTATTTTTGTGTAAAAATCTTAATGCGGTTTACAGAATACATCTACTCGCCAAGTTTCATCAGTCTAGCTCTTACGGTTTCGGAGAAAAATGGCTGTGACATACGGACGGACAGACAGACAGACAGACAGACAGACATGACGAATCTATAAGGGTTCAGTTTTTGCCATTTGGCTACGGAACCCTAAAAACGATAGGAACCGAGCCGTAGTTTGTTGCCTGTTCTTCTAGGCTTGGTCGCGTGGAACTGGCACTTAGATTCACCTAGCTTTAAGACGTTTCAAAGTAATGCTTGTAATTGTATGAATAGAATATTATTGAGTTTGAATTTGATGATTAATTTTAGCGTACTGTTTCCTTTCTATCACTTTACTATGAATTCCAGTGTTAATATATTATGAGAATGTCAAAGTCGGGTCTATTAAATACAGACGGGACATATTTGTACGTCGTTATTCACAACAAAAGCGATTGATGAAATATGCAAAAAGGTCTGTCTGTCCTTAATCCCACAAGAAAACAAACGTGGACACTGTGGGTTATTATATGAAAGCTTATTATGACTAGTTCTTTAAATAAAAAATGCACTGTAACACAAAAATTCTAAATTTCTTCAGACAAAGCCAAACTCTTAAATAAAATGTTACTAGGTACTTAAAAAAATCTGTTATTGGCCTATTTTAAGATTATATAATACTATGCTTTACAACTTCTGTAATTTCTGTTGATTTTCTAATAAAGAAAAATATGTAACAATTTAATAAAAATATCATCATAGATAAGTGAGTTTGTAAGTGAAATAATGGCAGAGTTGCTTTTAAATAGTGTTAAAGTTTTATTTTTAACACTATGTATTCAAAAATTGATTTATTTATTCCAATACGGTTTGATGAAATATGAACTAAGTTTTAAAGTCTTGTTAATATTCTTTACTCCAAACCATCACTCAGATAAAGATTTTCTGTTGATAAGTTGTTATTTATTATACGACTAGCAACTTTTTTGGTGGTTCGAGTTCCCTCTGTCATGTTAATACCAGTAATATCAACTACCCCGTGGTTAATCTTCTTGAACCCGAGCGGGTCATTTAGTTAAAATTAGGATAGATAAAAATGCATTCATATTACCATCATAATACAAGCATTAGCTTCGCGATGTTTACTCGTGTGCGTGCTTAACATAATGACTGGCCTCTCAGCTCAGTTGGTAGAAGATCTGCTTCTACGCCGTTGGTCGTCAGTTGGTAGAAGATCTGGGGGCTAATTCTCAGGCCGATCTCGATCATTTTGCAATTTTATTTTATTGCTTCTTTTCGAAGAGAGAATGCCAGATTTCCTTGAGTAATTCATCAACGACCTCATCGTAAAAGCCTCGACAGCTACGATATACGGAAAACGTACAAAAAGTGCGGGGTTGTGAAAAGAAGCAATAAAATAAAATTTCAAAATGATCGAGATCGGCCCGAGAATTAGCCCCCTTCTTCTACGCCGTAGGTCATGGGTTCGATCCCACCGAGAACAAATATTTGTGTGGTGAATGCAGATGTTTGTTCTCTGTCTGGGTGTTATATTGTATTCTAAGTGAGTATTTACAAAAAAATGTATCATAAGTTAGTAGGTAAATCAGCTATCTCGTTCCCTTAATAGAAGCTCTGCTTAGTTTGGAGCCAGAAAGTGTTGTGAGGATTGTCTAAAATATATTGTGTATTTTTTTTATCATGCTAGTGGGTACTTATGTTGACAGGGCTTATTGTTCGTAGTTTCTAGGATAATTTAGAATATATAGGCATCTCCCGAAGAATACAAGGAACATTGCCAAATCTTACACCATTCTTGCTCTTCTACCTGGCTTTACAGCGTTCGTCGCCATCACAGGCATCTAAGCTTCTTTCGGTTCGAGAACCTATCAACAATACAATATCATCAACGGTTATCGGTTCATTGAACTAGTTCATAATGAGCGAATTTTAAAAAGTAATTGGTACTATTTGGAACAATAAGTTTTCGTTATTAAATTACTTTGAATAAGTAGGTACCTAGGTATGTATAATAATATTAAAACAAAAGACCTTAGATCTAGGTATAAAACACATGAATCAATGAATAAATGAATATGAATCTAGTAATGTCCTGTGTACTTGTGTAAAATATCACTGGTTTTGACTGGCAGATTTCCAAGCCGAAGACGCATTTTGTATTTGCATTGAGAGTACCTATACGAAGAAATAGTATTGGGTACAATGAGACCTTTCACTTTAAGGTTGTTCGATTCCGATACAAACTGAATTTACACAACTATGGGCAAACAAAGTATAAATGTACACTGAAATAGCTGTAGTAGAATTTTACAGTGGTCTTTATTGCCGGCCAGTTATATAAAGTTAGAGAAAACTGTAGGATAACAGAAATATTAATAAAAAACCAAAAAAGTAATTTTTTCGTCATTCTTTCTAACGGGTACTCGGCATTGAATACGTGAGTGAGCTTAAAACATATATGTCTTAAAATAGTCGTAAAAGTCTGTTAGTTCTTTTTCTGAAGCCCCGACTGCCACGACCAATGGCTGACACTCCAACTTTATTTAACTGGCCGGTAATAAGGACCACTGAAAAGCCTATTACAGCTATTTCAGTGTACATTAATAGGTACTTTATTCGCCCACAGTTGTGTAAATTAAGTTTGTATGGAAATCGTACTCCCTTAACGTCAAAACTGTATTCGGTCGATAACAGAAGGTTAGGTTTGCAATAAAGTTAGTATTATAATTGATTATAATGAGATAGTGCAGCTTCTTACCAATAAGACATTCTTTGAATACTTACATTACTGGCCTCTCTCTCTTACTTACAGCTCTAGCCTTCTGAGCCGGTTCGACCCCCACCGAGAAAAAATATTTGTGTGGTGAACACAGATGTTTGTTTTCTTTCTGGGTGTTATATTGTATTCACAGTATGCATTTACAAAAAAATGTATATAAGTATTATATCAGCTATCTGGTTCCCATAGTATAAGCTCTGCTTAATTTGGGGCTAGATGGTTTAGTGTGGATTGTCTATAATATTTTTTTTATTGTTTTTTCCAGTATTGTCGATCCTAACCAAACCGTATCAGCTTTATGGACGGCCTAATAACTCACTCGTGATCATCAGCTTTTTACGATATGATAAATTATCTGGATATGGTTATGTCGGTATTTAGATTAATATTTATAGTTTGACGGTCCACCCACAATGCTAAACATAATTTTTTTCACAATCGAACTGTCATTTTTTATATTCAACTCGTAATAAAAATTTCAAACAAACACCAAAACTTGTAATAAGATTGTTTTCGCGTCAAATATCGCAATACACTAATGTAAATCATAGTTTACCACTCGACATTGTGCGATCGAACGTAAATCACAGGGGATGACAAAATATCGCGTGGCACAGACGACATCATACGCTAACGGAATACGGAAAAGATGTAAAAACTATTGTCAAAACGTCGTTGAAGTTGTAATAAATATTTCATAGGGGGTTTAGAGAATGATAAATGCTGATAGAATCGCAAAATCATTTGTTAGTAGTATATTTTGAGGTGAATAAGTTTTTAAAATTATTACCATAGGGGCACAATAAAAAAAGCAATGATTACTAAATCGGGGGATACAGTTTAGTGTTGCAGATACAAAGCTAAGGAACGCAATTCATAAAAACGAATGATAACAAAGTTGTGGGATACAGTTTAATGTTGCAGCCACATACATAATCTATCATGCCCATCCCAATTTCAATTACACGACTTAATAAGCTAGAATGTCTAAGAATTTATTTAGCTAAGTAAGGACTATAACACATCACGCGTGGCGGATGGGGAAGCCCCGAAGTTACGAGACGAATTCACGTACAAAAAACATTTGGTTTCATAACACAGCCAATTTTTATGATATATTATCTAGACTCAAACACTTCTCAAATCTCGCGTAAATCACAAACAAGTTTTGACAAGTTGAGAGACAAGTGTAAAATAAAATGACGGGAAAATTTATATTTTCAAATGCACGAGACTAACTAATTAACTATCTAAAATGTCCAACCCTTCGGCTGAACTCGTTTATTTTAGTTGGAAAGCTCTTGATAATCGTGAATGACCGGGGCCTATTATGAGTGTCATACCCACAGACTACTAGGATTAGCATCAGACGAACATCTCCCGAACAAATAAACTCGCCGTAGAAATAGAACGATGCAACTAAAGATAATGAATGAATTTAGTTGTTTACTACAGATTATCACACTAAGCACTATTATTCTGTGATTATTCTCGAGGATGGATACAGGTGTTTTTGCCAAAATGCAAGCAGGCTTGCTTCCATTTTGGCAAAAACACCTGTATCCATCGCTTTTGGCTTCTTTTTCTTTCTCTACCATTTCATAATAGGAAATTGTATGGGTTTTTATTTTAGCTATTTCTAATAAAAGATCTAGAATCAAAGAAAGCATTTATTTATTGATATAATATATATTGTAAATTTGCTTCTAGCTCTATGACTAAAATCCAATTGTTTTCTTGACTTATTAAGCAGTCTGTATAGTTTATTACAATTTATAGCTCCTAAATAGCTCCCCCAGAGGTCCGTAGGAAAGTCGCCTCCTCAATAGAAAAAAACAAACAGGAGACGGACACGAGGCACCCACTTTACAACACTAATCACTGTCAGGCCCGTTTGAAAAGCCGCCATAGTTTTCTCCAGTCTGCTAGGGCACTGACAGAAGAGGATCCTAGTGAGGCTCGTAAGAAACTGTGGGCTAAAAAATACCCGCCCCCTATTGATTATGTTTTGCCGGCAGAAAAACTCCCAGCGGGTAACCAACTCCCATGGTCAACCTGGAAGTCTCTGAATAGACTTCGGAGCCAGGTGGGCCGCTGCAGGCATAATTTAGTAAAATGGGGGTACTCCGACCATGCAGACTGCAACTGCGGAGTCCCACAGTCCATGCCTCATTTGCTGTCTTGCCCAGAGTGCCCTAACACCTGCACGCTGAGGGATTTGACTGACGCTACGGAGAGCGCTATTAGTGTGGCCCAGTTCTGGGAGAAGCACATATAGGTAAAACAATATAATGGGAAACATCGACACGAATAAGAAGAAGAAGATTACAATTTGGGGTCAAGGCTTTTAATTTATTACTCGCTTCCCACAGAGTACTTTAATTCGCTTCCTTCTTGAAAATCTTCGAGGAGTAACATCTGTCAAATAATTATTATGTTATAAATAGTCAAATTATGATAACATAAACGCTATTAACAAATAGTAAAACTATGCATGTAAAAGCTAATAAAACTAAGTAGAATGTGCAATACTAATCTTAAGTTCTTCAATAAAAATTATGTAGCTACAGATGAAGAAATTAAAAAATATCTTACCGTTTATCAGCGAGTTTTCAGTTTGATCGTTGGCAGAGCTAGCAGATGATGGTATGACATTGATTTCTGGAACCAAAGTATATAAAGAATTACTACATATTGCATGTAATGTACATAATTTTGTCACTGTAACATTAGCCAATGAGATGTCTTGTGTAGAATATCCAAACTATAATAAAAACACACTGCCTGATTTCTTAACATTGAACTGATAATATTATTAAAAATTTTGATTTTATTTTACCTGGATTTTCTACAGTCGGTTGCAAATTTTGCCGAGGAAGGGGAGATGTATCATCATTACCTGAGGAGAACAATATTTAACATCATTTTATGTTATGAAAGTCAACTGCTCAAAAATTGTTTTAGGGAAATGCAATATAATATTTCGGGTGCATGCGCAAACTTCTAGCCTTACAGTAAATTAAGCTTTCCTATTAAATTGTTAAATAATCTTCTTGATGTGTCACTGCTTTTTTCGAACCAGTTTAGCTAGGTAAAAGGTATATCCGGCCAGTTCCTGAAACTTACCAACATTAGTCCGTGAGCGTTTCTCATCAGTTTTACAATAGGTATGATCTTCTAGCTTCCGTTTTAGTCAGTTTCTCATCTCACCTGAAATATAAAATTGTAGTATTAGGTAGGTAAAAGGTTAGAAAAAGTTCATAAATCTGGAGATAAGTAGACTAAGGCTCATCTTAAAACCAGTTGATGTTCATAACAAATAGGACCTTTTTGCCCCACACGACACAGCTTGGATGGGTGCCAGTGGTACCAGTGTAACTACCTGTCTATGCAAATGCAGCCTACATATTAGGTTTTTTCTATTCTTTTTAGTTATCTTATGTATTTACCTATCTTCCCACTATTTTGTATATGTAGGACAAAGTTTTCTTTCTTTCTTATTTAGGTAAGATAACCACAGCTTACCGGTGTGAGTTTGGGCTGTTTGAGGAGTTCCACTTGCAATCTCACTCTCAGTAAACAATGTTGGGACGGCATCCACTCGAAGACGAGATTTCAAGCGTGCCGATGTGTGAAACCTTCTTTCAAAGTGGTTTCGGCAGACGCACTGCTTACGAAGTTGAATATTGCATAAACTGTGTAAACTTTCACATCCAATGCACTTTAACCACTTACGGAGTCCTATCTCAATTTTTGGGAATCTATGCAGAGGCACGTCCTGGCGTCTACTGTTACATCCCACAACACAGCGCTTTTTAAACATAATTGCAGATTTATGATACAAACACGGTCACAGTTAAATTATGAGAGAAAAGTTACGGAATCGAATCAACGCAAAATTTTTCTCAATCAACGGCGTCGGTGGTCTAAGTAGATAAGTAGGAAAAGTTGGTTGCTTATACCTATCTCTTTCTAATGTAAAGGAAAGAAGAAGACAAAAAAAAAAGAACTGTCAAAATCTATAGTTGAGCCATAGACAACTAACGCCAATATTTTTTCCTCAATGATTGTTGCCCATGGTCATACCTGCTCTGGCTTAGTTCCAAATTCGTAGGTACCGCAAGTGGTCCATAGGGTTGTGTATATATTTTTGGTGCATAGAGCAACCTCAGAGAATGGTTAACTTTACCGAATGTAACATTATAACATTTATTACCAGACACAAAATAATTTACCCAAGCGGTATAAAATATAAAACTGAAGCAGAGATCTCAATATCATCTAGAAATAATGTATGCGGTAAGATATAGGTGGCGCTATCTTGCAATGATATAATTTTGCCAGGGAATTGCAATTCTAAGATTCCCACGCGACTAAAACCCGATATACAAATAAAAGAACGCTTCTTTTCCTGGCATAAACATACTCTGTATCACCTTAGCATATTAAAATTCCGTGGCTGCTTCTGACGGGCCTAGTAAGAGTACGTGATAAACTTATCACTGTATACTAAATAGCTGTTATGGGCAAGTTTAGAGTTCGCGCATACTGAACGTCGCTCGAAGTCGCACCTTATATATAGCAGCAACGTGTCGGTTTTTAAAAGTCCCTTTGACTTCGTAGAGCTAACTTTTAAGATCGCGTCCGGATTTTTACAGAGTATTATGTAAAGAAGGATTAAGGGTTTCTTTAAACTAAACTGCAGATGATTTTTATCATGAATTAGTAGTTCCTATCGAAGAGGGTTGTATTTTTTATTGATTTAATAGTGTTTACTACTCTTAGGGAAATCGCGGAAAATTTATATTATTTAACAAATTCCGCAGCACCTTGCTCGGCTTCTTCCCAAAAGTTGGGGTATTATAAAAACAATAAAAGTAATTCTTTTAATAAAATAATTGAATTTAATATTTATTTAATACCCAATGTACATTTACTGCTTTACACATGGTTTAGTTTGTGTAAACATACGAGTAGTTCTTAGGTTGTAATTAATGTTAGTCCAAAAACATGCTGAAGTTTTGACTCGCATTACTTTAAGCAATATTGACGAATGTCGAATGATGAATAATTGGGGCATTCATTTATTATTCAAACTCATAGTATGCCACAAAGTACTGATAATTTATAAACTGATGGTCTTTGGCTTGATGCACGAACTGTGCATCATATTTTAACCATTGGTTTGACAACACCATCAATTCGCCAGGATTTAAGTCAAGGCCGGCAATAAAGCAATATTATAAATGCATCTTATGACTTGGTTATTCAGATGACGTAAACGTACAACAATTTAGGACACGCACAGTCCCTTTTAAGGTATGCATTTGAACAAGCCTACAGATTTATCGATTTCAATTTGAATAAAACAATGTTTGAAAGCTTAATGGGGCATTATGTACTCGCGGTCGATGATCTGAGCTTTATTAAATATAAAAAATATAGGATACTAGCTGTTACTCGTGACTTCTCATTTATCTAAAAGCTAAACATAAATTTATCTATAATGATTTTAGGTTGCGTAAAAATTTTCAACCCCTATTCCACCTTCTTATCATTATAATACTTGTTGGATTTATATTTTCATCCTAGGTCTCTAGGTCTCTAGCCATATCGTTGCCGACTATCATTACTATCTGTTCATTACAACAAACACACAAATAAAGAAAAGTTACTTTCGCATTTATAATATAAGTACTTATGGATAGTTTATGGACCTATGGATTATTATATTTAATATTTAATAAGACATTAATGTTTTTGATCTGAGATCAAGATTAATCTAGGATAATAATATTAATTTTCAATGAGAGCTGAAGGAAACGTTAAGATAGGAGTGAGCACTGAGATGACGAATGAATGGAGGTGAGTGGAGGAAGAAAACCTGTTGTGCCGACCCCACTTAGTTTGGGATACGGGCAGGAATCTTCCTCATCATCTGATGAGCTGAAGGAAACATCAACGTCATTGCCACGAGGTCAAAGAGCTACCAGAAAAAGTTCCCAAACTTACCTATATCAGCTGAAACGTTTCACTTAAAGGTAAGAGTAGGTACCCATATAGGTCCATAATTACATTTCCCTGACGTCATGTGCGGTAACAATATTTTATTAAAAGCTTTTTGACGTATAAAGAAGATTGTTTGGTGGTATAAGACGTTATGTGTTTGCGTTTTACAATATTTGATCATAATGTAGTTTATGGTCTCTAAAAACAAAATGCTTAATAAGTAAGTAGGTAGTTAAAAAAAAACAGAATTGAAAGCTGAAGGCCCAAGCAGGAGTTGTTTGTAGGTATATTTTTTTGGCAGGGAATGGTGTGATTACACACTGTCAAAAAAACCGTACGTTACTTTGATAAATCTTGGAGATCTTTTTACATTATTTTATCTAAAGGCCTGCGTAGATGGTGATGGCTGTCAGCTGAAACGCTGTCAAATATGGCTGTCATATTTGACAGCGTTTCAGCTGACCGCCATCGCCATCGCCTAGATGTGCGCAGGCCTTAAGAGATTGCCAAAACGTCTTCATTACATTGATTTGGTAGAAAAAGGCACATACATACAATATTAGACAATTGTAAAATTTTTCAAGCAAATATCTCAGTTAAAATCTTTCATCCCCCATCTCGGATAGTGTATTTTTGCTCTTCAATATTTAAGGGTAATGGTTACCACTTATCACATAGCATCATTTTTTATGCAACTAGTTGATGGAACGAGCATGGCCCACCGCTCGTTCCATCAACTAGTTGCATAAAAAATAAAAAGCAGCCAAGTGCGAGTCGGACTCGCCCATGAAGGGTTCCGTAGCAGCAAGTAACATAATATAAAAGTCCTTGTAGTTCGTCGAAGGGTAAATTGCGGTCTACGATTTATGACGTATAAAAAAAAAACTACTGACTAGATCTCGTTCAAACCAAATATCGTTGAAAGTTTGCATAGTAATGTATAACATATATTTTTTCTAGTTTTATCATTCTCTTATTTTAGAAGTTAGAGGGGGGGGACCAACTTTTTTCCACTTTGGAAGTGTCTCTCGCGCAAACTATTTAGTTTAGAAAAAAACGATATAAGAAACCTTAACATCATTTTTGAAGACCTATCCATAGATACCCCACACATATGGGATTCGATGAAAAATTTTTTTTTGAGTTTCAGTTTCATGTATGGGGACCCCCAAAATTTATAGTTTTTTTTCTATTTTTGTGTAAAAATCTTAATGCGGTTCACAAAATCTCGCCATGTTTCATCAGTAGCTCTTACGGTTTCGGAGTAAAATGGCTGTGACACGGCACGGACGGACAGACAGACATGACGAATCTCTAGGGGTTCCGTTTTTGCCATTTGGCTACGGAACCCTAAAAAGTGCAAAAGCCGTTTTTATCCGCTAGACCTAGAGGATAAAGTAAACTTGAATTTAGAACTTCGTGTGCACTAAGTTTGTGAATTCAATAACATCATTAAACCTATTTACTTGTAACTCCATGGTGCCAAATTATTCATACTTGCAACCTTTTTCGATTGATTAAAAACTCAGACTCGGAACCTTCTTGGTGTGTTACATTTATTTTAATTTGCTTTACGCGCGCCATTTTCTTTTCTCGGTGAGGGGGGGATGAAAAGTTACGTATTGCACTCAAGTGCAAAGATTTTTCACCTCGTGCTCGTTTAAAGTTTCGATTCGTTTATTCAGCGTGAACTTATAAACTTGTTTCTCCGTGTCTCATCGCAGTTCTCTGCCAAACTATGTTTGCTAAAATTTGGATGTAACGCCATCTATTGGTAGCATGACGCACTGCCAAAGTTAGCTCCAGTTTACGCTGGCGAAACGAACCAAACCATGTTGTGCGACCTACAGCTATTTTAGTTCCTAAGTTTGCCATCAGTTGGCGTTAGTATGCAGCATTTACAGTGTTTAAGTTGCTAAACTAAGTGAGAAATCTTTTAATAAAAGTTATAATAATTATTAATCAATTCTAAAAAACACAGGTTATTGTGTTTTTCATAGCCTTGAATGAAACTAAGCGTTTATTAGGTGTTTCTTTTCATTTTCATTTAGGTACTTATTTATTGCTAACATGTATAATATCTGTATATAGCTTAGTTAAAGTAGGGCTGCTAATCAATATCCATTTTTCTGTCGCACTTATTATAGGAATATACGAAACTCTTTGCTGTGCAATGGGTTTCATATCTCCTTGGTCCGACCACGTTATTTTTCTTCTATTTTCAAATTGTTTCGATGTTCGAATTTCGAATAGACCACAGCGTTGTCGCTGGCGTTCGGTCGGTTGCGTCCTATGATGGCAGCCTGCAAAGGTACTAATTATAATTAAATTGCCTAATCTAACCACTACTTATGTTTACTGATCCTCAAAACCAACTTGCACACATTCACTGTTTTTCTTGAAAAAAGTCGCTTAAATTAAACACAAAAATAATTCAAAAGCTCATAAGCCTGGGTAAGTTTTAATTTGGTTGCTGAACGACGCGACGAATAATGTTTTAAACACATCTAAAGCCAGCGTTGGCTACTTTCGTCCTAAATGTTTTTTTAGACGAAGCCAAGGAACTTATTTCATGAAACGAACTACAGACAGTAGACTACCTACATTATAGCACGTTTGGCCTCTGTCATTTTAATAAATTTAACGTTATTCATTTGTTTCTCTTTCTTTGTCTACAGAATCATGCGGGCTCGATGATTTCGTCTGCAATAACGGCATGTGTCTTGAGAGCAGCAAGAAGTGCGACCGCGTCTTTGATTGCCCCAACAACGAGGATGAACTCGACTGCGGTAAGTCTTCACTTAAGTCCTTAGGAAAATGTAGCATACCCAATTTATGTAAATTATTAGATCTTAAGGATTGTAAAAGCTGTAACAAATTAGGTAGTTGTGTTTTCTACGTCTTTGTCTTTACGACTTATGATCAGTATGTCCTGACCTAATTTATAAAAAAAATATCTTTCCCTGTCAAACAACCTCTGAAATAAGTTTTTTCTTCACCCAAACTATGTTCACGACTGTAAACCCCCCAGCTCGGACAGTATTCCCTCAGTTTAAGATCATTGAAGCTATCAAGGGAGTAGTTTGAGGCACGGTCAAAGATTCATATCGGTGGACTGTGGCTTACAAAATTGAAACCAGCCGTTCCCACTAACTTTACTGCCACTGGGACACTTAACTATAGTCCATTTGGATGTGACTGCAATCTCACTAAATCTACTACTGAGATAATTTAACATGGGTGGAAAGCATGAACTTGGGGTACTAAGTGGTGAGGTAACGGGAAATTTGGAAAGAAAACGGCTTTGAAAGTAAGCATGGAATGTAGTAGGTAAATGAATCGCATCCCACTGAAAGTCAAGCTCCAGGCTGGAGAAACCAGGTTTTATAGCAATACAAATTCAAACAATATTTACACAGACTGCACCTCGGATGAATTCCGATGCGAAGGCGATGGTTCTTGCATTGAGAAGAGGAGACAATGTGACGGCACTCCCAACTGCCGTGATGGTTCCGACGAAATAAATTGTGGTAAGCTACTGATAAAAAAAAACTACTATTTCAACTGACAGACAACCCAATTGTTCCTGTAACAACCTGATTTGAATTTTACTTCTCATGCTTCATCTTGGATTGAATGGTAAGTCTCTCGGATAGTTCCTTGGACTGGAAAGCACTCCTGTAAAGATACGGGCAAGTTTAAATGCGGTGATGGTACTTGCATATCTATACTCTTGAGGTGCGACGGTTTTAGAGACTGCCATCTTGATGGCAGTGATGAGTTCGACTGCCGTGAGTATCTATGCATCAATAACAAGGTTCCAACTTTAATGACGCGTGTACACTTATTAATTTAGTAAGTGACACACTATGATCATTAAAGCTTGAATCTGGGTAGCTGGATTTCAATTAATTTGATATAATACTAACCTGCCATGAATTTAAAGCATGCACCCCAGACCAGTGGCAATGTGATGAAGGGAATTGTATAAAGAAGAGTCTGCGTTGCAACGGTCGCGTCGACTGTCCATCGGATAGGTCAGATGAACGTTATTGTGTTGGTAAGAAATACAACCCACAAGCATCGAAATCATCATACCTAGTAAATACAAGCACGCTTCTTCGATCGTTTTGGGCTGAAACACATAAATTCGGCGCTGAGTTAATGTTTAGGCTAGCGTTAATGAGTCCCATCGCGTCTATGTGTGTTGGCTCATCATCTATTGCTGATTGATTTCACTTATCGTATCTCACATTTCTACGATTTTTCTGAATCATACTACATGCACGCACGTGTTTCCAGCTCCCGGTTTCTTTAAATGTCAATCGGGAAAAGTCATCCCTGAAAGTCTAAGATGCAACCGACGGTACGATTGCTCACCAGGAGACTATTCCGATGAACAGAATTGTCGTAAGTTCCTTAGATCCCACTTGTGTTCTTCAGGATTCAGGATCTTGTTCCGCTTTCTACCATAGAATTTTCTCATTTTACTTTCGATCTGCTGTTTCATTCTTTTTCTGTTCTGTTTCTCTTTTTTTTTGCCATTCATCATTTTGTTTGAAAGTTTTTTGGTGGTTGGTATCATTATGTTTCTCGATGAGTCAGTTCGCTTCTTCTCTCAATTCAACTTTTTGTTTCTTTCTTATTCTTTATTCAATTTTCTCGTTGATCTGATTTCTTTTGTTTCTGGAGTGAATGCTTGAAATAATGATTCAATAAATTTTAACCTTTGCACGTTTTACCGGACAGCATGTGGAGATGAAGACTTCAGATGTGATAATGGACATTGCATACAAGCGTACAAACGTTGTGACAGAACGCAAGACTGTCAGGATGGTTCTGATGAACGGCATTGCAAATATGGTTTGATTTTTCAAAATTATTAATTTTTTTGATTTATTTTTCTGTTCAGTAGAACTGAAAGGTGATGGTGACAATTTTGTTCATCCCTTTTATGAGTTGTAAATACCTATGATGTTTTTCGAAATTATATTATTTAGTGTCAAAATATTTGCTTGTATTTTAACACATTTAACATACTCTTTGCGACACAGATTCAATCACGTCGCAAGGAGTTTGATGTGCTAAGATTTGTTGATTTTTATGGTTTTTTTTTTAAATATCCTTAGATTTTTTTATAAATGCTTTTCAAATACTACCTGGTTCACGGAAACCAAATCTTAGCACACCTACCATTATAAATTTAAAATAAGACTTACACTAGCAAGGGTACAAAATGCTAAAATAAAATAACCCACTCGATACCCTTTCTTGTGTAAATTTGGTTAAGGTGCATTATTATTATGGCAGGCACAGTTTGCATGGCTTATGAGTATAAATGCACAAGTGGTCAATGCGTGCATGCGGAGTCTCTTTGCAATGGCACGGTGGAGTGCGATGACGGCTCTGACGAAAGCAAGTGCCCCTGTAAGCGGGGCCAGTTCCGCTGCCGGGACAGCTCTTGTATTAATATAGTGCTCAGATGCAATGGCTACAAAGATTGCGGGCAAGGCGAGGACGAACTCAACTGTGGTAAGCACTCAGGAGGTTACTCACACCGTATTTGTAAATAACAACTCTCAAAATCAACTTTCTTAGGTTTTACTGTATTAGATTTCGTTCTGAATTCAAAAACAAATGACGATGTGATAGAACACCCTATCCACTCAAAACAGTTGCTTGGCCAAAACTATGAAGAAAAGTTTTCCAATAACGCTTTGATATGCATGAATTTTATAACCACGCATGTGTATAAATCAGAACTTTTCTTACAGAGCTCTATCATCACTTTGACATTTCAGATTGTTCTTTTTAGCTTTGCTCGAGGAAATCGCTTTTAGCGATGAGTCCCTTCGTTGTACTTTATTAATTAACGTCTATATTTATCATGACATCCATGTGTCGGATAAAGTTTCATCTATCATCTATCTTATTTTCTGTTCTTTTAGATGGTTACAACGATTAGATTTCTTGTGTTTTATAAATGTGCTAATTGGAGTGTCTATGTATTTATATGGTGTTTTGTGTGTAGATTAGACTGAAGTATTGATGATGTTACAGACCAATGTCCTCCGGACACCTTCAATTGTCCCAGCGGATCGAGCGTGACCTGTGCCACACGATGTGACGACAACGCAGAGTGTGCAAATGGGGAAGACGAACTGGATTGTGAAGGTAATTTTATTAACTTAGTACAGACTCCTTTTTTGTTAATAGCGACAGGGATGAATGTTTCAAATAACGCGGTAGAATATTCAATATATAGTGAATAGCTGAACAAGTTTAGACCAACTAAAGTTATCTCAGTAAAATCAATGGTAAGTACTGGGAAACCATATTGGTAATGCGTAAGGTTTATCGATCCACGTTCAAAAGTAAGCTGTGGCAAAAGAGTGAACGAAGCGAATCCCAAAGCCCGGCAAACAGAGCACTGCGATTTATTTGGCTACACTTTTCAGTCTTTTGTGGTTGTTTAAAAACACTCCCCGAATCTGAAGAAACATAATTATTATTGTATAGTAATTTTCCTATTCATGGCCAAATCGAAATGGAATCTTTAGAGATTTTGAGAGAGGGTCATGAGTGCAAATCCTACTCTGGATATAACTTCGGAAATTATGTTAAAGAGGTCCGTTTCTCAGAGTAGTTATTTTTTACACGCTACATTATACATAATAATTCTTATACATCTTATATCGTATATATTAATGAATAATAGAAAAAGCTAATGATTTATTAGACAAACCTCATTTGCGTGTTGCGATATGAGGTTGGTCTAATAAATAATTGGTTAAAGCTGCAAAGGATTCGTACCACACCGCAGAAATTAAAATAATAGGTAACAGTAGGTAGGTATTGGCCATACTGGCTTAGCCGTGCCCAATACCTGTTTGCAATTGATATCTCAAAACAATTCCTTGTTTGGTCTCATCAGAAAAATAACTATTAAGTACTTATATGACTACTTTGTAGAAGTTTTCCATAACACTACAAAACTTCACTTCACTGAAACTTAGATGCGTCACACCCCAAAAATGTAGGTGATTCAAACGCATTGAGAGTTATCAGATTTAATAATATCAATTCAAGAACTCGTTTTGAGAATGATGAATTGCGAATAGATTTTGGACACAGCTGGACCAGCTACCAACTAGTAACTACTATTAATTTTGAAAATACTACTACTTATTCTTAGTGGTTCTCTTTCACTGTTTGTTTAAAGAAACTATTAGACATTTTGTTTTCTCTACTTCTAAGCATTCAAAGGCGTTAGAACTGAACGTACAAAATTCAAAATAAATTAAATTTATAGCCCAGTTATTGCTTAGGTGTAAAGGAACTACCAGGAATACCCTAATACTAAAACTAGCGGAAAATTAGAATTTACATTTTTGAGTATAACTAATTTGTGTTTGTCCAAAGATTGTGCCCACGAGTGCGACGGTAGATGTCTGGAAGACAACCAGATCTGTAATGGAGATCTAGATTGCAGGGACGGATCTGATGAGGCAGACTGCTATCGATGCGACAGGCCTATCGACTTCAGGTAACTTCATCCTCATTAGCTCATTGCGACTTTGCTACTGCGAAATTTCAGCTGCGAAGTACTATTGCGAATGTCTAGTTGTTTCTAATTCGTCCTCGTCCATTAGTAAGATTTTATTAAAAATATATTTAAATAGTATAATGGTATTATTGATGCTATTTTTTTATTTAACGAGTTACCCAGGTCTTTTATTTTTGCAGATGTAACGATGACGAATGCCTTCATGCGAGTGCCCGCTGTAATGGCATCACAGAGTGTTCTGATGGTAGCGACGAACTGAACTGCAACCGGACCATGCCCGCAACCCGAGGTTCCTATCACATATCAAAATATATATTGACTGGCCTCTCAGCTCAGTTGGTAGTAGCTCTGTATTCTGCGCCGTAGATCGTAGATTAGATCCCTACCGAGAACAAATATTTGTGTGATGAATACAGATATTTTTTCTCGGTCTGGGTGTTTTATTGTATTCTAAGAATGTATTTACAAAAATATGAATATAGCATTATATCAGCTATCTGGTTCCCATAGTACAAGCTCTGCTTAGTTTGTGTAGTGTTGTGTAGGTTGTTCACAGTATTTATTTATTTATTATGTACTCGTTTCATTTTCACGACTATGGATAAATGGTACTTTTCAATTGCAGACGGATGCAATGAAGGTCAATTTAGGTGTCGCGATGGCACCTGTTTGAACAACGAATTCCTCTGTGAAGGAAACCGAGACTGTTACGATGGCTCTGACGAAGAAAACTGCCGTAAGTATATCTACATTAGCATTATAATGTTCTTTAGTAGAGCTAAAGAGTATTATTTAAGGTAAAAATGTATACAACCACATATAGCTGAAATATTAAAAATCAAATATTGAACATAAGTACTTCAGTGATAAATGTGTATAGATTCAAAGTTTTTAAAGATTTTAAACGAATAGTTTATTGATATCATCTTAAATGTATATCATTTAGAATACTAGATGTTATAACTGTTGAAATAGGTACGTTCGTCTTCGAGTTATTATAACAAAACAAAGATACAAGATGATTTGGCTATGTTTACAGCAGCACTAGCACCACGCTTACTAACTTATTATAAAATAAGTCACAACTATCTGTGCACCTTGCGCTTCAAATTGCACTTCACAGTTTTATCTTAAGCACAAACTTGCCTAATTGGAACATAATATACCGTTTACTTACGCACATGAGTGAAGTATGCACTTTTTTATTGTGCACTGATTTTTAAACTAAAGGCAACTGTGGTTTTCTACCAGTCACTACGGCCAATCCAAAAATAATATCCAGGATAAACAATAACAACAAACATATTATTATCCCTTTCACGTTTATGGGCGTAGTTTATGATAATTACAATGTAAAAGTAACAAATATTTTCGCAAACAACAGAATTAAGGAAGCATTTGTATTTTACAATGTTTTTTAAAATGATAATGATACACAGCGTGGTTCATGGCACGAGCCTCCCGGTCTCCATCGCTGGCGTCCTGCCTTGAAACAGAGTTTACCTGTTACAACGGCCGATGCATCCCTTTGGACCGGCGCTGTGACAATATCTATGATTGTTCAGACTTCTCTGATGAGCAGAAATGCCATACCGGTACTATTGCTGGTTCACGTTCCCCAATAGCTCGTTGCCCTTTTTTGTTTCCATCCTGTAGACCAAGTTGCGTTTTGTACGTTTTCGATTTGTAATTACGTTTAGTTTAAACGAATTTGTTGATTGCATGATTTGTTTGTTGTTCTTTATCATTATCACCTAATTACTTATTATATTGGCGTGTTTATGTTTGTCAGTAACAATGTTCTATATTCAAAGTTAGTACCGTAGTCATAGTAGATTGGTACCTCCATATTAGAAGTAGATTCGTTTCAGTTGCATTTTTTTTTGTCACGAGCTTTTTTATTTTAGCATGCCAAAGTAACCAATTCACGTGTGATAACCGTCAGTGTATACCTGAATCGGATAAATGCAATTCGATAGTAGATTGCGATGATGGTTCCGACGAATTACCGGACCTGTGTGCCATTTCACCCGACAACGGATATACTGAGTCTTATCCGAGCATTCTTAGTCCTGATTTTACAACCACTGTTAAAGGTAAGCACTATGCACTTGATGTATTTAGCATGATTTAAAACATAAATCGCCTGTTGACTGTATGAACCGCGTTAAAACTTTACTGATTCGTATTTTATTATTCTACTTTATGTAATTGTAGAAAGTACCCTAATCTCACAAGAGGAAACGTCCAGGTTCAAATAAAAAAATTATCGTATTTGTAAGATATCTTCCATGAAGGTCGCATTCTGAGTATTTAGTATTCGAAGAAATATCATTCAGCGTTTCTTAGTTTTCGTTATTAAACATTTCCAATTTGCTTTACCAATAGCAATTCAACCTTCATAGAATATGTTTTTATTTCCTACTAACCTTTATTACTTGCTTTCAAATAATTCACGCAATTAATTTTAACATAAATCTCTCAAAAATATCATCTTGTTTAAAAATATTTGGCTCAAACTTTTATTTTTAAAATAGTATTTCAGTTTCAGCATCGAACAATTTGTGAAAATCCTTGTTTTTATTTCAGAAACATACGTATCTGGGACTGGTGGCTCTAGACCTAGTAAGTTTGGTTTAGTTTATTGCAAAAAATCTTAAGTAACATTACAGTGATATCCAATACGTCACCTAGAGCTTATCTTATAAAAATAATTATAACATTATGACATCCTGTAGTCCCTATCTGCCTACCCTCATGAGAAACAGGTGTGATTCTATAAATGTATTGTAGGGATTTTTGTTATACAACGACCAAGCATGCTAGATAAAAACTTTGTTCAGTAGGACTCTAACGGTGTAATTATTAATGAATAGCATCCGAAGGTTTAATAGTAAACAGGTTATTTCCCTCAACTTTTTTAACTCTTATCTTCTTTTTAGGTTATAGTCCCTATGCTCCCCGCACTGAAAGACCTGAGACGAGTAAGTCAAATATTATTTATTCGATACTCAAAATATTATAGTATTAGTTGTTTTTATGTGTACTTGAACTAATTACCTTTTCCTCTTATTTGACTATTTCTTTTTCTGTATTTGATGCTTGCTAAATGATCTAAAATTAATGAATGTAATAAATAATGATAAATGTTTCAATGTTTTGATTAGGATATATGGATATGGAGGTGTTTATGGGAACAAAAAGGTAGACCTTAGCTAGATCACAGTAAATAAATCAAAATTCTGTTTTGTAAATAATTTCCAACACCTAAACTTTTTTTTTGTAAAATTAATCTGATTTAGAAGTTCCCAGATTGGTTGCTTATTTTTCTTTTATTTTTATGTGTGAATAGATGAAGTTCCGTCCAACGGTGACAGAAATGACGACTCAATCACTACGCAAGCACCCGATGGTATGGGCTAGAAAAGGGGTTGTTGAGAAAGGCTTTTTGCAGTCGTTTAGTTTCATGGTTTCATCATTGGATTTGTGTCATAAAAATTTCATTGACGTTATTATTAAAAATCATCACTTTCAGGAAACAGAACTGGCATATAACTAAGAATGTGTTGTATATGTGTGTAGGTTTCATACTACCTTACCTACTTCTTTAATAGAATCTATTAGGTATATTTTTTTTTTCGATTTTCTATTATATTCTATTCAAACGTTTTTTTATTTCGATTATTTCAGCAATTCAGGATAAATCTCAATAAAATGGGGTTCTACCTCTCATTCAGATCATTACCATTTTTTTAAATATTCAACGCTTTGGGGCTGTTTTGCTTATTATTATATTTTATTTTACTCATTTTATTGTTTATCACCATTTTAGGGCGATACGATCCATACGGCAGAGACCGGCCTGGCTCAAACTATCCTTACGACGTAAACCAACCTGAATCACCCAACTCTTACGACTCAAGACAACCTGCTTCCAGTGATCCTTACGGTTCTAGACAACCAGCCTCAAGCGATCCCAACAGATACGACCCTTACGGCTCAAATCAACCTGGATCAAACGATCCGTATGGTTCCAGACAACCAGGTTCAAGCGATCCCAATAATTCAAATCCATCTCGTACAAACGATCCTTACGGCTCCCCAAATCAACCCGAATCAAACGATCCTTACGGTTCCAGACAACCGAGCTCAAGTGGTTCTAGACAGCCAGGCTCAAGCGATCCCAACAGTCCAAATCCACCGCAAAGATACGACCCAAACGGCTCAAACCAACCTGGATCAAATGACCCCTACGGTTCCAGACAACCGGGCTCCAGCGATCCCTACGGTTCTAGACAACCAGGCTCGAGCGATCCCAACGGTGCGAACCCACCTCAAAGATACGACCCTTACGGCTCAAACCAACCTGGATCAAATGACCCCTACGGTTCCAGACAACCAGGCTCCAGCGATCCCTACGGTTCTAGACAACCAGGCTCGAGCGATCCCAACGGTTCAAGCCAACCTCGCACAAATGACCCTTACGGCTCAAACCAACCTGAATCATATGACCCCTACGGTTCCAGACAACCAGGCTCCAGTGATCCCTACGGTTCTAGACAATCAGGTTCGAGCGATCCCAACGGTTCAAGCCAACCTCGCACAAATGACCCTTACGGCTCAAACCAACCTGGATCAAATGACCCTTACGGATCCAGACAACCAAGCTCAAGTGGTTCTTACGGTTCTAGACAACCAGGCTCGAGCGATCCGAACGGTTCAAACCAACCTAGAACCAACGACCCTTACGGCTCAAACCAACCTGGATCAAATGACCCTTACGGATCCAGACAACCAGGCTCAAGTGGTTACGGTTCCAATCAACCTGAATCAAACAACCCTTACGGATCTAACGAACCTGAATCAAATTACCCCTATGGCTCGAATCAACCTGGACCCAATGATATTGACTCGAATGGAGGTGACTCCGACGCGAATCAATACCCAGACTCCGACAGTAATACATATTCTTTCTATGTTTTTTTTGCTATTTACATTTTGTGTTTGCTTGTATTCATTTTCATTTTTAATTTAGATCAATCCGGTGGTGGTAGATATCCATCTAGTTCATCTTCAAGAGGTCGACCAGAATACCGTGGCCCTAGTGGGGGTAGGTTATTTAATTTTATAATTTTAGTTTTAATAATTTATTATAAATTATTTTTGACAATTATTTCTCCATAGGTATTTCTAAACTTAATTTTAATCTAATCTGAAATTTAAAACTGATTGAAACTATAAATGATAAACAAATATTAGGTTCATCGGTTGCCTGCAAAAACTTTGAATGGCGTTGCGAGAACGGTCCTTGCATTGACGCCAGACGGCGTTGTGACGGACACATCGACTGTCCCTACGACTTCAGTGACGAATTCGATTGTCCCCGAGGCAGTAAGACGACATCAAATTCAATCCTTGCGCATAACTAAGCGTTCTGTGGTGGCGGTCAGTGAAACGCTGCCAAAAATCGATGTCATATTTGACAGCGTTTCACTGATCGCCACCGCAGAAAGCTTAGATCTGCGCAAGGCATAACACGGGATTTTGGCAAATTTGATTTTTAACCAGTTTATGTGGAAAATTATATGGATTCAGAACTTTGAGCCCTAGGCACCCTAGGGTTGTTGTGAAAGCAAAAGCTTGGGTTCAAGATTCCTTTGATGTTACATAAACAAAAAAACAGAAACTAAAAACTGATAAAATTGTGTAGGTATTTATCCTAATTCTACATTGATGTCCACTCAATATTATCAACAAGTCGAGAATATAAAATACCGGTGCAGATATACTTGACATAGAAAATGTAGGAATATTTAAAGAGACAAGTTTGCCAAAATATCTGTTTGCTTGTCACTGTGTGAGTGTATTTGTTTACTTTATGTTATAGGAAGCGTTCCTTTAAAGTATTCACACTTACACAGGCGTTTTGCCAAGTCCCGAATGCCTAATGTGACTAACTATTAATTATATAAAAAGATGATGCGTCATAATAATATTAAATAATGACACTATCAATTCTCTAACTTTACTGAAAACTTATTAATTTGGGTCACTCTATAATTAATTAATTACACTGAAAGTTGGTTCAAACTAAAAACTTAACAAAAAACATGCTTTTCATCATCTCGGAAAGAGAACTTCTGCTCTTCAATACCTGAATGCAAAAACCGTTTTTATCCGCTAGAGATTAAAGTAAATTGAACATTAGAACATCGTGGGCAATCAAAGAGAAAGTGGAAGTTTGTGAATTCAAATCATAATTAAACCTACTTACTTCTACCTCCGTGATGCCGAATTTATCATGCAACCTTTTCTAATATGTGAAAAATTCTGAATCGGAACCTTCTACATTACTTTTTCATCCCACCAGCTCGGAAAGTGTGTTTTTGCTGTTCAATATCTGACTGCAAAAGCCGTTTTTATCCTCTAGAGGTTAAAGTAAATTTGAATTTAGAATATCGTGTTTAATAAGTTTGTGAATACACAACCTATTTACTTCTACCTACATGGTGCCAACTTATCATACAACCTTTTTTATTTTGTGAAAAAGTCGCACTCGGGTAAAACTTTAGAATCCTGCGCTTGCTTAGTCATCCAAATTGAGCACGCGGTTAAAAAGCAGCTTTGCACTCTTGTATAACAAATAACTATTATTTAATTTGCACGTGGCATCTTCTTTTTTTTTCATTTAGTCTCACGTTTCTTCGCTTAGGTGGGATGAAAAGTTAAGTACCTATTGCACTCAAGTGCAAAGATTTTTCACCTCTTTTGATGTTGTTGTATTAAAAAAAACTATTGTTTTCTCTATGAACGTCCGTTAATACAATTACATTTAACCATAAATATGATTTAAAAATACGGGTTGCACTCCGGGAGTGCCGGCAGAAGTGAAAACTTGATTATTAACGTTGAGCATGTTTGATATTTTGGAATGGTTAGGGGGGGCTTGTTTGTTATTTGGCACGCTGTAACATACACGAACATTCGCGCAAGCGCCCTGCGCTGCCTAAACGAAACAGTAGGCCCAGGCATACATTTTCGCCGCGCCGCCGTAGAGAGGGGATAGCTGTCTACTCTCCATCCGTCTTACGCTTTTTCGATCAGGTCACGTGTCCTGACGCGCTGACGCGAGTTTAAGATTTTATACCCATTACAGAAAAAGTGCTCAACGCCGCTAAAGAAGTTTTCACTTCAAAAAAAAAGAACAAAATGTAAAAGTCAAGTATCAGCTATGATGGAAATTTTGAGTGCAAAGTCCGATCCGTTTGGTATTTGAATATTAGTAAAAGATGTAGGTATGGGTACTGACAGATAATGTATTTCTTACATAACTAAAAAAGTACCTACTAACGTAATTCAAACAAACATAACCCGACAATACGTAACCATCTTATAATAACAAAAATAATTCTACGTAATTAGGGCTACCTTGCATTATTAATTTATTATTAATCCAGTCCAGCCTAAAATTAAATAAATAAAAACCTGGTTTGCATGGTAGCAAGCATAACTTTCAAATTGTACAAAAAGTCATGCTTATTTGTGTTTTGCAGGTCCGATCACACTGAACGTGAAAACTCACCCGAATGAGCAAACTGTTAGATTTGGTAAGCATATTTTTATCCCCTTTGAAAAACTGCAAGCTATTTTTGTTGACACGAGTAGGTACAGTGCTAAAAGTAGATTTTCAATTTCAGTTATTCAATTCCCGTTTTGTATGGGTTTGTCAATGAAAACTTCGGTTTGAAAAAAGTTGTAACTCAAAGCGGATTTTCAAATAAAGTTCAATACTTTTATTTAAAGTGAGCAAGTAGAAATATTTGAACTGTTCAAACCATAAATTGCCAGTTATCCTTTGACGTTGACAGCCATGCTTAAAGGCTCTGTTTTTTGAAGGTTTTTCAATTTCCATGCAATTGATTTTTAACATTTACCTATGGGTCATAATTGTACACTGCAACAATAGTGGTTAGGATTTATACTTTGTTAAATAAATTAAATGCTTATTTTACTTTTTTACTATTATAACTGCTTATCTAAAGTTTTCTTCACGTTTATATAGTTTGCTCTAAATTCAGTTACAGCTGTTATTTCAGTGTACAAACCCATAAAATGGTAAAATCAATTTGTATGGACAACGTGCCACCTTAAGTTACCTTAAGTACCTTATGACTTTTATAATTTGATTGGTAAACTGTAACAAAACTGTTCGTTTTGCGTGAATTTGGATAAATAAAAAGCATCGGATACTCAGGTGAGATCTAAACGAAAAGTAGAGACGCTACAGGATTTCATGGAATTTGGTATGTATCTTGTTAAAAACCTAAAGTTAAAGTAGGTATTACTTCCAAGGTTCTATCAGTGTACGTTTTCCTTTTGTTTTTGTTTTTTCTACTGCAATAGATTTTTTTTTTCTAGGCTCAGGTCATTTACTTATTTCGATTATTTAAGGTCAACAAAAAAATATGCTATTCTTAAATTAAAATTCTGAATGGAAATCTTTTAAAGATAAACAAACACAAAATTAAATGTGAGATTTTGACGGACAAATTATAATATGTTCTTGTTTCTTTCATGGTGGTGGAACAGTCAAAGCTGGTGAGTCGGTTTTGCCTGAGTACTAGTCATTGGGCAAAATAACGGGTTTCATTTAACTAATGAATGATTTATTAGCATAATTATTTTCGGGTTTTACACATACTCAAACACAAAACAATAACTTTATACTAAGCAGCATAGTTGTTTATTTTTATAATATTTATATACAAGTATGAAAGTTGCAAACAAAATTAATTAAATTAAATGTAATATTATAAAATAATTTGTTGTCATTTTTCAAACAATTATTTAAATACATCAATAACTAGTTAATTTATATTGCATGTTTAAAGGTAACTTGAATAATCGATTTTGTTTGGTTTTTATTAAATATTAAAACAAAATAACCATAATACCAACATCCACAAGCACGTGACAGTTACAAAATCACACCATCCATACACATTAAATGAGTCATTTATTTCAGGTTTTACATAATCGCTATTTATTTAATCTTATTTATTGGGATAATCCTAGTATCAAAGGAATGCTGCATTGTGAAGGAAAGGGTTTCGTATTGCCCAGGAGCATTTTGTAAAAGCTTTTGGTTAATTTAGGTGGGGACGTGGTGTTTCAATGTCGCGACGAAGGTCCGCTACGCGCCCCTGTGCGCTGGGTTAGAGAAGGCGGAAGATCCCTCAAAGCTGGCTCGATTGACAAAAACGGACGACTTGAGCTCTATCAAGTAGCTGTAAGTATAACTGTGGGGACTATCTTTATGAATCCAGAGCCCGAAGTCCCAGTGCATCTACAACATTTCGTTACCAAAGGTTGTTTTCGTTTTGCCTATTTGTCTCTGTCTATTGTATGGAGAAAAGATGAGACAACAACTCTAACTACGTAACGTATTTTTGCCGTCTCATATTTTCTCCATACAATAGAGAGAGACAAAAAGGCGAAACGAAAACAACATTTGGTAACGAAATGTGGTAGCAACACTCCGACTTCGGGTTCAGTAGTTTTGTTTCAGTTTCATTATTTTTCGATTTACGCATTAAATAAAACGTGACAAAGGACCCACAACTATAGCCTGAAGATGCTGAATATAGATAACCTGCATTAATTTACTTTAAATTCCATTGTTAGTGTCCTCAATCAACCAATTTTTTATGATTATTAGTACGTAGGTTGTTAATCGGCTAATTTTAGTTCCGCGATATATTTTTCAGGTTTACCCAGGTACCAACCTTTTTTCAAATCATAACAACATCATATTTTTTTATATGTCATCAAAACATAAAATCATTCAAGGTTTGTTAATAATTATTATTTTTGTAGCTTGGCGATAGCGGAGTGTACATCTGTCAAACACCGAGGTACTTAGGCCAGCCCGGATCTGAAGTGAGGGTATCACTCACTGTTAACCCACCCGATAGCAGTAAGTATAATATACCAAGGTAAAATATAGAAACAAATTCAAGTCTTTTAGGACTTTTATTCAAGTTTTTTTTTTATTCTTTTGTTTTTTGAATTTGTTTTCTGAGAATGCTCCTATAGTACATTGTTACCTGAGTGTTGAAAGTCACGTTTTTTGAGTCCCGAGACGGGTTTGGCGCCAGAGCGTAGCGAGGGCGCCAATGGAGCTTGAGGGACTTAAAAGACTTTCACCCGAGGTAAACACTGTGCTTTTCATTACGAATACAAGGAAAGTAAAAATAAAAACATGAAAGAAAAATTAGTGAAAATGAAGTTTGAATTGCCGCCTTCCCGGTTTTTTTTTCTTTTTCTCTGGCGGGCCTTCGGCTACGGCTCGCCAGCATTATTCAGCCATTATTTTCATTCTCATAATTTAAAAAATGGTAAATTGTTTGCTCAAATCTATGTTATTTTAAATAAATAGTTGAAGCTATATATTAATCAAGTAATTTAGAAGATATTATATTATTTATTTAATACTATCTTTATGTTATTTAAATTTAAATTTTACATTGCGCTCTAATTAGACTTTTTAAACTTCTTACCGTTGTAATGGGTTTCCAACCTACTTGCTGAATAAAAAGTTGGAATTTGGTTCAACGACCTCCTTGCAGTTAGAAAGACTTTAGAAAGTTGGAACATGGTTGAATAAAATAGAACTTGTTTTTTTTTATAATTTGACAGCTGTCAGTAGAAAGCGATTCTCCCTAGGGCTGAAAGTTTTACTTTCAATTAGGCCCCTCAGGCAACTTCAGACTTACTTTCAGAGTATGAGTAATGAAAAACGTTTTTAAATGTTCTTGAATATTCAGGAATTATCTAAAATAATCCAATTAATTTCAAAAACTCTCCGGGCAATGCCGGGCTTTGCTATTTCGTGATAATATTTTTTTTCTTTTGTAGCGTATGTAATGAGACCAACATTCACTCCATGCCAATCTCACCAAGCCACTTGCCACAATGGTGAATGCATCCTCAAGAATTATGTATGCGATGGCAAAGTCGACTGCTCTGACAAATCGGACGAAGATATGTGCAGTAAGTCCTTGATCAATGCTTGAGTACGCAATGTTCAACTCTGCAAAGGTAGCTAGCTCACTTCAGAAGCTGAACCACTTTCGACGTGCTCAGCAAAATGTCGATAAGTTTCAAAGAGTACTCATTGCTTTACGATAAATTTATGAAATAAACATTAGGTTTAATGTAGTTTGACTAGCCTCTCAGCTCAGTTATTAGTAGCTCTGCCTTCTGCGCCGTAGATTATGGGTTCGATCCCCACCGAGAAGATGTTTGTTATCTGTCTGGGTGTTATATTGTGTTCTAAGTACAAGCTCTGCTTTATTTGGGGCTGGATAGTGTTGTGTGGGAGGCCCAAAATATTAATTTATTTATATGATAATTCTAGATTACAACGGCATTTGTGAACCAAACCAGTTCCAATGTGAGAACCGCAAATGCGTGCTGAAGTCTTGGCAGTGCGACTTTGATGACGATTGTGGAGACGGCTCCGACGAGAAGAACTGCCCAGAAGCAGACCCCAATTCTGCCTGCCTGCCTATGGAGTTCTCATGTCAGTTCCAAGCACAATGCGTGCCCAGGAGCTTCCACTGTGACAAACGAAGTGACTGCATTGATGGCTCAGATGAAATTGGATGCAGTAAGTACCCAATTTTTTGAAACTACTTAAGGACCTAGGACAATATAAGTGCAATAAATTATTTGAATTTAAAGAGCATAGATGGAACTTCGTGTAAAAACTTATTTCAGGTAACGTCTTGATCACAAAACCACCTAGTCCCGCTAACGTAAGGCTGAACCCTGGAGACACATTGATTCTGACTTGCCAAGCTGTTGGGGTGCCCGAGCCTATCATCTCCTGGCGTCGGAACTGGGGTCACGTGCCCGCTAAGTGCACTTCGACCAACAGAGCAGGAGTCGGCAATCTGACGTGCACAAACATGATGGTAGGTTCTCCTCTCCTCTAAAGCTCTTTTAACTGACTCATCGCTATTACCACCCGCAGCCCAACTTAAGCTACTGCTAAGTATAGGCTTTTTCTTGCTCGTGCCATTCCTCGGGATCTTGGCTCTTCGCTTACGACCCAAGATGCTAACAATGTCATTAACGCGACGTGCTACTGGATGTCCAACGCTTCTTTTTCCAGTCTTCGGCCACCACTTCGTCAATATTTTGCACAACTTGTTGTCACCACGCCTTGATGATAACTTCAATTTTTCTTTCATTTTTGTGACAGCCGGATGACAGTGGAGCGTATTCTTGCGAAGCCATCAACAACATAGGAACTTCATTCGCTGTCCCTGATTCCATCGTTTTCGTCAGCCAGACCGACCCTTGCCCTCAAGGCTACTTCAACAAGTAAGTCTTATTTGCAGCTATTCAACCTAAACTATCAGATTCTATTGAAAAGCGTTTTCTAAAATCACTGAGATCTTAGTCAATTTAAGATTGTTTGTCAGGGCTAAATTTAATCAAAGCAAACGCCTTGCTAAAATTTATCAAAACATTACCTAGCAAGTCACACACGAGAAATTAGCCCTACGATCTCTGCCCTGCGTCCATCAACATGAGCCTTAGGAGCCAGTAATTTCATCGGCACCCACATCCTTCAAACCGAAACACAACGCTGCTTCATGGCAGAAATAGACATGCTGGTTGGGCTTCCCCGGACGAGCTCTTCACAAATATGGATCTACTACTGCTAAATTAAGTATACGTTTACAGCGAAGCACGTTCGCAAAACGATTGCATCCGGTGCTTCTGCTTCGGGAAATCAACACGATGCCAAAGCGCTGACCTGTACACGTATAATATGCCAACGCCGCTGGGAGAAGGTGGAACCAGACTTCTGGGCGTAGCATTGTCGGGTGATGGCGAGGTCATGCTTGACTCTTCGATAATCAACCATTACTACTACCAGTCTATGAAAAATGGCGCTGTGGTGAGTTAACCAAATGTTTTCAGTCTTACTGTTCTATTGGGCCATTGACGCACGAACGCGGTTTCAACTCATAGTTTCCACATTGAAGTCCAGGTCTACTTTTTCTTTATCTGGAATCTTCGTAGTACTATTGTATTTTTGAACGTACAATAACTAACATTTCAAAATTAGAGCGGTGGAGCGGCCAGGAAGTATTACACTGCGTTACGCTACGCTCACGGCCATCGTCAGAAAACAACCCGCAGCACAATATACTCATAAAGCATAAATACAGACCACGGCATTAATGTGCTATTATTCTCATGTCAGGTAACCAAACTAGAATCCCTGGAAAACATCTGGCTTGGCAACTTCCATCCATACCTGACGCTGCCTGAGTCGTACAACGGCAACCAGCTGACGTCATACGGCGGACACATCAAGTACACTGTCCAAGCCCACACATTCGATATACAGCCGGAAAGAGATATACCGTCTATCATCGTGAAGGTAAAAGCACCAGAGAGTCACAACTCTGATTCCACAATTAGATCCATCTATTTTATATTTTTACACGGAGGAAACTCACCTCCTTCCTATTCCATTTTTTAAGTAAAAGTAAAAAGTTTTGAAAAAAATATATACTGATATTGTTTTTTTTATAAATCGAGGGCATGACTCCTTTCACGACTTTTCCCTAACTCTCGTAGTTTCGGACTTGGACATCACCGCCTATCTCAATAAACCACGCTGTATTTTTTATTTGTACTGTATAATACTGTATTTATTTGTAAAGAAATAACAATAACAATAACGATGCCTATGACTTGGAATGTTTTCGTTAAGTAACAAAATATTCTTATTTCTTTAAAACTTACCCATGGAATGGATACAGCAATACTACGCACATAGTGTTGTACCGGAAAATGAACTACCCGCTATTGTCATTAAGGTCAGTACCATAGTAACCGACCATCTGGTATTCTGGTAGTAATTGGAACTAAAAATAAAGAACTTTCAGATTTTAAACAGTTCCATGTCTATATAATAAATAGTAACAACTACAAATTAATTTGTGAGTGTTCATTTACATCATTTAATATAAGACAAGTATTTTCTTCCGTTATGTGACTGACCAGTTACTTAATTGGAATCGGTGATAGAAAAATTGAGAAGCAACAGGCTGGCGTGGTATGGGCATGTCATGAGGAGGAATGAAAAACCTGTGACTAGGAGAGTGATGAGTATGAACGTAGATGGATATTTAGGTAGAGGTAGGCCAACTAAAAGATGGATAGTGTGAAAGATGACATGGATAAGAAAGAAGTAAATACAGAGATGACAGCATATAGAGGATAATGGAAGAGGAGAACGTTTTGTGCCAAACATAAAGTGGGATAAGGGCAGGAAGACCAAGAAAAGATGTGACTGACCAGTCCAAAAGCCTAACCGTCTTTATTTTTAGGGTAAATATGCAACTCTGTACCACGTCTCCCAAAACGATATCTCGTCATCGGAATCTACCATCGAGGCTCGCTTCGTGCCGGAATACTGGAAAAAGTCTGGCCCGAATGGAAATCTGATCTCGAGTACTAGAGAGGACATCATGATGGCGTAAGTTGTAATATGAAACTTCTTGACTTTTTAAATAATAAAAAATAGGAGGTGTTCAATTTGGCTGCACTTTTTTTATTTAAGTTACCACATAATTTCGTCATTTATAAACTGATTTGAAACATTGTTTATTGTCTCAAAAGTTTGCCTTCTGGATTGGTTCCATAAAAAAAATATCAAAATGGGTTCAGCCGTTTAGAAGTTGGGATTTCTAGATTTTTTTACTTATTACTTGAAGCTTTTATTCAGTTGAATTTTATCAGTAGCAAACTATAACGGAGCTTTTCCGTGGTCGATCAAACCCGTCTGGTGTAAAGTGAAGAATTCTGAGCTACAAGTTTTTATTTTCAAAAGAAATCGGATGAAAGAAGTCTGATTGTGTAGCATTAATATGCAGTGGATTATAGGCATTAAAACGTTGCATCACTAAGATTGCTTAAAAGCTAATCCTTGTAATAAAAATATAGGCATACCCACCTACTTAAGAAATAAAATTGACAAGCGATACTATCTTGAATTAGGAAGCATAAATAAGGAGAAAAGATTAAGAAGTTAAACTATCTAATGAATGCACAGATTGGATGCTGTTGAAATAATATTACTCCGCGCTGACAACAACAATGCTGGAGTAAATATCACAAACTTCGTAATGGAATCTGCGCAACACATGAACAGTGGGTTCGGAGCCGCCAGTCTGGTCGAAGAGTGCACTTGCCCTGAAGGTTACGACGGCCTTTCGTGTCAGGTTAGTTGGTGTATAAATTAACTACTATTTTCCATACAAACTCCGAAGGGGTCTGAAGGAACCGCTCCTTGTCCGTTATAATTTACTCACAACGACTTACGAACTATCCTCAATAACAGTTCGAATTAAACAGCTGTTTATGTGTTTCGAACTGCTCGCACAAGTTGTGTGTTGTTGAACTGTATTCGCTCGCTATAATATTTCACATTACTTACAGAAATGCAAGCCCGGCTACGCGCGACAGAAAAGTGGCCCATGGCTGGGTGAATGCGTCCGTAAGGCATGCCCTCCTGGCACATATGGTGACCCCTCAATGGGCAATGCTTGCAAGCCCTGCCCCTGCCCGCTTACCAACAAGGATAATCAGTTTGCCACCACCTGCTCACTTAGCCCAGACGGCTCTGTTACTTGTGACTGCTTCTCTGGGTAAATACTCACATCAAAATCTAAATTAGTTCATTCAGTTGGATAAATCAAGGATCACTTTGAAGCGTCTTCATTTATTTAAGCTAGGTTTGTCTGGGCGCGAGTTCCACATGACTATTTCCCATTGCCTATGGCAGAACCATCATATATATTTTCCAGTTCTGCTTGTGCCCAAACAATAAACTGATTCAACCTTTTATTTAGAACTAGAGTGAACGATCTCAACGTCTTATCTTTTCTAGCTCTACAAAATGTATGAAAGTAGTAATGCCAAACTTCTTTTGCAGCTATGAAGGCAAGAACTGTGAGAAATGCTCTGCTGGATTCGAAGGAAACCCTCTGGTGATAGGCGATAAATGCCGTGTTCGATCGACAAGCACCTGCAACGCGTTAGGAACGCGTCAAGAACAGTTGCTGGGCGAATGCACCTGTAAAGACAACGTTTTGGGCCAGTTATGTGATCATTGCAAAAACGGCTCGTTCTACCTCTCAGACGATTTTAGGTACAAAGCAACAATTGTTAGCTTAGAGTGAGGCTGTTGGGGAACAGAAATCTGTGCCTACGTTTAATATCGCAAAACGTCTTTGTTCCTAAAATTGTGTAATAGTCCAGACGTAAGCAATGACGTAGGCACAGGTCAGTCACAACATCTATCGAGGTCCCCCTCGATAGATGTTGTGAATGTGTCTTGTGCTATATATTAATGTTAATCATTGTTACAGACATGGTTGCGCGTCGTGCTTCTGCTCCGGAGAGTCTGAAAAATGCATGAGTACTGATCTCCGCCGCAAGACTACTTCCGTCAACTTCAATATTCCTAGCATTGTCAACGAAGTGAAGGTCTACAACATCGAGCCGCAAGGAAACGGCGTATATCGATACACTGCGCCAAAAGAGACCATCCTCCAACCAGTCCTAACTAGGGGAGTCCTGGGACTCTCCAGTCTGGATAGATCAAGATCTAACGTCTATTACTGGAGTATGCCACTCAGGTACTTAATACTTCTGTTTGTTATCCAAGTTTAAAGACTACCCTTTTTTACATCGTCAAAGGATTGTAGTAGTGTGGACATTCAGCGTGAGGACATTCAGCGTTTCAGTTAGGATCAACAACTTCTTTTTACTACGTTTTTACTAACTTGGAGCACGACTTACATGGGGCCCCCTCATCCAAGCATAATTTATAACATTAGCTCGCTAAAAGTCTCTTATCACTGTCACTTTTATGCCAACAAATAGAGATGGCAACAGACTTAGCGGCCAGCCGGCCAGCTTAGCTAAATGACTGCTATAAGAGCATTATGAATAATAACATAGCCTTTACAACACGCACTAAATCCTAAACACTTGCAGTTTTGCTGGTGATAAGGTTACCGCGTACGGAGGGTTCCTACGGTATACCCTCGATAACGTGCCCAGTTATGTCGACCAACGTCTTAAGAACAAAGCTGCTGATGTCCAGCTGATAAGCGTGAGTATTTTGCTGATACTACCTGCTTGAGACTCGCATCAAACTAAGTTTGGACTTATTCTTAAGTACTACTTAGAACTTTAAACTGTTGGTTACTTTCTACCCTTTGCTTTACCGTGTAGTGTACCCCAAGATGTATGTTGTAAAAAAACATGGATTTATTTTACAGGAGAATAATTTTAGATTCCAATACTTTGGAGACTTTAAGCCTACATACGAGGGCGTCCTAAATGTCAGCGTACAACTCTTAGAAAAAGGATGGCAAAGGTGAGTCTTCTTCAAACATTACAACTTAGCAGAGGCCAGGTTGGTTACTTAATGAGTAAGAACCAAGTTCAACCAAATTCTCTTTGCTAATAATGTTTGATTGGTTCACTGAATGAAACTCTACAGAACCATTCAATGATTGTAACTCTTTCAGAACTGATGGCGAGGAGGTAATTCGTGAGCACTTCTTGTTAGCCTTGGCTGATGTCAAGACCATTCTGATCAAAGCTACATACTCTGCGGATGCCATTGCTACACCTCTGTTCGCCAGTATTGAGACTGCCACATCTGATGGTGATGGTCCAGTTGCCTTGCACGTAGAACAATGCGAGTGCCCAGTTGGTTACATCGGAACCTCTTGCGAAGACTGCGGTTTTGGTTATACTAGGTAAGCTTTGCTTATAGCACACTGATTTGGCCAAACTAGTGATTCGACAGGAGGAGCCTGCCATTCTCTAAGCATTGAATCTACTGAATCTGAATATGAAGAATATTATGAAAGTAGAAAATTAAAAGGGTATGTCAGAATCATAGCAATGAAAATCCCAGATTGTATGTATGTATTTCCTTTGAATTGTTATTAATTGTAAAAACTGAAGAAAAAAAACAATTAAGAAAACGTAGATGAACTGTGTGAAAGATGACAGTGAGAAAAGAGTAAATGCAGGGATGACAGCTGACAGACGGGAATGCAGGAAGAATACATGTTGTGCCGGCCCCACAAGTGGAATAAGGACAGGAAAAAGAAGAAGATTATTAATTGTGTCTCATTTTGTTAATCAGGGGCATCGGTGGACTATACTTGGCTCACTGCGAACCTTGCCAATGTAACGGACACTCAAATAATTGTCATCCTGAAACTGGGCAATGTTATGTAAGTACTGAATGTTGATCTGTCTACCCCACTAATAAATTCTTTGAAAATATTTTTTTAATAATCACAGCCAGTACCAGCAGAAAATATGAAAAGTTTTACAGTGCCCTAATCCTTCATCTGAATTGCGATACACTATGTTACCTCAAGTGTATGACATTTTATGCCTGTTCTATAAAAGAACCTCAATGATACAAATCTTGCAAAATGTTCTACGTGCTAGCGGGTAAAGCTGAAAAGGAGTGAAGGAAAAATTAACCTACTTTTTGTGAGCAGACCAGAGCTATACAATACATACACAGGCCACACTCAAACTATCTTACTTTTAGGAATGTATGGACAACACAAGGGGTGATCGCTGCGAGATCTGTAAAGAAGGCTATGACCGTGATGGAGACGAAAACTGCATTGCATATGATACTGCAACCACTCTGACGCCGTGCCGGTAAGTAACTTTGACAAAAGATCCTCGCAATATCACTGCATAGTATAAAACAAAGTCGTTGTCGATATCTGTTTGCCCTATGTTTGTTTAAATCTTTAAAACTACGCAACGGATTTTGAAGCGTTTTTTTAATAGATAGAAGGATTCAAGTGGAAGGTTTATATGAACAATACATGCATAATATTGCAGAGAAACACTGTTAAGTTTTTTTGAGCTTTATATTGTTTAATGTTCAAGTATTATTTAATACCTAGTATCAAAAATTCTGACGAGAAAAGTTTCTCAATCTATTTTAAATGAAATCAGATGCGATCCTCGTGGTGAAGCGGAGCCATGCGAAGCTGATGGCTCATGCGTCTGCAAGAGGAACGTGGACGGGGATTACTGCGACCGCTGCCGAGCTGGTACCTACGGACTTGACGCAGCTAACCCCGACGGATGCACTCCTTGCTTCTGTTCGGAAGCCACCACCGAGTGCCAAGAGGTAAACTCATGGAATTTCCTTTGGTTTTTTCTTAACAAAATATTGGTTCAGGCGTGCTTTGACCTTGTGTGACTTTAGATATCCTAAAAATATTTTTTAATGGAAATCGTATCCCCTTATTTCGATTCAATAACAAAGATCACTGTGAAACGAGAATCTATGCAGGTGCATTATGTTCTTGATTTCTGTTCTTGTTTTTTGTTTTGGCCTCAAAAAAACTACTGTTTTGACTATAATCAAGAACAGTAAAGAAATTGAAAGCTTGGTTCCTAGTGTAATCTATCTCACAGAAATGGTACTCTATTAGTTTCAATATGGCTTGCTATCTCGAACACGATATTTAAGAGAAATATTTCTTTTTCGCAGGCGAAGTATTACTATCGTACTGCAATTCCCGCACCGATATTCGGAGATAACTACGGAGGCTATACTATCATGGACATCAATGCAGAGACTATCATCAACGATCAATTCGTGCCAGAACCGAACAAGAGCGAGCTTATGTACTTATTCACATTCCCAGCTGACAGAGCTTTGTACTGGTCTCTGCCTGTATTCCCCGGTAAGTGTAATTTGTATTTTAGACCCACAACGTACCTTGTTCTTCACAGATCAGCTAATGTCGTCGTCGCTTGTGATCTGTCATATTGATTGCTACTGTTACCGGCTAGGTATGTAGGTTAGGTAAAATTCGGACGCATCCACCATTGCTCAAGAAATCTAAGATTTCACTGTGAGACATAAACATTTTGAAACAATTGAGGCGCACTTTAAATCTTTTCACCACACTTGGTTTGAAAGAACCAATGACACGATAAGAAGAAGACAATGAGAAATCATTTTCTTCAAATCTCTGATTCAAATCTGGATAAGTTATGCATTTTTCACGAATTTTTTTATATGGAAGAATCGATTGGCGTTCGACATTATAACTGATTCCCCTAGATCAAATTATGAAAATTCACTGTTTAATTTAACAGGCAACAGAGTGCTTTCATACGGAGGGAGTCTCTCACTGAGACAGGAGTTCACGAGCAATAGTGTCTACAACGATGTGTCGGAACAGGGCAATGACGTCATCCTTATCGGTGATGACGTGTCAGTTGCCTGGTACAACCCTAACACGTTCCGCTCTGGCGAGTCTAAGGTAAGTTCTGAACTGTACTTCACCTGTTCCTGGTGAGACTTCTCTCTCTTGCAGCCATACCTACGTTTTCAAGTTTTTGTTTGTTTGGTAAATACATACTTAGAATACAATATAACACCCAGGCAGAGAACAAACATCTGTGCTTACCACACAAATATGATGTGTTCTCGGTGGAGATCGTATCCACGACCTATGGCGCAGAAGGCAGAGCTACTACCAACTGAGCTGAGAAGCCACAAAAGGCGATATAACCCTATACAGTGTTGGCCAACATAACACAAGGATAGAAACAGATCAATATTTGTCTGTTACATTCAACATGATGAATATCACTCCACAGAGCTACCAAGTACCATTGCGCGAAGAAGGATGGACTCTTTTGAACTCGGACGAACCGGCTGGCCGAAGCGACTTCATGCATGCACTTAAGAACCTGAGAAGGGTACTGGTCAAGGCCACTCTAGCTGAAAACATCCTGACTACTTCTATCGCAGACGTCTCTATGGACACCGCTACTACTCAAATACAATTGAATGCGCCGATTGCCAAAGGAATTGAGGTAAGCCATCTTTAGTAATATCATAAGAAACGTATTTTCCAGGCCCCGCCGTAGTAGGTATTTTCTTTATTGAATATGAAAAGCTGATGGCTCAAGCAGGCCCACTTGATTTAAGTGGCAACCGACGCCTATAACAAAGCATTGCCTCACAGATCACGCAAGCTAGGAATGTGCCTTAGAATGCTCTGCATCCATCAACTTGAGGCATACCGATGTTAAGCTTCACGCAGGGGCGTATTTACCCTTAGGCCAAGAGGGCCATGGCCCGGGGCGGCAGGCTGCGAGGGGTGGCGCAAGCCGCCCCTCGTTCAGATTCATGCGCTTTTTTTTACTTTACATCATCATCATCCACAGCCCGACTTCACCCACTGCTGGGTATATCACAGGATTGAGGTAGATGGCACAAACTAAGGGAGGCCTTAGTTTGTGCCATCTACTTCGATCCTGTGCCAGTCTAAGCCATTGCCGCCCCACGACCCTGAATATATCTGACTTTACATCCCTGAAGCAATTTTAAAAAGCCTACTAACCAAAACTAACCTCGTTCGTCGAATGAACGAACAAAAGATGACACTCGTAAAAATAACGTTAATTTTAACGGGGCGGCCGGCCGGCGGCCATTCTACGGGCGCGGGCGAGAAGGGGGCGAGGCGTACTCCGTCGCTCGTGAGTGACTCGGGACTATTCGGGATGCTTCGACTTTCGTTTCTCGTGTTGTAAAGCAGCCGGGGCGGCACGGTCGCGGGTGGACTAGCGGCTAGCGGCACGTAAGTCTAGCGCTGAGCGATACGCGGAGGGGATAGCTGCGCATGTGTACTGTCGCGCACGCAATACAATTATAACTTTAAATAATTATTTAGTCAATTGAAATGTTACATAAGCTTTACATATTTTCATTGCTAACTCTTTTCCTTACTTATAGAACTTTCCAAATTATTGTTTCTTGTAGTAATTTCTAAGAGGAGTACACATTTTCGATAATGTTAGGCAGGTAGAAAAAGTGCGGGTTACTGTTTGGGGGCAAATTAACATCTACCTGCTACGACTATTATTATTATTAAAGAAGCTTTTAGCAAAAAAGTGAGAAAATTTCTAGACAAAACATATTTTTAGCAAAGCGATTTGCTACAAAATATTCCTTGATGATTTTTTTGTAGGACGCATAGTTTCCGAGATATCGCGAAAAAAGTGTTTGCACGCCTTTATCGAAGATTTATTTTATATTTTATAAATAAAATATAAAATACTGGCAGAATGTGCTCAAACGCGAACCTATTTAGGTAGTAGTAGGTACGTAAAATAACTATAAGTTTAAAAAACTAGAGAAACCGATTTTAATGAAATTTGTTTGGGACAATCTGGACGTAAGAATAACCTCCCAAATAAAAATATATTTTTTTTAATCGGTTCATAAATGACGAAGGCATGCAGTTACAAACATTAAAAAAATATTTAAAAAAATGGAAGCAGTACCTTTCAGATAAAAAAATATTTTTTTTTTAAATCGGCTCACAAATGACGAAGTTATGCGGTAACAAACATTAAATAAAAAATAAAAAAATACAACCGAATTGAGAACCTCCTCCTTTTTGATTGGAAGTCAGTTAAAAAAAACTTTTTAACCGAAAATTTATGGGGCGGCATATCTTTTAGGCCCGGGGCGCCAAATCTTTAAATACGCCTCTGGCTTCACGTGTCAGAAATTCACCAGCACTCAACCCTTCTGTAACCCCAAACTGTAACACAAAAACGCTGCTTTGTGGCAGAGATAAACATTGTGGTAGTACTTCCCCAGACGATCCCTTTATAAAGAGTCATAATCATAATCATAATAACTTTATTGCGAATATAGGTGTGGGTACAGGTGTCAGGGTTTAGTCCTTCCATATTCAACTAATTATAGCATGCAATACTTAAAGATAGGTACATTCTCAGAATAAAGACTAAAGGGTACAGCAAAAATAACATGGAATGTCAAATAAAATACAAATTAAAAGTCACAAGTCTAAAAACAAATAAAATAATACAGAATGTCCACAAAAAAAAAATTAAAAGTCCTCGTAAAAATAAAATTTAAAAATAACAAACAAAAAAAAAAAATTATAATAAGGGTTATTCCAAATTGTCACAGAGGTAATCTTTAACACTGTAGTATGCTTTTTCACATAGCAATTTTTTTACATTGATTTTAATAGTTATTTTTTATACAAGAGTGCAAAGCTGCTTTTTAACCGCGTGCTCAATTTTGATGACTGAGCAAGCGCAGGATTCTAAAGTTTAACCACGAGCGTAGCGAGTGGTTTAAAAGTTAGAATCCTAAGCGTTGGCGAAGGAATCAAAAGAGCACAAGGTGAAAAATCTTTGCACTCGAGTGCAACACGTAACTTTTCATCCCACCTCAGCGAGGAAATTACTAAATGCAAAACAGAACATGGCGCGACTAAAAGTAACACACCAAGAAGGTTCCGAGTATGAGTTATTAACAAATTTAAAAAGGTTTGTATGATAAATTCGGCACCATGCAGGTAGAAGTAAATAGGTTTAATGGTGTTTTGAATTCACAAATACACCAAGAAGGTTACGAGTGCGAGTTTTTAACAAAATAAAAAAAGGTTGTATGATAAGTTCGGCACCATGGAGGTAGAAGTAAATAGGTTGTGTATTCACAAACTTATTGAACACGATATTCTAAATTCAAATTTACTTTATCCTCTAGCGGATAAAAACGGCTTTTCCAGTCAGAAATTAAACAGCAAAAAGACACTTTCAGAGCTGGTGGGATGAAAAAATATTGTCAGAAGGTGAGGCCTTCCTACATCCTCTAAAACTTTCAGATCTGCATGTGCCCTCCCGGTCATCTCGGCACTAGTTGCGAGACCTGTGCTGCTGGCTACTACAAGAACGAACAGGACTACTGCCAGCAATGCCCGTGCAACAATCACGATTGCTATATGGATACCAATTCACAGGTTGTGTGCAACTGTCGTCCGCCATACACTGGCCGGGATTGCTCAACCATTGGTAAGTCCTCAATATCCTGTTATCTAGATCTAAGTAGATAATTATGTACGTTCCTGCAGGTGGAAAACAGACCTAGAGATCTACAGCGTGATAAGTTTGAAAACTGTCGGCACAGATTTCCCAAATGTCATCGTGTTAGAACGGAACCCGCTTGGGGTTCTGTTCTACTGATGATCCATCAGGTGCCTCATAATATGAGTGCAATAATAGAAAAGAGTTTGAGGGTAATATTAAATATGTTTTTAGCGATATCTACTCGAAACTGTAGGTAAGAAGATGGACGGTTGATTTTCTTTAGTAAGTTAATCCTATAATTACTATGATAAAGCATCTGGTGCAATTTCGCAAATGAAGTGGAATCTCGAGCGGAATAACCAAAAGAATGTTGCATAGTATTTTTTGTTTCCCACAACGGTTGTGAATGCTATTGTTGAACTGAGGAAAACAATGTAGGTACATTGAGGTTGGACAGCTTAGATATACTTTCGGCAAGCTTCTGAGTTCAAAGTTTTTATGCCAGCTTCTGTATATTATGTTGTTAACAACGTATACAAGGTGTATCTAAATATGTGTACTATGCGAAGGTGGGGGGTTTCAGACCACAATGGTGATCAGTTGTGGGGGGGAGAAAATTAAAAATTCCAATTTTCAGTTTCCCATACAAAAATATTTAATTTCATAATGCCTAAATAAATTGACAACCCTATCCTTGAAACCCCTTGTCCCCTTGACCTACTACCTCTGTAGGTCTACTACTACTACCTACTACCTCTGTAGCTGAGTTTAGGGTTGTCACTTTGTATAAAGTCAGCTGTTCATGTTGAAACTTCGTTGCAGTTTTTTTCAGAGATACCAATCGAAGTTCGAAAAGTCGTTGAACAAAAGTTGTTCCCCGGGGGGTGGAAATTCACCCCCCTTCGGGATAGTACACATATTTTGATACACGTTGTATACAAATTGTCTAATACAATTTTAGTTTTACTATTTTCCCAATCAATTCCTATATAAAATAGTCCTTACTCCGTTCAAAATTTCCACTGCACATACCACCGAACTCACAAAGAAAGTACACAGAACTGTACCTACAAATTGACGGCTGTTCGAACGTGTTAACCAAATTGTTTAACAACTAGGATTAGTAATGGAACTCCATCCTACTTTACGAGACGACTTCGACCCGGAGTTCAAACAAGTCACATTGACTTGCAAGTATCGTGCGCCGGAGCCACTCACCATAAAGTTCGTTGTGGAAGGAGAAGATTACGGTCCAGTGAAGGATGCGAATGAATCATCTCTCCATTCTGACGGTTGGCACGGCGAGCACGTGATGCAAATCTTGTGGGACACACGAGAAGATGGCAAGATATACGAATGCCACACCATCACGCAGAGAGGCTCAACACTTGGCGTGCTGTTCACCGATATGCGGAAATCGGCCCTGGAAGGTGACCACGCGGCCTAACGCTTCCAAACCAGCTTGTCTCTGTTACTCAATGTTCGATGTGGATAATACCGACACCATCATAGTAACAAGCTGTTAGATTCGTCCACTGTCGCTGTTTTGTTCCTGAGAATGTGTCTGTTACAATGTTATGTACATACGATTGTATTTGTCCTGCTGAATGTTCTTGTTAAAAATGTGCATCAATCAGTTTATGTTCATTGTTGTTTAATTTTGCGTTACAATCATGCGATATTGTTTTATGGGGCGAGATAAATCTATATAATACGACGATAACCAAATATATAATCAATTACCTACCACTCTTTTACTGTCAATTTGCTGAAGTTGTGCGTGCATAGCTCAGAATCATGAGCACCCGTGATTGAGCTTGACAACTTATCGGCGAATTATTATAATCCGATAAAAACCATTTCCAACCACCGTAGTTTTTATTGTACTTCCGATGAGCAATAAATTATATAGATTATTAAAGCAACATTTTTAATAGATAACTTAAATCAGAGCTCTAAGAATTTATCTCGATTCCATAAACCAGACGCAGGATTACCGTCGCACTGTTCGTTGCATTCTTCGGAAACAAGAACACGGTTTTAAATAGCTTCCTTTCCATAATTCAGGTGGCGGACAGCCGTTAGTGACCACTAGCCGCCCCCCAATGCGGTCCACAGTATCTGTACGCATCACCAATAACAAAAACAAACAGAATATTATTATCCAAGAAATAGGAAGCAGCATCAACTTGGTTTGTGAGGTATGTGCTCTTCTAAATAACATGAATAATTAGGGACATTTACTGTAAAATAAGTTTATAAAGCTTGAAAACCCAACTTCACCAAACTGCCGAACCAATTTTAATGAAATGTAATGTAAACAATCTAGAAGTTTATCCTTTCAGACATACAGGTTAACAGGTTACAAGCTTAAAAGTAAATACAGCTGTATTAAATACTGTTAAAAAGAAACAAAAAAGTATTTTTATTTTTTAGTTTAGTAAAAATTCACCTTCGTATTTTATCTCGACAGGCCGCTAGCCAGTACTCGCGCCGCTTTGTAATGTCATGGTCAAAGGTCGATGGTTACCTGCCTCAAGACAGAACCATTGTTGACGAGAACGCTGGCGTGCTTCGCATCACCAACTTACAGATGACTGACAGCGGACAGTACCTGTGCCAGACCAGCGATGGACATTCCACCGGCCAGGCTTCAGTCACGCTCAAAGTGCCTGGTATGTAATCAATATGCACTGTACCCCAATTAGCAGTGGGGTTACCTTATTATTTCGTCTACTTTAGATACTTATTTCGTTTTCCGTTTTCCCGGCTTTTGTATGGAGATGCTATAAGCGCCCCTTTCAGGCGCGCTGAGAACTCAGTATATTTCAGTATATTTATTGCCTTATTATGTATGTAAATATAACAGTGTCAGATCTTAGAACTAGTTTTTGAATCAAATCATAATTTACCCTGTAGGGGTGTTGCAATACTGGAGAAGCGGGCCGATATTATTATAATCACGCGTTTATATACTCTCGCGTCGCAATCGCAATACAACCTTGGCAATACGTGTTCCGCAAAACGAAAAACGAAAAATAAAACAAGTCGGAATAGACACTCTGATCTAATATTTCACAACATTTTTGGTTGCTAACAGCAATGTTCAAGCTAAAATTTGTAAGTATTTAGAAAAAAAAGGTACTTACAGTTCCTTTTACGAAGACATAAAAATTCGGTAGTCATTTATTTTCAGTGGTTTTCCAATAAGTGGTGGTAAGGCTTCTACAATTACGGCATTTCAATGATGTGGCTATAGTACGGGATTTAGCAGTTTTTTTATGTGAGGCAATTTTGTTACGAATCATTTTTTTTAATAATAAAATATTTTTGCTACTTTCCTATATATATTGTAAAAGAAGTCGGTACTTACAAATAATTTGATTATGCCTCATTTTCTTTTGTCCTTGCTTCCTGGAATAGTCGTCCCGTTGAACGTTCTCTACGCTAAAGGTAATAATAACATGATGATTCTTTATCTTTTATAATCCCTCTTCAGCCAGCCAGCCTCCGCTGTAAAATAGTAAATCTTTGAATAAGATTATTTATGGGAATAAGAAAATGATTCGGGCCTGAATTCGTAAAGGAGATAATGGTAACACCTCAACCCTACACATGCCTAAAAAACATATCCCTGCATAATTATGCCAACAACCGCTGTTCCGTGAGTCTCGTGTCCAAGTATTTCCTGCCGAAACATTATGGTATATAAAATGTTTTCGTTTTAGCAAACGAAATGGTAATTCCGACCGTCGAGATCCGCCCCCCAGTGAAGGAATACTACGCTGGTGACCGCGTTCAACTCGAGTGCATCGCCTCTGGTAGTCCAAAACCCACTATCTCATGGCAGCGTGCCTCAGGCTGGCCCCTTCCTGCCTACGTGGACTACTACGAAAACTTATTTATCATTGAGAGCGCTAGGGAAGAGGATTCCGGTGAATACAGGTACGTTGTAAGCTCCTGCTGCTATTTCTTCAATTTTCATTAAATATGGAAACAGACTTAAAGTTGCTCCTTAAATAAAACATATTCTACCCGCTCTCTCTCTTTCTTTCCCTCTCTGTATTTATAAGCTTGTATGCTTGAAGACTGTCAAGGCAGCAATTTGAACAGCTGCTTCTAAAAGCGTATACATATTTTAGAAAAAGAAGTATTCATCAATTTATCATTATTTTAGAAGAAGCGCAATCAGAGATATTTTTTATTAATCCAACTTTTTGCTAAACAGATGTATTGCAGAAAACACTGTTGGCTCAGGGGACCAGGTAGCTGTGATCAGGGTACGCCCGCGTCCATCCATACCAGCGCGTGACAAACTTGTGATCCAACCTTCATCAACCACGGTGAACGAAGGGCAGAGCACCACTTACGTTTGCACTGGATCAACCAATGTACCAGCTGGTACCATCGATTGGGTCAGGTAACTATCATTGGAGTCAGGGATTTCACTAAATGAGACAAAGCCTGTAAAGCTAGGAAGTTTATTTCAGTAATAAAACATAGATAATATGTTTTCACTGAAAACTGCAACGAGTCTTAACCTTAAAGCATAGTAGAATCCGAACTTCAACAATACATACTCTGACACCAGTACGGTACTTGTCTAAGATGTTTACTGATGGTCCAGTTCTAAACTGGAATTGAGAGCTTTTTAACTTATAAAAATGCGTATTTCATTATGCACCTAATTAATGTGGTTTGGTGATAGTAGGGCTCTTATTTACATTTCTATCCATCCTCACAGAAAAGACGGAGGCCGCTTCCAGGCGAACGTTCGCTCCGATAACGGCGTCCTGTACATCGATGTGGCAACAGTGAACAATTCCGGAGTATACATTTGCCAGACACACGGCTCAGACGCAGATTCCGCATCGGTGTTGGTGACAGTTTTGGCCACGGCACTGCCCTCGGCTAACCAACCACCCGACGTCATTATACCAGTGCAACATCTGAAGATCCCCAGTGGGGAAAGCAATAAGATTGACTGCATCCCGCGCGGCGATCCTTTGCCACTCATCAGGTGGACGAAGGTTAGCTGACATTTTTTTATTTAATCTTTGTGGAAAAGCTGTTAATCCGGTGTGGACGGTAGGCTAAGGTCTTTAATTATGTCAGGATCCCAAGTTATTTCTGTGTAAATTTATTCTCTATCGGTAGGTACTTTGACCGACAAAACATTACAAATGTTTATGTTATTTAGCAAACACTGGCGTAATGAAATTGAAATCCTTTCTCCTAGAACGAGAATCAGTTTGGAATTGGTGTCAGCCAACGCGATAACTCGCTTATCATCAACGAAGCGAGAGAAAGCGACGCTGGGTACTACATATGCCAAGCAATAGATCGGCGCAGCAACAATGTACTCACACAAAAATACGTTTACGTCGAGATCGAGAGTAAGTATTATTAATTCTGGAAATGTGAACCAAAGTGACATGGAGAAGTCTTGGCTAACACTCTTCTATTGACAGAGCGTCAGAAACCATTGGTCGAGGTATGGCCGCCCGGCGAGCAGCCTGTAGCCCTTGGAAATACTCAGTTTGAGTTTACCTGCCGCGTGCTTGAAGGCATCCCAGCGCCGGTTATAACTTGGAGCAGATCCGGTGGTCGTGGACTTGCATCGCACGTCTCAATCCGACCTAACAATATACTCAGGTTAGTTGGTAGCTGCAGCCCTAGCCCTAACCCAGAACTAAAATAAAATAGGCTATAAAAGCAGCAGTCTGGCTCTCACCCAGAACAAAATAGGCTATTATTTACAGTATGTCTCTCACGTAAAACTAAAGTGGCTAAAGTGTTGTTCTCAAACAGAACTTAATCGGCTATAATAGTTAAAATATGGCATCTACCCAGAACTAAGTTTGCTATAGTAACTACAGTCTGGCCCTTACTCAGAACTATAAATCTGCTATAGTAGTCGAAGTCTGGTCCATACCCAATACTAAGTTGTCTATAGTAGCTACAGTGTGGCTTAACCAAGAAGCTATAGAAGCTACAATCGGGCTCTCATCCAGAACCCGAGACCATGATAAGGACTCAAAAGTATTAGTGATTGTTGTGTCCAGCTGTAGACTTTTCAAACAGTGTCTGAATTTGTCTATGGCAAAAAGGTTTGTTACTATAATTTCCAATTTGTCAGTATATTTTAATAGTTACCAAAATCCGCATATCTCTCAATTTCATGGTGCACGATGACCAAATATCACACAATGTAGTTACACTGTGTGGTATTTATTTTGGTCAAAATGCTTATATGCTCATACGAACTCCAAACACCAGGTTTGACAAGATCGAAGTGAACGATGAGGGCGAATACATCTGTTCGGGAGACAACTCGGTGGGCAGTTCCAGTTCCAGCGCTATTGTCAAAGTGCGCTCGCCACCCGAAATCACGATCACGCCACGGAACTACATGGAAGTAAATTTGGGAGATCCCGTCTCAATCGACTGTCGGGCTGAAGGATACCCCGAGCCGCAAGTAACCATCAGAGGTCAGTACTGGTGTTCACCTAAATTTGAACCATTGAGACATTTCCCTTCGCGCACTGTATCTATTCCTCACTTTAGAGATTTCCCTTTCAACTACTTATTTTTGATGTACTACTAAAATGCCAGCTGATACCAGCTAGATATATCTATTTGAAGACGAACTGTACACTTAACTGATGTCTTTAAAACACGTTAGTCTTGGGTTTACGGCCGAAAGTCGTCGTGGGCCGGAAGGGTTTATGCATCGACTTTGAGTGAGTACCATTTAATAAAACGCTATGAATATCCAGGACCCGACCAGCGAGAAATATCAACACAAACTCGCATCGCATCACTCCGCTTGGCGTCGATCAGCGAGAGAGATGAAGGCACCTACGCATGCGTGGCCACTAACCTCGCGGGCACCATAGACGATTCCTTCGTCATCAGAGTCGAAAGAGGTGATGGAGGCAATGACTACGGCGGTAAGATTTCTTTTATGTTGCCCCTTTTTTGTTATTTTTTTACTAACATACATAAAAATTATGAATCTTTCCCATAGAAGTAGGCTGAGATTATGGATAACGACTTTCTACAATCCAGACATACCTTTTTACTTCTATAACTCTCATAACATTCGTTTCTTCTTCATTACCGAAACCACTGCCAAACCAGCAATATCAAAACTGCCAGGAACATGAAGCCTTTTTGGATTACCATTCTTTTGGGAAGAGGGTTTGCGGTCATCACAGGGGTTGGTGATCGTAATGTATTCTGGAGATTCAATCAGGTTTCCGTCCTGGTCACAGCACTGTCAGTGCTCTAACTAAAGTTTCTGACGATCTACGATGGGCCATGGACAACAGACTTCTGACAGTTTTAGTGTTGTTGGATTTTAGCAGTGCATTTAACTCGGTTGATCATGATATCCTCTTGTCTATCCTCTCCACTCTTAACATATCTCCCTCAGCAATCTCCTGGTTCCATTCATATCTCTCAGGCCGCTCGCAGTGTGTACACTCCGAAGAGTCTTTCTCGGATTGGTGCAACATTACTGCGGGTGTACCTCAAGGTGGGGTTTTGTCTCCCTTACTTTTCTCAGTGTTTATTAATGCCATTACACAACATATCTCTTCTAACTACCATCTCTATGCTGATGACTTGCAATTATACTGTCACTTTAAAGCTGAAGAGATTTCTGAAGGAATTAACCAAATCAACACCGATCTGTCTAACATTAGCGCCTGGACAAAAGCATTTGGTCTCCTGGTTAATCCTTCTAAGTCTCAAGTTATACTGGTTGGCAGTCGGTATATGCTGAATGTTGCTTCACACGTTCCACCCCCTCCAGTATTGTTTGCTGGTATTCCGATTGAGTACTCTAGCAAAGCAAAAAATTTGGGAGTACTTTTTGACGGCCAGTTATCTTGGTCCGCTCATATCAATGATATTAGTAGAAGGGTTAACTTCAGCTTCCATTCTCTCAAGCGCCTCCAAAAGTTCTTGCCCTTAGAAACTAAAATTACCCTCGCCCAATCCTTACTTTTACCTCTACTTGATTACGCTGATGTCTGTTTCCTGGATGCTACGGAGGAACTCTTGAACAAGCTCGAGCGTCTTCAAAACTTGTGCATCCGTTTTATTTTCGGTCTGCGCAAGTTTGATCACGTCTCCGAGTTCAGAGCCCAGCTGAAATGGCTTCCTATCCGTCGTCGTCGTGATCTTCACGTCGTTTCCTTTCTCTACAACATTTTATTCAATCCTCTTTCTCCCTCTTACCTTCGTGAGCGTTTCAATTTTCTTGTTCCACGCGGTGAGCCGTGCAGATCAACCACATCCCTTCTTCTCAAGACCCCTTCTCACGCTACCAGCCGTTACAGTGGTTCATTCACAGTTCACGCTGTGAAACTGTGGAACGCCATTCCCCACGCTATTCGCGCTAGCACTTCTCTTAATGTTTTTAAAGCTAGAGTAAAAGAGCACTATCATTCCTTGTAAGTAAATTCATAGTTTCTATTTAATATTGTCAAAATGTGATTATTTTATATGTATATGTATATTATATATGTATATATATATATATATATATATATATATATTTATGTGTGTAGATATATGGGTAGGTTATGTATTGTGTGTATTTATTGTACTTTGTAGTATGTATGTGTAAGTAGTTTATTTATTAGTATATGAGTTTCTCTTGTTCCAAATATAACTTCAATTTGGTACACATTACTACCATTCTACTTTTAGCTCTCTCTTAGCCCCAAAGGTTTGCTGGAAGAAAACTCTTATTAGGGTTAAGCTCGCCTATGTACATGTCCTGTGTTATCACTTATTTGTAAATGTCTCTGTGTGCAATAAAGAATTATGAGATTCTGCTTCTCTTTAGATGCTCTTCACATCCATGAGAGGACATGGATGTCCATATCGAGACCACCAAGACAACTACGTGGTATAGTACCACGAGCACAGTAGTGTTATTAACTATTCATTCGTGTTTACACTTTCTTTTTTTTATTTACGCTTCTTATAAAGTAGATATCTGTGTATTTTTTAAAGCACTGGGTGTCTGTGTTATTTATATACTTTGAAGTAGTTCAGTCTGGTGTAAAGAATTTAACTAGAATTAGTCTCACTATTATTTTATGGTTGCAGGAAGCGGTGATATTGATATCGACCCGTACCAACATGAACCATACAATCCCGAAACATTCCCGCCATACCAGGACCCTGATCCATACCCAGGACCACCATCACGCGACATGATCGTCTTTACAGGAAAAAATGTATCCTTATTGTAAGTTTTTAGAGACTACTTTACCAGCTATCTGGTTCTTATATTACAAGCTTTACATTTTGGGGCTAGATAGTGCTTTCTGGATTGCTTGGTCTACTCTATCCTCACGAGTATTCTTCAATTCTGCAGCTGTAACGCGTCAAATGGCTACACTCCGACTTGGGGTCGCGGAGACTTACAGCCACTGCAAAGGAATGCTGAACAACGTGGAAACTATTTCTACATCTACAACGTAAGTTATCTCACTTCAGAAGTATTCAATACAAAAATACAGATTTTAGACCTGCACTACAGGATATCCTGCTTGTTAAATGACTGATTATGAATATTGGATGACGAAATAATGACGTAACGCAGAAAGGTCAAAATCCAGTCAATCAATGCTGTCACTGAAATCAAACCCCAGCCACTAGCCCTTCCGGCAGATTTACCGGCGCGGCAGATCTGCCGGTCCGGCGTAGTGGGAACCCTGCCTGTGACCTTAAGATCTCTGTGCGTATAGCTAAGTAAATGACTGATGCTAGACTGACTGATGCGCTGATTAGATGTGCCCCGTGGTGTTACCCGCGATTAAAAAGTATGTTATTTTCCTCTATAGCAACTGGATGGGGAAAAACCCTTATAAAAACTCGGTTTTTGTATGCTATCCTATATATCCTATAGAAACCATTCATTTTTCGGAATAAAACTTAGCTTGTTATTTTCTGACCCTATACGATCGTTTCGATTGTGATCTTTTGCTTCGTGAAGCCGTTTTGGTATTATTGAATAACAAACATCCATCCAAACTTTCCCATTTATATTTTATTGGGATTTAATAGACTACTGATTTCCACTTGCTACAATAAACAGTGGTGATTTTGCTAAATTCGGTGTAATACCCACAGGTGTCCAAAAAAGATGCTGGCCCATACGTTTGCCGTGGTTATAATTCTGCCACTCGAGAGGTTCAAACGGCCGTTTATCAGAACATTAAGGTGGTCGGATCGTTCATCATTACACTCAAGCCTGAGAGGCAGGTGGTACAACCTGGGAACTCACCGACGGTGGAATGTGTGGTCGTTGGAGAGGACATCGTTGATATCACCTGGCAGCCGCTCACTAAACCTTTCTCAAGGTATGTGGTTATCATCATCCGCAGCCCTACTTAACCCACTGCTGGGCATATGCCTCTCTTTCCTCTTGCCATTTACCACGATCTTGGGGCTACCCTCATCCATCTGCGGCCACATTGTTGACAATGGGATTATGTCTTTTTCAAATTCTAATGCAAGAGTTTTAAAGTACGATGTACTGTATGACATTCTTCGGCATCGATAATGCTCTGCATACAATTTTCTGACCTTACCAGTGACACAGCAGTCACTGATCCGACTGGTTGGATACTTTGGTAAGCCCCCCTAAAGCCCAGCAATGCACTTATTTGGGGGTGATGACGACTGATATAGCATGTGCTGTGATAGATTTGTGGTTTGACCGCTCTTTTGAGAACGGGATTGAACTTGCTACATTGCCATATCTATCCTGATGAAATCCTGCAACTGAAGGACCTAGAAATATAACCTACTAAATCAGTTAATGAAATTTTTATAATGGTCAAATGTTTGTTTTATCTATTCTTCAAGAATCAATATCACTAAAACTTCAACCATGGATGTTATTAACGAATTTTTGTATTGCAGCCGTGTTAAAGTACGCAATGCCACTCTGATATTCCAAAGAATCACAGCAGAGGATGCTGGTAAATACATGTGCGTAGTTCGAAGCCGGTATGGCGCTGCCAATTCCACTGCCGAAGTCCTCGTCTTAGGTATGTAACTGAAGAACCGAAGAACCTTGCTTAGAATGTTTACTTTATTTTCACTTTCACTTTTAAACACAAGTCCTTAAAAGAAGATATCACTGCATTGCATATTTGTATAGTGCACTATTCAAGAAGAGTGTGAATTACATGTGTTTCTAAAGACTACCAAGTAGGTTATCAGACCGTCGAGCGAGTGTGGACTATACGCAATTATAGTGAAGGGTTTGCTGACCAAGTCACTTCAAATAATCTTTGATCTTACGAAGGTTTTTCAGTCAAACACATCGGTGGAGGTGATGTCACTATCATCAGTCACTCGATCATTTTGTTCGCATGATGATGCAACATACTAATGAGCAGTTCAAATCCATGAAACATTCCATTACCCTTCATAACAGAATACTTCACCGATCTCTTCCTTGACATAAATCTTTGTTAAATAAACTCTAACCCAAAAACACCTACTTTCGTGGTCTGCTGTATTTTTACAAATATATAGGTATCCTTTTATTTTGCAGTTAACGTCTAAACGCGCCACAATTCACATAACTGTGCTTATTTATTTTACTTTTAAAACGCTTGTGTGGATCATTATGTTACGTCATTATTGGAAGAGTAACTTAGAGAGTCGTAAAATCCAAAGAAGTGCCCGTGCATCAACGGCAGGTTGCAATCGGTGACGTAACGTAAAGACCGCCTTTGACCAATAACCCGTTCTTAGAAGAGAGCGCTGTGGCGAGCACAGAATCCCATGAACACGAACAATGGGTTCATTCGGGCGCTGGCGTCGTGCTAAGCTGCAACGTGACCAGTATCGGCACTGTCGTCCGCTGGACCAAGGATGGCGGCCGAATCCCCAGCAACATACGACAAAACCGCGATGGCTCTCTCTTCATCAAAGTAGCACATGTCTCCCACTCTGGAAGCTACGTGTGCCACATACAGGATGCGTACAACAGGCAAACGAGCAATTACATCAACCTCCACATCGAGGGTCAGTCTATCTCCGGTCGCTAGCGAGCTTCATCGTCTCTAACCAAGGCATGCTTAGTCGAGCGATAACTAGCGTTTTCTTATTAACATTGAATAGAGTATGGTTCTGCCGGCTTCTCCATCGAGTTTCACACATAGATTCCTTTTTTACGTGCGTAATTGTCTGTTTTATGAGAGTGGAGAGTCAGCTTTAAAATATTGACAATCAGCGTAACTCAATTATAGAGTTTCAACACACTTGCAATTTAGTTACTGGTAAGTAAAACAGTCGATTTTGATGCTGACTAGTGCCACTTTTGTCTGATAAATTCATTTCTCATAGTAAAAGTATTAGATCAGGAACTAGTGTTGTACTCTGGAGATTAAAGTCGGTAAATTCCTGTAGTAAAAGTCCACTTGTTCGTAAAGGTATTGAATGTCTGGATACGGAGTTCCGTTGTGTAGAGGACGGCAATTGCATAAACGAGGATCTAGTTTGTGATGACTTCGAGGACTGTAGCGACGGTAGCGATGAAGAAAACTGCCTGTTGAGAGATAAACGTTACTTGCAGTCGGCTGGTAATTCGGTGGGGGTTGTGTGATGTGGGGATGCGCTTTGTCGGTGGGGCTCTATTGTGACTAAAACCACTGGTTTGTTCCAGCATTTTGGGTTGTGATTTAGCTCTCTTGTTTCGTACGTTCGTAGTTTTAGTTGCAGAATTATAATTTTGTTAGATTGGTTTTACAGTTTATACTTTATCTATCGCAGTGCGTCTATCCTTTTTGGTTTGGGAATCCTATTCGCTTGAGCATTCTTATTTGGTTTTATCTATTTCGTAGTGTATAATGTTTGATTAACTGTTGTTTCTGTAGTGTGTGCATGATTAGCTTTTTAAAACCCTCTGTTTTTGGTAATTGTTGGTTAGCCGGGATATTAGGTGATCTAGATTTGACGGAATTGGTTTTTGTTTATTTTTGTGTTCGTGTGTGCGTTTTTATTAAAATACTTTGGGTTATTTTAGGTGCACCTGAGCAGGCTTTGGTGCAGATCGTTCAGCCAAGCAGAGTATTTAGAGAAGGGGAGAACGTAGAAGTGCTATGCAAATCAGTGACTCGCGACATCAATGTGGAATGGATCAAGCGTGATGACCAGGGCAACAGACAACACGTAGATTCCAATGTGAGAATACGCTGTATTTTTCATTATTTATAAATACACTTTATCTGCTGATGAGATTAAACTTGACTAATAAACTATCATATTATTTTTGAAGCTGCCAAAATTATAAAATGTCACAATTGTTGAACTTTTTCAATTGGCCGATTTACTGATACATTGTTCTGGTTATCAGACCTTCGGTGGTGGGTCTATGCTCATCATCAACGGCGTTGCGGAAGAAGATGCTGGCGTGTACCAGTGCATCGGACGCAACCGGTTTGGACAGAACTACACCGACAACTTCGATCTTGACGTCGAGCCCGGTGAGTTTAGCATCACCGATCAGTTTATCTTCATCAGCATCATTAGGTGGATTTACGCTACTCCAGGCCAGACCAGTGCCCGTGCCTTCGACTGAATTTGAACTCTATTACTCCAGATAATGAGTTGAATTTATACACGTCAGTATCCCATCGGCTCATGGCCAGGAATAAACATCCGGGCCTATATTCAGTTAAAATCTATGTTGAATTATATAGCTCACTCTTTTCTCTTCTTAATTAAGAGCAATGCTCTTGTCAGCGTTAATGTATGCATTTTTCTCCAGGTATTTCTTTTGAGGGCAACTTCCTTGATCTCGATCTTGGCGATCTTCGCTTTTATTTGGCTCATGTAGCTTATCATTGGTCTTCCCTTTCCTCTCTTTCCTTCTACCTTTACTTAGATGATATTTCTGATAAAGCTTTCACGTTGTACAAGATGGCCAATCATTTTATAGCTTACAACAATATGAAGAGTACTTCTGCAATACAGGCTTTCTCAAGTACGAAGACTATCAGTTTCTTGTAAGCATGGTATTTTATACATTTTTATATGTGTGAGAATCTGGGAATACATAGCCCGCTGCAATGATTCCAGTTCCCTAAAATAATATAATCAAATTATTTATCTAACTCATAGCTTTTCCAACAGGTACAGCGATAGATTTACCTAGATACAACGACGTGCCAGTACAGGAATATAGTGCAGCCTTACGCGCCCCAGTTAACATACCCTGCATCCACGACCTAGAAGACCCAACCAGCATCCGCTGGCGCAGAGAGTACACATCAGTGCCAGTAGATGCTAGAAGCAACCAGGTCAGAACTCCACTCACTCACTCACAACAATAAAGGACCATCCTTTATTATAGTGTAGTGTGTACACACGACGAAGATATAAAAAACGGCGTAATAATAAATTTAATTTAATTCCTTAAATTAATTTATTCATTAACAGTTAATCGTATTTGAAATAAAACTAACAATTAATAATATTAAATAAAAATACTGTGAAATAAAAATAATTATTAAAACTAATAATGATTGCATGTTAAATATTATGTCTTCGTCGTGTTTATCAAATGAACTCAAGGGCAATGAATTCGAGTCACCAACCCGGACGCCCAACAATCTCGAATCTGAAAACTATTTCCTTTAATTAATTTGGTTCAAATTAAAAATACGAACTAAATGTATTTTAGAAAATTTATTGAATGTGCATCTAGTTTCTTAGCTTTTCTATTTTCGGTCTAATAACAAGGTGCATCTCCAATGCAAACCTAATTCATTGCCCTCAAAATAATCATGCTCTTAAATAATGCACAAGGTATAAAAATACTATTTTCGAAACCAGTGATTACCGACCTTTTTCGACTGGAAAAAGATGATTAAATTTTTGGAATGAAAACATACGAGGCTTCCGTCAATTCGGACTGTAAGGTAGTCGGACTGCGGTCCCAGCCGCCGGATAGATTTTTTTTTTTTTTTTTTTTTCATTTCAGTGTACCCATATTTTGGAAAGGGGGATCTAATTTAAAATTGTCGATGTTGATGGTATTTTTATACCCTGTATCACCTCAGTTTCAGCACACTTTTTCACAACCACTTTAATCGGTAGGTATCCTCACTCACTCCGATTAAACTCAATAAATTTTTACTCAATATTTTTTTTTTTAAACGATAATATGGTTTAATAAAATGGTGGACATTGCATTTCATTTAACGAACTTTAAAAGATTGCGGTTCATTTAACAAAGACTTTTAGTTTGACCAATTACTGTTTATATTAATTTCTCATACAATTTTATAATATATTATTACATACTGAGATATCATAGGTTTTTATTTCGAGCAGTGAGCATTTAAATAATAAAATCACCTAATTTTCTTAGAGTTTGCCCACGCACATCCCCACTGTAAATAATAAAGTTTAACTTTTTAAATGGTCACTACTAATTTTTTGCATTACACATTTTGTTTTGATGGCTAACATACCCCACATTAGATTGTTCTAATATGCCATTACTATAAAGGTATGATTCTGATCTCAGCAGCAAGCAGTACTGGTATGCGTGTCGCGCTGATTTTTCGAACAAAATCCGTGCGCGCGGCACTGTCACACCGCCGCACAGTATTTTTTCTGATAAATGAGCCCCGCAGCAAGCGTGCTGCTTGCTGCCGAGATCAGAATCAAACCCTTATGCACTTGTACTTGTTACGACCAATGTTAAAACACGCTCAATACCCCACCAAAATTAAATGGTCAATGTGATGCAGTCCAAATTACTTAATTTCAATAAGGGTTCCATTTAAAATAAAGTATGAATGAATTCTTAGATGAAGACTTGATTGAATTATAGTTAACTATATAAATATATTTTGAGTGCTTTGACACGCTTGTATTGCTCACTCACCTTGCTTTTATTTGAAGTGATTTTTATTTGAGCAGAAAAGTTCATAAAATTTGTTCCGGTAGGTCAAATGACTGGGCCTAAATGAATAATATTTGCCTCATGTAATATTTTAGGATTTGGGGTACTTTATTAAGCCCAAAGGTCATAATTTGTCTTAAAAGAGACAGCACATAGCCCGTCGTTGGTTATAAGTTTTGAATCTTGAGGGTGTGCTTAAAAATAAGTTCATAAAAAAGCTTATTGCAGCTTGATAAAGCTTATGTGCATTAGCTGTTGAAGTTCATAACTATGAAAAAAGCATTCAATTTTATTGCAATTTCTTTCGAACATTCAATAATATTGCATCACATACCAGGGGCATGAGTGAATTAATAATTCGAGATCAATGACTAACAATAACCCCTGTCCTTGTCACAGTCGGTTAACCGATAATAGGCATGATGACAGCTTAGAGTACTAACATAAATGATCCAGTTTAATTCTAAACATGGGTTCTGATTTTGCTGGCCATTTACCAAGAACATTTATGGCTTTATGGTTCATTCATACGGAATGGTTTAGTACATAATTATAATGGTTGTGATGCCTTTTGGTGCAATTATTAAACGTTTAAAACTTTAATTTCGTTTTCAATGCCTACTTTTGTTGGCAGTTAAATAAATATAAAAATATAAATATATTTGCCAGAACTTTTAACTTCTACGGGCAAATTTTTCAATCTACTGATAAATTATCCGTCAGTAAAAAAAACCGTAAGGCCATAGCTTACTTATAAAAATATGTCAAAAGATAAACAGTGGTTAAGCTATTGCCATCTTTTACCACTGGGTAATGACAATCAGTGACAGGACCAACTTTATGATTAAATTTAAATTGCGTTTATAAGCATGGCTGATAATTTTTAGACTTGTCAAAAGGACTGACATTTTTTATTAGACGAATATCGTTATTCCGTAGATTGAACAATCAGCTCTAAATTAAATTAGTCACCATGCTTTTTATCATCGATTTTCACATTGGCCGTAACAAAATATGAACACTGTATAATATTGATGAATTTACCTCTACCGCCCAACAAGGGCGAATTATCCATTATTGTCGAATGAACCAAAATTATTTGATTCTCTACTATGAGAACTTCGAACACCCAATTGGCCAAACGTTTTACAATACATTCGACGGAATTTTCACCCCTTGGAGGGCAAAGATTTTATTACTGTTGATAATTAACAAAAACTAAATAATTATTTACTTGCCATAGGATATTATTATCTTCCCAAAGCGATCACTTTCGCGACACCAGTTTTATTCGGTAATTCAAGTTTTATAACAATTGCAGCTTCTTGATATATTTATAACTATTGATAATTGTGTCGCTAAATGTCTTTGCATTTCCTCGTCTTCTTCTCAACGATGTCCTTTTTATCCTGAAGTATGAACCTCGCAAGTCGTAGTATAGTGTCATGCATGTTAATACCATTTTATTTCTGAATGACTTGAGTATTTGTTCCACATCCTTGAAATTATTTTATGAAAATTAGTGAATATGTATTTTTATTGCTATAGAATTAGACATTGCACTTCACTGGAAGCTTTTGTGGCTTTTCTTATAAAATTATGCCTAGCCTAGAGGATAAAGATAAACAATGCTTAAACTGTTTGGGCCTTATTAATAATCCTGGCGTAGCGTTGGACTAGTTGATCCGTGTTTTGTCTCTTGCATTGACATGCAATTGTCAACTCGAACAAATGTGACAAAACACGATTTAACTACTCCAGCGTTGCGCCAGGATTATTAATAACACCCTTTATGGCCAATATATAATTTTAAAGATTGGGATAAATATCCCGTGGTAATTAATATCATGTAACTACTGCACTACTGCCATTTTACCAATGGTTAATGACAAATAGTGTAGTCATAACTTAAGCAATGTTTACATTGAAGTAACCGTTTAGCTTGTTTTTAAATCTGAAATATTTACATAAAAAAGCAATACTTACCATGTTATTGTAAACCAAGTAGATAACATTTAATCTTTCTAGCCTAAAACGGGGAAGTTTACGTTGGAAGTCCAAAAGCAGGTCCTATATTTTCTAATAGCTCCATCTCGTTTGCTTCTTTTAAATCAGTTTATACTACTGCTTATATATTTCAGTAAAAATATCTGGTGCCAGTACTGGCTCGTTAATAGCTTACCTTATCGATTTGGGCGAAGTAACCGTTTAAGGCTAGTCTTCTCTGTGCCGTTTGCTCCATTTCCAATGAATGTTGGCCATACTTAAAGAACCCCAGAAGTTTATCACTCCCAACTTTGCCAATTAGTTCAAATTTAAGGCTAACCTTTTTTTTGGGCTGTTAAACCCTAAAAAGCTTCTCCTTAAGCTAAGTTTTACTAAATTGTCATAATGTTGACTCCTTTTAAATCTACCTCTCATAAATGTGCAAACCTTTCATTTTACTATCAAGACTTTGGGGAGGGCAACACTACTACTTATAGATATATAACGTATATAGTTTTCTCTCTCTATTTCTCTCGATATTCTAGGCTGCATTTCCTTGCATTATTGTTAAATTACGTAAATTAGTCCCGAAGAAATCGGCAGAGTTGCATGTTTTCAATAATAGCATTGCTATCTCTGTATTGCTCAACAACAGCTTGTCTACTTTACACTCAGGCTGAGATTCATAGACCGCACTTTGCATTACAGCGAAGAAGTCTTCGCAAAGTAAGCTTTGTTTATCGAAGTATCCTATCAATGTTTTGAATAAAGAAGAGCTTGACAGAACTATGAAATATAATTTTGGTTGAAAGTTGAACTTTCCATCAAAGTAAAGTCAAAGTTCGGTCTATGAATCTCAGCCTTAGTCCAGAGAATTAATGTTGTGGTGTATTGCAGCCAATCCTACACATAAACAGTGTAAAGGAGGCTGATGCAGGCACTTATGTGTGCCGTGCAAGCAACCGCCGGACCACTGTCGAAACTAAGTCGATTCTCCGTGTCGTCGGTGTGATTCCACTTTTTGATGGAGACAGCTGGATCGCTCTTCCGACACTGAAGGACGCATACCGGCAGTTCGATATCGCTATCTCTTTTAAACCAACTGGTAAGATATTTCGGGTAGAGATGTACTCGCATATATGTTTTCACTACGGCATTCAATCGCAGCCTCTGTACATTTTTGTACATTTTTTACTTTTTCAAAATGAGATAATTTTATTCAAAGATGAGAATATCTGATTTATCATACAATAGTATTTTTTATCTATAGTATGCTCCATCTAATTATTTTGATTCTATTACAGAAACCTACTAATTCTACGTGTTTTTTTTATAGACTACAACGGCCTCATTCTGTACAACAGCCAGACCAGTGGCCCTATTACTGACTACTTAGCACTTTTACTTAAGCAAGGAGTGCCTTCGTTCATCGTAGAAACCGGAAACGGACCCTCATATGTGAGGGGCAACAGACCCTTAACACTGAATCAATGGCACATCGTCCGCCTTAACATGATGGGCACTAAAGGTAATTCACAATATCTTGAAGCTATTCCTAGGTACCCCTATTTCTAATCCCTTTATCTTTTTATAACTACCATATAAATTCATACTTAGATCTAATTATATCCATTAAGTAAGTAGTCGTGAGGACCCCTGATTGGCTTCTCTGATAACCTAGATTAATTAGTTATTAAAGTTATTTAAAGCTGTTGGTCTTCATAAAACAAATAAATAAATAAATAACTATTACTTATTTATTTATTATTATACTGTTTTTGTACCTACCTACTTACTTTACTGCTTGCATAATGTAGATTCGAATTGGTTAATGTATAAAATATATCGAATAGCATAAGATAAACAATATTGTAACTGTGAGTCTAAGATTAAATAAATAAACAAATAAACAAATAAGATCACGCGGGAAGTCGGTGGATGGAGAGTGTTAAGAATCGTTCTTCCTGGAAATGTATAGGGAAGCCATAATATCCTGCAGTGGATTTCTTCAGGCTGATGATATTGAAAAGAAAACTGGTTTTCCAAGATATTTATTTCAATTTTGTCACAGCACCATCAGCTGTTGATAACTTAAGAGAAATTCACGTCAACCACCGTTAGTGCAATGTCTGATGAAACCTGTGTCTCCAGTGTCAATGGACGTGGACGAAGACGGTCCCTTCGAAGTAATCATGCCTGATAGCTATATGCTGGAGCTGCGCCAGCCTCTGTATATCGGAGGTGTGCCGGATCAGAATCAGCTTCCGAGCCAAGTCAATTATACCAACGGGTAAGTATCCCGAATGTAGTTCGGCAAGTTTATCATGCGCACTTGATGTGCGGGCAGGTTTTTCCGCAAGTAGGCCGCTGGTGGGCCCTTTTTGCGTGACCCTTGACACGTGTTGCTCGAACTTTTTTAGGTTCTACAACACGCCGGTTTCCTCACGATGTTTTCCTTCACCGTTTTGAGAGTACTGGCATAGTGCACATAAATTTTTCGACAGAAAAAGTCATTGGTAATTTAATCCCGAATGTAATCCCCATAGGTAAGGTATATGGTAGTCATACCATGTCGGTTCTTTAGTCACTTTTATGGAACAGTAATAGAAAAAACCCTGGTTAAAAAGCCCTGTATAAAGACCGGCAGCACATCAGCACCACCTCTGGTGTTGCAGGTGTATGGGCGACGGTGGTTATTTTCCATCAGGTCTGCTCGTCTGCCAGCTATTGAATAAAAAAAATATACGTATGGGTGTTACAAAAGTACTGGTTAAGCCGAAAGAAGGTTCAATTGGGCCCTATAACGAGTCCATTCACAAGATCTAAGAACCGTAGTAACGCTATAGATCATACCCCAAATAAAAAAACGTAGTAACGTAAATTAAACATAATAGAGGTACAAACATAAAATCACGCCTCATTCCCATGGGGGCAGGCAGAGATTACGGATTTCCACTTGCTACGATCCTAACACACCTCTTTCGTTTCATTCACTCTCATAACATTCCTCATACATGCTCGTCAGGTTAGGGTTTAGGTTTTACGTAAATTAAGTAGACAAATAATAGGTAAAATAGGTACGTAGGCCTTTCTGCTAATAACAGGTTCTTTGACATGGCAGCTTAAATAATTATCTACTAATAACAGGTTAGGTTAGGCGGCTTAGGTTGACAAAATGTTTGGCTTTGATAATTTTTACGGGGTATTTTGTAACGCGCTGAATACATATTTGCTCTCATGAATACATTCAATAGTTCTTTTATATTGATTAATTTTTTCTTCAAATTATCCTAATTTTTCATTGATCACAGATCAACCGACTGATTTCAAAACGTGGTACTTAAGTAATTCTCACCAAAACTAATAAAACGATTGTGTTCAGGTTTGCCGGCTGCGTCAGTAGGCTGGTGCTCGGACAAGTGGAGAAGAACATCATGGTTGATAAGCTCGACCAGTACCGCGTCGCCTCTTGCGACACTTGCGCTGGAAATTTCTGCCAAAACAAAAGCATCTGCCAGGTAGGTACCCTCCATTTCTACTTGCAAGAGTACCAAATGGTATCGAAATGGCACTATGGTTACAGAACTGCGTAACTATCGTACCAGTTCCATCCATTTGGTGCACTTCCGTGTACCGTACACACACTTTTCTTATTTACCTTTCCTTTGAAATAGTCTTGTATCTTTAATACTATACACACCGCCTTAGTGGCCTGTCCAAAAATCGTCTCTGTCCCCTTTTTTTACAATGTATAGAAGACCGTATTTGACTACATTCTCACCTGATGGTAAGTGACGTAAAAGCAGAGTGTCACTCTTCCTTTGAAGAGATTCAGGCAATAGGTTCCCCTTGTCGCGTTATGATGAACACAGCATCACCAGTTCTTTTGTTGACATAACAGGAGGCCCGCAACAATCGCGGATACGTCTGCATCTGCGAGAAAGACTTCGCCGGGGAGAACTGCGACCGTCCCGGTGAGGCATGTCGACCCGGCCTGTGTGGTACCGGCAAGTGTACCGACACCAATGACGGCTACAAGTGCGCCTGTCCCATCACACATACCGGAAAGAAGTGAGTACCTAGAGGCAGAATATCCGCCTATAGGTCAAACGACCAATAGGCACATTCACTGTCATCATCCACTGGTTCCCAGCAATAATACACCTAGAGGCAGAACAAGAACACCCGCCTTTTAGTCAAACGACCAATAGGCATATCCAATGTCATCATCCACTGATTCCCAGCAACAATATACCTAGAGACAGAACAAAAACACCCACCTATTGGTCAAACGACCAATAGGCATATCCACTGTCATCATCCACTGGTTCCCAGCAACAATATACCTAGAAACAGAACAAGAACACCCACCTATTGGTCGAACGACCAATAGGCACATCCACTGCCATCATCCACTGGTTCCCAGTAATAATATACCTAGAGGCAGAACAAGAACACTAGCCTATTGGTCAAACGGCTAATAGGCACATCCACTGTCATCATCCACTGGCCCAATGGTTCCCAGCACTCTAAACCATTGCTTAGAGTGCTGGGATGAACCAGTATGTGAATAGAACCAGTGGATGACCGCAAGGGAACGGAAAGACTGGTGAAATAAAGATGCCCATACTCGCAGTGGTGGATGCAAATGTGGTGAAATGATGACGAATCTTTATTTAGTTGGGTTTATAAGGGCTTATTGCATTGACTGTAACACTTTGTGAGTATCACACACGGTGTTTTAAAGATAAACAGGATTCAAGCTATATTCGATGGATAGGTCGCCGTAATAGTTGTAATCTATACTGTTTTAAACTGATCTTCATTCAGTTGGGGTCAGACGAGCTAACTTACCTTAAACATTGTAAAACCTTGTGGGGTACCAGTAACCATGTGGGCTAGTATTATGTATCTTCTATTTTTAATGAATAATTTATATTTATATGACTGGCCTCTCAGGTCACTTGGTAGTAGCTCTGCCTTCTGTGGGTCGTGGGTTTGATCCCGACCGAGAACAAATATTTTTGTGGTGAACATAGATGTTGGTTCTCTGTCTGGGTGTTATATATTATATTCTAAATATGTATTTGCAAAAAAAGTATATATTTAAGTATTATATCAGCTATCTGGTTCCCATAGTACAAGCTCTGCTTAGTTTGAGGCTAGGTAGTGTTGTGTGGAATGTCCAAAATATTTTATTTATTTAGTAAGTATTTATATCCAATTTCACTTCCACAGTTGCGAAACCCGTCAGCAGATTGATTACCCAGCCTTCACTGGCAGCGAGTTCCTCGCTATGAAGCCACCCAACAACTACCGCTTCCTCAAGATGGCCATGAAGGTGAAGGCATCAGCTCCAGTCGCCGACGGCATCATTATGTATTGCGCTGAGTCCCCGCGTGGCCACGGAGGCTATACCGCCTTGACCGTAAGGAACGGACGCCTGGAGTTCCACTACGACCTTGGAGAAGGTATTGTTACTATTTGTATAAATTGCCTTTTCTGTATTGTTTATGGTACTGGTCACAGAATGCAAAATATATTAGAACGGCCATGTAGCAGGAAAAGTGTCCCACTTCGTATTTTGGCAGATTGACAGATGTACTGTCGCGGTATGAAAATGTTCGTCACCTTAGAGTTTGTTTTTGCTTGCACCAGTGCCTTGATCATGAACACATTTTGCCATAATTTGTGACGTTAACTTATCGGTGTATTCTGTCTATTCAGTTTCAAAAGGTAGTATGTGTTCGTGATACGTTGAACAAATCAAGATGAAAGTCGACGAACATTTTCATTCCGCCACTATACCTATGCAGAAATGCATACAAAAATATTCGGTATTAATAAAAATAAAAATTGTGCTCTCAAAAAATTTACAAGCGACTAGCCAGAACAAAGAAAGTCTTATTTCAAATAATCCTTTTTTATCGAATCTTTTTATTTAAAAATATTTTAAGCAATACAGTGATAATAAAAGCTCACAGCGGCTCTCAAACATGATCGCTTTTCTAGGACTTTTCAGTATTTTCTGTTCATATTTTGTTGTTTAGGTCCTCATATTAAACAAAATATGTCCTCATATCCGTTGTAACCATTTTATTTGTTTGTTTTTTGTTTATCTGCTCCTGCAGATTGTATTCTAAGTATTTACCTACATATTTGCAAAAAAAAATATGTGTAGGTACTATCAACTTTCTGGTTCCCATCGTCCAACATCTGCTTAGTTTGGAGCTAAATAGTGTTGTGTGGATTGTCTACAATATTTATTATTTTATTTATAGATGTAACGGTATTCTGTTGTAGGAACCCCTGTGGTGCTGGTCAGTAACACGACCCTGCCTGCCAACGACTGGACCGACGTGCAAGTAACGCGCTCTGGACCGACCGTATCCCTCAATATAAACATGATTCAAACCTATGAGCAACGTTTGGACTCTGCTAAGGTAAGCCTTAGGCTTTTGATTATCATCATCATCATCATCATCAGCCTGAAGAGAGCGCTGGTGGCCTAGTGGTAGCGACTCCGCCTTCCGATTCTAAGGTCGTGGGTTCAAATGTATGTACACTATGCCAGTGCTCTCAAACGGTGAAGAAAAACATCGTGAGGAAACCGGCTATCGCTAATCGATATCTTAGAACCTAAAAAGTTCGAAAATATGTGTCAAGTGCACGAAAGGAGCCTCTTAGAGGCGCACTTAAAATCCTTTCACCACACTTGGCTCGAAAGAATCAGTGACACGATAAGAAGAAGAAGAATCAACCTGAAGAAGTCCACTGCTGGACATAGGCCTCTCCTACACATTTCCAGGAAGAACGATTCGGAGCCCATTCCATCCACCGACTTCCTGCAATCTTAACAATGTCGTCAGTCCATCTGGTGGGTGGGCGCCCTACTTTTCGTCTACCGGTTATATGCTTTTGATTATTTCAATCAAAAACTATTGCATGAAAAAAGTTCAATTAGATACCTTTGCCAGAAAATCGCCATTAAATCGCATTGTCACAAACACACACAATTTTAGCCGCTATTGCCATATTAATAAAATTCATTTTCTCACAGAGCCTGAAACTGGAAACGCCCATGTTTGTCGGCGGTGTCGATGAGAACATCGTACTTAACAGCAACCTCGGAGTCAGCATTGGCTTTATGGGATGCATCAAGGACGTAAGTACCTTCTTGTCTTACTATTAGTTAAGGTAGCGGCACATAACTCTAGCGCTGACCGTTATTGCGCAGAAGTCAAAAATAAGGTACCTGAGGGGGGCTAGCGGAATGAAGGGCGGGCGTGCGTAGCTTTCGTCGCACTCCACTTTCTGTATCAATAGGAAACTCTGCACACATCCACACATCCATCATGTGCGCATGTCTCGCATATTACGACGCATGCGCAGCTATCCCCTCCGCGTATCGCTCAACGCTAGAGTTGTGTGCCGCTAGTTGTAAAACTCGTTGTGGGGCTCATCCGGAAAAGCCCTACCACCATGTCTATTTCTGCCGTCAAGCAGCGTCGCTGTGTTTCGGTACGAAAGGTGCCGGTGAAAAAACAGGCACGTGAGGTTTTAAATCTACATGTTTTAAGTTGATGGAATTAGACCAGTGCATATTAGGGCACGTTACTCACGTGCTTGAGCTGCGCCAATCAACGCTGGCGTATCAATAATTTCGTATTATTCTTTTAGCTGAAGTCTCGTGGCATTTCCGTGGACTTTGCCAACGACCCCAACGTGGAATCATCTAATGTGCGGGAATGCAGCGAACGAGGCGACATCCAGGAGGTAAGAGTTTTCATCCAACTTCAAATAAAAAAGGAGATTCTCAATACGGTTGTATTTGAATTATAACGAGCCACAGTATGGAAGAGAGAGAAGGGGGAAGAGAGAGAAGATGTTACGGCCGCCCGAGAAAACGTTGGGGTGACGACCTTGGCTCCTTCCACAACGACTGGGTACTGATGACCGAGTGGAAAAAAATTAAGGAGACATTTGCCTACCTATAGGTTGATAAAAAAAAGCAGCCAAGTGCGAGTCGGACTCGCCCATGAAGGGTTCCGTAGCATCAATTAACATAATATAAAGGTTTTTGTAGTTCGTCGAAAGGTAAATTGCGGTTTATGATTTATGACGTATAAAAAAAAAACTACTGACTAGATCTCGTTCAAACCAAATATCGTTGGAAGTTTACATAGTAATGTACAACATATATTTTTTTTGGATTTATCATTCTCTTATTTTAGAAGTTAGAGGGGGGGGGACCAACTTTTTTCTAATTTGGAAGTGTCTCTCGCGCAAACTATTCAGTTTAGAAAAAAACTATATTAGAAACCTCAACATAATTTTTGAAGACCTATCCATAGATATCCCACACGTATGGGTTCGATGAAAAAAAAATTTTTGAGTTTCAGTTTCAAGTATGGGGACCCCCAAAATTTATAGATTTTTTTTATTTTTGTGTAAAAACCTTAATGCGGTTCACAGAATACATCTACTCACCAAGTTTCATCAGTCTAGCTTTTATGGTTTCGGAGAAAAATGGCTGTGACATGGCCGGACAGACAGACAGACAGACAGACAGACATGACGAATCTATAAGGGTTCCGTTTTTGCCATTTGGCTACGGAACCCTAAAAAAGATTAAACCAACATTCTTCTTCTTCATTCTTTATCCTTTACGTCCCACACAGTAATTACATTCATACATAGCGCAAACAAAAGCGCGGATGCGTTTATGTATAGGTATCTCACAAGAGCAAAAATGTTCCCCAATTACACGAATTTTGTTCAGTGTGCGTTTTATAATTCTGCGAACAATCAACCGGGTATGGTTTATGGAACAAAAGTATGATACAACAAAAAATATACAAAAAGGCACTTTCTGGAAAATCGAGGACAATTTTCCTACAACCCATCACTAACTTTAAAGCTACTATAAATAGTACGGGTTTACTCTTTCCCCGGTTAATATCAGTGCTGACGGGGAAATGAATTGGGGATGTGCATACGAGGAAGCTCGTTTGTACGTAAACTTTTAAGGGCACGCTATTTCAACGCGCGGTACGAACAATTGCGTGGTTGGAGTTTTAACTAAATTTAGGTGTGTACTATTTTATACGGTGGTGAAGAGTTTTTTTTTATTCGGCTACTGACTGACGCTTTACAAAAAGTCGGTGAACTTTCAAATAGCACATGATCCGATTATGCTGTCTAAAACATGGGCTAACGCAGTTTTTGTATGATTATCTTCAAATAAAAAAAAACATTCAGAGTTATGTCGTTATAGAATTGTTGCTTACCAATATTAGGTATAGCTTGCATTTGGAGGAAATAGGAGGTCCAAAAACACTCAATATACTTAATCTTTCTATATTGTAAAAGATAGGTGTGTTGTTACGCTACTTCTTACTCAAGAACGGCTGAACCGATTTGGCTGAAAATTGGTGGGGAGGTAGCTCAAAATCTGGAGATGGACTTTTTATCCCGAAAAAGTAACGGGAACGGAGCGAGCGAAGCCGCAGGCGGCCGCTAGTTATTCATATTTCTTTGTAGGTACATACAAACCTTTGCTATAAAAATGCGAACATTCTAGTGGCTTGTTCCGCTCGTAACTCACCAATAGGCCTACCAAAAGCTCTCTCTGGGTTAATTTTCTTAATTAGATTGTATATTTTTTTTATGGTATTACCTTGTAAATTTCAATATCGCATGCCTACACATAAGCAGAATGCATTGGACATTACCTATTATAATTGAACATCTTTTCGACATATGTATTTCAAGCAATAAATAAACTTTGACTTTGGCTCTGGTTGTGAGTCTGTGTGTCTCACCAGTGTTTTATACTATGTACGTTGACGTTTCGACGTAAGATTTATTAAGTCAACAGTCACACAAGACACAAAACCAGAGCCAGAGCCAGAGACAGAGCTAGTGGTAGGCCTTCTGTATGCGTTACGACGTCATAGAACTTCCAGTAATGTCATAATCTCTCACCAGGCTGACACCCTATGCCGTTGCATCAACGGCGGATCCTGTTCATCCAGCAACACTTGCATCTGCCCGGCTGGCTACATGGGTACTTATTGCGAGACCCGTGTTGCTTCCTCCCTGCGCTACCCGACTCGCACCCCGGTCAACCCCTGCGCCGCCAACCCTTGCCGCAACGGAGGCACCTGCCGCCCTGACTACTCAAACATGATGAACCACACATGCGACTGTCCGCTGTATTATGCCGGTGCTTCTTGCCAAATGCGTGAGTATCCTGAATTACTAACAGTGTGGTTCCCTTAAGGATAGCAGATTACCATTTGACACGCGAACCTTGACATACCTCTTTTGCCTAGCATTTTTCTTTTTTTACAATATCCAATCCTAATATAACCATCCTTTGGCTACAATCTCACCTGATGGTAAGCGACGATGTAGCTGACGATGGAGTAGGATGGAGCAGGGTGGTCTAGAAGACACCTATTCTCTCTTGCCTTGAAAAGGCCCAGATTGGTAGTAGTCAGGACAAACAGCCGTGGGCAATGACTTCCTTTTCCTGGATGTTCGCCTATTGAAGGCCTCATGAAACCATTGAACAAGGAAATATTTGTTTTGATTTGATCTACATGCTTGTCGATTAAGGTAATTTTTTTCCAACCACCAATAATTTTGTTTGTCAGTTAAAATTATATCCATCTCGTTTTTAGGCTTGTCAAAAATAAGGACCGATATTTTTTATTCGACGAATAGCGTACATGGAAAAAATCACTTTTAGAGTACTTTTAACCTTTTTCTTAAACGTGTACAGTGGGATACAGCTCAAGTTACCTAAAATCAAAGAAAAATGATGCTTACTGCAAGGAAATAAGAGCTAGCAGTGTATAGTCTGATGCGTATCCTTGTGTACCATCGGATTGACGTATGCCAAGATTTTTGTCAAGTTGAGGAACAATGTTCAGCTCCTCTTCAAAGTTTGACTATTGTTTGCACATATTCATATGCATGGAAATTCACAAATGACTATGGGCTGCCACTTCAAACTTTGTTATGGGAAAAAATTTATCCACTTTTTACTAGTGACCTTTGCAATTTTCTTGAAGAGGATGACTTGTTGATGTTACCTTAAAATTCAGTGCAACAAAGAAAATAAATTAAAGAAAACATAATACCTATTATGGGTGTATATTATAAAAATAATGGGACCACCACTATTTTTTTCAATATATTTTTTATTTTCAGTGCTTCTTTCATGTTTTAAGAGATTTTTAACAACTTGTGTCTAAAAATGATCAGGCAGCAAACATTCTCATACCTTGGCGTACAGTAGGATACAGCTCAAGTTACTTAAAAACAAAGAAAAAAGACGCTTATTGCAAGGACATAAGAGCTAGCAGTGTATAGTCTGATGTGTATCCTAGTGTACACCCTGACAGGTTTTTTTTAACATTACCTATACATCCTCCAGAGCTACCACTCCACCAGAGCGTGGGTTTTAACGGGAATGGATACCTGGAGCTGCCAGCTAATCTGGTGAACTACGAAAACTTGGAAACTGATCCTGTGGTGATCGCTCTACGAGTGAATACTATACATGACGGAGTATTGACCTACCAGCGTGAGGGCATGGCGCCTTTGGACACCGGAGACTATCTTATGATCAGAAGTAAGTTGCAGTTTTATTTGCACACACATTTGTGGTGTTTGTTCTCTATCTGGGTGTTATATTGTATTTTATGTAGGTATGTTTTTACAAAAAAAAATGTCAGCTATCTGGTTCCCATAGTCTTCCCCAAAGACTTCCATTTATCTCTCTCTCGAGCCTCCTCCCAAATATAAATTTTAAGTATTATATCAGCAATCTGTTTCTCTTATTAAGGTTGTTCAATTCCGATACAAACTGAATTTACACAACTATGGGCAAACAAAGTATAAATGTACACTGAAATAGCTGTAATAGAATTTTACAGGGGTCTTTATTGCCGGCCAGTTATATAAAGTTGGAGAAAACTGTAGGATAACAGAAATATTAATAAAAAACCAAAAAAGTAATTTTTTCGTCATTCTTTCTAACGGGTACTCGACATTGAATACGTGAATGAGCTTAAAACATTGTCTCAAAATAGACGTAAAAGTCTGTTAGTTCTTTTTCTGAAGCCCCGACTGCCACGACCAACGGCTACCACTCCGACTTTATATAACTGGCCGGTAATAAGGACCACTGTAAAAGCCTATTACAGCTATTTCAGTGTACATTAATACTTTATTCGCCCATAGTTGTGTAAATTAAGTTTGTATGGAAATCGTACCACCTTAAAAGCTCTACTCTGCTTAATTTGGGGCTAGATTAGTTAGGGGGCATTGTCAATTTTTTTAAATGCATGTGTTGTTAGCAAACCCCTATGTCTATACTTGTGGCCGTCGCAGATTGCCGCAAGGCTATAAATCAGTAGCGGCCTCTCTACGGGATTTGTGTTTTACTGTAGTCTATGCCTTACAAGTAGTGTTTTTACAGTTGAGCAAGGTCACGTGGTGGTGGAATGGGACATGGGTGATGGCATCACTAAGCTCTCCGTCAGCTCCGATGACGACAGGGCAGGATTTGTCAGCGATGGTGATATGCACAGGGTAAGTACATCAGCCCACTCCACCCTAATTCAACGTAATGATTGACAACAAACATGCATATTGTTAATAAATAAAATAAAAAATGTACCTTAATAGTACAGTCATTTGGTCGAAAAAATAGAGGTTACCCGGAAAGTTTTCCGGGAGTTTTGAAAATTGGCAATTTTATAGATTTAGATATGCTCTTTCTATGCACGATGTTTTCCTTCATCGGATTTTAATGAATCTTTACAATAACGTAGCTTATACATCAGAATAAAACAGGCTACAATTTATAAAGATATTTTAACGGTCAACGGATGTAAGTATCGGGAACGGGGCGTAACAGGAGAGGGTGGGCGAAGCCGCAGGCGGCCGCTAGTAATACTATAGTTATACTATGTTGCACTGTTACGCATTGCATTGAATTCACCCCCAATGTTGGTTGGAAATTGACAATCAGGGCGCTGCCTAGTATTCTGTATTCTGTGGCGCCACCCTTCTCTATTTCCGGGAAGCCGATTAAAGTATCTGTCATGTCTACTATGGACTGGACAGCTTTCACAGCTCAGTTGGTCTGCGCCGGAGGGCATGGGTTCGAACCCCATTTTGAATGGATATTTGTATGGTGAACGTAGGTGTTTGTTGTTATATTGTATTTGTATATATTTTATCATTTATGTTTTATTCGCTGTAGCTTTAAGAGCCTTACTTTTGTAAATGACCAAAAGCCAAGTCACTGTAGCCGAAAACGGCAATGTTGGTTTTATACTGTATTCTAAATATGTACCTATCTGTAGTTTCACAAAGATTTCACAAAGATTTTTATAGTGTCCCAAAAGTTAAGAGCCGAGCGGGCTTTGAACCCGCGACCGTACCCTTGGTACGGGGCTGCGCTGACCACTGCCTATCGTACTTCGGCACTAACGCGACCGTGGTTTCATCTACAGGTTTTACGTTACAGTCAACTACTTACCTGCTCGATAACCGAACTTCCATTCAGTTGAATCGACGAGAGATGTCACCTTGCTTTTTCTTATTTTTTGCTTTTGGGACATTATAAAAATCTATACGTATAATATCAGCTATACAAGGTGCAGTTTTGGATATGCAAAACATTTTAGGAGGTAATTATGTTAGTGATTCTCGACCCGAATCAACAATAAAATGGGCAGGTATTTTTTTTTAATTTTATTCTTATTTACGGAAATCGGTAAGTGTGAACTCCCCTTTTTAAAACGCGACCAATCTGTACGTGTCCTTAAACTGCGCTTTCACATACACAAACAAACGCAACCGACATTTAATTTTCTTTCACTGACAGGCTGACGTCACTGGTCATCGCATTCACGCACACAGTGACATGACGCGCGATACATCGCAATGGGTGATTCTGTTTTTTTGAAGTGGGTTATTCTGAAAAACAATAAAATTGAAAAATCGAAAAGAAAAAGTATTATTGATTATTGACTTGGTATCGTATTGTTATATGATTATTTACGAGTCTCATAATAACCTCCTGAAATGTTTTGCAGGTTCAAAACTGCACCTTGTATAGTGTTGTTTGGCCTGCTGTGCCGACGCGACCCCACTTAGCGTGGGACAAGAGCAGGAAGATGATGATGATGATGATGATGACGATGATGATAGTGTTGTTTGGAATTTCCACAATATTTTTTGTTGATCAGATCGTTGTGAAACTGCTGTCTGATGGGCGTGTGGTACTCTCCGTGGACGGCATCACGAAGGAAGGATACACCACAGGCATATCGAACCGAATGAACGCGGATTCCAACATCTATATTGGTAAGCTTTTCTGTTGCATACATACCAAACATGACCAAAGTAAAAGAAAAAATCGGTTGTCTGTAAAGTCGGTTTACTGATGATAGTTGAACGTCACAACGCGCAACGTCATAAAGCTGTCCACGCGGACGCATCGCTCACTCAAGTAGGAGAGAGACAGAATGTCGAACGCTGCCGAACGCAGAGGCCGATTGTGTACAAAAAATCTAAATCAAAAGTGTATTTATTCAGTAGAATCTTAAGGATCACTTTGAAACGTCTTAAAGCTCACGCGACCAAGCCTAGAATAGGCAACAAACTACGGCTCGATTCTTAATTTTTTTTTATATTATCCTTTTACTAATAAAAAAAAATATATAAAAATAGCAGTGAAGTTCCAGTGTGGTGCGACTTCACTTAGTGAGACGTATGCAATAATACAAAAAGAAAAAAAGAAAGAAAATACATTAATTTGACATACATTAATGGTAGATAAAATATGCCAAATAAAACCCGAACAATACATACAATTGTGGCCTTCTTCAGGATGATGATGATGATGATGATCATGATGATGATGATGACGATGGTGATGATGGTGATGATTATGATGATGATGATGTTGAGGGTTGTGTGGATTGACCAAAATATTTATTTGTGATTTAATAATTAATTGAAGGCAAGGTAATAAGATGATGTGTTCATGACAGGTGGCATGCCAGAGAGGCTGAACGTGAACCAATACTCGGGCTTGATCGGCTGCATCGACCAGGTGGAGTTCATGGACGCAGGACGCGGGGTCAACCTTGGCACGACCGCCGTTACCGGCCGGAACACACAGATTTGCAAAACGTAAGTTTGATATATTTCAGGAAAATACATATCGTGGTAGGACTCCTTTATAAAAATAGTCACCATAAAGTTGGTTTTCTCTTGCACCAGTGCCTTGATCATGAACACATTTTGACATAATTTGTGACGTTAACTTATCGGTGTATTCTGTCTATTCAGTTTCAAAATGTGATCGTGATACGTTGAACAAATCAAGTTGAAAATCAACAAACATTTTCATACCGCCACTATACCTACAAGGGTTGTTAAGGGAAATTTTGATATCCATTGTAATTCTGCCCTATTAGGGCATTTAAAATTTGGATTCACAATTTACCAAACTAATTAAAATCTAACAATTATTCAATACTAAAACAGAAAGATACACGGTTAAAATAATCATCAAAAATCAATCATAATAATACTAATAATAAATTGATTAACCATAATAAATTGTCTGTCAGTAGGTCATCCGTCATAAATTCATATATCAAGATGAAATTCAAGCCTGCGCTAGCATATTAATGCGGTAATACAGAACCATCCGTATCGTATTCTAATTTCCTCTCCTCTACAGAGCGGCGTCAAAGCCTGCGCACACCTAGGTCGCTGGCGAAGGCGATCAGTGAAACGCTGTCAAATATCGTTGTCCAATTTGACCGCGTTTCAATTCTCGCCATCGCCAGGGACATAGGTGTGCGCAGGCCTTCAGACAATAGCCTTCTAACTGACCGCACTTCATTCAAAAGCGGGAAGCTGTCGGGATTGACCTAAATGGCTGAATTTTGCCTGATAACATTGCGTGAAATGCTTCATTTATGCAAACTTTTATAGTTTTTCAATTAAATCACAATGCAACTTTAGTTCTTATCATTTATTCGCAGGAATGAAGGTACAAAAGTAATTAATTAAAAAATTGTAGCCAATTTCATGGCAAAATATTCAGGGGAAAAAATTAAATCCACATCATAAATAATCACATACTAAAAATAATCAAAAATAATAAAGTCTAAAATATGTCAACAAATAAAATTCAAATAAAGTAATATTATTATAACATTAGGTTTAAAAAATTTAATTCAAATATTGTTTTAAAGTCATAAAAGCATCTTGCAACCTTTTTCTTATTTACAATTTCAACACAAATGTAATAGTAGATCCTTCAAGGTCGTTCATAATTTATTATTAAATGTAATGGCGTCATAATAGGCATTGCAACGAGTTTTAGCTATGCAAATCTAGGCACCAGATTCATGCGACCAAGCCCACCCTGGTGTTGTGCTTAATCCGTTTACAAAATACGATGTGAAACTCCAGTGTGGTGCCAGTCAAACTTAGTCAGGTTAATAAATTTGCATCCTATCAAAAATTCCTGATTTTCAAAATCAAATCAAATCAAAATCTAAAGTAGTTTATTTAAATTATACAATCTTTAGACAAAAGAAAGTCGTGCTAGTTAGTTGTGGCCGAAAAATGTAGATCGGTAGCATAGAACCGGGAGAAGGACAAAGGATACTTTTATCCTGAAAAATTAATGGGAACAGGACGAGCAAAGCCGCGAATGGCCGCTAGTAGTATAAATAAACAGGTGTTGACAATAAAAAAAGGAACAATGACATAAAAAATGGCTGCCACTCAGCTTATACACATTCAGACAGAATGCATGCAGCATAGACTTACCTATAAGAAGACACGCTCCTTACTAAAATCCTAGTTATCATCTCGAATTGCACGCAAATTGTTTACTGCTTTCTTCTGTGAGTGGGTTCGATCCCCACCGAAGACAAACATTGCAATGTTTGTGATAATGTTCTCTGTATGGGTGCTAAATAGCAGCACAGACTTCTGTATCCGTAATCTGAGTTTTACTCGAACAGTTTGAACAATTGATTTTGCCTTTGTGTCTCTTTCTATTGTATGGAGAAATGATGAGACAACAAATCGTTTCGAACGTTTCTACGCTGGTTTCTACGTAATGTATTGTTGTTGTCTCATTTTTCCTCCATACAAAAGAAAGAGACGAGTATGCGATACGAATTGTTCAAACTGATCGTGTAAAACTACGATTCTGGTTTCGGGATTTTTTGTGATGTGAATTGAATGTTGTGTATATAATAAGTATGTTTATTTTAATAATATAACCCTTTTTAAAATCGTATAACTAACATAGCATTACTAATACACACGCTGCCATGGACTAATCAGTAACATGTTCCACGACGGATATCCTTTCCTGGACGATATCGATGCATTCAAGCCTCCTCCAGCTGATTTCGTGGAAAGAGAATTCCCGTACGGCTTAGCCAATTTGCAGTTCCATATTGAAACCTATCCTATCGTCCTTATTCCTATTGCCATACACCTTGTCCAGATCTTCGCGTATTACTAAAGCGTCGCATCGACTTATAACTAGAGGTGAGAGACTAACCCTTACAAAATGTATCAATAGGCGAGTAAAGCTTAAAAACTTAATCTAGTAAGTAGTATTCCCTTTCAGATAAAAAAGGAATTTTCCAAATCATTTCACTAATAACGAATTTATGCAATAACAAACTTAAAAAAACACCGAATTGAGAATCTCTTTTTTTTATCTGAAGTCTGTTAAAAAATTTAAAACGACACATTAATTATATTGCACAGATCTTACTGGGAGCAAAATGATAAAAGAATACGTTGCCATGATTTGACTGGCTTCTATCATAATTAAACATAGTTGGTAGTAGCCTTCTGCGCCGCAGGTCGTGGGTTCGATCCCCACCGAGAACAAATATTTGTGTACTGAACACAGATGTTTGTTCTCTGTCTGGGTGTTATAATGTAATCTAAGTATGTATTTACAAAAAAAACTATACATATATATTTATTATTATATTATAGCTATCTGGTTACTATAGTCCAAGCTCTGCTTAATTCGGGGCTAGACAGTTTTGTCTGGATTGTTCACAATGTCTATATTTATTGATTTATAATATGAACAAAAACATGTTTTTATCCATATACCTAACAATATTTTTTTCTCCACAGATATTGAAGACGACCTCGAAATCTCCAGTAGATAAATGTTAAATTTAGTAAATAAGATTTTTGTCAAAACGACCTATTCATCAATGTTGTCAATATGCGTATACTAATCTAGTTTAAACAAAAGCACTCTAACGTAGCTCCGAGCTACAGAGTTCAAACTGTGTTTAAGTGGGACAAATTTGTTTCTCATACATGCTGTTAAAGGTTATGCATCAGTCCAATTTTATTATATTTTACGGAAAAAAGTGCCATAATGTAAAAAGGTAGTTAGGGAAAGAATGTAATGTTTTGTTTGGATACTTGTTCGCTAAGCTTGTTAGTTCCCGAGCGAGGTCTGCCGATGGCGAGCAGAGCTTTGCTAAGTACCAGTGACGTCACGTCGACGAGGATTGTGCCAAACGCTTTCATTATTATTTACACTGCCATTTTAGTTGCTCTTTTATTTATGTAGGTTTTTTTCGCTGATGAAGCGCCGAGCTTACATATTTCTTCTGCATTTATATGAATACCTTATTTTATTTATATTATGTTTTATTAGACTCATTTTACATTATAAATGTTTAATTATTAGCTAAGCTAAGAAACTTTTTGTTGCGAATATAAATAAGTATACGTCTAATAAAATATATATTATAAATTTACATTAATGTCTACAAGGACGTATATTAATATTAATATTTTAAGTGAACTGATTATCGTACTGTTAAAATCTGATGTTATTATCTGCATGTTAACGCATGAATGCAACTTACTGTAAGAATAAATATAAAATAAACATAAACACATGTTTTATTCTTCTCACCCTTGTAAGCCTCTACTGAAAACATGCTAGACACTTTCAATTCGTAGGCAGGTTACAGACTCTAATATTAAAACTGCTAATTTATGTAAACAGGCTATTGCATCTATTTTAGATGATCTAAATAACGATACTTACGGGACGCTATAGTGCCTCAACCAGAGTTTCTATATGGAATAGACTTGCCCAGCACCTATACCATCCTCACAGCTTAGTCAGCCTAATGCACAAAAAAGACATGGTTGATAGTTGATACGTGTGGAGCTGACTAAGCCGCGGATTTGTCACACCGTCTGAAAGCACTCGCATTGTGTACATACTTTTATCGACAAGCAAAATCAAAAGGTACACGATTGTGAAAGGATTTGTGACTCGCAACCGTAGGATCGAAAGAAATTACTACCACTAGACCGCCGATGCTCAAAACTGTTAATTGAAGTAGTTATAGAATCATTTTACTGACTGTTAAAACTGGAATTTCAAAATGAATAAACTTTAAACATAACAATAATATAAATATATTCTTAATGACGACGTTCTACGGTTCAGAATTGTCGCCGAGAATGTCTTTTTTTTGGAGCACGGATGGTTTTTGTCCAAATACGATTAGTGGAATGCCTGCAGGCCCTACGCTACTAAAAGTAAAAAGTAATTTATTGCTTTACTTAGCTGCAGACGACGGACTCACGTACGAATTAAACGGGTTACGGGTTTTAGCTATGCAATAAATATAATTTCTGATTTCTGATTTCTGAAAAATGACTAAGGGCTGTTCCACGAATTCATACAATTTTCAAATTTTTGCTCATTGCTTGGCAAAACTGTATGTTTTGTTGTGTACCTAAATGTAATTGTGTTTAATTTGTCGATTAGCAATCCGTGAAAACAGTCCTTAGTAGTTTACGGTATCCAATGCAGTTTGAGTGGCTTTTGTCTATGCCCCAAAGGTACTCTAAAGTTAGAGCTAGGCGTGTCTAAAATCGAAGGAGATTTAGTATCGCACCCGTCTGCCCAATTTGCACATTTCTTTTCAACAGCGTAATAAATATCATTGGGCACGTAATCATCAGGGATTGACTGTATCTTCCGAGTCGTGGTCTTCTCAATGAAATTTACCACAGGTTCAGTGGTCTGCTCTTCTTGCTTTCCTGTCGTAGTCTTTACTTTTTGTTTATGATATCTATCACGTTCATCAATTATATAATGCCAGAAGTTTTGCAGCGTTTTTCTCGATTCTTCTCTTGATATGTCTGCTTCCAGAACATTAGAATACGATCTTAGTTCCTGCAGAATGTTTTCTCGTCCATCCTTGTCCGGAGGCAAACTTGTAATGTTTTCGAAAATCGGTACAACTTTGACAATTCTTTTAGGGTTCATGCGAGACTGGTCAGCTTTGATGATGTTCTTAAGTGTTGAAGGTAGAGGCCCAGTAATAAGAAGATATCTTCCTTGTGTGTCTGTGCCGTACAAAGCAGTAGCTAGAATATACTCGTCGTCACCTAAAGTTGCAGCAGTAAGTGGCAAAACAAATATGAGAATTGCCAAAATCATACAACAAGTAACTTTCTCTATGTTCATTGTAACGAATTTTTTTAAATATGTTGGTACATCGCCATCATAGTCGTTAACTTTCTTATTTGCAAGCAAACCCTTAACTTACTTATTATCATAAGCTCTTACACCCACACTGCTGGAAATGAAAACACACAGAATGTAAAACTTACGCTAAGTATCAACATTTTAGAACAGTTACGGAAGAATTTCTTGATTTGTTGATAGTAAGTTATATGTTAAAGATAAAAATATAATATTTAAATTAACCTACCATCTACATTTAGTATAACAGTAGACTGGTAAAATTTACAATGTCTACTTAATAGTAGGTGTTTATATTTTCTAAAACTATGCAAAAGAAATGCCTGCACATAATTTTTAAGTTCACTTAATTAAAAGTAACCTATTACTGCTATCAGATAATCAATCTTTATATCTACGTACGAGTAGGTACGTAGTTATAAAGATTGATTAGTAACCTACCTACTCGTTACATCATTGTTCAATTTTGCATATTTACTCACCGAGGCATTTCATTTAAGTAGAAAAAAATATAATAAAAAAAGAGGAAAATACCTAGGTACATCACCCACAATACGTTAAAATACCTACCTACTTACCTGATGGTGAAAAGGTTGACCGAAATCAAGAATGCCTTTCTTTCTGGAACTTTTATAACTTAAAGTCTAACGTTATACATCTAACACGTCTTCATAAAAGTCTTTCTGCATGTGTAACTTTTTTTTTATATTTTTATGTGCCTAGCCTTCATTCATAAATCACATTAAAAATTATCCTATCCGCTGGCGTAAAAACAACAAAACAGATAATGCAATTGTAAACCATTTAATTGTATCATGGCGAATGTACGCCGCGCAACAGGCGCGCTCTAATTCCATTAAGACTGCAGTCGTCGAGCCAATTCACGCATTTCTTCTCGACATTGTAGTAGATAGCATTAGGAATGACCGTCACGAAGGGATCGACTACGTCCGGTTTCATCACCAAGAAGTCGTTCTGGCCTAACTGCTCCACGTAAGGCCTATCGTAGAGCGCCGATTTTTTCTGGCTCAGAGCACTTTTCAACTCTTCTTCAACCACTGACGTCCTCATTGACGGTGGTGGTGCTTCATTTATCGCTGCGTTCTCTCTTAACCAATTCTTTATTTGAGACTTGGACATTTTTTTCGTGATCTTTTTGTACATCCCCCGAGCTGCGGCGAGACTTTTGGCGTTCAACCTCCTTCCGTCCTTGTGGGCGGATATAATTACGTTCATCAGATTACGGAGGGCGGAGTCCTGTCCTTGGCTGGTGTCGGCAATTTCTTCCAAGCGTCTGAGAGACTCCACCGAAGAAATTATTAAGATAATTACAAGTCCATGTACCTAAATGATAAACGGAAAATGCTATGAGTACTTACTCTATGAACCTGCAAAACAAGAGGTAAGGAGAAATATGTAGTCTACTTGATAAAATCGTACTATTTCACATAGCATATCCACTTGCTTATTTTTATATGTTCGGTAAATGCTTTGTGAGGTAATGTGATTGATTTAATGCTGTTATACGATTGTAACCACTCAACATCAGGATCGAAAAAAGGTAGATTTTGTAACAGTAACAAAATCAACTTCTTTTTGAAATTCATTCATGTAAGTACACATTTATTAGAGTCACCAACATCGTTCACACGATTTATCCTAAAATATAGGTATAGTTATTATAGGGACAGATTATAGCATTGACTCTTTTGAATGTTGTTTTTTTGTACTTTCACTGCGTCTAAAAGTGCTCGTGAGTCTAAATTTATATCATCATCGGAATCCAACTCAGATCATCAGATCATTATAAATTATATTAATCGAAGTTTTGGATGAAATATTTGCATAATAAGCTTAATCGTACGATTATCATGTTGACTGTCCCAATCCGAACTATTTGTTGAATGTTACATGGCTCACAATAACAACGGCGATTCCAAAACTACATTGCGTTATTGTATTAAATAATGAACAATAAATGGAGTGAACTCAAGCTTGAAATCAATCGGAGCAATTTTCCATAATATAAATTAACTTTGAAAATAATCAAAAGATTGTCGTTCTCTTTATAACTTCAGTGACGACTTGATAAATAAATATTTAAGAACGAGTAAAATCACAAAATCGACCTTGCAAATAAAACGTGAAAACAACGCGCAAACTTTTTTGTTGTTGCATATCATGCGACGATTTCCCTTTCCCTAGAGCATTTCATCCTCGAAGGGAGGAAGTTTATTCTTTTTAATTTTTGTCTGTCAAATGACAATAGCCTACAAAAACGAAAAATTCTTTAGTCATAAGTAGAATAATCATGAATAAAGGACTTGACTTATTGCTGATTCGTAAAAACATTACAGCAATTTATATACCTATAAAAAACTAAAATCGAATTAAAATCGGCCATCTTTTTGGTAGAATGCATGCAATGCGTTGTAGCTTGTAGATCGTTGTGACTACAGAAGAAATAAAGAAAAAGAGATTAGCGCGAAACCTTTAGAATTTTTCTCTAATTTAAAATTGGATTGGTAGTGGCCGTAATTAACTTTTCATTTTATATTGAATTATTTTATTTTCTCGCAATCGTAGTGTAAAGTAGAGTGTAACACACGTCGCAAAAAACCCATTCAAACGCGGTTTCTATTTACTCTCTCGCTAAAGATCTGGAGTAAAACTACCTCGTCTAATGGTGAATAATTTTATCTCCTTGTCTAACAATCTACTTTAATTTGTTCCCTCATAACTTGTAAACTGCTATAAGAATGCTCATGGAGGCGTCTTGATTGGTGCTTCCTATAAATATAGCCTTCATAATAGAGACACATTAAATTGAGTATGATTTTTAATGATCGTGTTTGGTATCAAAATTAAATACAATGGCTTTATTAACACATTTTAAAACTATACATTGTTTGGGTTTGTGCGCGGCTTTGCTTGCATGCACACGATAATTGAGGAAAAGATTTAAATTCACGCCGAAGATGTAAACCATACAAATTGCCTTTACCCAAAATACAAAAAGGTTTTAATTTAAAACCCGACTACTGAATTTTTTTCTAAAATATATAAAACTAGAAAATCGTCTATAGGCCGTCATGCCATGGCTTTTTGCTAGAGTATAGGTATTAGATTTTGAACATTTTTTTTAGTGACAACGCTAAACCACACGATGTGCTCTGGATATGTGCACTCATAGTCCCATACCGTATACCAGTCGATGCCACACTACGTTGTGTCGTAACCGAAAATGGGCAAAATTCAGACCGACACTGCTCTGGCCAACTGAGCTTTCGGCTCCAAGCCGAATACTGTCGCTTGCTGAGCATAGTTCAAAGAATAATGCGCTTCAATGGTTTACTAGCCAACCTCTACCTCTGGCAAAGACAAAGTCTAGAGAACTATACGGAGAGGATCCTTAGTTACGACGTTATGCGTATACCTTCCATGAGCTTGCAAGTTTATCAATTAGGTATTCCAAACTCCGCCAGGCGTATAGGTATCTTACAAATAATATATTGGTGGAAGAGGCTATTTACATCGTAATTTGTTACAAATGTAAGTAACGTCAGCGTCAAAAGTAGATTGGTATTTCTATGACTATTTTGGCGAGCCGTCTCTATTACAGGGTGCATGTCGATTTTTTAGGACCGTAAGACGGACCGACATACTACCTAGTTAATGTTGACGCTAGGTCACAATGGGTAGAGGTTTTTATAATGCAAAAACAACCGCAGATAGCACTATAAAAAAAATACAGGAGTCATGGTCATGGTGGGGGCTACCTAGGCAGGTAGTGTCAGATAATGGACCACCATTTTCCAGCAAAGAATTTAAAGAGTTTCTAGGTGGTAACGCAATTAAACGAATGAATCATTTAGATAGAAATGCTGTAAAAATAATAAAAGGCGTAATTAAAAAAGCCAAGGTCTCGAGCGAAGACCGATACAGCGATCTGTAGATATTTACTTAGTTACTAGCTGCCTGTCCCGGCTTCACACGGGTGGACATTTATTTTTTAAACACATAAATATAGCCTATGTTACTCAAGGTGAACCTACGTCCAGCAGTGGACTGATATCAATTGATGATGATGATGAAAGAACATTCTATAACGTTTAGGAGCACTATTTTCTAGAACATTTTGTCCAAATCTAGAATTCATAACCATTTGCATGGGTATATTTGAGTATTCTAGATAATTCTGGATTAATAACGTTTAGATGCATTCCGGATGCTAGCCGAATAATTTCAGTCTTCGAATTAAATTTGATCATTCCAGAACCTCAAAGACATTCTAGAGCGTTCTTTCCTCGTCAAAGTCGAGAATTTTCTGAAAAATCCCTAAGCGATAGAAAGGGATAGACATAATATATAAGTCCCTACGTGATAGAAAGGGATAGACATAGATTTCGAAACTTTTGCCCCTTACAAAATAAATAACACTTAAATATTGAATATAAACTATCCTATCTTTTAAGTTGGACCATATTATAGACGGTTACAAAATTTTATCAAAATCCGTTCAGTAGTTTCGGAGTTTATCGCGTTCCAAATTAGGACAGGAGTTTTTTATAGATATAGATAATGCGCGGAAAAAAAGGTTGCAAGGTCAGGTTATAGATCGCTTATGCTGGAACAACTACAAGGTATCTTCGGCAGCGGCAACGGCAAGGACATCGGCAACAGCAGCGTCACCAGCGCTGGTAGAGGGGGCTAGCAGTCCGCTAGCCGAACTTGAGCAGCGGCCGGCGTACCGAGGCCAGCACTTCACCGCGTCCGCTCGCCCCGAGGCGAAGCCGCCAGCTACCACTATGCCTCAGATAAACTTACACCGGAACAAAGAACAGGAAGTGAGTTCTATAGCGAAGGAAACTCCTTCGGTAAACTAGCCAGTACAAAGTAAAGATATGGTTTGGTTTAGAGTTTGATTAAGTTAATTTGTCATATTTTACGTGGTATTTTCAATTACCCATATTTTCTATGAAAAAATATTGATTTTTATAGTGTTTACTACAACTTAGGAAATCACAAAGATTTTTATCATATCCCAAAAGCTAAGAGCCGAGCGGGATTTGAACCCTCAACCTTCCCCTTGGTACGAGACTGCGATGACCGCTGCGCCATGGGATCCTAATCACACTCGAATAACTCCTATGGACTGCTTAGGGAATAGGTGAAAGTGCCACCCACCAGATGGACCGACGACGTTGTTAAGATCGCAGGAAGTCGGTGGATGGAAAGGGCTCAGAATCGTTCTTCCTGGAAATGTGTAGGGGAGACCTATCCAGCAGTGGACTTTTTCAGACTGATGATGATGATAATATCTCAAAGTCTCCATGACTGTACGGTGAGATGACAGACTTTTTTAGTCTTGTGGAATTTTTTAAATGTATATACCTAGTGCTTTTCTCTTTCAGTTCTAAAGGAAGGTATTTTACATTTTTGCACAAAAAGAGTCATTTCAAAGAGCATCCGCCGCATGAATGTCCCAGGATCCGTTTAGAAATAGGTAACTAGAAGATAACTTATCTCGAGACATTTTGTGGTGATATACATATTCAAGCAATGCAAATGCCTTGAGAAAAACGAAGAATACTTAACATCAAGTGAACCCTATTTTTATGAAACGACGGGATATTTACCATGATTAAAAGAGTGCGAAAGAGGGTAGATCGATTTATCTGCCAATAACATTGGCAGATAAATCGATCTTCAGTTCATCCGTGATCATGGTGCATGCAACTGTGCCGAAATATCGGAAGTCAACTCAGAAAAATTTAATCATGGTAAATATCCCGTCGTTTCATAAAAATAGTGTTAAAAACCATGATAGTTTCAAAAGTTATATCAAGTGAACCATTTGTTTGTGATAATAATAATTCTAAAACCAGCATACACATTAAACAACACCATTAGTACACAAATCCATCTGCATTCCTTATGTAATAGTGTTCAAATAACCAATTTCCTCGGGCAAGTGTAACGAAAAGCACCCATATAAATTATTTACTAGAACGTTCCAGCGTTTATAATGAAAACGACAACACTCAAACGTTCGTGTTGTTCCCACCTACATAAAGTTTCGATGTTTGTGGACCAGCGACCGAGCGAGTTTCAATGAAATTGGTTAACAATCGTATAATTTGTAAACCTGGGTAACTGAACGGATTTATTTACAAAAACTGCAAGCTAAAGTTAGTGTTGAATGCAACGAATCCTTTAATAATACTTATAATACTTAGCTACGTATAGGTATTATTATTATTTATTATTAGGTTTAGCCTGCATCGCCCTACGGGCAAAGGCCTCCCTAACCTCCTTCCACTCTTCCCTGTTCTGTTGAGTAATTTCGGTGGTATGTTAACCAACATTACTTGAGGTCTTAGCACAAAGTGTTAGCAGTTGGAATGAGAGTGTATTATGTGATATCCTGATTTGAACGAAAGTGTTCCCGATGATTTTGAAGAAAACCGCCATCTTTTTCTACAAAGTCAGTGTCAGCCAACTTGTCTATTGAGCATTATTGACTGACTTGACTAAAGTGGGTGATCCATTAGCGAGCTAAAGCCGATGAGCCTGCGAGATAAAGGTATAAACTGCCAATGAAGCACCTACAAAACCGCGGTTTTGTCGGTTTGAGCTCGCCACAGGCTTGTCGGTTTGAGCTCGCCAATGGATCACCCACTTCAACTTTACCGTATAAAAAACTATTTTATTTGGGCAGATGGAAAAAGATGAAGAGGTCACGTCTCATCTATACGTGACAATCGTGCAGTAACCAAGCGGTCATATTGAATGTTTGCATGGCCACTTCAGCGCCGTCATCTCGTTCTCGGTGGCGTCCCGGTGACGGTAGCGGTGGATAAACGGTGATGCTTTGTGCACACCTCGACGATCTGCGACAGCGATAGGGATTAGACCAGCATAGAGTTAGGCATCCGCACACACTGCCGCGAACTTTGAAAATGCGATAAACTGATCGGCATAACAGGCGATCTAGATGTTTGCTAGGCTTTCGGCCTAAATTTATTAACACCCACTTTTTGGTCTAGCCTAAAAAATATGAACTTTATCGAGAAGCTAAAAATAGGGTTCATCACCAATTTTAAACAGAGTTTTTTCTTGCTGGCGGCTGGTTTTTTTAGTGTCAAAAACTAAACAGCCCCCACTCTTTTCTATAAGTAAACTGATCTCATAAACATCGAGTAAATAACCATTAAAAAGGAAATTGAATTTGAGTAGCAATGAAAAAAGTATTGTGTATTTGCAACCAACGGATATTACCGTTCAGGAGCAAGTCAAGGGTTTTATATCAATTCCAGTATTTCCTCTCAACTGTTGAGCGCATTTTATGCCATTTTCGGGTAATGCAAACAGGCATGGTTTTATGTATTTACACATGATTTATTTACACAGGATGTATTTACACAGTAAAGTACCTACAAGTATTTACAGAATATGCACAAAACAGTGGAGCTATCTGCAAATCAATATTCATTTATTCAGTAATATCACAAAGATAATTGTTTATTGATTTTATAGTGTTTACTACACATAAGGAAATCACAAAGATTTTTATAATGTCCCAAAAGTTAAAAGCCAAGCGGGATTTGAACCCGCGACCTTCCTCTCAACTAACAGCAGGTTAGTTGGCTATAACGTTAAACTTGTAGATGGAACCACAGTCGCGTTAATGCCGAACAGTCCTTAGGAGTTATTCGTCGAGTGTGATTACGAGTAGGATCCGATGGCGCAGTGGTCAGCGCAGTACCGAGGGGAAGGTCGTGGGTTCAAATCCCGCTCGGCTCTTAACTTTTAGGTCATTATAAAAATCTCTATCACAAATATATCTTTAAACCGTCTTAAAGCTAGGTGAGATCAGGCGCCAGTTCCAAGCGACCAAGCCTAAAAGAACATGCAACAAACTACGGCTTGGTTCCTACTTATTTTAGCATGATCCTTTTACAAAACAAAACCAAACATAGCAGTGAAGTTTCAGTGTGATGTTACTTCAACTTCCCAGCCCCAAACTAAGCAGAGCTTGTTATATGGGAACCGGATAGCTGATATAATACTTGAATACATTTTTTTTTTAATACAGTCTTAGAATACAATATAACACCCAGACAGAGAACAAACATTTATGTTAACCACACAAATATTTGTTCTCGGTGGGGATCGAACCCACAACCTACGGCGCAGAAGGCAGAGCTACTACCAACTGAGCTAGAGGCCAGTCGATGTGCGGTGATGGCCAACTTAGTGAGTCGTACGCAATACAAGGCAAAAGTCCATTGTGTAATAAAATTCCCACTGTTGTCCAATCAAACTATAATGTTCACTTCCTTCTACGTTACAATCTCTCTGGTACCTACTTTACAAATTACCAACTCTAAGCCACGTGGTTTTACAAAGTAGCTTGCATTGCATGCGACCAACTCTTCCGAGCGCTCGTTTCAGAATGGCGATCGAGCAGTCGAGCCCGACCGCCATCTTTATCGCCGGAAGCGTTGCCAGTATGCAGTGCAGACATTTTGAATCAATCACCATTAATAATACTTTTACATAAACTAAACAAACAAACTAGTTCTTAAAACAGTTATCATGATTAATGACAATTAAAATCATTATTTATTTACAAACAAATTATTCAGATCCACAGACATATTTTAAATCAATCGATTCAACTGACTAACCATACATAATTGCCAACGGCATTTTCTATGAAGTTGACAGACTATTTTACAAACAAATATGACAAGTGTCATCAAATATCATAATAGTGATTTCTATTAAACCATTAAAATTAGAACCATTATTGAAATTCATCACATTCGGCCATCCGATATTGTGCTTACTCTGGAAGCACATGCTAAGTGCACAATATAATATGATAACTTAATAAACAAAGCTTGAATTTAAAACAAATATTGAGAAAAGATGACCATTCAAATACAATCTAAAAAAAATCTAATGTCTATCAAATTCGGCCATCCGACAGTGTGCTTACTCTGGAAGCACATGCTGAGAGCATAATGATAACATGATAACTATGTATATGTATGAATAAACAAAACTTGAAACTTGAATGACTACCAAAATTCAAACAACTAATAAGAACAAATTAAGACAAATCCAAAATTACAATATAAAACTTGTAAACAAATGAAATTATTAAGTAGAAGATACGAAGACACCCAAATAAATCTTAGTCATTTCTTAGAATAAACAGATATTAAAAATATAATTCTATCTAAAAATAACTAAAGTTAAATATCCCGTTTACCATATTCAAAGCCTGTATGCAAAAAAAATTAACTAAATGAAATTTCTCGTAAGATAATAATAACAGTTTTGTATCAGAAAAGTCTTCGCATCCCAGCCATAAACAATCCATTCGGGTAAAATATTATTAAAATTAAATATTCCAATAACATAAATTATACTCAGATTGTGATAGGAAGACATCTACATGGTTAAAAATACAGTCAAACAGTTAATTGTTTTAAAAGTCAAATAGTAATTTGGTCTCCCTACTACAATATTCACGTTGACCGGATTGAGAGGGTCCAGAAAAAGTTTCTGAATATAACTATACTGCAAAGCTCCATCATTTTCATTTAATGTTATTAGAAAATCATCGCAAATATCATGATCTACTGTATCTTTTCAAAATTATCCACTCGCATATCGACTCTCCTTGCTTACTTTATCTTATTAATCTAAATATAAAGCCTAGACCTCGGCAACCCTTTCAGAACACTTTCGCCCTACAAGTCCATTCAAACAACACTTCTTATTATAACCCCGTTGTCAGAATGTGTCGCCTATTTAACGATTTATTGATTAAATACAGTGATAAAATTGATATCTTTAACAATAATCAAAATAAATTCAAGAATGCAGCTTTGGCCACTCTTTCATTAGAGTGTGCTGAAAACTCTTATTAGTTAGTTAATTAATTCTGCACTCTCTTCGAGTCTTAACTCGAAGTGACTTACTGTAATAAAATAATTGTATGAGTACACCTAAGTTCCAAGTAAATGTTAACTTTAATCACCTACTACTAGTTAAGCCTGGTTACACGCTATCTACATAACTTTCCTGTTCAATGCATTCTGTGTACGCATGTTTTGGGGTACTGTCTAGCTCATAATTTAATAGTATTTATGCCTGTAGATTATCGTTTTGTGTACCTAATAAACAAATAAAATAAAATATAAAACAAAATGAAATTGTGGTAATAAACTACATAATTCTTCTCCTTAATACGGAACTCAGCCTGTTACTGCGGCACCTTCAGAGGTGCGTCATGGCTCAAGCTGCTGATGTGGTGCCTTCCATGGCGCATCACGGCTCAGACCACTGATGCGGCGCCTTCCGTGGCGCATCACGACTCAGGCCGCTGGTGCGGCGCCTTCTATGGCGCATCCCGACTCAGGCCGCTGGTGCGGCGCCTCCCGTGACGCATCACTGCTCATGCTGCTGATGCGGTGCGTCACGGCTGTGTCCTGTGGCACCTTCTGCAGTGCATCGCTACTAACTTTGCCTGGAGTTTTAAGGATCTGAAACTCGTCATAAAATTTACAGATCTGCAAGCACACTGTGAATAAATCTATTATCATTCATCTGCTTTATATCTAGTTGAAATGAATAGGTTTTCCAATTGTGAAATAATTTAAAAGTAACAATATATTCCAAAAATATAAAACACTAAATGTACACTATCCACGGCATTTGGACGAGTTCTCTGTACTTAGTCTTGCGCTTTAAATACTACAAAAGATACGTTTAACTTAGCTCAGTAAATGCATGAAAACGCCATCATAAATTCTGACAGCGAAGAACTTATTTACTTGAATTCCTCCATGCCATGCCCTGCCATGGTACTGCAGGCACGAACATGATTGTACTGTCATATTCTCATTGTTTTTGCTGAAATGTAAACATCTTATCGACAGAGACTGTTTCGGTGCGTAACCAATCTAATGGTTCAGGTTTTTGACGTATTAACTTAATTTGGAATCTTGGTTCAATTTTTATTTTTTTATTGAAAACTGATTCAGTTGTAAAGCTGAACTGTAGAATTGTAATTGAACTCCTATAACTGCAATTCATCTTTAGTTAATCTTAAGTTAATATTTTATAAATGTTTTATAAATCGCTAATCTTTAATTTATAATTAGTTCACATTTATTATATCTTTAATTTATATTTAATTCATCTTAAATTCATCTTAAATTCATCTTAAATTCATCTTAAATTCATCTTAAATTCATCTTAAATTCATCTTAAATTCATCTTAAATTCATCTAAAATTCATCTAAAATTCATCTTAAATTCATCTAAAATTCATCTTAAATTCATCTTAAATTCATCTTAAATTCATCTTAAATTCGTCTTAAATTCGTCTTAAATTCATCTTAAATTCATCTTAAATTCATCTTAAATTCATCTTAAATTCATCTTAAATTCGTCTTAAATTCATCATTAATTCATCTTAAATTCATCTTAAATTCATCTGTAATTCATCTGTAATTCATCTTTAATTCATCATTAATTCATTTGTAATTCATAATTAATTCATCGTTTTTTCATCTTTTATTATAATATCCTCACTCGACACTGGCAATACTGAACGAATTAATATACTTGGAATCCAAAACATTAATTTTAAACTCAAATAACTTTAACTCTAATCCAGCTTAACTTTTACTCATATTCAAAAACTTATATAATCTTAACCCAAAATCTTTACTTTGAATCCAAACCCAAAAAATGATCTTCAGCTTTTCAAACAACTTTTTTTTTTTTTTTTTTTTTTTTTCTTTTTAACTTTTTGATCAATTTGAACTTTTTGAACATTTTGAACATTTTGAACATTTTGAACATTTTGAACATTTTGAACATTTTGAACATTTTGAACATTTTGAACATTTTGAACATTTTGAACATTTTGAACATTTTGAACATTTTGAACATTTTGAACATTTTGAACATTTTGAACATTTTGAACATTTTGAACATTTTGAACATTTTGAACATTTTGAACATTTTGAACATTTTGAACATTTTGAACATTTTGAACATTTTGAACATTTTGAACTTTGACCAAACAGATCTCGCATGGTTCCAAACATAATTTCAACTTCTAAGGCGTACATAGTCAAACTGAACTCGCTTGGTTTCAAAATCAATTTCAACTTCTAAGGCGTACATAGTCAAACTGAACTCGCTTGGTTTCAAAATCAATTTCAACTTCTAAGGCGTACATAGTCAAACTGAACTCGCTTGGTTTCAAAATCAATTTCAACTTCTAAGGCGTACATAGTCAAACTGAACTCGCTTGGTTTCAAAATCAATTTCAACTTCTAAGGCGTACATAGTCAAACTGAACTCGCTTGGTTTCAAAATCAATTTCAACTTCTAAGGCGTACATAGTCAACTGAACTCACTTGGTTTTTAAAATCAATTTCATCTTCTAAGGCGTACCTACATAGCCAAACTGTACTCACTTGGTTTCAAAACCAATTTCATCTTTTAAGGCGTACCTACATAGCCAAACTGAACTCACTTGGTTCCAAAATCAATTTCATCTTCTTAGGTGAAAATAGCCAAACTGTACTCACTTGGTTCCAAAATTAATCTTTACTTCTATGGCGTACATAGCCAAACACAGATCCCAAAACACTTTCTTTAGTCGAGCAGTAATTACGTTCAATGGCCTGGTTAACGTCCCCAAACTAGATCTGTTTGCTCAAAACCACCAAGAATTGCTACTAACATTTTGTCAAAATGCTGTTTCGAGGAGACTCCCCAGGTTCCATATGCTTTTTTTTTTTTTTTTTTTTTTTTTTTTATTGTACTTTTTGTTTTTCTGTTTTAATTGTAATTTCTTAAAAAAAATCGTATCTTCATTTTATAGTTTGTCTACCTTAGTCTCTCATTACTTAATATCATTTTTTTTTTTAAGCTCCCAAAATAGTCTCACTATGTGAAACCTGTTTAATGGACCCTAGTTGTTTACCTAAGAAATAAATATAAATAAATAGTCTACAATTTTGATAACCTTAGCTCACTTTGCTTCAAAAACTCGCTTCGGTAGGCTTGATCATGATCATTAACTTACTTATTTTAAATCCAGCATGGTTAGACATTTGCGGTTAGAGGCTACTCCAACTTTACTGAGCTGCTCTGGTATTAGCAGTACATGAATAGTTTTAGCACTATCGGATAGCCCCTGTATCAAATTTATGGTTAGGCCCGGTCCATGACAAAAACCGTACCGGCTTTTATGAAATTCAAGATTGTGCTCGGTCTTTGCTATTTACGGCCACTTTATTATGAAACTTTATTCAATCACTCATTATTGATGTTAAGTAAATTATAAGAAATAAATATTTCCAGAAACTTTACAAATAATAATTTCAACATAACCCAGCCAATAACACCCTGCTTATGCCAACAGAGATTCTAATTTATTTAAGGGTATTTATTTAATTTTGTACCTAAGCTACATCGGCACAATGGCGACTATTAGCATGGACATAAAAATGTCTAGAACCATAGACAGGAAAGTAGGCCTTGCCTAAGTACCCAAAAGTTCTGCATATCAAAAAGTAACAAGAATGCTACAGAGGACTGACTTGCGTTTAACACTCAAGCTTGTTTTTTACACTCAAGTACCTTCACTTAATTTCATACACGGTAACACGAGTCATGATTGTGTTATCAGAGACCAATAAAATGATCATCGTAATGCATAATAATGTAAAACTATTTGTTATTAAGTTCGTTAATATTTTTAAAATATCTTTCGGTAAACTTAGCGTATATTCCAAAAATTAAGTGAATGTCAATTGTTTGAAATGGAACAGCTTAACTAAGTAGTCAAAGTCGTTAAATATTAGGTGCAGGCCATTTCATGTTCGGATGAGCGGCTTATATCAAATTTCATATGATTTCACACACATTTTAGGGTAGGCATAACCTAATAAATAAATTTAAAAGAAAAGACCGATAATCTAAGAATAATGTTAGATTGTGGGTATCTCGTAAACGGTGCGTCGTAGCACAAAAATGACGAAAATTTCATCCCCCTATGAAACCCCACAACACATGGTAACAATGCTTCAGAGAAAGTTTTTTTTTTTTTTGTTTGAGTACCCTCTTTAAATTTTCTCAAGAAAAATTTTAAATATTTTATCAAAGATCCATTAATTCAATTAAGTTTAATTACACATTATCCATCATGCAATAAACGTCATCAGAACAATAAAATTGGGCGTGTACTTACCACTTCGGATATGTAATAAAATTCCCACTGTTGTCCAATCAAACTATAATGTTCACTTCCTTCTACGTTACAATCTCTCTGGTACCTACTTTACAAATTACCAACTCTAAGCCACGTGGTTTTACAAAGTAGCTTGCATTGCATGCGACCAACTCTTCCGAGCGCTCGTTTCAGAATGGCGATCGAGCAGTCGAGCCCGACCGCCATCTTTATCGCCGGAAGCGTTGCCAGTATGCAGTGCAGACATTTTGAATCAATCACCATTAATAATACTTTTACATAAACTAAACAAACAAACTAGTTCTTAAAACAGTTATCATGATTAATGACAATTAAAATCATTATTTATTTACAAACAAATTATTCAGATCCACAGACATATTTTAAATCAATCGATTCAACTGACTAACCATACATAATTGCCAACGGCATTTTCTATGAAGTTGACAGACTATTTTACAAACAAATATGACAAGTGTCATCAAATATCATAATAGTGATTTCTATTAAACCATTAAAATTAGAACCATTATTGAAATTCATCACAATTGCAACGATCTAGAGATAGCTATAATCGGAAGCACGCCTTAAATTTGTAGTTATAAACTGTGCAGCGGATGTAGCGTAGCTGGTGATTTAGCGAAATATACCTACCTTCAAGAAACCCGCATCTGACACTCGTTCGTAGTCGTCATTCGCCAAACTTTATTCTGAAAGTAATTGGTAGGTACCTAACCTACATATGAAATTTTACCGATATTTTGTTTACTCTTCCGTGTAACCCGCTGAGACGTAAAATGGCAGGGCGTAAATTGGCCAAGGTGTAAATAATAAAACTTGAAATTGGCTGCACAGGATAGATTGATCGCTCAGCAGACTTTGATATTAGGTTGTAATCGTCTATTTGCAGGGCAACAACATGACCCGCCCTCTTATTACTTCTTACTTTAACTGCGCAGATTTCTGATGCCTTGAAATCAGTGAACCGTGAAGATAATGATGTCTCAAAGTTTTTATTACACTCAAACTACTCGTAAGTACCTAATCAATCAAATCAAAAGTGTGTTTATACCATACCCCCTCTAAAAAGCTTATTTTATTCACTGGAAACAGTGAATAAAAAGCTCTTTTAATCACTGTTTTGGTGTTTGAATTTGGAACACACGAATAAGGTCAACGTCCATCTCAATACCTTACAACCTCCTTGCGTCATAAATACTCTCGATTTGATTGGTCGAAATTTTAGACAAGGAGTTTAGCATTGGATTAAAAACTGTTTTGTGTTCTTTGTTGTCATTGTCATACATAAGTAAATTGGCGCTATTTTGAATACTGTTCTTAGTAAGTTATGCAGCAAAAAGTTCGATAATAGTAAATCGATTGAAAATGCATTCTAGGAATAAAAAAGATGTGCTGAGTTGTTTGTTTGTTGTTCAATTGAGTTGTTGAGTTCATGAAAGAGAAGTAGGTATAGTAGAAAACTTGCATTAATTTCTCCTTCTTTACAAATCAAATCAAAATCTAAAATTATTTGTTTTATGTCATATAAGAATAGTATAAACAAAGTTCATAGTTTTTAATCCTTTTTCGCTTAAATCTTTCTTTATCTCGAAGTCATGGTATAAAGTATTTATTATATTATACGATTTAAATCCGCCTTTTATTCACTAGTTGCATAATATACTATTATTTAGTAGAAATGCAAGAATCACTTGAAACTTCACCTATATAGGTGAGTTTAGGTGCCAGTTCCAATGATTATTTACTTAAACTAAGTTTCTAAATGGGTTTTGTCAGAAATATCAAAGATCTACTTATCTTACAATGCAGCGAAAAGCTGAGTCGGGGCCTATTTGGCATAGTTTATTATTGCTAAATGTTGTGAACACTTATGTATGTCTACACCTTCTTCTTCTTCTTCTTCCTGCCCTTATCCCACATGTCTACACCTATGTACTTAAAACCTATGTCAAATAAATGTATTTTCTTTCTTTCTTTCTTTCTTTCTACAAGTGTTTCAAGCATTTATAGACTGCCTAAATATAATTGTGATTATATATTGGACCAAGCAAGCTATTCCCAAGAACTGGCTGTGGACGGGTTTCAACATCAATAAGTAATGACGGCTAATGGAGGAGAGTGGACAACGAAGACCTGTTGTGCTGACCCCACATGAAATAGGATAAAGACAAGAAGATAATGATGATGAAGTAATAAGTATCACATAAAAAGTAAACTAAATTAATTTCGTCTGTTCTTCAAAAAAAAAATATTAAGTATTTATTTTAAAAATTATTGTTACTCTGAAGCCTTGCTCACATCTAAGCTTTCTGTGGTGGTGATCAGTGAAACGCTGTCACATACGACAGATATTATTTGAAAGCGTTTTACTGATCGCCACCGCAGAACGACACACCATATAAGAAGGAAAAAAACACCCGAATCTCAAAAAGTATCTTTTCCAATTAAAATTTTCTTAGTAAAAACGCAAAAAAGGTGCTATAAGGGACTTTATCATAATTATTAGAATTCGATTTCAAAATAAAGAAGTCCATGAAGGAAGTCCATAAAGCGCATTTTTTGCGTTATTGGAATTCCAGTAGAAATTTATTTTCTTTCTCAGAAAGTCTCACAGCGGTAATAAATAAGTTTCAATCAGTTCATAAGGGTTCTTCTTGATAAATACAGGGGTTGGCAGGTTGCTTTCCATCGGGAGTTGGAGCTCAGGAACAGCCAAGCGGGGCTACTTCCCGTCATTCGGTCGCCGACGTCTGACGAGTTCAGACGTTTCGCGTGTCTTTCTCGATTAGTTTTAAATCGCGCGTTTTGTCCCCAACTTTGGAGTGGTTTTAGTGGCTACAAGGGCGCCTTCAGGTATGGAATTTTGTTTAAAAAAGATTTTATTTTTATTTAAACATTTATTTATCGCCCGTTATTAAAACTTTATTTAACTTTTTTTTTACTTTCATATTAACATTATTTGTAGATAATCATGGTGATTTAAGAGATTAGTTTTCATATTGAAAGGTGTATTTTATTTCTTTTATTTTATATTTAGACATTTTATTTGCTACTTTACCGTAATTGTTATTTATTTAGATAACAATTTAAATTATTATAATGCGTTTTGTTATTTTACAATGGAGATAGTTTTTTATTGTTATATCGTTTGTTACTATTTTTGTTAATTGCTTTGGTAATTTGCAATCGAGGACGCTGAGAGTTAATTAATTATTACCGTATATTATCGAACCCCTCGAAAAACCAAAACTGTTCGTGGCTGGTTCCACGTATTGCTAATTGACTTTAACACTAACAGTTGTTTCATTCAAATTTATATTGAGAAAAGAAAAGAGTTAAACAGTTTCTGATTTTTATTACGGTAACGCTGGTGGAGGACGACTGCTAGTGTACATAAACTGTCAGTTTTCTTATTATGAATGGTTACTATATATTATCTTTGTGTGTAAATTTACTGTAAAGTAAAATATATACTTATTTACTACCCGGGCTTAAAACATGCCTATACTTTTCCGTCGGGGCTATTTTCCAAGAAAGCAGTAACTAACGTAGGAGTGGTGTGTTAAAAATAAATATAATTATTGTGGAAAATCCACACAACATTATCTCGCCCTAAACTAAGCAGAGCTCGTACGATGGGAACCAGATAGCTGATAAAATACCTGTTATTCTTTTGTAAATTCATACTTTTTTTTTATGTAACTAGCTAATAGAACAAGCATATGACCCACCTGATGTTAAGTGGTAACCATCGCCTATAACAAAGCAATGCCTCGTAGGTCACGCACGTCAAGAACGTGCCCTACGATGCACTGCCCTGTGTCCATCAACTGGAGGCATACAGATATTCAGCCTGACGTGCCAGTAATTTCACGGGCACCCACACCCTTCAAACCGAAACACAGCAATGCTGCTTCACGGTAGAAATAGGCATGGGGGTAGTACTTCCCCGGACGAGCCATTTACAAAGAGCTCTAGTACTACTATATACTTAAATACATACGAGTAAAACCCAGATAGAGAACAAACATCTATGTTTTCGACAGAAATATTTATTACATATTTGGATCGAACCCACAGCCTACGGCAGAGTTACTACCAACTGAGCCGTGATGCCTGTCTTAAGTTGATTACACAAATGTTCGGACCGACACGGCTAGTCGATTGACCGTCGGGCTGGTTCTCTGAAAATTGATAAACTAATGAAAATCGCTAACACGACAAAATGTTATGATGATTATCTAGTTCGGTCTAAATCAAAATTCACAAATATATTTTTTTTAACTTCTGCCTTTTTGATTAAGGATAATGTTGGGATGATTTTTTTTTGTTACAACAAAGGCCTGCGCACTTTGGGCCTGCGCACACCTAGGCCGCTGGCAATGGCGATCAATGAAACGCTGTCAAATATCACTGCCATATTGGACAGCGTCTCACTGATCGCTATCGCCAGCGACGTAGGTGTGCGCAGGCCTTTCTAGGCGATGGCGATAGCGATCAGCTGGAACGCTGTAAAATATGACAGCGATATTTGACAGCGTTTCATCTGATCGCTATCGTTATCGCTTAGGTCTGCGCAGGCCCGGTGTGCGAAGTTAACAAAATCAAGTTTCAACCGAATTATCAAGTTTAATAAACTGACTCTGTCCATTTTAACATACACATTTGGGAAATTTATTGTTTATCTATTTTGGACCACCATGAAATAGTAAATAGTAAATAGTGAAATACTCAGACAAAAATTAAAATTAGGTTCGAACAAAAAATATCCTTCCCCGTGCATATGAAGGTACCTATCGCGCTATCGAAATATAATTAAGCGATTTATAGGTACTATGTCGAAAAAAAGCTTTTTTGCTTGCTAATTCGAATGGACAGTGAAGCGAACGTAAAAGCTTTTAAAAAGGGAATTCAATTTCCTGCACGTGATACACCACTGATACACTATCTACTGCATTGTGTGCAGTAATACAATAAGTGTCTCAAGCCTTCGGCTCTCGAATAAATATCCGAATAGTTTTTCTGCTGCTTTCTGTACTAAATTGTCTTCAAATATGCTTTTTTAATCACTGAAGTTGCTTTTAATAACAGTGATAATCTTCATCATTACATTAGCCATGTCAAGTCCACTACTGGAAATAAGCCCCCACAATACTTTTCCAAGAAGAACAAGTCTTATTTCTCTCACAAACACAAACAAACAAAATCCCGCTTCCAATCCACCCATCCATCCATCCCATCCATCGTCTTCCCGTGATTTTTTGTTGTCGTCGGTCCATAAATAAATATATATATATATATATACTAGTGGAATCCCGCGCGACTTCGTTTGCGTTAAGGTTTTTCCATACAAACTTCAACCCCCGCTGCAGACCTTTAGGGGTTGAGTTTCGGGAATTCCTTTTTTAGTGCACCCCTACTCTACACCAGGAATCTACCCTCCAAATTTCATACTCCTAAGACCATTAGTTTAGGCTGGGCGTTGATTGTCAGTCAGTCAGTCAGTAACGTAAGAGTTTTATATATTTAGATATAAATATACATATATATGTATATAGTGAAAGAAAGAAAGAAAAAACGAAAATAAAATGGAACTAAAAAAGGTGCAGAGAATGGTCCTCAGTGGGACCTACGATCCGTTTTCAGGTCCGATTCAGTTCCGATTCAGGTCACCATTCGAGAAAATCTATATCTAAAATTCGGTTACTTTTTCTAATTTTGGTACACACCGTACGGTGGCGGCTGTCGTGTATCAGTCGTAAACACCCAGAGCACTTGTTGATTGAATCTTTGATTTAACGACGAACAATTTGATTTTCCGAGTGCGTATATACAGGGTGGTTTTTAGAGAAGGGTGGTGATAGCCAAGTCCAAAATCAGGAGAGTTAAGGAAAAGTCGTGAAAGGAGTCATGCCCTCTAAGAAAACAATAACTGCATTGTTATCTTTTTTATAAATCTTTTACTTTGCACGGAAATGGTCCAAAAAAATTTAAAAAAAATAACCCTACATCCACTAATCACCAAACAGTGGATTCCGTTGCTGATAAGGATCAATTTTGACTGGCCTCTCAGCTCAGTTGGTAGTAGCTCTGCCTTCTACGCCGTAGGTCGTGGGTTCGATCCCCACCGAGAACAAGTACCTACTTGTGTGGTGAACACGGATGTTTGTTTTCTGTCTGGGTGTTATATTGTATTCTAAGTATATATTTACAAAAAAAAAAATATGTAGTATATCAGCTATCTGGTTCCCATAACACAAGCTCTGCTTAATTTGGGGCTAGATAGTGTTGTGTGGATTGTCCAAAATATTATTTATTTATTTATTTTTGCAAATAACTTTTTACTAAAAATTAATGCAAAATAGCAATTTTTCACTATTTAAAACTCACCTCCTTTTTTAAGGACTTTAAACATTTTAACGATTTTTGAAAAAAAAAACAATGACTACTTTCACGACTTTTCTCCCACTCTCGTGGTTTAAGACTCCATCACCACCCTTCTCAAAAAACCACCCTGTATATCTGATGGCCTTTCCCAAGGGTCGGAGAAACCGAGATGCGTTGTGAATCATTCACACTTACCGACAGCTATGGATTTTTAATTTTGTTAGTTTACCTACAGTCATGGCTTTGCATCTGTTCTAGATGATTGATTTATATGGAGGAATGTCCAACAGTATTTATTTTGTATAGAAGAGCATTATGCTATCTGGAAGTAGTGAGTATACAAAAAAATCGACAGGGCTGTGATGGTAGAGGCATAAAAGTGTTTACACTAGTGTAGACACTTCTAGCCTCAAACTAAGCTAAACTTGTACTGTACTAACCAATACTTGTTTTTAGCATAGGCGTAATGACAATGCTTTGAACGGTGGAGAAAAACATTACGAGGAATCCAGTTAGTATTTAAGCATCAGCTTGCTATTTGTCATATGTACATTGTACACCACTATTTTGTAATTACCAAAAAAAAAAATGCCGATATTGGCTGCTGATACTGAACACATCCCCGAAAAAAAAAAAAAAAAATTTAAATAACCACAATTTTTAGTCAAATATTGAGAAATTATTCAACAAGCAAAAATCATTTCATTCATAAACGCTAAATACCAAGCGGAGCCAAACAGCGTAATTTTTTCTCTCTCTAGTAGGTACACGTAACTAATAACTTTAATAGATTCAGGCGTGACTTTGCGGAATTCCATTGTTAAACATAAATTAAGTAGAACAATAAATATATAGTACTAATCCGCTAATCTAATCTAAGTAAGCTAATTTAATGTAGACTTGTGTGTGCACCCCACGCCGCGAAGACTTCTTATAGCCCAGTTGTAAGACTAAGCTGGTTTTAAACAGCCCGTACAGACCAGTGGCAAAAATACTAAATAGCCCAGTTGAAAGACTAAGCTGGTTTTAAACAGCCCGTACAGACAAGTGGCAAACAGACTCAACAGCCCAGTTGTAACTTTGTAAGACTAATGCTGGTTTAAACAGCCCGTACAGACAAGTGGCAAAAAATACTCAATAGCCCAGTTGAAAGACTAAGCTGGTTTTAAACAGCCCGTACAGACAAGTGGCATACAGACTTAACAGCCCAGTTGTAAGACTAAGCTGGTTTTAAACAGCCCGTACAGACAAGTGGCAAATACAAAGCGAAATAAGGTACACACAACAATTATACCACAAGAAATAAAAAACTTAATAAGATTCGACACGTGTTTCGCCTCTCTACGAAGCATCCTCAGGAAAATCGACTCTCTGTGCACTATTAGGACGTGTTGCCTTGTCGAGCGCTGAGCAGAAAGACTTTCTGCTCAGCGCTCGACAAGGCAACACGCAATTTTGAATACATGTTATTACTATACTAGCCGAAACAAGTGATGTCAGCTACTGGTCCCATCCACAAAGTGATCCGATAAATTTTGTATTTTGTTTTTATTTACTTACTATCAAAAAAATTTGACGGTATTCTCCATTATTCTTGAATTGGAAGCCACTAGAACTATACCGTCCGGCGCCGTCAAATAATCAAAAATACTTCCTAAAACACATACAAGCGACGTAAGGCAGCAGGCATGGAACAGGCGTGGCGCAGGCGTGCGCCGCTTCTAAACGATTTCATACAAAATGTATGCAGGCGACGTTTTTGAATTATACTGAAGCGACGCGGCTAGGGTTTCCGATTTCTCGAGGTTTTTTAGTTCTCGGGTGTCGAGACTTCTCGAGCCTGATTTCTCGGGTCTTCTCGGGTTGTCGAGAAAAAATAAAATACGTCTAAATTTTTGTTTAATTAATAAAAAGAGTCTTTAATTTAACTGTGTTTATTTTACATGAAAAAAATCAACATAATTTTTAACAAAAAAAACAAGTTCTCAATAAAAAATCAGCTCAAAACAAAATTGCTAACTAAAAACAATCATACTTCTTCTCCTTATCATAACTAATCTCATCTCACTAATCTGTAATAAAAAACAAAATCTCTGTTAACAATCAGCTTAAAACAAACATCTTAACTAAAAACAATCATACTTCTTCTTATTATAACTAATCTCACTAATCTTTAATAAAAAACAAAATCTCTGTTAACAATCAGCTTAAAACAAACATCTTAACTAAAAACAATCATAATTTTTCTCATCATAACTAAAGATCACTCACTAATCTCACTATGTGGGTGGTATGGTAATTGGTATGGTATCACAATTTTTGGCAGTTTTAATGTAATTAAATAAGAGATATCTTTCTACTATTAATATAAAAATGTTTATTTAAACTTCTCGATGTCTCGACTTTTCTCGAGCTGAATTTCCCGGGTACGAGACCGACCGATTTCCCGGGAATTCCCGGGACGAGAATTCCCGGGAACAAACCCTAGACGCGGCGCAGGCAACGAAACGGGTCAATCCACACAACAATAACTAGCCTCAAACAAAGCAGAGCTGACAGACTTAGACTACAATATAACACCCAGACAGCTAGCAAACATCGGTGTTCACCACACAAATATTTATTCTCTGTGGAGATCGAACCCACGACCTACGACGCAGAAGGCCAGTCCATAAATCATGTATCATTCGATAAAGTAAAATAAAATGCCATGTTCTATTTGGACCAAACGCCTGACAAGCACGTGACTTTGTTCACTTCTTAATTGGAGACTGGCGTGGCGTGGCAGTTCAACGGGGTAACAATAATTAAGATTTGGAAGCTTAATTAAATAGGTACAGTTTGGTCCTGTCGCGTGCGTAACCGCCCGCCATTTCAATTTTGTGTTCGAAGCTTTTTCACTTCCGCGCCCATAGTATAATATATAAACAGACATCATAATACATATTATATCATCGAGGTAAACCGTTTTTTACCCTTTAAACTCACCCCCTTCCCCATCCCGAGCTCAGATCGCCCGTAAATTATTTTACCTTTCATTTTTATAATACTGTCCTCCTTTTCCATAGGGTTTCATTCTACTGTTATTTTTTTTGGTTTCAATAACTATCGACCCTGGTCTATATAATGTGTGTAGTAAATTAATTAAAACAAAAAATTTCAGCTATTTATTTCATAAGTTAATTAATTTTAAAATCGGTAAATCCGATATTGGCGAGGTGAATATCTCCCTGCATATTTTCATAAATTACAAATCAAAGTAAAATATGGTTTATAAAAAGGTTTATTAGCCTACCGACGAGCATATAAGAAGAATGTTATGAGAGTGAATGAAGTGAAAGAAGTGTGACAGGATCGTAGCAAGTGGAAATCCGTGATCTCTGCCTACCCCCATGGGAATGAGGCGTGATTTTATGTATGTATGTATCTAATAGCCTACCATGTCCCGAATTATTATAGGATGTCCATGCATCCAAAGATGTTCTGAAAAAAAACTGTGGTAATACCATATATTGTATATAGTTTAAAGCTGTAGGTTGACTTTTGTTTTACCCACGTCTATTTCTTTATTTTCTATATTTTGTCGTAGTATTAACTTTATTTTATCGTTAGTTACAAAATAAAGTTTATACAACAAGTCAATACAAAGGTTACAAAATAAAGTTTATAAAACAACTGAATAAACTTTATTTTGAATCTGTTTCAATTTTGATGGCACTCAACTCTATTATAATTGTATAGATATACTCAACTCAACTATATTATATTATGTATCACTATAAAATAAAAATTGATGGATCTACAATTGGGTTCATTCAACTTTACTGCAAGTGGAATCCAAAGAATGATAGTAGTAACTAAGTAAGTAAGTAGTAGTACCTGTAGTGTGAAAAGGCTTGTATTTCACAAACGAATTTAAATATACCTGAAAGCAAAATTAATTTTACGTTTTTTTTATGCCATAGCTGGCAGACGAGCATACGGGCCACCTGATTGAGAGCAGTCACCGTCACCCATAGACACCTGCAACACCAGAGGTGGTGCGTGTTTACAATACAAGGCTAACACACGTCTGAACCTAAGTAGTAAAACTAAAATAGGTTAGAAGTGCAACACGACTGGCCTCATCCCAGTAGGCCTACCACAAGCTCTGTCTGGCTCTGGCTCTGGTTTTGAGTCTGTGTGAGTGCTGTCTAAATAAATCCTACGTCGAAACGTCACACACACAGTATTATACACTGGCGAGCACTCACTCAAAACCAGAGCCAGAGCTTGTGGTATAGGCGTACAGAGCTGCCAGCTTTGTCTACTGCCTTGTAGGTGACGGGTTCAATTCCAACAAACATTTGTGATGAAGAGAGATTTTTTTTCTGTCCACTGTCTGTTATAAAATGCATGTATACATGGGTAAACATTTACAGGCTTTGCTAAGCTTGACATACGCGCTATCTGAAAAGTCCGTGATGTTTTTTGTGCAAGTGGGCATCTCTTTTGTTTTGAACGAAATAAAGATTCAACTCTACGGTCCTTTATACAGTCAGGAAGAAAAGTGGACGAGCAATTCCAGTTATACAATGTCGATTTTTTCTGGATTTAGCAACGAAATAAAACGTGTGGTTGGGACCAGGCGGGTCACCAAATGAAGTTGAAAAGTTTGATTAAATATGTACTGAATAGTAAAGAGTTGAGCTACAATCAAGAAACAATTACCTATTTTTGTCGCTGATCATACATCACCACATGAGTGAAAACACTGGTACCCATTCAGTTTATTTTCGAAGCCATTTCGCGTTCCGTTGGAATTTATTATTTTAACATCTATTTATTTTCACTTTGCATCATGTAGAAGTTGTGTTTATTCATTCCATTTTTAGACCCGGATTTCTAACGTAGTTAAAATATTATCGACATGCATTGGTGGCAGGTATTTGAAGCGTGTTGAAACCATCAGCCACGCCATCTTTTAATTAAATAAGGTGTAGGTTTGATTCAACTCCGCCAGTAATCAGATATTTTTACAAATATCAGACAGTACTTTTTGTAAAAACCGTAATTGATATTTCTACTTTTGTAAATGGAAAAATTTACTATCAATTTCATAAAAATCGTAAATTCCGGAAACTCAGAGAGAGCACAGCATTTTTATTTTTAACATCATTAAAGCTTATTGGGTAAAGATTAAAGTAAAAATAATAAACAATACGCGCTCTTTGTTCGGAAAAAACACGCGCGTATTGGTAGATATCTTTTTATACAATTTGCTGATGGAACAAGCGTTAGGGATTTATGGCTCTCCTGATGTTAAATAGTAACCGTCTATAGTAACATTAAAAAGAGGAAAGTTTTATTTGTTTGATTTATTTTTATATGTTTGTATTGAATAAACTTAAAACCTGCTGTGCCGATTTCAAAATTTATTTCATCATAAGAAAGCTACTCTCATCTTCAGTAACATCGGTTATATAAATGTGTTTAAAAAAAATTCGCGCGGGTGCGCGAAGCCGGGACGGGCCGCTAGTCGCCATTACCGAGAAATTGTCTTGCAGGTTAAACACAATAGTTAAATAATGATAAAATATGTGAAAATATATATTTAAATGTTAATATAGTTAAATATAGTAATTTCATTCTAAATGCACGTTAGTTAAACATATGAGAATTATGCCTCACGAAACCATTACTTGTTTCGTGAAAAAAAGTATTGAAAAAAATATATTAGAGATTAATCTATACATACTAGATTTTTTTAATAAAAAATGTTTTATTTTTATTTATTTGTTTGTTCTTAAGGTCGCGGGTTCGAATCCAGTCGTGTTTCTATGGATTTTTCTGTTCTGAAAATGTATGTACACAATGCTAATGCTCTCAAACGGTGAAGGAAACCATTGTAAAGAAACACGCAGCTTAGTCAGCTCTGCACGTATTGACCATGTCTTTTCTGTGGATTAGGCTGCCTAATTTGTCGGGATGGTATAGGTGCTGGGCAAGCCTATTCCATCTAAAATGTTGTCTCAGGCACAATATCTGTTGCCTCTGGCGATATATAAATTCATCCACAATAGATGCAAAAGCCTGTTTATTATTCTTTAAATCTTCTTGAATCATTCTATTTTCTTTTTCTTTGATCGAGCGTTTTACCATTCAATCACCGTCCATTGTAATAGCAGATAAAAATAAAAATATCAATGCTTGGTTTTCGCTGTAATAGGATGGAAATAAAAAACATTTTATTTGTTTTGATGGTGTAGCGGTACTAAGAAGGTGGTTCCCTACTTTCTAAAGAAACTAAAGAATTAAATGTATAAAGAAAGTGAAAAATATACAAAAATCTCATCACCATCATCAGTCTGAAGAAATACTACACTGCTGGACAAAGGCCTTCCCTACACATTTCCAGGAAGAGCGATTCTGAGCCCTTACCATCTATCGACTTCCCGTGATCTTAAAAATGTCGTCGGTAGGTTGGTGGGTCCGTCCTCTCGCAAAATGGTATACCTCTGGAAGTTGTGAATCGCTTTTGTTATTTAGTTTCCTCGGTGCCGAGAAATCTCTCGATTGATCGGCACGGGCATCGGCAAAGCCTCAACAATGTTCGGGGAGCTTAGTACAAGAGTATGGGACAACAAACACCTGTCCTACCGCACGTAGATGCTGGTTTACCAAACGTGCATCTTAAGCATGCTCTTGTATGTACACATTTCCAGAAAGAACGATTCAGAGCCCTTTCCATCCACCGACTTCCCGCGATATTATCAATCAATATACCTACACTAATTATTATCAATTTATTAATTTGTACAGGTGCAAGACTACTAGTACTCCTTGTGCAGGGTACCGTACAATGAAGACTAGTAAGTTATTAGTATTATGATATAAGTGCGGTAAGTAGGCGATATTGCTACAAGAAAGCAGAGGCTCATTCGACGTTTTATGGACTTGCGAGGAAATAAATAAAGCTAGAACTTTCTTAAACGAATAAATCTTTATGCACTTGTTATAGCAGTTAGAAAGAAATAAAATTGTAAAATAATTAAATGTTTATTTTTATATTTTATATCCCAAAGTTAATTTTGATCTAGATTGTCTAAGAATTTTATTCATAAAATGTTGACCACTTTTATGACATAAAAACTCTTTGCTGATATTTAAAAAAGTAGCTTTCGTTTTAGACGGCGCATCTTGATAAAGCGTACGTTTGATCTTATTAAAAAGCAGCCAAGTGTGAATTGGACTCGCCCATGAAGGGTTCCGTAGCAACAAGTAACATAACCCCCAAAATTTATAGTTTTTTTTTCTATTTTTGTGTCAAAATATTAATGCGGTTCACAGAATACATCTACTCGCAAAGTTTCATCAGACAGACAGACAGACAGACATGACGAATCTACAAGGGTTCCGTTTTTGCCATTTGGCTACGGAACCCTCAAAAGGAACTCGTGCGTCTTACATTACAATAAGGTACAAATTCGCAATAACATAATTACATTACTATATTGAGACTGGTGAAATAAGAGACCCTTTACGAGCAAATTTGTACTAAAATACATAACATGATAAGTAAACATCCGGCAAGCTTCGCAAAGAATATTCTCGGATGCGTTTATGAAAATTATTGAAGAGATGCATCAATTTCTCTAAAGAGCATCAAGAGCAAGAGACTGGGGACTAAAGCTCTGTGCATACCGAAGCGTGCAACCTGCGGCCGTTTTAGCATGCACGGTGGCGTATGTTCCAATATCGTTTGTTTCAAGCTTGTAGCAGCATTAATTAAATTGTACCTTCATTTCTACATCATCAAATGAATTGTTGACTTTTCGTGATAATTTTATAATGTTTTTTTTGTAAATGGTTTACGTAATCTAATCCATGCAGGTATAATTATAATGATCCAATAGCAGTCATTTAGCTTAACAGACCGATAAATCTATTGCTATATCACTTAAAAACTACTTAACTTTAGCGTTTTGATCAAAAAATGTGAGACACCTTTTCCACCCATGCATAAGCAGATCGATCTGAGGATGGCCTGTAAGTAATGCGTCTAAATTACTTTGCACCCGATATATAGGCGACTGTTAACGCGCCGATATTTATATATATTAGAACTTAATTACTTCTACATTAGAAGATTTTACATTAGGTGACTTTCTACTTTAGAAGAACAATATTCCTTTCTATCGAAAGTAAACTCAATTTGGGAAATATTTATGATGACGTCACCAAAGTGCTCAGTGCACATGGTTTATGAATTGTAAACGCTGTAAACGTTGGGGGAGGCTTTTACCCAGCAGTATGGCGATAAAGCAAGAAAAACAAGAGCTTTATGTGGTGAGGTGAATAAACTGAGCGGTAAGCGCGTCGGTGTGCCTAGCGCTTTAGTGAGTAGGGACTAATATTTTACTCAAGTACGCTTTGACGAACGCCATAATAAAAGTGCATAGGTATACCAATTTATGAAAGTTTGCTCCTCTCATAAAATAAATATTAAATGTTTACAAGGCTCCGGCCACGGTATACACGAGCTCCAAGCAGAAAAAATGATAGTTTATGTAAACGAACCACAATTAAAAAAACCTGCTATACCAGTATTCTCTCTACCATTATTTTACGACATGACAGCGACTTTTTCTTTCATCTGGCTCATGTAACTTATTCTTAGCCTTCCTCTTCCCCGTTTTCCTTCAACCTTTCCTTCAATGATGTTTTTTGTGTAGCTGTCATGTCGTAAAAGATGTCCAAATATTTTTCCTCTTCGATTTTGTATCGTCTCAAGTATAACTCTCTTCTCCTTTAATCGCTCTAAGACCTCTTTGTTCGTAACTTTTTCCGTCCAACTAATTTTCTCCATTCTCCGCCTGGAATTTTATTTAGCTCTAGATAAAATAGAATATGGTGTAAAAATGTGCTGGCATTTTTTTAGAAATGCCCGCTATCCGGCGACGTCAACAGCGCTACAGAAAAATGCGAAGGGCTCCATAAGATAGGATCAGGTAACAAGCACAATAACGAATGGTTCAGCTCCTTGCACTGTGGAAAATATAAAATCATTTTGCATCCAGATCAAAGAGCGATTTAAAAGTTATATCAAATACCTACTCACATTTACAACTTCGCCTTTGACTGTCACCAAGTGGATTTCAACTAGCTAGGCTTTAGTCTGCTACTTATGGATGTCTTTGACCCCACCGGGGAGTCGGTGTACCTGTGGAGTATTTGCACTGTCTAAAATAGATGACTCGATTGCCTTTGCAGTGGTTCATTAATAGTTAGTATAAGACTAAATATCGTGAGTGTGTAGATTGTTTGGGTATGTGCGGGTGAGACAAAAGCAGAGCTTATTTTATTGCTACACAAAGCAAAAACACTGGCATTTGGCTGGCTCGATCTGTATCTGCGTGCACCTGAACAAAACAAGAAACTGTAAGACAGAACTTTATTCAATTAGTTCATTCAAAGTTTGAATCCAGTACAAGTGTCATAGTAATTGACAAAGCAGTGTGGGCTGATTCGCGCAACTGTCGATGTCGTCTAAAACGGAATGGGGTTGACTTTCCAATTCCAATCCGTAGAAAATTATCAGCGAAATTCTACGAATAGATTTAGATTGAGGAAGACTGAAATAAATGACGCGACGACGTAAATTGACTTGAAGAAACTTAAAAACCCGATATCAATAGCAAATTCTAGAACCGGTTTTAATGATCTTTGTGTAGCCTGAAAAGTATAAACATTAATTTAAAATATTTTTCAAGAGTACTAGCTTATAATGACTGGCCTCTCAGCTCAGTTGGCAGTAGCTCTGCCTTCTGCGCCGTAGGTCGTGGGTTCAATTTTAGACTCCTTTCGTGCACTTCAAATCTTTTATCTATTTAGACCACGAGGTGAACTAGGTCTACTTAAGTTTTCGAAACGGTATAATTACATTAGTTAGGTACCAAAACTTTCAAACTTCATCACATACCAATTAATTAGAGAAATACCAATGTAATTAGTATGTGCCATGCCAAGGGATGTAAATAAGGGGGGGGGGGCAGGTTAGGGCAGCTGAGTGTTGCTGTATAATTGGCAACGTGTGCTTTAAAAACCACGAAACATTTTGGGGCTTGCTTCGTTTGCCACTGGTATTACAAGATCCTTCATCTTGCTACATCTTATTACGTTACAAGGATCGAGTTAGGAAATTTATGCCCCCGCATTTGCCGATTTGCCAATGCTGGGGGCATTCGACTCCCCCTCCCCGGGCCCTCGAGCCAGAAGTTAAGTACGCCCAGGAAACCTAAGAAATACGTTAGATGGTAACCAATCAACGGTCATTTCGAGGTTTCATTCGTTGAATGCATTTAATTGCAATAAAACGGTTTATTAAAAAAATATCATAAGGAAACTAATACGTTTTGTAAAAGCGGATAAGCTTGCCACCTGTCATGTTTGGAATGCAAACTATGTTGTGGGTACGTGCTATATTATGTGATATTTAGACGTACCCCTGACTACCTCTCCTTAGACATCGTAGGGAATCTTGAGTAGCTATAGTTGGTCCTTTACCTACCTCTTATGCCTCGGGAATAAATTTGTGAGGCCATTTCGTTATTCATTTCATGTACTTACAAACGTTAAAGGACGTACGAAAAGACAAAAACTTCGATCAATATTTTCATCCAAATATAACCAATAATGACTGACTCCTTAGCCACGACTCTTTAGTAGTAAGTACAAAGACTGACTGTAGTAGGTACTGTAATTGTTTACTGGTCACGCAGCTCAGTTGGCAAAAGTCTACTAGGTGTGGGCTCCATTCCCATCTAGGATTCGTCCTATTTATTTGTACAATGAATATATTATACAAACCTTATTGGTTTTTAATGCTATCTTCTACAAGATCATATCGTATTTATTATTAAATGGTAAAAAAAAAAATTCTTTGACTGAAGATGTACCTACCTATTTAATTTTGTTCTATTAGTTACCTACTTTGTATGCTGTATGAATATCTACAAATACTAATGTGTAACGTTACACTAAATATCCAATAAATAGTTATTTGCTTCGTTAAAATGTATTCAGTGCTTAAAATAACGTGAATCAGGAAGGTAAATAGTGCAGTTAGTAGGTATGCATAGTGGCAAGAATACGTAAGCTGGATTCACCTTCACTATTGTATGTGCGACGGATTTACGTTCAACCCCACAGTTGATGTTGAAATTCAGATATAGACAGCTTGGACAAGGAAACTTTGAGGATAAGCTTTCCGTTTGCGAGTGAGAAACCTCAATTTATAATAAAAAAGTGGCCAAGTGCGAGTCGGACTCGCCCATGAAGGGTTCCGTAGCAATAAGTAATATAATATAGAAGTTCTAGTAGTTCGGCGAAAGGTAAAGTGCGGTGTACGATTTTTGACGTATAAAAGAAGCTACTGACTAGATCTCGTTCAAACCAAATATCGTTGGAAGTTTACATAGTAATGTACAACACATATTTTTTTTAGTTTTATCATTCTCTTATTTTAGAAGCCCCCTCTAAGGGGGTGGGACCAACTTTTTACCACTTTGGAAATGTCTCTCGAAAAAAACGATATGAGAAACCTCATCATTTTTGAAGACCTATTCATAGGTAGCCCCACACGTATTAGATCGATGAAAAAAAAAATTTGAGTTTCAGTTCAAGTATGACCCCCAAAATTTATTGTTTTTTTTCTATGTTTGTGAAAAAATCTTAATGCGGTTCACAGAATACATCTACTTGCAAAGTTTCATCAGTCTAATTTTTACGGTTTCGGAGAAAAATGGCTGTGACACGGACGGACAGACAGACAGACAGACAGACATGACGAATCTATAAGGGTTTCGTTTTTGCCATTTGGCTACGGAACCCTAAAAAGTCTATACAGCATAAGAAAACATGAACGCAACACAACACAAAATACAGAATACAATAAAGAAAGGGACTAAATATGAGTATTCTAAAAAAAAGACTTGACTACTTGTTCGGAAAGTATTATTTGTGCAACAAGGCTTTTTTTATTTTAAGTCTCCCAAAAAACCAGCTGAATTTGAATGAGCACATGCTCAATGCTCATGCTCATTTTGGCTGCTCATTTTTGTGACACTTTTCTAGCACATGACCGTCCTACTATGTATTGTGACCACAACTTTTTAAATCCAAGTAAAAGAAACCCCTTGGCCCGTTGCTTGTATAATGATGGAGCCTTTTGTCTTCATGGTACAATTCATAAGCGAAATATCACACGCGCACACACCCTTACATACAAACGAAAGTGAGTGTGCAGTGCATTTTTGTTCTCATTTATCCGTATAGGATTTAGATGAACATTGAAATATGCATTGTTCGTGACTTGAAGATAAATAGATAAGTCTTTATTGATCACCATGACACACTAAATAAGTAGGGTACAGAATAAAGAAAAGAAAGAAAGAAAGAAAATATGTTTATTGACCATAAAAAAAGATACAAAATATAATAAGTGCTTACGCAAAGTTTCACATGGTCAACTATGTCCCTGGCTCAGTATTTGTCGCACCGTGTAGGTCACATGGCGTGACACTACACAGTGCAACCCTAATTCAGTATTTAATGATAATAACAATATTTATTGTTATTATCATTAAGCTTTTAATTACTGAACTTAAATTAACATATTTTTCTAAGAATACTTAGTTTAAAGTAGTGTCTTAATGTTACTGCTACGGGTAAATAAGGTTCAAGCTAGTGTACCAGTGCGTAAGACCCATTTGGTCTATGTCGTAATGCAATTTCCGCCGACAGTTTGATGACCTATCACTGCGGGATACCAGTCGGCTGAAAGGGCTGAGATGAGATTGGACGTTACATATAAACATTGTATCTAGCGGACCGTGGCTAATGGCCTGCGCACACCTAGTTCGCTGGCGGTAGCGAACAGTGAAACGCTGTCAAATATCGCTGTCAAATCTCAAATCTGACAGCGATATTTGACAGCGTTTCCCTGATCGCTACCACCGGCGAACTAGGTGTGTTCGAGCCTTAACTCAAAAAGCCATTGAAGGGTGTGATAAATTTTAGTCCATTCGAAAACTAAGAAATTCATTTTTTTGTGGTAACGAATACAGTATAGTGAAGTATTCGTTAATAATAATAATCTGCATTTTATTATCATTACCGGAAATATAGTTTTCATTAATTTAACATTGAATAAATAAAGACCAAATAAAAAGGTCCACCACAGTTATTTCCGCGTACAATCTTTACTCTCATTTCCCATAGATTAAAAAAGAAAACTTTTTATAACAGATTTTTTTTTACATTGTATAGACTTGCGTTTGACCGCAATCTCAAAATATGGTCTTACTATGGTAAATGCAATCACATATTTTATTATCATGATAACAATGGACATAAATTAATTTATTAATAAATAACTAGCTTATAGAATAAGCATAAGACCCTCCTGATGCTAAGTGGTGACCATCGCTTACAACAACGCATTCCCTCGTAAGTCAGGCACGTCAGAAACGTGCCCTGCATGACGTACTCAGCCTCGCATGACAGTAATTTCACCGGGCACTCACACCCTTAAAACCAAAACACAGCAATGCTGCTTCACGGCAGAAATAGCCATGGTGGTAGTACTTCCCCAGACGAACCCTTCACCAATATAGATAGTGCAATTCACGAAGACGCGCCCCTCGCGGGGTGCGGGGAGTTTGCTTCGAGCGGCAGTCGCCAACCGTAGTCTATTCATTGTAGTGTGCGTGTGCACTCATAGGTAATTAGTGTGTACCGATAACACTCAAACATTGACGGAAGCTTGCACACATATACTATAAACGGTTAGGAGGAATAGTGGGGCGCGCCTTCGTGGATTGCACTATCTATAGCTGTACTACTAAATTGTCGCTACAGCTTTGTTTCAAACATGATGTCGGCTAGAAATTCGGTTTGAAATGTTTCGACAACCCCAATTTGGTGCAGGCATCTAGTTTCAGCGTAGGGTTTTGCATACCCGCAGACACAGCCGCGAAGTTTGACAGTGCGATATTTGATAGCGGTACACTGACCACTATAGCGGGCGATGTAGAATGTAGATACAACCTATACCCGGACACACTAGGTCCAAGCTAACTCTGGCAATTATTTTCACTGACAACCCCAAAAACATTTGTGCATGGTATTATTTTTGATCAGTCACCTATAAGGTTTAGAACCTGTCATTTTGAATTTTAGAAAAATATTTGATTCATTGCAAATATTTTTCTAAAATATTCTTTTTTACGATGGTTAAACCAATAAAAGGTGAAGGTGAACGTAATATTTAGTAAGTAAGATTAGTATAAGTTAAGTTAATAATTACTGTTTTTTTAATGACGGTGTAATAAAGGTTTATTTTATTTATTTCATTTTATTGATGTGCAACCGTTCCCATTTAACATCAGGTGGTTCATCTGGCTGGTTTTGTATCAAATCCTCACTGCATAATGAAAATTTAACCATTCATTATCAAGAAAACATCAAATTTCAGGTACAGTGGGATACAGCTCAAGTTACCTAAAAACAAAGAAAAATGACGCTTACTGCAAGGACATTTAACAGCTAGCAGTGTATAGTCTGATGCGTATCCTTGTGTACAATAACATTTCAAAACAAAAGTTTCAAACCCTCTTTTGAACCTGGAAACACATGCGGTGTTTCCAAATATAAATTTTTGAATTCCACTTTTTCTCGCAAAATGCAAAGTTAGAGTAGACAATGCCCACTGTTTCTACAGGGTTGTCAGAATTTAATTTTGTTCCTTTACAGTTTAGTTATGAAATGGAGGTTTTTTGTTTGCATAAAGTATGGTAAATGGTGGTCTAATTATATTACAATGAATAAATATGGCTCACATTATTTGCGTTTATTTATACAACTAACTGATGGAATAATTATATGGCCCACCTGATGTTAGGTGGTAACCATCGCCTATAACAAAGCATTGCCTCGTAGGTCACGCTGGTCACGTGGGTTACTTTGTTCCTTTACAGTTACATATTTACAGTTTAGTAGCGTTACAGTGTTTCTCTTTACAGTTGGAGAGCACTGTACACATGATAAGTATCACGGGATCAGAAGACAGGTTTTTTTATAAATCCTTTTTAGCATATTCTTCCTACAGTTAAAATTTAGGGTATTTGAACCTGACCAATTTTCTCGCAATTTATTGATAATTAATTCTTCTTTTCGGATTGCAGTAGTTTCTCGTCTTAAAAACTTTTTTGTCCCCAGGTGCCCGGGTTTTCGCCTCCAGGCCGATTACCGGCTTCAAAATTGCTGGAGCTTTCGTCCGCGCGAAAAAAGATGAACAAACTATGGAACTATGCAGACGTTTATATGAGACCTTCGAACGATCACCAGGTATGCTAAATAATTAATCAATCATAGTCAAAGTCAAACTCAAAGTCAAAGTTTTTTTTTAATACATGTCGAAAAGATGTTCAATTATAATAGGTAATGTCCAATGTATTCTGCTTATATCTAGGCATGCAATATTGAAATTTACAAAGTTATGTCTTGAAAATAATTAAATTAAAGAAAATTACAAATAAAAAAAAACATTTAGTGATTCAGGGAAAAAAAATATGTCAATACATATTTTTTTTCCCTGAATCACTGCAATCAAACAAATGCATATTATGTATTTGTTTGATTATGGTTCAAATTTCTGATTAAACTGCCTAAAGGAGACAAAAGGTCGACCTGCCCTTGACGGCCTGGCACATTCACCATCATGTATTGTGTTGTATAATAGGTTGTAATCAGATTTAGGGTGTTTCCCATTCTCGTCTGCTCATAGTTTCGAGCAATTAGTCTATGAACGCGTATAAAACACAAATCATGTATTGCATAATGCTCAGGAGCATTACACAATTTGTTAACTAAAAAGTGAACCAGACTTCAATTTTCCGGCAATATACGTAACAATAAGATGAGGCTAAGCTATGTCAGTCAAAAAGTAAATAACCAAGTACATAATCAAACCGAAATTAACAATCTTACCCCCGAATACTGAAACGCAACTCAGATTTAAGCACGTCTTAAGCGACGAATATTTGACAGATTTTCATTGAAAACTGTCAAATATTCGTCGCTTGAGACGTGCTTAAATCTGAGTTGCGTTTCAGTATTCGGGGGTAAGAAAAGTAATAGCATGAAACGTGTTGTGCTACAATTGCATTGTTATAAGCTATTTTGACTTCTACGGCTACGAGCGTGCTACGTCGTGTGGTAGACGTAGCACGTAGCATGTCCGTAGGCCTACGGATGTCTACGAGACGCTACGTTACGCCAGGTACAATAAAATTATAATGTACTCGTAGTTTCGGTTCATTCTACTCAGCGATTTGGACTTTATTATATGTAAGTACAATGACATTGGTAAGTATAATAATTAAAACTTTGTTAATTAACTATAATCATTTTTATTGAAATTAGATTTTCATAGTCACTATTGCTTGTCGGAGGAGTTTTAATTTGGCTTAAAGATAGTTGTAACTTGGACAAAATCACACTTATTCTCCAGAGGGATATACCACAGTTTTTTACTTTTACACATGAACCTCTTTTTCACAATTTATAAATACCTCCCTAATGTTTAGTATTTGATATCAAGCACTGGATAAGAGTATGCACGTTATTCAATATTTATTTAGTTTCCATTAAATACATAAATCAATCAATAAGCTTTAAATTAATTATAACAATATTAGATCGACTTCCAATAATAGTAACAGGAATAACATGTTATTATTAAACAAACTTAAATAAACACACATTCCGTAACAATAATTTCTTAATAAAGTCTGGTCTGAGTCTACCTAGACTTAGTTACCTAGTTGGTTTGCTTAAGCTACCTAGCTTAAGAGGCCGGCGGAGGGCGAATTTTCATACAAACGTAATACCAAAATTATAACTAGTTTAAGCAGATTTTCACTATGTTATTATAATAACGGTATTCGTATAGTATTTATCTAGGTTCCTGAACAGTTTTTATTTTAAATTACTTACCTCAAATGAAATAAACACCAATCGCATTTTACACATTTTTTTCATTGCAAAATGTGATTGGCGGTAATTTCATTTGAGGTAAGTAATTTAAAATAAAAACTGTTCAGGAACCTAGATAAATACTATACGAATACCGTTATTACAATAATAAAGTGACAATCTGCTTAAATTAGTAATCATTTTGGTATTACGTTTGTATGAAAATTTGCCCTCCGCCGGCCCCTTAAGCAAACCAACTAATCAAATGTATAACGTGATAAACGTGAAAATAAAACTTAGATTATAATATAGGTCTTTAGGTTTTTAAATGACCAACTAGCAAGACTTATGAGCTTATTTCTAGACTCTTAGGCCGCCTTTCTACGGTGCGTGATATCACGCACCGTAGGAAGGCAGCTTTAGGCTTGATATCGATTCTTGAATCCAATTTCCAGGAGACAGTCAGAAGTGTTTACGCATTCAATTATCAAAAAAATGCAATACAAGAATTGTCAAAAAAAGGCAAAACCAAAAAGCCCCATTCAAAATTACTATCTAGATTCACGACTGTAATCTATAGGAACGTTACATATCGCATTAGATCTCTTTATAAGATCGTTATGAGAACATAATATACCTTAAAACATCATTTTTTCCTTAGGCTTATAAGTGTCGAAGAAATCTCGATACTGTGGCACAAACACCGCGGAAGTGCCCGGGATACCGCAGTTGGTCATGTTTAGTTCTATTACCTCTTGGTCCAGGTTCTTTAGCACGCATAGATCTGTCAAGAACTCGTACCATTCGTCCCAGGTCAGCTTCGTTTTGCTGAAAACCAACATCATCACCAGATCCACTTCATACATAATAGTAATTTGCACACTGTGTGTTGGTATTAACTAATAAATAATAAATAAATATATAGTATGATGGGCATTGTTTTTTTCGCTACCAAGCTATAGCTGCTAAGTCTAAATGGTACTGTGGTAAGCAAAACTAGACCAATTTTTTTATATTTCCCTCACTCTTCTTCGTCCTGCCCTTATCCCACTTTATGTAGGGTCGGCACAACATGTCTTCCTCCTCCATTCCCCTCTGTCAGCCGTCATCTCTGCATTCACTTCTCACTTATCCATGTCATCTTTCACACAGTTTAGCCATGTTTTCTTTGGTCTACCTGTGCTCACATATATCAATCCAAATCCATACTCATCACTCTCATAATCACATGACTTTCATCCCTCCTCATGACCCTCACTATTATTTACCCAGTAACAAAGTACCTTATAATAAAGCTTGTGCCTTGGGAACTAGACATCTGACTAAACGCTATAGGTTCCTGCACCTTCATAGTATATTATTAACCCAGAGTCACGACAAGGCTACCAAACAACTGTCTTCGGTTGGCAATACGCCAATGATTACTGGTAAATGCTTGTCAACTTAAAGGTCAACAGACTTGATTGCTGGCATGTCGTATAAATAAAGCAATACATTATTGATATGCTAAATAACTTCTAGGCAGGCATAAGGACACAGTAGCTTAGTGCAAATACGCTACTGAGTCTGATAATCTTTGAGACCAGAGTTTTACATTTCAATTGATATTAAGCGTCGGACTGGCCATATAGTCAAAATGGCATTTGTCGTCCAGGCCTCAGCCTGCGCGGGCCCCCCGCGGGCCTGGCTTGCGGCAACCGATAGGATATAGGAGGCCCGCGCAGGCTAGGTCCCAGGTCTTGCCAACTAAATGAAAAACTAGATCAGATAGTACGTTCATACAATTAGAGAGGAATGATTATTGGTTGCCTTGGGCCCCGGACTTGTGGTCAGCAACCCGGGCTCTTCTAGCCCAGTCCGACCCTGTGTAGCCCCACCTTCTGATCGTGGTTGATGATCGTGGGTTTAATCTCAGTCATGGACCAATTAATTTATCTGTCCAAAAACCATAGTTGCATTATGCCCATGCTCTCAAACGGTGAAGGAAAGCACCGGCATGTTTTTCGGCAAATTTATCATCCGCACTTGATGTGCGGGCTGGTTTTTCCGCAAGTAGGCCACTGGCGGGCCCTTTTTGCGTGAGTCTTGACACGTGTTGCTTGAACTTTTTTAGGTTCTACGATACGCCGGTTTCCTCACGGTGTTTTCCTTCACCGTTTTGAGAGTACTGGTATACTGCACATACATTTTTCGAAAGAAAAACTCATTGGTACACGATTGGATTTGAACCCACCCACGATCTTCGGATCGGAAGGTGGGGCCGCTACCACTAGACCACCAGTGCTCTCTACTGTACTGTCGTTGAACTTACATAGTTCCAAAACTTGAGTCAAGTGCACGAAAGTCTTTTTGTGGTTCTTACAAGTGTGGTGTAAGGATTTTAAATGATTCCCATTTGAAATCCTTGCACCACACTAATTCAAAAAATATTAGTGACAGGATAAGAAGCTGTTCACATTAACCTAGGGCCTTACCACAAGCTCTGTCTCGTGCTCTAGTTTAAAGTCTGTGTGAGTGCTCACCAGAGTATTATAATACTGTGCGTGTGACGTTTTGACGATTTATTAAGTCAACACTCACACAGACTCAAAACCAGAGGTAGGCCTACTTACCAGAACTTCCACCAGAGCACGCCCGTGTCACACATGGTCACTTTGCGGTCATCAATAAGCTTGCTCTGCCTCATCCAGTAGTCGTTGCGATAGAGGGTCATGGTGGTGCCATCGCGCTTGTTGTCCAGAAGACGAGCAAACTCCCAGAACTGGCCGTCAAGCGTCGCTGGTTCGTCATCCATGTTGGAGTCTAACTAAACTGAAATATAAAAAAACGTAAACAACTTTGTTGGTAATGCATAGTCAAATATTTTTGTAACCTTACTGGACATATTTTTACGAACCCAATGAAAAAACAGGAAAATACTTTGCATAACTTGACAATAGACCAGTTTTTTTTTGTATAAAGTGGGTGACAGACGTACGAGCAAGTACGCGTACTTATGGCTCGCCGACCTTTTTCGCTTGTGTGTCACCGTAAGTACGCGTACTTTAAAACCGCCGCGCAAAATCGTCGGCGATCCAACCGGTCTGAAATCTTGCTCGTAGCTCGTCATGGCTCGAACGTGTGGCAGCATTGCGAGCCGCGAGCCGCGATTTTGTTTCGCCAGTTCGTGGATGCGCACGCTTGTCGTGTTAATTTTTGCAATTTTTGTTAATTTTAATTCAGAAATTCCAAAATGAGTGATTTCTGAACATATTCGCATATTTTTAAAATGTAATACGATATTATTTCTAAATAACACAAAGCTTCTTCAGTCGACGACATCGCAATATAGAGTGAGTAAGCTTCACGTGTGTCACCAACGTCGAGCCGAGTAAGTTCGCGATCTTAAAAACCGCGTACTTTAAGTTCGTACGTCTATCACCCACTTTATATCTACTTGTTTTCGGCCAAAGAGTTAGGAAACCAAAAAGTATTACAAAAACTATGAATAGACTTAAAAACTTCTTGTTCAGGATTTTTTTTGTGCGTACTTTGTGTCTCAGTACGTTCAATATTTATTCTATTACGTTATCGAGTGAATCATCATAATTATTTGCTAAGTCATTTGAATAGGATATCATGACTCTACTCCAGTCATTTGGTATTTTTACTTGGAAAAGAAAAGTTATTGAAGTGAAAGAAAAAGGATTGGAAACTTTTCGTCATTACACTTTACGGCGCTCCTACGCCGAAACTATTCATTTTAGGGGAAAACAGATTAGAACATAAATTTAAGGAAATTTTCTCTACTTTTAGTTTGTATGGAAATGTTTTTCCTGTAAAATGCGCCGGAAAGGAGTTATTATCAAAAAACTGATTTTGGGCGCCATTTTTTCAATATGGTGGCGCGAGCGGCAAACATACGAGGTGGCAAAGTTGAAATTTGGAACGAGCATATCAAAATCTTTAAAATTGCCAATTTTCAAAACTGTCGGAAAACTTTCCAGGTAACCTCTATTTTTTCGACCAAATGACTGGAGTATACTCAAACAACAACTCAAAAACATTCGCTGTCCGCTATTGATTACCGAGCTGCTGCTTAGGTTTTTTTTGGCTGTAAAAATGAAGCCTCACTGGTAACCAGCTATAGAGCGCGGACGCAACTTTTGTGTTTTATTAAACAAATTTGAACAACGAAAGTTTTACGATTTAACACAGTTTTTATGTTCGTCGAGTCATAGCTTTCGAACCACTGTTGATCTGATCTGCATGAAATTTGATGTCGATAGAAAATATACCATGCCAAGTTATATAGTGGATATTAGTGTGTAGTGCTAGGAAAGTCCAAAAATTATGTTTAGCATTTTATGACTTCTTCTTCGTACCGATTCTTACGAAACAAGTAATGTGAAAGGATTTTAAATACACCTCAAAGAGGATCCTCATATTACGACTGGGGGTGGGCACACAGGATCTCAATTCAGGTGATACACTAGTTAACCTTAGATGTTAATCGATCGTGTCATTTAACTCAGTAGAGAGTGTAAGCTATGATCTCAAAGGATAAAGTACTCTTCATTGTACAAGGTAAAGACGGCAACTCAGCATTCTTCAAGACTCGAGGGGATCCCGACCTTGAAGCAAAGTTCGTAATTCTATATCGATATCAAATACTTTTAATTATGGATTTTCGCAATTCTATATCGATATTAAATACTTTTTAACCTTGACCTTTGAGGCTTGACCTATTATTGTAAAAACTGTAGATTGTAAAGAAACCAACCAAGCATTTGCACTTTTGTAGGTGCTTATGCAACTTTGAGTTCTTACTTATCCGTTTTTGTAAACTTACCTAGATTTAGACGTGATAAACTAGTTTTTTTACGCTTTATCGTTATTACACCCCGAGGCCCGAACCCATTTATTTACCAACCAGCCAAATCAACCATCCGACCGGTAAAACTGTACTGAGCGCAAATATAAAATTATGTTTTAAAACAAATACACTCGGTCCACCTGTCCCAATTGATGTTGGTTTTCACTTCGGGGAAATTGCCACTGTAAATATTGTCACAAATATTTACTGTAAATGACGTGCAATTTTTGTTTAGTTTTAAAATACAAATCAGTGTGCGCTACGAAAAGTACCACCTTAAACGTATCATATAACTTAAAAAAGAGGCCTAAGATTATATCCATGGCAACATAAAGCAAAGTAACCGATGGCAACCAACATGTCAATTCACTCCGCTACCCGCCGAATTCCATTAGCTCCAGTCTCGGTGCTCCCATGGTGCTCCGGTAGCAAAAAATTGTTTAGTCGATGCCAGAAAATGTTGCAAAAGAGTTTTTATTTGTGATTGTTTTATTTTAACATAGTGCTTAAATTCTCTTTGGTCCTTGACATAAAGCTCTAAAAATATAAAGCTTGACTTGCTTGAAGTCTCTTCAACCCCTTTCCTCTTTTTGCTACGTATTTTTAAGAGTTCGTTTTTAGATATTTAACTTACGAGAGTTTTCTATAAATATAATTTGTATATTTTACAATGGGAGAAGAAGAACAAGCGACACTAGACGGCCAGTTTTTTGAGTTCGCACGGTTGATGGACAACAAAAGAAAAGGGGATCTGATAACTCTTTACCGTTCCGACTACTGGATGCGACAGGCAAAGGTTTTGGATGATAGAAAACTTACCATGACGCATACTGGACACTTGTTTAACAGATACAGGTACAACCATTGAATAGGAAAGTTCCTGAGAATACTAAGGATACCTACTTATGTATTTAAGTATGATATCAGCTATCTGGTTCTCATCATAAGCTCTGCTTAGTTTCAGGGCTAGATAGTGTTGTGTTGATGATTGTCTTTAATATTTATTTATTTATTTATAAATTTCAGACAAGCCGTTTACAAAATTGAAATAAAATCATTATTGGTAATTTTTGAAATTGTTAAAGGCTGTTTAATTTTTCACTTTTATGAACAACTTAAGCATAATATTAATTTACTTTCAGTAAAACGGAGCTAAATTTTGACGAATGGCTGAAATTTCTATCAGATGTGTGTGAAGAGAACGATCTAGATTTGGAGAAGACTAAAGAATATCTTACGAATTGTGGTCTTCCTGGCCAGATCCCGGTGGAAGTGCCAGCCTACAGGGATTACTTCCTTACTTACAAGAAAAAGGAAAAGCTTCAGTTTTAAACTTCACATCTGAATTTTATCATCACTTGATGATCATCATTCATTCTTCATTATCAGCCAGAAGAAGTCCACTGCTGGACATAAACTTCCCCTACTCATTTCCAGGAAGAACGATTCTGAGCCTTTTCCATCCATCGACCTCACGCGATCTTAACAATGTCGTCGGTTCATCTGGTGGGTTGGCGCCCTACTCCCTACTCTTCGCCCTACGTTTGATGATACCATTATCCAATCAATCGTGTGGTATTTTTTAATTATTTCAAAGTAACTTATATTTTCAAGGGCGATATTTTTCTAAAATCTGTTGCTTTTTGGAATCTGTATTCTTTGTTTCTCATTGCCATGGTCTTTACTTTTATTTTAGATACCAATTTATTTCATAATTCTTTATTCTATAAGATAATAATTGTTATTTTGCATGGTTTTTAATGTTAATATAATATGTTATTTATTTTATCATTGGACATACTTACACAATAATTATTTGTAAACGTCTAAAATAAAAAAAGATTAGCATTTTTTGTTTTAATTTATGTAAAGGTCTCTCACACTGCCTTATAATAAAACAACGACTACTTAATCAAAATTTATACAAACTTATTGTCTAGCTAAACATATTTCTGCCAATTTAATATATCTTGGCTTGACCCGACAAGGGACTAGCCAAGATGCTATTGATCAAGCATATTTAGGAAGAAGTTTCTATTAAATTTATATTCTATTCTATTCTACTCTATTCCATTCCATTCCATTCCATTCCATTCCATTCCATTCCATTCCATTCCATTCCATTGGGCCTACCGGGCCGAAAATTGCCACTTTCCGCCCGGTGAGCTGATAAAAAAAATTACATGCTTACCTATTTTTTATATGTTTAAACTCAGAATCCCTGTACTTCCAAGCACTGTTCATTCAACATAATTATCTTATTATACCCTGTATTGTATTATGTACACAACTTATCGCATATCGATCGGTATTCAATTTTGTAATTTACACTTGAAGTCCTCATGCACGTTAAAATTAAATGATTGCGTTTTAAATTTTATTCGCCGGAAATCTGATCTATTGATCGAGGGGAGGAAAGGGTAGGTATTTCATCCGGCTGTCTGGGATTTTAAAAAGCTTTTACTGCAGGTATTTGTAGGTACAGGATCCCCCACCTGAGTTTTTATTGATTACTAAAGGCGCGGTCACATCAAAGCATACAATCAGATAGCAAAATACAAGATCGTGGTCTACCTTCTTGAATAGCTTTGTTTGACGAATGCACCGAAATTAATCATATTACCTGCCTATTTATTTTGTAAGTTTATTGATAACTCTCAGCAGCCTGTAAAGGTATAAAAGAAGAAATAACTGTGGCAGCTGATAGTCACAATAGGGTCATCGTGAGAAAACGCGCGGCTTAGGTACTCAGCTCCGTACGTACCATGGTAGGTATTTCCTGTGAATTCGACCGACTAAGCTATCAGGACGGTGCTGGGAAGTTTTTAAAATAAGATTTCCTGAGATATGAAATCGTGTTAGGATCGATGTCTGGCAGGAGCCATGCGATATCACCCGTGAATATCACTCGCGCACGTAAACTGTCTACGATATCATCATCATCAACTAATAACAGTCCACTACTAGACGAAGGTTAATGATGACGGACGTTCAGTTTGTGGACCGATCCTACTGTTAATGTCCATGTTTCGGACTTTCGTCTTCAGACGAATACTTCTACAGACAGCCTACGATATACGATGTGTTGTGTTGAGTTTGATTCTTGTTGAAAATGATTATATTTCTTTTTTTTTATTTTATGTGTCTGCGTTTGACCGCTTTCTCACATGCTGTTAAGTGATGATGCGGTCGACGGTGTAGTACGCTTACCTAGAAGATACCTATTCAATCGTGTCTTTAAAACGTCCAAGTTGTAAGTGCTCAGAAGGACAGACAGTTTTTTGCCTTTACTTTTAACTTTTATGCGACTCCTCAAAGGCTTTTCAGTTCTTGATCTAAGGAAACGTATAATTATGATACCTGGTTATTACAGTCGTGAATCTATCTCACTTAATTTTCCGTCTTATTCTACCTTATCCGTAGGTTTAAAACTTCATGTGGTCTTCTTCAATTTTTTTTGTATGAGCCGTCATGGCAGCTCTCCTTACACCTAATAGTAGAAGGTGGCTGCACTAGCATGTATACAGCTCGCATCTCTCATTATAGTACCACGACATTGCACGCACTTACAAGGCTCAAACTCAAAGATCGTGAAATATGTGGCAGTTTTAGTAGATTATTTGTTTTGTAAATGGCCATTACAAACTGCGACATTAGCTAAAAATATACGAATTGTATACATTTTAGTACAGCGTACAATGTTGTAGATAGACCTTTTTTTTACTTAATTAGTGTACCACATCTATGCGGTACCCTAAGAATATTACAATCTAGCCAAGTAGGCTAATGAGCAATTTTGCTTTAGCTTAGTTTTATAAGTAAGTATAAGGTACTATGAATGTGTCCACTGGCACTTTTCTTACTATCTCTATTTAAGGTAGTAGCTACATTATATACCAATATTTACACATAAACTGAGCGTTGAGCTATGTAAGTATGAGTAAGTAATGAGCTAATAAAGTGTTTTTGTTTGTAAGTTTAAGAGGAGATGCTTCCGAATGTGTTGCAGGGCTCGTGTATTGCGACGCGATTTTTGATTCTTTCCTGTGCTGGCCACCGACACCAGCAGGAAACATCACAACTCAGAACTGTCCGGCAGCTCGACTCAGCGATACCACACGTAAGCACAACACAGTTTTACATGGACTATATTTAATAACACTGTATTGCTGTTATTATTGCCTTAAATCCTATGCAGGGTGTTACAAAACTACCTGTTAAGCCGAAAGAAGGTTTAATTGGTTGTTATAATGAGTTCATTCCCAATATTATTATTCTCATACATTTTTCTTATAATTCACATTTATGAAAGAAAAATGGAAAACCATAAAAATATACAACTATTTATTTACAAACCTTATTAGACAAACAAGCATACGGTTCTCCTGATGGGAAGCGGTTACCGTAGCCTATGGAATTATTAGGTGAAATAGGTGTAGGCCTTTCTGTTAAATAATCTGATTCCCTGATGTGACAGCTTACTAGGGTTTTGGCTTTGGTTAATTAACCATATTTTTACGGGGTTTTGTAACACGTTGTGTAGTCTTTATAATTTTAATTATATTATGTGCAAAGTTTCACATCATTATGTTTCCACAAACAAGCAGGACTGCGCTGCAAATCGATTAAAACGTGAATCAGTTTACCAGAAAACCGATTGTCAATTCCACGAAAGCCACTTATTAACATTAATGAGGAAAATCTATTTCTAACCACAAAAACAGAATATCATTGCAATTTAAAAATGAATATTGTTTTTATTTAATAAAAACAAACACGGCTCCGTACACGTCATCAACACACATTATCCAGGCGAAATTGAACCGAAGGTAACCGAATATTATTGCGTGAAATATCCGACAAGCTATAGTCAAGTAATTCCTCAACAAAATAATCTGAAAGTGATCACATACAGTCTGTTATGCGACTGGCCTCTAGCTCAGTTGGTAGTAGCTCTGCCTTCTGCACCGTAGGTCGTGGGTTCGATCCCCACCGAGAACAAATATTTGTGTGGTAAACATAAATGTTTGTTCTCTGTCTGGGTGTTATATTGTATTTTAAGTATGTATTTACAAAAAAAAAAATGTATTCAAGTATTATATCAGCTATTTGGTTCCCATATTACAAGCTCTGCTTAGTTTGGGGCTGGATAGTGTTGTGTGAATTGTCCACAATATTTATTTATTATTTTATTTATGTTACACCAGCTGGCCTACCGAGAGCTAAATTTATGGCTATGGTTAAGGCCTGTCAAAACTGACCAACACATTTCTTCTTCTTCTTCTTATTTAAGAGCAACGCTCTTGTCGGTGTAATGTATGCATTTTTCTCCAGATATTTCTTTTGAGGGCAACCTCCTTGACCTCCTTATACGACATTACGGCGATCTTTGCTTTTATTTGGCTCATGTAGCTTATCCTTGGTCTTCCTCTTCCTCTCTTTCCTTCTACCTTTCCTTCGATAATATTTCTGATAAAGCTGTCATGTCGTACAAGATGGCCAATCATCTTTCCTCTTCTGTTCTCAACAACTCCTATTAGGGCTCTTTCCTCGTCGACTCTATTTAATACTTCTACGTTCGTTACTTTTTCTGTCCAGCTGATCCGTTCCATTCTTCTCCAACACCACATTTCAAATGCTTCTAAAAATTCTCTATCTCTTTGTGTCATGGTCCACGTTTCACACCCATAAAGTGCTATGCTCCAGATGTATGATTTGATAAATTTTTTCTTAATTGTTTTGGAAATCCTGGATGTAAAAATTTGTCTTTTATTTTATTTTATTTTATTCCTGTCTTTTGTTATTAAATGCCTGTTTTGCAATCGCTATTCTGGACTTGATGTCCGGTGTGCATCTAGAGTCTGCTGTTATGAGGCTCCCTAAGTATCTAAAACTGTTTACTCTCTCTATGCTTATGTTATCTAATGTTATGATGTTGGTTGTGGCGTCTTCTGTGTTTGATGTTATTAATATTTTGGTTTTATTGGTATTAATTTTGAGTGAGCAATCTTTAAAGACAGAATCCATTGTGCTCAAAAGTTTTTGCAGGTCGCTTTGGGTCTCTGCAACTGCCGCTATATCATCAGCAAATCTTACGAATCTTACAATTTCCCCGTTGAATTTTACCCCTACAGTGGATTTTTCATTTATTATTCTTATGGCTGCTTCTATAAAAATGTTGAAAATTAATGGTGAGAGTGAACATCCTTGTCTTATCTTAGCTTTTCCTCGCTCATTTCCTACTTCTATGATTGTTTCCTGACTTTTGTATAGCTGGTATATTATTCTTCTGTCTCTAAAATCCAGTCCAGTATCCCTCAACAACTTGGTCATCTTTTTCCAGTTTACTTTATCGAAAGCCTTTTCAAGATCTATGAATGCTATGTGTGTATTTAGTCCTACGTCCATTCTTCTATCCACTATCAGTCTTAAGGCTAAGATTGCTTCTCTCGTTCCTTTGTTTCTCCTGAAGCCATACTGGTCATCGCTTAGGTTATCTTCAACTTTCAGTCTTATCCGATTTTGTATTATTTTCAATATGATTTTAGAGGCTTGCGATATTAAGCTTAAAGACATTTACCTAAGAATTATTATTGTTATTGTTATTTTGGACTGATAGCTTGGCCCGCACCAAGTAATGGGTGATGCTACTAAAACATTTACGTTTGGTGGTAACATTTCAGTCAAATGGTGTATTTGTAAAAAAATCCTACCTATTTTTATTATTTTCACCGTCACATTTAGAAAAAGTGACGGGATGTTGTTGATTCAGATTTTGAATACGCTCCGAACTATTTTCAAAAACTGTATCTCGGAGACAAAACCAAAAGGATAATAAAACTAGATCTCATAACTTTTAGTCAACTCATAATATCATATCTGGTTAACTAATTACCTAACGTAATCAGTACATAACGTATAAAAAAACCTAAGAAGAAATTAAAGTGTGGATGAGCCGATCTGTACAGAATTTGACAGCCCACATAGCCATAGCCTTAACTATAATTATGGAGCTCTCGATCGCCCTGCTGCAATAGCATGATGTGTTGTGAATATTTACAGGCCGAATACCCAAAAATTATGTAAATTTATCAATATATGCATATTATTAAGCAATGATAGTTTAGTGCCGTAACAGCAACAGACTGCTACAGATTCTTTTGCACCCTGTATTCTAAGATCGTTATTTTTTTTTGAACTTTCACACTATTTGCATTGTCTGCCAGTCTTCCTGGGCGTGCAGAAAGATGGTGTGGCGTTATTTTTGTGAAAACTATGGTTTGGTTTTATGAGTAAGAAAAATATATATAAAATAGAGGTATGTATACCTATAGGTATGGATCTATTATAATTGCATATAAAATACATAAAATAATAATAATTATAACTACTTAAATAAAATACATAATACTTATATAACATATAAGTATAACTGTGGCAGCTTAACATATAAGTTATAAATAATAGTAATAAATATACTTAAGTACTGTATTGTAACTAAATAGTGTAGGTAGCAAAACTATTCTAGATAGGTGTGTAGCGGTTTAGGTATTTATTTTAGGTTGTTGAAAAGATGCTCTCGTACCAATCTCTTGAACGAATCTCTGGACTCACGAGGGGTAAACACGTTACGCGAATAGATACAGACAGCGAAGCCTCGCCCAGAGAGTTCTTTGTTTGTCTTCTTTTTTTTATTACACAGCACAGTATTTCGCTCCTGTTTAAAAATATTATTCTTTTTTTTTCGTAGTTAAAATTTGCACGATACGGTGACAACCTATCTGAAAACAAGAGTATATACCTGAAACCAAAATTTATTGACATAAAAGTTAATGAAATTGGCCCCGAATTTTTTGGACATTGCCATGGAACCGTGCTAAAATTATTTTAGCGTAAACTGATTTACGATTTAATTGAACAAATTTTTTTTTTATAACTTTTTACCTAGTAATTCACATCTGTACCTGTCGCCAGTTTTCTACAATTGTTATTTGTTTATTAGGTCGAGCCTTTAGACGATGTGGCAATGATGGATTATGGCTTGGCCGACGAGTTAATGAAAGTGACCAAAAAGGCTGGACAAACTATACTCCATGTTTCCCAACAGAGGTACAAAAACTTCTTGGGAAAGTCAATGACGACGAAAACGCCCAGGTGAGCCCAGACAAGCCTGGGACCAGCAACCCGCTTGCTTGAATTCGTTTGATGCTTGCATTAGGGTCAGTAACACTTTTGTGCTAGTTACTTTCGTGAGTTCACATTCAGCCAAATTTACAAATATAAAACAAGTCGGCTATTCTTTATGGTAGTGAGCTCAAGTCTATTCTAGTAAGGCTACGAACCTAAGTGTAGTTTTAGATAGTATCTTACCGTGGGTAAAACATATCAACGTAGCTAAAAGAGTTTGTTTTTCCTTTCAGTCTCTCAAGTGTCTTCAAAAATTTATTCGATTTTTAACTAAAATTACTTTTGCAAAAACTTTAATGTTGCCACTCATCGACAATGCGGGTGTCTGCTTTCTTGACGTTACGGAGGAACCACTCAGTAAACTCGAACGCCTTCAGAAACCAACCACGTCTTTGAGTTAAGCGGCTTAAAGACGGGCCATATTTTCACTGCAATTTGTGATTTGATTTGATTTGTGAAAGAAGCCTCATTAAGTAGGCCTACCATGAGCTCTGTCCGGCTCTGTCTCTGGTTCTGGTTTTGAGTCTGTGTGAGTGTTGGCTAAATAAATCTTACGTCAAAACGTCACACACAAAGTATAATACACTGGTGAGCACTCACACAGAATCAAAACCAGAACCAGATACAAAACCAGACAGAGCTAATGGTAGGCCTAAAGATCTCAATTAAAATGGCAGCTACCTGTCCGCCACACAATTCTTTACAGTCCTTTTTCCTCTCTCTCTCCTTCTCGTACATGTCCTCTATTTCTGTATTTTAATGTATGCAATAAATAATTACGAATTAAAATTCTTGACTTAACATGAATGTGAGCTTACGAAGGAATTATATGAAGGCCTTGGCCAAACCGCTTGCCTGAGTCTGCCTGTTTTGACGAACCGGATGCATGTACAGGTTCTATAAACGAATGTCCATCCAGCAGTAAGTACCATCGCACAATAGCATCCCATAAAAAAACACAAGAATACAGCTAAGATATTTCACACAAACCTGCTAGTCTTTTTCTTCCTGCCCTCATCCTTTTTTATGTGAGGTCGGTACAACATGTTCTCTTCTTCCATTCTCCTTTATCAGCCATCATCTCTAAATTAATTTCTTTCATATCCATCTTCGTCATCTTTCACACTGTTCGTCCATCTTTTCTTTGGCCTACATAGCCATCTACATTCATACCCATCACTCTCCTAGTCACATGACTTTCATCCCTCCTCATGACAAGCCCGTACAACGCCAGCCTGTTGCTCCTCAATTTTTTGTCACGCAAACTTGCTACTAATGGATGGAGTTTTGTTTTTGGGTTAGCTTATAACGCCACACGCTACGCGACTCGCTGTTTCTCGCATATGCTAATTCATTCATTTTAATTCCATTTTTCACTAGGGTATGGGATAGCATTTTAAATCAGTAGGAAATAATCCATTATTTTTTATAGCTAAGAAGTTGATGTGCATTTGAAAAATTGTTATTCAACAGACGTCAAGAATTCCTCTCGGGGTATTTTTTTCCAGCACATCCTATTATTGTGCAATCAGACTGAACCAATACAAAATGGTAGGTACCTGTCACGCTCAAGAAAATCAGGAGTTCATAATTGTATCAGTAGGAACTTTAGTTTTAAATATATTTATGTTCTAATACGTTTATATTGAAAACAATAGTAGAAGAAACACTGTGCTGGAATTGGTTTCTGTTGCTATTAAACTTTAAGTTTTTTTATGACTAAATTGTGTGACTAATATTTCTGTATACTTAGTAACCAATGATAACTAACATACATAAATCATAATCTTTTTCATAACCATACAGCATTACATTCATAGCTTATACGAAAACCGGACACGAATCGATCCGGGTATGGTATCAAATCAGTGTAAAAACCAGAAGCGCGTAACGGCATGTCATGTCCTAAATGTGCTGTGTGCATATTCGTGCATTAGTAAACCGCAGCCAACTTGATTAGATGGGTAAGTTTTATTATCAATGTGGTAATAGTGACATAGTAAGCTTTTAACTAAGCCTTAAATTCCTTTCACCACACTTGGTTCATAGGAAATAGTGACACGATAAGAAGACTAAACTTTATTAACTTTCAACTCATAGCGACTAAAGTTTGGTACCAATGAATGCTAGCTTTTATGCTATTAGCAGGCGCACAGAAAAACGCTCTAGTATGCAAATAAATATTTATTTAGGCATTTTTGATTTTCATCTATGTGTATGTTAAGAAAACCACACTAATTTTTTATTGACCCAAGTGGGGAGTAGTTTTTTATTTATCTAATTCTCTTTCTTCTTCTAATTCTTAGCATGGTGTCACTGGGGTTTTCGAGCCAGTGGTGAAAGGATTTTTAAGTGCACTTCAAAGAGGCTTCTTGCAATTGATACCTACAACCTACATGTTTTTTCGAAATTTTTAGGTTCTACGTTATATAGGTTTCTTGACGATGTTTTCCTTCGCCGTTTGAGAGTACTGGTAGGTATAGTACAAATAAACTTTTGGACAGAAAAATTCAATGGTGCACGAATGGATTTGAACCCACGACCTTAGAATCGAAAGACGGAGCAGTTACCACAAGGCCACCAGTGCCCCTTTTTTATTTATAAAATAATGATAAAAAATGTTTGATCAAACAAACTCAGGCGGTATTTTTATGCAACATAAATATAAAGTCTAAGGCCCGTATTGTGCCTGAGTCTTAGTCGAGCCTCAAGCATAGCTTTTTGTCATTTTTCAATGGAGAACTGTCAAAAAATATATGCTTGAGGTTCAACTCAAGCACTGTTTCTGAATACGGGCCCTAAATAGTTAGTTTTTTTGTCCAAAAACTCTTACGCAAGAAGCTTTGCCGTATTACCCATTACAAGCCTATTTTTATTATAGGGTCGCTTATATAGGTTAATAAGTTTCAGGGCTATAAAAAATAAACCATTATGTATACAATTGAAACTTTTAATTGGATCTTTGTGTTTGCTTTTTCAGTTTAAATTGGAAATTGCCCTTAGGACTCGGCATATGGAAATCGTAGGATTTAGTATATCAATGATCGCCCTTCTTCTATCATTGTTTATCTTCATTCATTTCCAGTAAGTATCTAATAAGTATACACATAACTTTATTTTTATAGAACAAAGGCATGAGTTAAGTAGGTAATATTGGTTTGAGCACATATTTTCTTTATACTAAAACGTTGTTCTTCAATGTATTTGTTCACTTTTAAATTACCTTCAATTTTTAAAAGGTTATTCGCTTAAATCGTATTTCCATCTGTTTTGTCCCAGGCAATTATGCATACATTTGTTGACCGAGCATGTTAGTAAGTGTTCTTACATTTGAAATTCTCTTTCGTGATATGTCAGCTATCAGCTACAGCAAGTGACGAATCCTCGTTCGAAACCTATAAACAATATTTTTGTTAAAAATAAAAAGACTGCGTACAGAACACTAAACTGCGCTCAAAAACAAAAATAGTCGATGTGATTGAAAAAGCGGCAAACCTCAAATGGAATTGTGGCTCGAATGCCAGACGTTTTTTGGGCCAAAATACTAACCGATTGGGTCCCACAAGGTCGGCGTCGTATAGAGGAAGACCCCGGAGGAGATGGCGGGACGATCTCGATTGTCATTATGAACGACTGGCCTACTGTAGCCAGAGATCGAGAGGTGTGGAAAAAGAGGAGGGAGGCCTTTGCCCTACAGTGAGACGACTGAGGCTTAAATAAAAAAATAATAAAAAATATACAAGACACGTGAAAATTGTATGTACTTTTTAATTAAAGAACCTAACCTAAAGAACAGAATACAACACAAAAGCAATTTTATTTGGAAGAGACAATATCTGGCCCCTATTTAATAAAGCTGACAATTCGACATATGTGTCAAAAAGCGACAAAATTGTGGATTGTCGCGCTTTTGTGACATATTTGTCACTTTTATCAATAGCCTAAGCCCGACAATTCCACAAATTTGTCGCTTTGTGACATATATGTCGAATTGTCAGCTTTATTAAACAGGGCCCTGAAGGCTCTTGCAACCAACAGATTCTATAGCCAGATCTATTCTAACCGACCGACGAAATTCAGCAAAGTACTACGCGATTATCTTTTTTTATACAAGTAATATAGGCGCAATATAGCAACGCAATGACAGCACCCTTGGTGTTGTTGGTCACCGTCGCCATAGACATGGGCGACGGTGACGGCTTACCGGCTTAGGTGGGCCATAAGCTCGTTTCTCTATCTTTAACATGAAACAAAAAGGCTAACGCTTGGCCGCAATCTCACCTGAAGTCAAGTGACGTTGCAACTGACAAAAAAACAAACGTCGGTAACGGTACATTCGGCCATTTTTGGTCACCCACTCAAATGGTAATACCATTTGAGTGGGTGACCAAAAATGGCATTAACATCTGAGCGTTTTATTTTTAACTAAGGTCGTAGACGTGGTCAGTTTTGGCCCGAGATGCTTATGACGACTGGGTTGACCAAAAACTGTATCAAGAATGCATAATTAACACAAATTTATTTTAACAGATCACTCAGAAACAGCCGAACTAACATCCATCGGAATCTGTTTTCTGCCATGACCATCCAGGTCATCATCCGACTGATCGTATACATTGACCAAGCCATAATAAGAGATAAGCCAGGTATAAATGTCAAAGGAATCGATGATATGGTAAGTTACGTTGGTATATAATTGACTGAGCTCTCAGCTCAGTTGGTAGTAGCTCTGCCTTCTGAGCCGTAGGTCGTGGGTCCGATCCCCACCGAGAACAAATAAATATGTGTGGTGAACACAAATGTTAGTTCTCTGTCTGGGTGTTATATTGTATTCTATATAAGTATGTATTTACAAAAAAAATGTATGTAAGTATTATATCAGCTTTCTGGTCCCCATAGTACAAGCTCTGCTTAGTTTGGGGCTAGGTAGTGTTGTGTGGATTGTCAATAAAATTCATTTATTTATTATTATTATAATTACTGTCAAATATCGCTGTCTTAATATTTGACAGTGTTTCACTGATCGCCGTTGCAGATCGCTTATATGTGCGCAAAGCTTAAATAGTTCACCTTAGCAAAATTGTAAATAAGTATATTTATGATTAAAGAAATGTGCAGTAAAACTGAAAAAAAAATACTACAAAAGTGTCACGATTTTCCGAAACGTGACACTTTTGTAGTTCATGTAGTTTCATAGTCCATCCAAAACGATTCTATTGCATCTAAAAAGTCACAAATCTCAAGTTTTCATTCGCCGGTTACTAATTAAACATACGGTAGGTGAGAAACAAATAGTCCGGAGCTAAATTAAGTTGTTCAATTTGTTTTAAATTGGTAATTGAATAGCCTGCGAGAAGGAAATTGATAGCCACACCTCACTCAAATAGAAATGTCGCTCAACAAATAAGACAAGTTGTATACCTAAGGGACTAGTGGCATTCCACGCGGCTTTTTTAATGTTTTTAATGTCTACACTTTATATAAAAAAACTTGAGAGGAGTCAAGGGACACCTCCTGGAACGAGGTCCTTTATTATTATTTACAAAAAACTTGTATACACTCAACAAAAATAACCGTCGCGACACCACACTGTTCAATGCGAAATAGAAATGAAAATATCTGGCTTGCTTTCTATAATAGAGAGAGAGACAGACAGCGAAACATGCGCACGCCGCACAGCTTGCAATAGCTTACTATAGCAAAAAGTGCCGTGACAACTTTTCGTAAGAATTTTTTCCGTGTAGCCCCCTTTCACAACGCGTGATAAGAAACTTCGTTCCAAAAACACACCATCTTAATTCCAAGTCACTACTCGTTTTGACTGTGCGTTGTACCTCACTCACTAACACCAAGCTATTATTATAGTATTGATCTTTTATTTAATACAAATGGCTGATGGAACAAGCAAATGGCCCACCTGATCCATCGCCTATAACAAAACATTGCCTCGTAGATCACGTAAGTCAGGAACGTGCCCTACGATGCACTGCCCTGTGTCCATCAACTTGAGGCATACAGATGTTCAGCCCCACGTGCTAGTAATTTCACCGGCACCCACACCCTTCAAACCGAGCACGGCAATGGCAGAAATAGGCTAGTAAGTCCCGCTAGCCCCCCTCGGGAACCTAATTTTGACTTCTACGCAATAACGGTCAGCGCTAAAGTTACGTGCCGCTAGTTAGGTATAACTATGTCGTAGACATGAAGATTATATTTGAGATGAACCATTAGCTCGACGAGCCGCTTCAAATTGGAAATTATGTTCCATCAAACTATGTATCGAATAAACCAATAATCGATTTTTTACTTAAACGCGTTATGTATGTACTATTGTATGTAGGTTCAGCTTAATGGAGCGTTTTTTGCTTAATTAACACCTTAATACGGTTGTCAACGATCAGAACGAATAATGGCCTGCGCACACCTAGTTCGCTGGCGGTAGCGAACAGTGAAACGCTGTCAAATATCACTGTCAAATCTCAAATCTGACAGCGATATTTGACAGCGTTTCACTGATCGCTGCCGCCAGCGAACTAGGTGTGTTCGAGCCTTAAGTTAAAAAATCTGAAGCCCAATTTCATAACCAAACAAGCAGATTTTGAAGAAATTTCTATAAGATCGACCTGAGAGAAGTACTTTAAAATATGATATCGGTGGCCGTACCTTATAGGCGTTTTTAAGGCGTAAAAAGTCGACGACTTTTGACTTTTGTATATGCTTTTTCTTGCAGCTCTTATAAGATCAAGATCTAACCTCATAATTTCCTTCCAGCCATACATCTGCGAAGTGAGCTACATACTGTTGGAATACGCCATTTCAGCCATGTTCATGTGGATGTTCATCGAAGGGTTGTTCCTGCACAGTGTTGTGACTGCTAGCGTTATGCGGGAGCCGACCTCTCCCGTTCTGTTTGTGGCCGTTGGCTGGGGGCTACCCCTGATAGTCACGGCTGCATGGGCCACAGTTACTGCAGTACACTACGTGAAGGATGATGTAAACGGGTAACATGCAACTCAAAAGTACCTATAAAAACTAAAGATATGAATCATCATCATTTCAGCCCTCTTATCATTTCAGTTTGCACCAACTGCTGAGGTCACGTCTTTATTGCGCCACTCTTTCCGGTCCTTTGGAGCTCAGAAAAGCAAAAACGCCTTTGGAGTGTCATCCACTCATTCCCAGCACTAAAAACAATGTCAAAGATGAATTATGGCTTAAAATTTCTAAAAAAAATTATGCTTACGTCTTTTTTAAAATCGACCTTTATAAGTTGCTTTATCACTTTACTTTTGTTCAACTTAAAAACTTATACCTTTTTATTACTTTTCAAAAGCAAAAAGCAAATTATAATTTCATAACCCGAACAATCTAAAAGGCTATAAATCTTCAACATTATGTTTATGTTATTTTTTGTTTGGTTTTTATAAACATTTTTTTAAGTAGGTATACTTACTGTGAATATTTTCAAAATGTACAAGTTTCGTTTGGTAGGTCATATTTTTCAACTTATTGATTGTACAACCAATAAGCTTGGCTATACGCTAATAAAAGTAAAGTTCAGCTTCAAGGTTAAAAATTACGTAATTTTCTCGTTTTTTAGAAACAATTCTTATATCCTATCTGTTTCAGGTGTTGGTACGGCTATAACTTTCTTTTGGAGTACTGGTTACTTCAAGGACCTCGTTTAGCAGTTATTGTGGTGAGACAGCTTATTGAGACAACGCCTCAAGGCCTGCGCACACCTAGGCCGCTGGCGACCGCGATCAATGAAACGCTGTCAAATTTGACAGGGATATTTGACAGCGTTTCACTGATCGCTACCGCCAGCGAACTAGGTGTGCGCAGGCCTTCAATGTTTTTATCGTTTTAACTTTCATTTATTTTTGTCTTAACAAGTTTTATGGTACGCACTAGTTAACTGGTGTTGGTTTACGTGATTTAAAGGTGTCAGACTGAGTTGTTTGGTTTGGATAGGGTTTACAAGCCAAAGAGTAAATATTTATTTTATTTTTGCAGATAAATCTCCTCTTTCTTCTAAAAATAATGAGAGTTCTCATTACAAAATTAAATGCGACGGAAAATAACGAAATGACCAAAGTCAAGTAAGTGTCGTTTGAAGCGGTATTTCAGGAAATATTCTGAATGGGTTACATTTGAGCATAGCATGCTTGGGACTACCAAGCATGCTATGCCCAATGTGAATAGAAATTAATGATAGTTGATTTCATGACAGAAAACCAAAAAGGGACAGGATCTTTGGTTATTAGCACTATACGTATAAATTTTCAAAAAAAACTAGAATTTTTCTGAAGAAATCAATTACTTTTTTACTTTAGATAATGGTCAAAAGCTGTAAAAATAACTGTGTAAAAATAGCAGTGAAGTTGATCCAAATTCATCAAAAGAGATATTTTTTCTATGACCACTTTTGTAGATGATTCATATAACAGGGGCAATTGGTGTTTTACTCATACCCTTACTTTCGAGACGCTATTGTGCCTGGGACAGGAGTTTAGACGGAATAGTCTTGCCCAGCACCTATACCATCCTGACAGCTTGGTCGGCCTAATCCACAGGGAAGACATAGTCAATACGTGTGGAGCTGACTAAGCCGTGGGTTTCCTCACGATGTTTTCCTTCGCCTTTGAGAGCACTATGGAATATGAATGACTATGGAATATGATGAAGATGAACAGACTATGGATAGAATATTAAGGTTTGAAATATGGTGTTTCCCACAGGAAAGCGGCCCGAGCGGCTTTAGTACTACTGCCACTCCTCGGCATAACCAACATCCTAAACATGGTTGAACCTGTAGACGGGGCGGTTTGGAAGTTCGCTCTCTGGTCCTACGTTACTCACTTCTTACGCTCTTTTCAAGGGTTCTTCATTGCTTTAATTTATTGCTTCATGAATGGCGAGGTAAGTCGATAGCGAAACGTAACAGAAGAGAAGTAAGTTACTGTGACGAAGGAGGTAAGTGGTCGTTGTTGAGACAACTTGTGTTATTATTGTGCGTGAGAGTGGCGCTAAGCGTGTTGGTGTATCAGTTTCACCTATTTTCTTAATCACATATCGCTAGTCTCTGAGCACAGTTGTAATGGCGTACACTGAATTAAGCATTGATTATGATCACACGCCTTAACTTAAATTACATTTAACAAAAGGTTCTTAAAATGTAAAGTGGCAAAAACCAATAATTCAGCAACAAAATGTTCAAACTACTTATTTATTTTTGCTAACTGCAAACTGCATTAACAGTTTGTTTATATTTGCTACTACTAATTATGCATAGAAAATTTTTAGACGAACATAAATATAAAAGCAGTTCGTAAAATATCACAAAATGACAATTGGCAAAGTTATGACAAAATTTCAGAAAACTTGTGGTACTTACATGTTCGTCTAATTAAATGAATCCTTTGTAAACTATACACAAAAGATAATTTTGTGCATTGTATTTTGAAGAATTGCTAATGTATATACAAATAAATAAAAATGAAAACATTTGTAATTCTTTTATTCATTGCGTATTCTATTTCAGTTTAATTCATTCCTTGATAATTTATATCCTGATCCTGATCCTGTACAAATGAAGGGTCTATCTAAAAACAATTATGTGCCACTGACGTGAGCTAGGTTTGCTGTAAACTGTGCCAAAGACATCATTTACTTCCGTAACATCTGATTTACATACGTGTACATTGTACAGTGTGAATATTAACCATGACTGCTTGCTTGCCTATCCATTACCTAATAACAGTGTTGAGATGCTACATCCTTCTTACACACACATGATCTTAAAACCAAAAGATCTGAGAGGGTGTCTACCATGCCTGGGGGTTAAAATCGTCTGCCTATTTTAAACTCTGCTAGCAAGTTGCTTGCTTGTTTTTCAAAGCTTCGTTTGACGTAGAAATATTATTGTGAGTGAATTCCTTTGAACTACTTCGGAGGAGATGTCAACATGACTATACAAATCTACAAAAATACCTTTCACATTATCATCATATCACCCACGTAAGTCTACAAGACACAATAGCTAACGAGGTGGCCTAGAAGGCGAGGCTGTTACAAAGATCTCGCAAGAAAATTTAAGACTTCTAAATAAACATTCAAAATGTTGGTACAAAATCTTTTGTTTTGAGACTTTTCTACAGGACTCAATTTGATTCGTTTCATTTATGCAGTTCTTCTTCTTATCGTGTCACTGATTCTTTCGAAACATTTATGCAGTTACAATTAATTGATCGTTTTTATTAAAAAGTAAAAAAAAAACATTATAAGACTATGAAATAAAATGTCAGCAGATACAAAAAAAATTATAGTGGCATGTTATAAAAAATATCAGAATTACTTATGTTTTAAATTAATATATTCCCATTCAATCTTTCTAGGCCAAACGATGATAGGACTGAGCTTTTATCTTCTTCTTCTTCTGCCCTTATCCCACTTTATGCGGGTGGGCACAACATGTCTTCCTCCTCAATTCCCCACTGTCAGCCGTCATCTCTACATTTGCAGCGCTGAGCTTTTTATATTGATCATAATAAATATGGATAAAGCGGATACCAAAATCACAAAGGTTTTAACTGGTTTTGTTACCATTTATGTTATCATGAGTGTATCTAGTGTGTAAAAAAGATAGAGGTATAGTAAACCTCTAATTCCTAGATAACTAAGTAGGTAGATTTACAATAACGAGCGTAATTCATAATTAAACCAAGACGTAGATATTATTTATCTTTTGTCAGATTTGACTGGGCTTCGCCTAGTTTATCGTCCAGGTTAACACGTTCTGGGTAAATTTGTGACCTTGGTGTGCCTTTTGTCCACCCGTCCCGCCATTATATTTGAAATAAGGCAGCCTTCAACAAGGGCCATAACGAGAACCCACCGACATCCACGAGTATTGTCGAAAGTATTCAAAGTTATTATTATACAAGGTGCAGTTTTGGATCTGCAAAACATTTTAGGAGGTAATTATGTTAGTGATTCTAGACCCGAATCAACAATAAAATGGGCAGGTATTTTTTTTTTAATTTTATTCTTATTTACGGAAATTGGTAAGTGTGAACTTCCCTTTTTAAAACGCGACCAATCTGTAAGTGTCCTTAAACTGTGCTTTCACACACACAAACAAACGCAACCACAATGGGTGATTCTGTTTTTTTGAAGAGGGTTATTAAGAGAGTTATTCTGAAAAACAATAAAATTGAAAAATCGAAAAGTAAAAGTATTATTGGTTATTGACTTGGTATCGTATTGTTAGATCGGTTGGACCACTGCCCCGAAACGGATTATTTACGAGTCTCTTAACAACCTCCTGAAATGTTTTGCAGGTTCAAAACTGCACCTTGTATAGAATAGAATTTGTATTACGACATAGATTTCATTAGACCGCGCTGATAAGCACAAAGATGAAAATGAGCCTCAAGAATTGTTACAGTCTGTTATAATTCAACAGAGGTACTCAACTTATCATCAGACCATGATAACCAGTTTAAACACGAGTTTTTACTCAATCGGACATGAAGTTACAATAAGCTTGCAAAAACGTAACCACTTGTCCATTTATCCAGGAAATTGCAAACGGGCGACGCTAGATGACTCGGGCCCAAGTCCTTCTAAAAGTCCTTATCCGTTTTGTCCCGAGTGAAGTAGGTACTTTGAAATAACTCTTTTAGGACCAGGTTTTTTTAAGAGAGTGTTGCCTCTGAAAAAAATAGCCCACGTCTTCATGGAAAGTCTACTCTGCCTATGAATCACCAATAGGTCTGCTATTTGAGCAACACTTGTTTTCTAATTATGCACGTTTAAAGACATGCACCTGGCGACTCTTTGCGCAATGTTTACTTATTTCCTAGTTCATACAAATAGTTCAGCCAAAACTGATTCATGAAAGAGAATGATCCCGAATTCAATGTATAAACAAGCAATAAGTTTCTTTATTTAGTAGAGCTGCGTCATCCACATTCATTTACGTTACTTGCCTACCTACTATTCTATTTCTAGTATTTTATAGTAGAAACAGTTACTACAAGTCGGTAGGCAGACGCCCACTTGTAAATATCTATAGCTCGTCTGCAACTATGATAATTATAGCAGCATCAGATCTTTCTGCGTTTGATTTGTGTGAGGTCAGTCGATTGCGTCTTCATAATTTAGAGCAGGGATTCCCAAAGCGGACCCCTTGGGGTCGATATTGGTTTCCTAGGGGTCAACATAAACGAAAACTGATTTTGGGGGTCGACGAGGTCTAACAATCGACCCCTATTAAATTAACACAAGTTCTTATTTCAAACTACTGGTACTGTATTGTTTATGTTATGTTACGTGTACTAAGAATAATTAATAATTTTGTAGGAAATAGCATTGTTGTAGCAATGTAAAGTCTCAAGTTTATTTTGTTAAATTTTGATGAGAAAAAGGAGTCAACTTTAATCACCTAACCCAGTGCAAAGTTTTCCAATCGGTACCTTAGTATCTAGGTATTTTGTATTAATAGGAAAAAACTAAAGATACGCCCCCTTATACATAATAGTCTCCTGACTTAAAACATTGCTAATTCTCACTCTGTCTTCTTCTATTGATCTTAATCGAGAGAGACCTATGAAAAATAACACTCTGTAGCTGCTGTTTTAAGTTAGCGGACCATTGCGAATAAGGGGGTTGATCTTAAAGTAGGTAATTTGGCCATGGGGGTCGGAGGAAACTGTTAATTTTGCAAAAGGGGTCACTTGTGCAAAATAGTTTGGGAATCCCTGGTCTAGATTATGCACTTTATTTCATTGATATAAGTATATATTATTCATAAATTGGGTGCCTAACGATAAATAGCAATCTTGTAAGTAGCAATCTACTTTGAGACACACAGTCACAAGATAATATTTAGTAGTATTTGCGTGAGATTAGGATCCGATGACGTTGGAGTAGTTAGCGCACTCAAATATCAAAGTAAGGGTCATGGTCCTGTAACTTTTAGGCTGTTTGTTTGGACTAGATGAATTAAGACGACCTAAGGCTGTATACTGATAAGTACGTTTACATTCATCAAATTACTATGATGCAACTTTTATTTCAGGTGAACGAGGTCATCCGTAAGGCACACCGGGACCGGCAAGCCGAGCGTGAAGACATGCGTCGCCCCCGAGGATCCGCTGATAGTACTCCCCCCACCAGGTTAGCTTACGAACAATTTCCTGGTCAAGCATGCCCATGTCGATGAACATTTTTGGTATTTGGTATTTAAGGTAAGGCTACGTTGAGGCAGAAGAGTCAGAAGACCTGGCGCTGGTGGCGCCCATCCAGGCAAGCAGTTCCAGATGTACAAATAGTATTTTCATTGCTCATACTCGGAAAGTAGGTCTGAAGTTGCCTGAGGGGCCTAATTTAAAGTAATACTTTCAGCCCTAGGGAGAATCGCTTTCTATTGACAGCTGTCAAATTATAAAAAAAAACAAGTTCTATTTTATTCAACCATGTTCCAACTTTCTAAAGTCTTTCTAACTGCAAAGAGGTTGTTCAACCAAATTCCAACTTTTTATTCAGCAAGTAGGTTGGAAACCCATTACAACGGTAAGAAGTTTAAAAAGTCTAATTGGAGCGCAATGTAATATTTAAATTTAAATAACATAAATATAGTATTAAATAAATAATATATCTTCTAAATTACTTGATTAGTGTATAGCTTCAACTATTTATTTAAAATAACATAGATTTAAATTATGAAAATGAAAATAATGGCTGAATAATGCTGGCGAGCCGAAGCCGAAGGCCCGCCAGAGAAAAAGAAAAAAAAAACCGGGAAGGCGGCAATTCAATCTTCATTTTCACTAATTTTTCTTTCATGTTTTTATTTTTACTTTCCTTGTATTCGTAATGAAAAGCACAGTGTTTACCTCGGGTGAAAGTCTTTTGAGTCCCTCAAGCTCCATTGGCGCCCTCGCTAACGCTCTGGCGCCAAACCCGTCTCGGGACTCAAAAAACGTGACTTTCAACACTCAGGTAACAATGTACTATTTCATTGCTCATACTCGGAAAGTAGGTCTGAAGTTGCCTGAGGGGCCTAATTGAAAGTAATACTTTCAGCCCTAGGGAGAATCGCTTTCTACTGACAGCTGTCAAATTATAAAAAAAAACAAGTTCTATTTTCACATTTTTATTCAACCATGTTCCAACTTTCTAAACAGCAAGAGGGTTATTGAACCAAATTCCAACTTTTTATTCAGCAAGCAGGTTGGAAACCCTTAACAACGGTAAGAAGTTTAAAAAGTGTAATTTTTACTTTCCTTGTATTCGTAATGAAAAGCACAGTGTTTACCTCGGGTCAAAGACTTATTTAAGTCCCTCGAGCTTCATTCGTCTCGGGACTCCAACCCGTCTCGGGACTTAAATTCGTGACTTTCAATCCTCGGGTAACAATGTACTATTGGTTCAGAATTATCAAGTTGACGTGGCAATGGGCAAGTCATGTAGTTTGTAAAACTAAGAGCCTGTCCAGATGGAGCGTTTTACGCGCGAGTGCCCTCGCGCGTTTCAATTTATATTGCGTCCAGATGCCGCGTTTTACGCGCGCTCCTACCAAATAGTTGCTCGCGTTTTACGCGCGATTGAGGAATCGCGCGTAAAACGCGCGTAAGGGCGCTTGTACACGCTAAGAAAAAACGCCGGGTCTACCCAAGAATTCGTGTCGTAACAAGAAAATAACTGTGTACACTGCTCGCAGCTGTGCACGAAAAAAATCTTATCTGCGCAAGACACGACGCGGCGAACGTTGTTGCGTTTTCGTGTGTGGAAAAGACAAAATTCTTGTCTTGCGCAGATAAGATTTTTTTCGTGCACCGCTGCGAGCAGTGTACACAGTAATTTTCTTGTTACGACACGAATTCTTGGGTAGGCCCGGCGTTTTTTCTTAGCGTGTACAAGCGCCCTAAAACGCCCCATCTGGACAGGCTCTTAATACTTAGTGGAGAATAAACATGCATTATTGATAGGAAACTGCATGTTATTCTCGTCACGTGTCATGTGTGTCACGAGTCTCGAATGGCAGCCTGGAACCAAAGCCCCCGTAGAAGGTGTCCCTTTCAATGTGATACAATTGAAAATATTGAGGGCAAGTCGGTTGATGGATGAGGCTCAGTCCTTCCTGAAATGTGAACGGGAAACCTATTTCTAGGAATGGACGTCTTCGGGCTGATGATCTACTTCTTGTCTCACGCCCTGTGAGGCGACAAACCAATAAATTTCACACATCGGATATTGCATTATTGCGGCCACCGTCTTTTGCACAAAGGAATTCGTTAAGGAATGCATCGTCGCGCTACCGGCGCACACTTTTCTTTCATGGATCTTGAGTTATTTTAATCAAATAAACGATATTCTTACGTAAAGATAGAGGGAATTTAATGTGAGCAGAGTAGTTATGAGTACAGAGAGAATGTCTATTATTATTGGTAGTTTAGAGGTTTCAAAATGCTCAAAACGTAAGGTTCATCCACTGCATAGCATAATCCCCTTTTCATACGGCTTTGTCGGGGCTAATAAAGGCTCCGGAGGTCCGAATAATAAAACAAAACCCGCTAAAAGCGCTGTTCATTCTTTTTTTGTTGTTTTTATTATTCGACTGTCGTTTGTTCTCTTCCATAATATTCAGAGCCCATAAAATAGCTATATAAATGTACGAAATAGGACTTTAAAGTTAGGCTGACGTAGGTACTAAAAATCGTCAAAACGTGAATACTTTAGAACCATCAAGTGTTTTTTTCAACTCTTGGATCTTAAACGATAATATTCCTCATGCATCGACTACCAGTTTTTCTTCCGACAAAGGACTCCATTTCCGTTTTGTTTTCTCCGAGCCCGAGTACACTATGGACCGCCCACTGTTTTTGATGCCATCCTAACATCATTTACTGTCTACTTTAGCTTCCTTTGCTATGCCTCGGGTACTTAAGTACCACTCTGTTATTGGTTCAGTGCGTGCACTTTTCTCATACAAAGAAAAAGTACAAAGAGATATTAACATTGAATTTTATTACTCGTTTGATTTTGAAATTTTATTCTTTTCATTAGTTGCAGACTTCATCCTTCTTAAGAAAATGTAACACCTTTTTTGACACCATTACGCGATAATCTGCGAACCTTATATACCCATCGTCTGTGATAGTGCTACGTCTCACAGAGCACCTTATGTATTTAAGGAGGTGGTGGCAGACATTAGTGCTGGTGTGCTTCATCCAGCCCATGCGTCTCTGGTCACGTTGCATCCGAGAAATCTGCGCAATCCACAACGCTGTACATAATGCTGAAATTGCTCTGGTGGAGATCGGCGAACAGTAAGCTATTTTAATTTAAGCCATTGGTGTCGCTTTTTGTGCCGCGCATGGGAGTTTGTTTTTTTACATTATAGGCTGGGTGGCACTGGTGAAACGTAACATAAAAATCTCATGTTACATTGCAGCAATATGTACGACAAATTGCATGTCACGTTTCACCAATCTGTAACCACCATAATGTGATGTATCAGAAATGCAGTGCGATGCCTCTACTACGCACGCAAGAAGCAACTTTATCAAAATCTATGGCTTGACTGATGAAGACAACACTCTTCTTCTTATCGTGTCAGTCTTGGAGACCACTAGTGGTCTAGGTAGTGGCCCCGCCTTCCGATCCGAAGGTCGTGGGTTCAAATCCACTTGTGTACCAATAAGTTTTTCTATCGAAAAATTTATGTGCACTATGCCAGTACTCTTAAAACGGTGAAGGAAAACATCGTGAGGAAACCGGCGTGTTGTAGAACCTAAAAAAGTTCGAGCAACACGTGTCAAGGGTGACGCAAAAAGACCCCACCAGCGGCCTACTTGCGGAAAAATCTGCCCGCACATCAAGTGCGCATAATAAACTTGCCGAACTTGCCGTGTCACTCAAGTGTGGTGAAAGGATTTTAAGCGCGCCTCAAAGAAGCTCTTTTCGTAGACCTGCACATGTGGTGGCCGGTTTCCTCACGATGTTTTCCTTTACCGTTTGAGATTGCGCATTAAATTTGTTGACGACAACACTTTAATGCGTAAATACGGCTGCCAATCCCAAGTACCTACCTATTAAGCTAATATGCGATGGTGATAAAGTTATGTCCAGTTCGCCGCCCAGCTTGCGTTAATTATGCAGGAACTCAAACGCATTAAGGCATTTCTATTTTCCGTGCAACAAATTCGTCAGTCTTTATTCCATTTCGCTCCATTACTTATGACAATTAAGCAATACCGATCACGCGCTGTAATAAGAGATAATAAAGCGCTACTTAGTCGGACTGCCTTATAATTAATACAAATAAATATTGTGGCTAATACACGCAACACTATCTAGCCCTAAATTAAACAGAGCTTGAACTATACATATAATAATAAATAAATAAATAAATACTGTAGACAATATTAATTATAGCTGATATAATACTTTTTTGTCAATACAATCATGTCTAAGCAGAGCTTGAACTATGGGAACCAGATAGCTGATAATAAAACTTATATACTTTTTTGTCAATACATGTCATCATCATCATCAACCTATATTAGTCCACTGCTGGACGTAGGTCTCTCCCAAGACGTGCCACTGAGTCCGGTCTTCGGCTCTTCTCCTCCAGTGCTTGCCATGTCATATCTACTTAAAATACAATATAACATCCAGACAGGGAACAAACATCTGCGTTCACTATTTTTTTTTCAAATAAGTATAAAAAAAAAAAAAAAAAAAAATATTGTGGACAATTCACACAACACTACCCAGCCCCAAACTAAGCAGAGCTTGTAATATGGGAACCAGATAGCTGATATAATACTTGAATACATTTTTTTTTTGTAAATAGGTACATACTTAGATTACAATATAACGCCCAGACAGAGAACAAACATTTATGTTCACCACACAAATATTTGTTCTCGATTCGATGTTCGAGATTTGTTTGATTTCGGTTCTCGGTTTGTTTTGTAGTATGCTTTTGAATACGTTCGAGTTCCTATTTATGAGTTATAATTACTTGTGCCCTTGCGCTGCTCGCTATGATTGCTGCATGCCCTAGATGCCACACTATAGTCAGATAGGATAAGTTTCGGTTAATGTTACAGACTCAGCCGTAACTATGGTAACCCCGAATTCCAGGCGGGCATGGAGGAGCTCCGTATGGAAAACGACGTCCTAGTCACGTACGCATACATTTTTTTATAGTCTTTTTACGCCAAATACGTCACATCGCATTTGAAGCTCTAAGCACTTCAAATGACATAAAATATGATATGCCTTTTTATGCCGTGTTTCGGTTTGAAGGGTGAAATTACTAGCACATGAGGCTAAGCATCTGTACTTATACCTCAAGTTGATGGACGCAGGGCAGTGCTTCCTAGGGCTTTGTTATAGGCGATGGTTGCCACTTTAAATCTGGTGGGCAATAAGCTTTTTTAATCAGTAAGTTGTATAAAAAATGAATGCATGTATGTAACGGTTTCCTTTTTTAAATTTGCAGAAGGAGAGTCTGACAAACAAGCCCAGCACAGATTTCTGTGTTGATGGCTAGGCCACCACCCAATCTCATTCTGGTGAGACTCGACTTTATCACAACAGTACGGATTCTACAACTCATCAAGATCGGATATGGCACAGTGAAGTTTGTGAACCATCAATCACTGGAATACAGCACAATCTCAGATAGTCCAACAAAGGATAGGATAGCAAAGTTTCACAAGACGGCCATGGTCACAGTCAATGTGACATTCACAGACTCAGATGACTGTTCAGAAGAACTTTACATTCTTGAACAATACCAAAGAAAAATTGTACTACATACTAAAAGTGAAGATGGCATCTGCACCGAGAACGAGCACAATCTCTCGCTTCTTATTGAAGAAGCACTAAAGTATGATCATTTCAAACGACACATTTCTGATAGCAAGGTCTCGAACATCGATGAATTAGGTTCAGTATCTTCATTAAAAGAATCTAATGAAAACGACCAAGCCACTGACTACCGCATGTCCAACAATACGATGCGCCAAGTTTTTCAATACTTTATGAGTTTAGCAGAGGATGCCGTTAGATCGTGTGACGAAACAAAGTACGGTTATAGCGAAGATGTCGAGCTATGCCTGGAAAATATCTCGGCGATTACAGGCACACAAAAAGCTAGTACGTACACGCTGTCAATTGTATAAGTCTGACATTTATACTGAAATTTTGTATTAGCGGACGTACACATAGCCCAGTCGAATTAGGATTTGACCCGGAAAAAAATAGCATTTTTTTTCTGAATTCGTTTTTCTCTGGTAGTCTAACGGTATGCGTGGTATTCAACCCGTTATCTGCCATTTTTTTTTAACTAAGTAGATTTTTACTTTGTTAATGGTTATCTTTCGCGTCAATAAACGTGATGATACATGATAAGATTTTTCGGGTTTTCTCTTTTTGAGCTAATTCAACTGGGCTAACAATGCTATATTGCGCCAAACTAAGAAAAGCTATTTTTTTGGAAATGCATTCATGCTAAAATAGTTTAGAATACTTACAGTGATCCATCACTTAAACACAAACATCTATAAGTTAACACAAGTTGTATGCACAAGTTTACATTCTAGTTTTTAGTGTGTAAACTAGTTTAATTTATTGTACTAGCTTTGCTTAGTTTGGAGCTAGGTAAATAGTGTTCTTTGTACTTATATTTCTAATCACTACTCGTGTTAAGAAAACTTATATATTTCCCGAACCACTCTATTGCGTCTCTGGGAACATACTGTATAGTGCGTAAGATTTAGAGCTTTAAGTATTGTAGTAGGTAGTTGACAATATTATTGTGTACTGTTTAGGTACTTGTATTTTATTTATTGTATTTACTGTATTTTATTTTATTTCATCATGCGAAATACCTACGTAACGCCACGCTAAAGCGAATATTCTTACAGTCCATAGGTATACAGGTACCTATATTACACAACCTTCTTAAGTTTTGTTGTTTTAAAATTTTCACAAAAATTAGGAAGTGATTCTGTAGCATTTTAACGAAAACTTCAAGGCCAAATTATACTAAATTATTATTAGGACATTCTTTGATAAAAATGTTTTTTAACATGTATTTATTGTCAAGAATTGCCGTTAAATTCCACCCACTTAAATTAATTTAGTGTCAACTGATGTACGTATTCAAATATCTCTGTCCGTTAGTAAAGTAAGTACCTATGTGGATATTCCTTCGCTGTGTATATAATTTCTTTTTAATTATGATAGACTAACTAAAAACAACTCACTACTATAATCTCACACCCAATTTATAATTTACATAAAAGTAATCCGTATGAACAACGTAGATGCATTTAGGTACACACACAAACCCTATGTAAGAAGGTACTAATTAGTATTTAAGTAAGACCACAGTCATGTAATTATATTAAACTCATCTAATATGTGTAACCTTGTAGCGAAAAAGCAATAGCTTAGAATACATTTCATATTTCAAATCAATAACGATATCTCTTTCAAAGCATACGTCCTTAGTGAAACCGTCTGAACCAACTCACTAGGACCATTAACAATAAATAATTTAAGTTTAAAAAACTTGAGAAACCGACTTCATTGTCAAACGGCTAAACCGATTTTAATCAAATTTGTTTGGGACAATCTGGACGTAAGAATAACCTTCCAAATAAAAAAATAATTTTCTAAATCGGTTCATAAATGACGGAGGCATGCAGTTACAAACATTAAAAAAAATATTTTAAAAAAAATGGCAACACCGATTTTAATAAAATTAAAATGGGACCAATCTGGAAGCAGTACCTTTCAGATAAAAAAATAATTTTTCAAATCGGCTCACAAATGACGAAGATATGCGGTAACAAAGATTAAAAAAAAAAAAAAAAACATACAACCGAATTGAGAACCTCCTCCTTTTTGATTGGAAGTCGGTTAATAATTTGTGAAGCGCGTGTCGGACCACTCACATGGAAGGCTTCTGAAGTCAGAACGACTTCAAAACATAATATACGTGTCGCCATTTTCCAGGTTTAAAAATCTTTTTATGTACTACTTATTACTTATTATGTGTTCATCATAAGAACTCATCGATAGCGCAAACTTCAAACAATCGGCTCTAACTTGAAATCTAAGAAAGCCCCAAAGCTGTGATAATTCATATTACTATTTCAATATGCAGGCTATTATTTTGGATATTTTCCAGAGTTCTAAAAACCGGTAGAAGTGGGGGAGTAAGGGTTTGTTGGAATTCGAAACCCTAAAAAGGCAAACTCATTTTATTTTACACGCATATAAATAAAACAGTGCCAATAACAAAAGTAACATAGGTTACTTACACAGATGAACCTAAATACAAAATACCTACATAGCCTGCATGCAAATTTAATTTCGTTATCGGTCTTTTAGACGACACCATGTGCCGGACAAAAAACACTGCATCGTTTAGGTACAGAGATAATAAAATTGGTTTTTATTTTAAAAAGCTTTTACTGTGCTTATCTATTAGGTTTTCACCACACAGTAGGTATACTCACTATTGCTTTGATACCTTTTGTAAAAAAAAATTGTATAGAAAAATGTTAGATTTAATACCTACCCTTTGATATCACATCATGTAATGATGTACTTTATGTAAATTTAAATCGTGGAGACTGAATGATTGATGCTGAAATGATAAAGATTGATGTATTAGGAGAATGCCGCCCGCCCGATGACGATTTTTGTACGGTATTTCCACGATTTACCTTTTTATAAACTTTTTCGATTTTATAATCGATTTTACGGAAAAAACAGGTTACCTATGTTTGTTTAACCACCTATTGTCGGTTTGTCGGTCGCTACCAAAGTGAACTGTAGGGACAACGAGCGATCATCCCATACCACAGAACATACTAGAACGGCTATGTGGCTAGAAACATGTCGCCAAAATACATGAGCTTGCTCCGTTCTCCATACAAATTAGGAAAATTTTACGAGTCTAAAAAGAAAAATGCTGGTATTTGGTACTAAAAATAATAACATTCCGAACAAGAAATCCAGCGAAAAGTACACAAAGAAAGACTTTCTTTCAAGCCTTTTTTTTCCTTTTTCTTAGAATTATCTTTAATGATGTTTTAAAAAATGTCACAAGATAACCTTTTTTACCGTACTTATTCTGTGTTCGATATCTAACCTACTCTACATTTACGGCCGATTTATCGTCACTAAACATAATATTTAATTTCCTTAAATGTAAGCCATTATGCCAACTTCTGGCATGTATTTGCTTCTATGCGTACATATGTAGGTACCTACTTGTAAAATTACATTTTTAACTTAATTGCTACAGAAATGTTCAAAGATATTCTCAAGAGCGATGTAACTATGTAAGAAAAATCGGCCGTTACTAAGGCCCGGTTTCACTAAAATTGAAAATTGAATTAATCAACTGTCATATTAAATGTATTGGGCAACTAGCAACTAGTCATCAGTGAAACCGGGTTTAGAGTTCACCAATAGGTACAGAAACAGGCGGTTCTTTAACCGCCTGTTTCTTTTTACCAACTCTGTTGGTCTTTACCAACGTTTAGTTTAAACGTTATGGAGCCAATAATCCGAAAACTTTTTGCCTCACTTCACGTGTAGGTAAACACGCATGTATTATTTTAAGAATGTACAAACACTTATTAGGTATGTAGAGAGCTTTGTAGTCCATAACTCAGTAGGCACTTACATACCTACCTGACGTTTATACTTAAATAATTAGAATTATATTCCACTATTTCAATAATAATAACAGCTCAGTGTTTTTTAAACTCAACTTTAAACAGTGTGCTTCAGAATCTGTACGACTCACATAGAAAAATACATATTCGTTATTATCCATATTATGTACTTATATTAAAGATACCTAAGGGTCTTATTAATAATCCTAGCGTAGCGTTGGACTAGTTGATCCGTGTTTTGTCTCTTGCATTGACATGCAATTGTCAACTCCAACAATGTGACAAAACACGATTTAACTACTCCAGCGTTGCGCCAGGATTATTAATAACACCCAATGGGCCTTATTAATAATCCTGGCGTAGCGTTGGACTAGTTAATCCGTGTTTTGTCACATTTGTTCGAGTTGAAAATTGCATGTCAATGCAAGAGACAAAACACGGATTAACTACTCCAGCGTTGCGCCAGAATTATTAATAACACCCCATGTGTTTAGAAATTTTAAAATCTGAATGTCTACATATGGGAACTTACATATTTCTTAATTATAAGCACTCTTAATAAGATTGATGTTTCATTTTTACAAAATCCATGACAGTATAGGTAATATTATAACCTAAGTATAGGTAGGTATATAAAGGCGACCTTTGCCGACTAGGTGGTACATAAAGGTTAGCAAAAAAAAGTTTGCACTCCTATCACGTATTTTTTTTTTCTGACAATCACCTACTAGACTCTGCGCAAGATACCTATGTGCGTAACAGATAGCGGAAAGCATGAAAAATGGACTGGAATTATTATCTTCTGATCACAAACATGAATGGGAAATCAAATTTGCATTACAATTATTTCAAATCCACATTTGTTTTTTTTGCTGATGGAACAAGCATATGGCCTACCATATGGTTGGGTGGTAACCATCGCGTATAACAAAGCACTGCCTCGTAGGTCACGCACGTAAGGAACGTGCCCTACGATGCACTTCCCTGCGTCCATCAACTTGAGGCATACAGATGTTCAGCCTCACGTGCCAGTAATTTCACCGGCACCTTTCAAACCGAAACACAGCAATGCTGCTTCACGGCAGAAATAGGCATGAAGGTAGTACTTCCCGGACGAGCCTTGGGGGTTGTTATTGGGAAATTGTTTTTTTACATCTGTTTGTTTCTATCTAAATGAATCTAGGAAAATTTTAAATAAATAAAATACATCATCAATTATATTTCATTTTATTATTCAATAACAATATCCATTATTACTAAAACAATTCTTATTTTCTTTTAACTAAGCAATACCTGCTTATTTACATTACAAAATTAATTTGTGTCGTGACATGCATACACAGTTCAACAACAGTTATTACTGCTCGTAGATACCTACATAATTAAGTAGTTATTTCTGTGTTCTATTAAAATATCAATATAGCTTATTAAAATATCAATATAGCTTATTAAAATATCAATATAGTTTATTAAAATATGGATACACTACGGTAACATTAAAAAATATTTTTGGTACAGCGTATAAAAAACACCTCAAAATCTTAAAACGCAGAAGAAATAATAGTAACCTACCCTAGGGCCATGCTTCTCGTTCGATGACCACCGAAAGCCGAGTCTAGTTTTATTTCTTGGTGAACCTAAATAACCAAATGCCCGGGATACACGAGGGTAGTTTTTCAAGTCAGGATAGCTATTTCTGTATACGCTAAGCTAGAACTACTAACTTGCTAGCTTACTTTGACTGGCCTCTAGCTCAGTTGGTAGTAGCTCTGCCTTCTGCGCCGTAGGTCGTAGGTTCGATCCCCACCGAGAACAAATATTTGTGTGGTGAACATAAATGTTTGTTCTCTGTCTGGGTGTTATACAAGGTGCAGTTTTGGATCTGCAAAACATTTTAGGAGGTAATTATGTTAGTGATTCTCGACCCGAATCAACAATAAAATGGGCAGGTATTTTTTTTTCATTTTATTCTTATTAACGTAAATCGGTAAGTGTGAACTCCCCTTTTTAAAACGCGACCAATCTGTACGTGTCCTTAAACTGCGCTTTCACACACACAAACAAACGCAACCGACATTTCTTTCATAAATCCAAACCAAAGCACCAACCACCGGCCGCTCCCTCCCCCCCGCCACCCCGCCACGCCCCCGCGGCCATCGCAAACGCATCGATCGGGTCAATTTATTAGTGTATTTGATGACGCCGGTATGTGCATACGCTTGCAAATTCCGCCCCTCAAGTGCGCCTTCGATTAACGGTCGGGATAGGTACCTACTACCTAATTGTAAAGATGACGGACCAATACTCCAATGTAGAGTTGGTGGAGATGGTCCGCTTGTAGGTATGCCATCAGTGGAGACGTGGCCAAGAGTGGTACCAAGAGTGGTCGGTACGGGTCAACGACCTTACAGCCCTGCCGTACGGTCGGACAATTAGCAAATAACAAATGGGTATCGTGTTATCAAGTAACTGGTTTGTTGAGGTCTGATACGCAGTCGCCCTGCGAGATTCACTGGCACTCCATGCAGTGAGCTGCATACAGTTAAAAATTCGAACTACATCTAAGGTAAAATTATTTGACGTCACTGGTCATCGCATTCACGCACACAGTGACATGACACGCGATACATCGCAATGGGTGATTCTGTTTTTTTGAAGAGGGTTATTCTGAAAATCAATAAAATTGAAAAATCGAAAATAAAAAGTATTATTGATTATTGACTTGGTATCGTATTGTTATATGATTATTTACGAGTCTCCTAACAACCTCCTGAAATGTTTTGCAGGTTCAAAACTGCACCTTGTATTGTATTCCAAGTATGTATTTACAAAAAAAAATGTATTCAAGTATTATATCAGCTATCTGGTTCCCATATTACAAGCTCTGCTTAGTTTGGGGCTGGGTAGTATTGTGTGAATTGTCCACAATATTTATTTATTTATTTACTATCACTGTGTTGCTATACTGGCTTGAAAAACTAGCCTCGTGTATCTCGGGCATAATAGGCCTGTCATTTAAGCTTAAATTAGGTAAGAATCTCGGAATTCGAGATACCCAGCTGTAAGTCTGTAAATACTTCAGGTCAACCGACGACCGGGCTGTGAACGCGCGCCCTCTGCCCTCTATCTCAAAAACAGTTCACCATATGAAAAATGTTTCTAAACAAAAATTGTGGAGAATTTTGTATTCTACAGTATTGATATGAATTACAAATATAAAAAAACCCATAGGAAATGAGATATTTACAAAAAAGTTTTTTGACCTTGAAATTTAATAGTTGCGTACACCCTACCATATGTAGGTTTTGAGACAATTTTTAGGGTGTCAATATACAAATATTTACAGACTTACAGCTGGGTATCTCGAATTCCGAGGTGAACTTACTATAATGTAATGACTGGACTATAAGTAATCTAACTACTTACCAAATACAAAATTTATTTAAAAATTAATGAACTAAGTTCCCTAATTCCGATTTGTTTTAACGTTATTGGTTTTCCGTATTATTTATTGCCAGTTTTGTATGGATTTGCGATAGGCACCGTGTCAGTTGTGCTGAGAACTCTCGTGGTCGTGCCTGCATACAAAACTGGCAATACGGAAAACAAAAATTTAAAAACAAACAAAACTTAGACTTAATGGGTATAGGTCAAGAACACCCGACGAGCATTAAGAAATGTTTGACAAATTCTGTATGAATTACCATTCATACTGAATTAGACTCACCTAGCTTTAAGCCGTTTCAAAGTGATTCTTGTGATAAGTACAACTCTAAACCCTCAAAATCAAACCCTATTTGTGGGTTCGACTTACATCCGTAACTTAGCAACATAAACATACGTCGCACATCTCTTGTGAAAATCTTAAGCCTGTATTCTTCTGAATACAGGCTTAAGATTGATTAAACAGTGCTTGAGTTTGAGTCGAGCCTCAAGCACTCTCAAGCATAGATTTTTTGACAGTTCTCCATTAAAATATACACTTGAGGCTCAACTCAGACTCAAGCACTGTTTCTGAATACGGGCTTTAGACACATCAGTACCCAAAGTCCCAGTGCATTTACAACATTTCGATACCAAATGTTGTTTTCGTTTCGCCTACCTGTCTCACTCTTTTGCAAGGAAAAATGATGAGACAACAACTCTAACTACGTAACGTATTTTGCTGTCTCATCTTTTCTTCATACAAAAGACAGAGACACGTAGGCGAAACGAAAACACCATTTGGTAACGAAATATGGTAGCAAAACTCGGACTTCGGGTACAGGTTACGCCGTCAGGTTTTTGGACGCGGCTACCGAATCAGCACCCGACGCGATTCTATTTAACAGAAAAATGCTGCCGCACACACTTGATCGGGTACCTGCAGGCGCTTAGCCTTTCGCTTCGCTCAGAGTGGTAATTACGACATTCGTGTCAGAGTTCGTGGACTCGCATTGTGTCGGATCGGGTAACGTCGGCTCGCTAAAAAAACGAAATAGGGCTTTATGGCGGGTACAGATTTGCGAAATGTAGCATGCAATGTAACATGAAAGGAGCATTTTAAAAGTGTGGACACAGGGCGCGCACGAACCGAGCATGTACACAAGGATACGCATCAGACTATACACTGCTAGCTCTTATGTCCTTGCAGTAAGCATCTTTTTACTTTGTTTTTAGGTAACTTGAGCTGTATCCTACTGTACGTACTCGCATTTGTTTCCGACATGCGCGGCGAACATAGCTCAGTCTGTCAAGAACACGCGAAGAGAACGGATAGTTTTCTATGGTTCGGCGCGTTTTGCAGTAACAGTACACACAACCCGTCCACACTGGCACTTTGTGCACACTGCGAGCCGCTTTGTGTTCGGCGAGAAATCCGACAAAAGGCGGATCGCGGCGCGCACGAGTTGAAATGCTCTGTTCGTGCGAGTAGTATGCACGTTCGTGCGCGCAAGGCGTCCATACTATGGGAATTCGTCGTCCACATTGTCGCGAAATCCAACAAAAGGCGGATCGCGGCGCGCACGAGTTGAAATGCTCTGTTCGTGCGAGTAGTATGCACGTTCGTGCGCGCAAGGCGTCCACACTATGCGAATTCGTCGTCCACATTGTCGCAATGTAACAGAACTTTCATAGTGTGGACGCCTTGCTCGCACGAACCGTGAGCCATGAAACAGATGCGAGTACGTACATTCTCGGTTCGTGCGCACCCTGCGTCTACTTATGATATGCTCCTTTTATGTTACATTGCATGATACATTTCACAAATCTGTACCCGCCATTACATTGCATGCTACAGTTTGCAAATCTGTACCCTCCATTACATTGCATGCTACAGTTTGCAAATCTGTACCCGCCATTAGATCTAACAGGTAGCGTTCACCAGAAATAGTGAAACAGGCCCCAAGGAATTATACATTAGTAGATATGGAATGTCAAAAGAAAGTTAGTAAGTATACATTAATAACAATCGTATCTCTATGAAAGGTCAGAAATAATGAAATAGGCCCCAAGTAAATATACATAAGTAAATTTGGAACACCAATTTCAGTTGGCTCTATGACTCTAGATCAGGGATTCCCAAAGTGGTGTATGGGGTGTACTAAGAATAATTAATATTTTTGTAGGAAATAGCATTGTTGTAGTAATGTAAAGTCTCAAGTTCGTACAACGTACGTTTATTTTGTTAAATTTTGATGAGAAAATGAAGTCACTTAACCAAGTGCAAAGTTTTTTTCCAATTGGTACCTTAGTACCTAGGTATTTTGTATCAATAGGAAACAACTAAAGATAAGCCCCCTTATTAATTATAGTCTGCTAACTTGAAGCATTGCTAATTCTCACTCTGTCTTCTTCTATTGACCTAAATCGAGAGAGGCCTATGAAAAATAACACTCTGTAGCAGCTGTTTTAAGTTAGCGGACCATTGTGAATAAGGGGGTTGATCTTAAAAGTAATTTGGCGATGGGGGTCTGAGGTAACTGTTCATTTTGGAAAAGGGGTCACTTGTCCAAAATAGTTTGGGAATCCCTGCTCTAGATTATGTTAAAGATGTTTACAATAATAATTGTGTTACAGAAATAATGAAAAAGGCCGCAAGCAATTATCTTCTTTAATTGAAGAGCTCTTGCCGTGGTTTTGATGCAGTTTTCTCCAATTAAAGGTCTATCCCCACACATTCGTGGCGTGGCAGGGATATCGCCGGGCCGTGGCGGTGCCGTTGATTGAATTTCAACCCTACACCCGTGCAAATTTAGTGGAATTCTCATATTTGGCTCACGACACGCCACGGATGTGTGGGGATAGACCTTAAGGCTTTCGAATGCGGCCTCCTTGACTTCCTTATACGAAATGACAGCGACCTTTTCTATTATCTAGCTCACGTAACTTATTCTTGGCCTTCCTCTTCCCTGTTTCCTACAATCAGCTGTCATGTCGTAAAAGATGTCCACACATTTTTCCTCTTAGATTTTTACAAGTAATTATACATTATAGTAAATTTGGAATGTCGATAGAACAAGTTAGTAAGTGTACATAAACAATAATCGTACGTCTACGAAAGTCCTCAGCATACGTCACGTGATTTTGTCGTGACAAACGGAACGGGCACGATTTTGACATCGTTGCATGGAACAAAATACACGTGACTAGGAACGGACGAGATGAGACGTTTTGTACAATGAACACTTCCCGTCTGAGGTTTTATCCCGTCATGTATGTATGTTGAGACATTTAGCCTCGGTGAAACTGAAACGTATAGATAGACAGATAGATACCGGTCTGACCCGAACACAACACACCAGAATTGTATTTAATTTATTATTTTTTATTAGCTAGAATCGACGCCCTGGGCGTCGATTCTAGCAACACAAATCGCTCAAGCGATCGCGATAATCGATGTGAGTTGTCAATTTTTGTTGGAAAAATTTGAAAATAGAACGTGGATTCAGTGATCACTTAATCGAGCCGTGTTGCTGGAATCGACACGATACGTGTGTGTGTGATAAATAATAAATAAGACCATGCAATATTTAATAGTATCTAGTCAGTACAGAATTCGGGCCTGGTTAATGTACGGCCAGTTAAAACGAATCCACTTTTTCTACTGTGAAATTGTGAAGGCCCATGTACACTGTAGCAGCTAAATATTTCGATGATTACTATTTTTATCTAGCGATGGGTAATTGTCCTAAAGGGGACAGCCCCGATGAGGTTTATTGTAAATTTAAGCATTTTCTGGTACTACGGCGGTTCGCTTGCTATGCTCGCTCGCCTTGTTCGTAATTTATAAGTTCTAACATAACTTTACCTATCCAAGTGAGATCCGCTCTATAAAGTATTAAGGACACGTATAAGTACCTATCTAGTGCCCGAACAAAAAGGCAAAAATCCATGTTTGAATTGCTACAATGTACATATTATGTGGCTTAACTGGCGTCGTAATAACGGGGTGTACATTATCGCATCCCCAAAATTTGAATCCGCATGTATACCAAATAACTCCTGTAGATTAGGCTGACTAAAATGCGAGAATCCATCCATCTAAAATCGATATCCCAGCCCCTAACAGGGGCAAACTTATAAATACTGCTCTCAACTCTGTATGTATATAAATTAGAAGCAAATGGCCAGTTTTAACTTTACATGCAAAAATTGTCAAGCTGCACTTGTCAATTCTAAATAAATACCGATAATGCGAAACTCGTCGATAATAAGTTATATAAACACATAACATATCCATGATATACATATCAATTTATATAAATAAATAACGTCAGTAGAATAATGAAAATGTCTAAAATTATGCTATGATTTTGGATCTAATAAAAATTTCGTAAAACATTACTTCATAAGCTTTTCTTCTGTCTTTTTAGGAGGAAGACTCTTCTTGCCTTTACTGTAGAAGATGTCCAGGAAAAGACCTGAAATAATAAAATCAAATTGTGAAGAAAAATTCATTTTTTTTTTTTTTTTATGGTTATTTAATTATATTCCTTGGGTTTTTTCGTATGGGTTCGATGGCGCTAGAAAATTAGAAAGTGTAAAAGGTGCTAAGAGAATTAATTCACTTAGATATCAAAGGATCAAGAAAAGTATCGTGAGAGGCAAAAATATTTCACTGACGGGTCAAAAAGTGAGGTCGATCTGGTGCGGGTTATTACGACATAAGCACTGGTCCAAGTCAAATGTATAAAATACAGTCTAATGTGTCCTTAATGACATTGGAGCTCATTGGAATTTCAATAGCTTAATTGTTTAATTCAATTGATTAATAATGGTGATAGCCATCAGATCGTTATTTTTAGATAGCAAGAGTGCATTGCAACATTTAACTCGATGCACTTCTGTGGTGTGATTGCGTATTTTTTGTGGCAATCAAAACCTAGTCGTATCTGTCATTTTGACATTATTTCGAAAATCGATCGCAATAAAAAACAAAAACAAAACTAAAAAAATCTCTAAAACTGTTGAGGGTACTAGCATAGTAGTAATAGAACTCATTGTGAAGGGCTCGTCCGGGTGAGTACTACCACCATGCCTATCTCAGCCGTGAAGCAGCATCGCTGTGTTCCGGTTTGAAGGGTGTGGGTGCCGGTGAAATTACTGGCACGTGAGGCTGAACATCTGTATGCCTCAAGTTGATGGACGCAGGGAAGTGCATCGTAGGGCACGTTCCTGCCGTGCGTGACCTACGAGGCAATGCTCTGTTATAGGCGATGGGTTTGTTCCATCAGCTAGAAGTATTATTAAAAAAATAAACATAATTGTTTTATATCATACCTGAAAACACAAGAACAGCACCCATCCACTGCCTAACTGCTAGCACGTTGCCAAATATAACCACAGATGCCAGCACAGTGAAAAACTTCCTAGTTGTGGTTACTACTGAGCACGGCAGCGGTCCGAATTCTGATACCTAGAAACAAAGCATACACTTAAAAAACATAGTCGCATATCAGCTAAAGCAGCAAACTTGTTAAAAGTTACGTCTTATGCTGCCTTCCTACGGTGCGAGGTTCTGCAAATCATCACGCACAGCCGACGACGACGCACGGCAACGCACACAAAAAGGGCTCCTGTGCTACCGCGCACCTCAACGCACGAGACCGTTCCCATGTTGTGTCGTGCGAGCTGATCCGCCTCCGTGCGTGATATCACACACCGGTGGGAAGGGGATATTAGGTACCTTCTATAAATCTTTGGACATCTTACTATTTGACATTACGATAAAATAATGTAATTTAGCTAACAATTAATTCAAGTTATAAATCGTATTGCGTGCACGACAGTTTGTGCAGCTATCCCCTCCGCGTATCGCTCAGCGCTAGACTCGTACGTGCCGCTAGTTATATCATAGATAGAAAACTCTTATTAGGGTTAAGCTCGCCTATGTACATGTCCTGTGTTATCACTTATTTGTAAATGTCTCTGTGTGCAATAAAGAATTATGAATTATGAATAGAGTTTTTTAGAAAACACTGTTGACTCACCATGTAGAATATAAAAAGCTGTCCGATAGCGCCGGTAAGCGCTAAAGCTGTCACATAACCGAGCACCTCGGGGTACTGCGCCACAAACTTGACGAACGTAATAATCTCCCCGCTCACGACCACGCCAATAAAGACTAGTCCTGATGACCTGCAATAAATAAAACAACCTCCTGAATAAATAAATATTAGAGGACGTCGCAAACAACCCCAAACTAAGCAAAGCTTTAATAATCCTTCTTCTTATCGTGTCACCGATTCTATCAAACTTCCAAGTGTGGTGAAAGGATTTTGAGTGCGCCTCAACGAGGCTCTTTTCGTGTTTTCGAACTTTTTAGGTTCTACGACATGCCGGTTTCCTCACGATGTTTTCCAACGGCAGTGTACATATATTTTTGGGCAGTAAAACTCAACCAATGGGTTGACTGGATTTGAACCCACGACCTTAGGATCTGAAGGCAGGGTACTATGGGAACCAGATAGCTGATATAAGCATTATTTTTGCAAATCTGTATTCACCACACAAATATTTGCTCTCGGTGGGGATCGAACCCTCAACCTACGACGCAGAGATCTGAGCTGAGAGGTCAGTCATATGTGAGCTGTGGACCAGCTATGTTTTCCCAATGCACAATTAACTCTGGACCAAATTAAATGCGCATGAACTCAGGAGTCGCGGTATGACCAAGTACTTGAGCGGGATGAGCTTGACAAATGCCAGTCGGAATGGTACATTCCAACCTTAGAACAAGTCTCCAACACAGGACCACGCAGAGTGGAGGTAATGGGGACATTATAACCCTAAAACGAATCCCATACATTAGATACCTTTTATGAAAGGTAACTAATGTGTGGGACCCGTTTTAGAGAAAGTAAACCAACGAGCATGTATGAAGAACGTTATGAGAATGAATGACAAGAAAGAGGATCGTAGGACGTGGAAAGCCATGATCTCTGCCTACCCCCATGGAAATAAGTAATAAACAAAGTTATTACTAATACTCGCGAAAGAAAAATAAGCGCGGTCATTTAAGATTCGTTTTTTATTAGGGATGGTTATGAACTATCGCACTCAACCTAAATATTTCCACTGCTGGACATAGGTCTCCCCTATACATTTCCAGGAAGAACGAATCTGTACCCTCTTCACTCCCGTCTTCCCGCGTTCATCGGGGTGGGCGTCCAACGCTTCGTCTTCTGGGTATATAAATAAAGAGGTTGCTACATACCAGCCATTCGTGTTCAGCATCATCGAGTAAGCAGTAGGCGAGTGCTCCGTCTTAATCCGCTCCTGGAACATATCATACTAATATTATAATTAGGAAAGACATCATACATATCATAAGCAGACCCCACTTGAAGATATAATTAGGGAATGTTTTTATTTTTGTTTCTAACTAACAATAAACTCAAACCCACTTGACTTTTTTCAAGTTCTTTCAAATATAGACTATATTTATTACTGGGACCCGCCCCGGTTCCACAAAGGTTTAATTTAGAAAAAAGGAGGTGATAAATGTGAAGCTGCTGAACTTTTGCATCTATGCATTTTAGAACCAAGCCATTTATCACCGTTTCAATGTAAGTTCGGATTATGAACTTTGATGAAGTTTTTAAGCCTCTCAGACATCCGTCATGGCTTAGTGGTTGCTAGATTCGACATTAACACCGAAGCAAGGAAAGTCATATGGTTGTTCCATCAACTGTGGCAACAGGCAAATTCTTTGATCCATACTCTTGGTGAGCGGACTGGTTTCAGCAAGTAGACCGCTGGCGGGTTCTTTTGGACATGTTTTTGAAATTATTTTGTTGTACGACGTGTCAGTTTTCTCACGATGTTTTCTTTTATTATTTGAGAGCATATTGAACATAGATTTTTGCGTAGAAACCACCTGGATATGACCCCAGGACCATAGGGAAGGCGGAGCCGCAACCACCAGACCACATGGTGCTCTGCTTATTTGGTGGTATGAGGTTAAACAACCAGGTTTAACAGGTTTAAGATGAACAAAAACACTTTCTTCACTATTCTTTTTACATGACGAGACCTATATTTTTTTTTTTTCTTTCTGTTTTTGTTACTGTTATGTGTGTTCCTTATTTTAGTACTCAAAATGTCCTTCATTGGCGATGTGACAAATAAACGTTTTTTCTTTCTTTCTTTCTTTCTTCTATATACCCGGGATTATCATGTACCTGCACGGCTCCAGTGAGCCCATCCATTACGAGTGACAGTAGAAGCAGGAACTCTCCCATGCCGAGCGACGTCTGCTCGCTGCCTTTCTTCCCTTGGTCCTTGTACATAAATAGGACAACACCAAGGACAATCAGGAATACAAACAAGTACTTCCTGAGAGGGTACGTCTTACGACCAACGAGGACACCAAGTAGCAATACGGGTATGGGCTTCGCGGCTTTCCCGACAACCTGAAAAATATAAAAACGTACGTATAGGTAGAATAAAAATAAATGTTTTGGACAATACAAACACTATCTAACCTCAAACTAAACAGAGCTATTAGGAATCAGAATAGGAACCGAATAGCTGATAATAAATTTATATACCTTTTTTTTAAATGTACATAACAACCAGACAAAGAACAAAAATCTGTGTTTACCACACAGATATTTGTTTCCAAGTGATTGGTAATAATAAAGTATCTACACAGCATATACAAATAAGATACGAAAATAAGTAGGTAATAGATAGTACAAGCATTGCAAATTGACATGTTAGCTTCCAATATGTAGAGTGACCGGGACGTCGGGCCACGCAGTTCTATCATTAATATCTAGAGTACTTATAGTACGCTTTCTTTATTAGATTATTCTTAACATAGGCTTTAAACTTCCGAATAGTTTTAAATGTTTCCAAATTCGATGTTCCAAAAAAATATTTCCAATATGGTATTTTTTTTTTATCTAACCTACATTGGCATTTTTAGGGTTCCGTAGCCAAATGGCAAAAACGGAACCCTTATAGATTCGTCATGTCTGTCTGTCTGTCTGTCTGTCCGGCCGTGTCACAGCCATTTTTCTCCGAAACCATAAGAGCTAGACTGATGAAACTTGGTGAGTAGATGTATTCTGTGAACCGCATTAAGGTTTTTACACAAAAATAGAAAAAAAACTATAAATTTTGGGGGTCCCCATACTTGAAACTGAAACTCAAAAAATCTTTTTTCATCGAACCCATACGTGTGGGGTATCTATGGATAGGCCTTCAAAAATTATGTTGAGGTTTCTAATGTAGTTTTTTTCTAAAACTAAATTTTGGGGGTCCCCATACTTGAAACTGAAAATCAAATTTTTTTTTTCATCGAACCCATACGTATCTATGGATAGGTCTTCAAAAATGATGTTGAGGTTTCTAATATCATTTTTTTCTAAACTGAATAGTTTGCGCGAGAGACACTTCCAAAGTAGAAAAAAGTTGGTCCCCCCCCCTCTAACTTCTAAAATAAGAGAATGATAAATCCAAAAAAAATATATGTTGTACATTACTATGTAAACTTCCAACGATATTTGGTTTGAACGAGATCTAATCAGTAGTTTTTAGGGTTCCGTAGCCAAATGGCAAAAACGGAACCCTTATAGATTCGTCATGTCTGTCTGTCTGTCTGTCTGTCTGTCTGTCTGTCTGTCTGTCTGTCTGTCCGACCGTGTCACAGCCATTTTTCTCCGAAACCATAAAAGCTACACTGATGAAACTTGGCGAGTAGATGTATTCTGTGAACCGCATTAAGATTTTTACACAAAAATAGAAAAAAAACTATAATTTTTGGGGGTCCCCATACTTCAAACTGCAACTCAAAAAAATTTTTTTCGTCGAACCCATACGTGTGGGGTATCTATGAAAAGGTCATCAAAAATGATGTTGAGGTTTCTAATATCGTTTTTTTCTAAACTGAATAGTTTGCGCGAGAGACACTTCCAAAGTTAAAAAAAGTTGGTCCCCCCCCTCTAACTTCTAAAATAAGGGAATGATAAAACTAAAAAAAATATATGTTGTACATTATTATGCAAACTTTCAACGATATTTGGTTTGAACGAGATCTAGCCCGTAGTTTTTTTTTATACGTCATAAATCGTAAACCGCAATTTTCCTTTCGACGAACTACAAGAACCTGTTTCCTGTTTATTTTCTGTATATTATGTTACTTGATGCTACGGAACCCTTCATGGGCGAGTCCGACTCGCACTTGGCTGCTTTTTTTTTTATACGTCATAAATCGTAAACCGCAATTTACCTTTCGACGAACTACAAAAACCTTTATACTATGTTAATTGATGCTACGGAACCCTTCATGGGCGAGTCCGACTCGCACTTGGCTTTTGGGGGGCTTTTGGGGAGCTTTTGGGGGACCCCCAAAATTTATAGTTTTAGAAAAAAACGATATTAGAAACCTCAACATAATTTTCGAAGACATATCCATAGATACCCCACACGTACGGGTTCGATGAAAAAATTTTTTTGAGTTTCAGTTTCAAGTATGGGGACCCCCAAAATTTATAGTTTTTTTTCTATTTTTGTGTAAAAACCTTAATGCGGTTCACAGAATACATCTACTCACCAAGTTTCATTAGTCTAGCTTTTATGGTTGCGGAGAAAAATGGCTGTGACACGGCCGGACAGACAGACAGACAGACAGACAGACAGACAGACAGACAGACAGACAGACATGACGAATCTATAAGGGTTCCGTTTTTGCCATTTGGCTACGGAACCCTAAAAAACCGCTTAAATGATAGGTTTTATCAAAGGTCAAGGCGTAAAAGCATGATAGGACAAAAATAGATTGTAAAATAATATTTTACAATGTGCTGGTATGAAGCCTTGAGTTTGTATCAGTTATCTGGCATCCGTACGATGGTATTACGATGGCCTCTATCAGACTCAAACACTTGAACCTATGGGGAATTTCCAAGAGCCCTCACGCATCCATTCTGGATAAAGCGACCCCCCCACCCACAATGTCATCAAAAATATGCAAAGCAAAGACCTTCCCGCCCCCCGCAAGCGCTTACGTAATACTTGTACGCCCCCTCATGAGTATAATGTAATATCACGAAAAATGCATGATTTGGATCGTTTGGTGAATCACTTCCTAAAAGTAAATTTTCAAAAGTTTACTATGTGTACTGTTGGTAATGCCTGATAAATAATAATAACTCTCACCACCCTCAACAAACTCCTAAAAGTCAACCTAAGCTGTGACTTATTTGTAGACAGCTGGCAGGAAGTATTGGCTGAATGCCTCAAGTAAGCTCAAGCACTATAAGACAGACAAAAATCTATGCTTGAGGCTCGACCCAGACTCGGGCCTAAGTGCCTAATTTGAGATACTTAACTTTTTTGTCATCTGTTCTTTAATGTATAATTAATTATGTATTAAGAATGTGGAAATTTACTTTACTTAATCATTAGTGTACTTAATTGGTTCCAAGATGCTCAAACTAATTAAAATAAATACTACCAACTGATTTGTGACATCAGTCAAGGTGAAAGGTGAATTATTAGATTGAAACAAAGAAAAAATTATTCTACCACATTCATCAATGTATTATACCTGGCGGTTAGTTTAATTTGATTTAGGAGAATAATACACCCCATTGTGAGATGTCAGTTCAGACCTTATTCCCCCAATTCAAATTAGGAGAGTAATGTTTGAACTTCCTCCCGCAAACACTCAGGCTATGGATATATCCCTGCTGAGGATTTCCCTAAGGACTATAGCATGGAATTCTTCAAAAAGGGTGTTTTAAAAGTTTAAAAGGATCGGCAGCATGCTTGTGATGCCTCTGGTATTGCAGGTGTCCATAGACTATGCTTCCTCTTAGGTGGGCCATATGCTATGCTTGTTTTTCTACTTTGGTGTACGTAAGAAAAGGTCTGCTATGATGTCTCACGATGGGGTGTTTTGAATGGTGGTTAGTCCAAGTGGCAGTTTCGCTTCAACCAAGCCTTCAACATATAAGAAATGTACAAGTAATTGTTTTATATGCAATCTGAGAAGAAGTGTACCTGAGTAGGATAGTTAATCCACTGTAGGGCCATGTTTGAGCATATCATGGCAATAAGGTAGGTCATTGCAGATGAGAAGTAGTAAACCGTCCTTGTGGTATCCTTTTCATGTTTCCATGACAGCTGGAAATATAATGATTTATCAATAAAACATATGGAATCAAATTATAAGCATAATGACCATTTAGGGGTTGAATGAGATATTCTCTTAAACTTTATAGTCTACTTTCTTGAGGATGATATAGCCGCAAACTCATGTACCAAATTCTTCTTTATTTGCATCAACATGTTCACACAGTGTTTGTGAGGCTCTCCTCACAAACACTGTGAGACAATTGGCGACACAACACCAAAATCATACGCGTCAGCCCGATTCCTGTGGCTAAGTACCTCACCGCCACAGTACAAATTTGAAGAAAAATTATGTAAGTACATCAAAGTTCATGAATCATAACAGCTTATCAAAAACATTCCAATAAACAGTTGGGTACAGTCAAGGTACAGTACATTCAAAAATACAGGCAATTTAGATCGCTACTTTGCATATGGTCTCGAGTTAACGCTGCTGTACCTACTCTACCTAAACAAAAAATTCTATGAACTAGCACTGATTCTAAAAATATAAAGATCTCTGAATTTGCTTTAAAACACTGATTATACACCTGTCTGATGATACGCCTCGTTTGATCCTTTGTCACAGCATCTTTACAGAATCACCTCATTTTACTTTTGGTATCTACATACTCCGTAGCACAAGGGTCTCAACATGCCAGTCACTCGTAGCAGTGGGAGCTGTCTCCAGATCCAACACTGATCCTCCAGCTTCGACCCGGTTGGAGAACCTTCTCAATACATCCTTGTCCTACTTACTCTAATAAAAAAGTATGCTGTAATATTATTGTATGCTTACCATAAGAATCTGGGCGAATATATAATTAACCACGCACTGCACTAGAACCAGTGAGAGAGAGCACGTGAACGTATCATTATCCCCATACTTTCCTCTCGTTATCTTCTCTTGTAACATACCAAAAACAAAGTAGCAAACAAATATCGCACCAGCGTAGAAAATAAAACGAAATTCACTTCTGTTTACCGCCATATTTTATGAATGAAAATTAGCAAAATATGCGTCTATGTCTAGAGAGTAACTTCCACGATACTGGACGGGACAGATGAGGCGAAGCAATTTGCCACAACTATAACCACACTTCGACTTTTATTTCAATTACAGAATCGAACGTAGGACACGTGTAGATATTTTCGACTAAAAACACAAACAAATAATCTATCCAGTGTGACCATCTCAAAAATGGCGAATCTGCCACACACGGACCCAAAAATCTGCCAAATTCTGCCACACTCGACGTTAAAAAATGCCAAAAATATGCCAACATGATAATAAGAAAAAAACGTATTTTCATATATTTTTTTCATCAACTTTATAACTACGTTAAACATACAAAAAAAATACACCTAATCAACATAAGCTTCAAAATTTTCGCCTTCCTTTTCTTTGTACATAGATTTTGTCGACATATTTTTTAACATTTCCTTGCTTGGTTTAAAGGAGACGCAGTCTCCGTGTTCCTTTATTCCCTCTTTTGTAGTAATGATTGCTGAGACATGTTTATTCAAAAACCTGTTCCTTATTTTTGTTTTATTTAAATTAACTTGAGAAAATATCCTTTCGCACGATGCATTTGACATCGGCAAACATAATAGAGCTTTTGCAAAGTTTGCAATATTTGGATATTTTGCTGTCCCATTTGCGTCCCTGATTTTTCCCACCGATCCCCAAAACTTGTCCACGCTCAAAATTGTCCCGGCGCTATTTCCACTTCCGCCTGCTTCTAACAAATCGCTTACATTTCTGCCAAACTTCATCTGTCGGAGTTCGTCATCAACTTTTTGAATATTGTCTCCGTCTACAATGTTGGGAAATGACTTCGCAACGCTTAAAATTGACGTAAATTCTTTGTATACGACATGTTGTGGATCCAAAAACTGTAAATCTTTGAAAATGCTTGTAAGTGGCAGACGGGTTTTCAATTGACTACATAGCTCAGTTAAAAATGATTGGATTCGTTGAAGAAACGTCTGGATTCCAGGTTTCAGACTCACGTCTGTGGATAAGCGATCGATTTCTGTACTCACGTTAACACCCAAATACATAAATCTTATAAAGGCAAAAAGTTTACGGTAGATTTTGGGTCAATTGCAAGTGGGTCTGCGGTTTTTAAATAATTTCCCTTGATATAACACTTATTACTTATATATGATGTAATGTAATTTAAAATTAGCATGATTTTCATTTTAACCTTTGAAATCTGCCAAAATCTGCCACATTTGTAAATCGTCAGCATAATATGCCACAGCTAAAATTTTGGATCCAAATCTGCCAAAATGGCAGAAATCTGCCACAAATGGTCACACTGAATCTATCAAATGCACGGGCAACACGTACTTCAAAACAAATGTCAATGTCAACTTTACATGATCACATCAAAGTCAAGTCAGCTAAAAACTCCTAACTTACTACGGTTGTTCGTTCATTTTTAATTTTTATTCTTATTTTTTTTCTATAAAAATAAATAGGTACATTTCGTTTGACCATAACCAGCCTAAAACATAATTATTTAACCCGACTGTACACATTGGGCCAAGAGGCAGAAAACAACAACAGCCGCGCATTACTGCGCCCAATATGTACAGAGGGCATTAGGAAATTGATGTTTATGCACGCAACCTCAACTGTCTCAGACATTTTGTATGGGCCAGACAGAGGACACAGGCGAAGACATAGGCCACAGAGCATAAAATGATTATTAGACGATATGCTATAATAATAGTGTGATCACTACATAATTATGCGAGTTTTAAACTGGAATCACTTCATGGCCAGTTGTTCAGGATTTTGTTTTATTTACTTATATAAATATATTATATTCTTCTTCTTCTTCTTCTTCCTGCCCTTATCCCACTTTATACGGGGTCGGCACAACATGTTCTTCTCTTCCATTCTCCTCTATCAGCCGTCATCTCTGTATTCACTTCCTTCTTATCCATGTCATCTTTCACACTGTCCATCCATCTTTTCTTTGGCCTACCTCTACCCAAACATCCATCCACATTCATACTCATCACTCGCCTAGTCACATGACTTTCATCCCTCCTCATGACATGCCCATACCAAGCCAGCCTGTTGCTCCTCAATTTTTCTGTCAAGTTTTAAATATTTTATATTATATTATTTAATAATATAATATAACATAAAAATAATTAAATAAAAAATACCGAGCTTTATCGTTGGGTAGAAAACATTTTAAATCTCAGGCTCACCTTTTAGAGGTCAAGTTCAAGTTTTCGTCCAGCTATTCACTTGCTCACCGCCCTCCCACAAACTTTTTGAGCTTCAGTGGGACATCTAAGCCGCTCAGGTGTGATAGATAACTTAATTACCTTTTCATTACTCATACTCTGAAAGTAGGTCTGAAGTTGCCTGAGGGGCCTAATTGAAAGTAAAACTTTCAGCCCTAGGGAGAATCGCTTTCTACTGACAGCTGTCAAATTATAAAAAAAAACAAGTTCTATTTTATTCAACCATGTTCCAACTTTCTAAAGTCTTTCTAACTGCAAAGGAGGTCGTTGAACCAAATTCCAACTTTTTATTCAGCAAGTAGGTTGGAAACCCATTACAACGGTAAGAAGTTTAAAAAGTCTAATAAGATAGCGCAATGTAAAATTTAAATTTAAATAACATAAAGATAGTATTAAATAAATAATATATCTTCTAAATTACTTGATTATTATATAGCTTCAACTATTTATTTAAAATAACATAGATTTGACATTTACCATTTTTTAAATTATGAGAATGAAAATAATGGCTGAATAATGCTGGCGAGCCGAAGCCGAAGGCCCACCAGAGAAAAAGAAAAAAAAAACCGGGAAGGCGGCAATTCAATCTTCATTTTCACAAATTTTTCTTTCATGTTTTTATTTTTACTTTCCTTGTATTCGTAATGAAAAGCACAGTGTTTACCTCGGGTGAAAGTCTTTTAAGTCCCTCAAGCTCCATTGGCGCCCTCGCTAACGCTCTGGCGCCAAACCCGTCTCGGGACTCAAAAAACGTGACTTTCAACACTCAGGTAACAATGTACTATTTAAATGATATACCACAATCCTTATTATGTACTTTCCATCAAAATTTCATAAAAACTAGAGTTTGATATTGGGTTGTATCTCGGTGGGAACCTGAATCTTGATCTTTAAGCAAGTCACTACGCTAACGCCATTATAATTATCGACTCTTAGAGTCCGCAAAAGATCTATCTCTACACTAACGCAAATAATAATATCTACTGGTAGAAACCGCGCAAGATAGCTTTGGCACGTATCCGATGCCGAAAAAAATGAAAAATTACTGGAAATAGGTACCTACAATCGAACTTTCATCGGGATTTATGCCTTATTAGTTATTGGGAGATCAGTAGAGTACCTATTAGCTGTTTTACATTTTCCGCCATCTGCCACGTGCTATCTTGCGCAGGGCCTGTATCCTATTGTCTTCTACGACTGGCCTCTCAGCTCAGTTGGTAGTAGCTCTGCCTTCTGAGCCGTAGGTCGTGGGTTCGATCCTCACCGAGAACAAATATTTGTGTGGTGAACGCAGATGTTTGTTCTCTGTCTGGGTGTTATATTGTATTCAAGAAGGTATGTATTTACAAAAAAAATGTATTAAAGTAATACTTTATCAGCTGTCTAGTTCCCATAGTACAAGCTCTGCTTAGTTTGGGGCTAGATAGTGTTGTGTGATTAATTTACTGTCTCTGTTTCTTACTTGGCCCAATGCCCAATGTGTACAGTCAGCACGGCACAAGGTCTAGAGTTGTCAGTTAGTGTCATTTTTTTGTCGCACGCTGCGTGCGCAATTATTGTACCTACCAACTACTCTGTCTACGCCATGAATCGTCTACGCTACCAACTATTCATCCATCATTCATCAATCAGAATAATTTTATTCATTCGTCCATTTGAAAGTTTGAAAAAAACCGGCTGGGGTAAATTCTATGAATTTTTTTTTGAAGAGGGTGAAGAGTGGAGGTTGAATTTCTTTACATTATTGTGTCTAAATAGTTGATGGCTGTTTATTTGAACCCTTTAGACGTGTCGTGACCTTTCCTAAGATGTGAAACTGAAAAGTAATGCCTAACTCAAACCCAGAATCTAGTTGTAAAGTAGACCTTGTTACGGTCTCTGCTCTCCTATCCTCGATCCTCTCTATAATACTTTAAAGAAATGGGGTTACTCCTAGGGGTATTTCCCACCAATGCCACGCTTTTTTCCTAATCACTGCCAGAAAAGTGATTAACTGACGTTGTCCCTAAGACGCTTTTGTGCGCGAATCGCACGCGCAGACTAAAGATGCGTGAACGCAGGTAGGTAATGGAACCGTTTCACCTAATGCAGGTTCACGCTTTACTCCGCGAATTTTTGGAGAACTTTTTTGCATCTGCGAACTAATTGCTAGTGTTGTTTTTTTTCTCTCTGCGAGGTTCGGCATGATTCCGGTATCGGCTGGTCTGGGCGGGTATAAGCGTTAAAGAAGTCCTCTGTGTCAGCATGATCATGGACGAATTATATATTCGTCCATGGTATGATAAAGACAGACAACTTATTTTGCTAACTGATCTTGCTAGTTTGGTACTACCTAGTTAATAAATGCATATAATACCTAAGTATTCATACTCCAGCTAAATTCAATTTGGAAGGTTCGTCAACCTGTAAAAAAAAGTAAAACCGATACCGATTGCCCGGAAATAGGGTAGTGATTTGACAGTGTATGTATCTTTGTCAGGTAGTTTGTGTCTTATGCATTTTAAATAGCTCGATGAATTTAGCTAATAAAGATGTGAGGACCATTTTGGCTCATAAGCACATACTTACCTTACCTAATTGGATACTGTCGGCACCCTTTTTTCAGAAATAGAACTAGGATTATGTGTGTAGGTACTTATTTCTTTCTATGTGTTTCTGTATTTGTTCTATGTTTTCTTTTTCTCTTATTATGTTTTTTTATTGTGTAGCCGTACCTTTACTCAATGTTCTGTTCTTCTCTTTCTGATGTTTAATTTTATTTATAGGTAAGCTGTGTTTTTTTTGAGCCAAATAAAAAAGTTATCTATCCATCTATGTTGCTACATAACAATTCAGAACAGACTTTGGTTCAATTTTGTTGCTTGATAGAGGTATCCGTTTGTTCTATTCATAGATTTTCATTTCAATTCAAATTGGAAAAAACCCAGTCTAAATTTTAATTTTTATAACACTAACATTATTCAACTAATAGTGTCATAAAGAGTTAACTATTTCAGTTGGCAAAAATGTATACCTAACCTACATAGAATTTATTTTTTAATTGCAATCTGCAATCAATCCATATTGAAAAATATTTTGTGAACTCTACGTCGGACCAAGCTCACTCCTGCATTTCTCAGTCGGCTATCCAGTGATCCTTTCATATAAGACTCCTACTATTAAATATGGGTCTGATGAGTTCCTATCATCATCATCATTTCAGCCCGGTATCACCCACTGCTGGGTATGGGCCTCCTTCATTTTCTGCCAGCCTCCTCTGTCCTGTGCGTCTCTTGTCCAGGTGTTTCCTGCGACCCTTACGATGTCGTCGACTCATCGCGCTTTCGGACGCCCCATGAGTTCCTATACTAGTTAGATAAAGTGGTTGTTCTAGTTGTAGACTTGAGCAGTTATTTTGATGTCTTCTGGCAACTATGGTTTTGGTTTTAAGAAAGGAAAGAAGAGCTCTTTGAAAGAACTCTTCATTCGTTTCCTCTCTCTAAGAGTTATCTATTATACGGTTTAAAATATTTTGGCCCATCTACATTGTATTTAAATTGGTTGAGGCATAACCAATCATATAATCATTAAAAAGTAAAAAAAATATAATAATATATAATCATTAATCAGCCTGAAAATCTTGCTGCACATTGCCTGTACTAACATCGAGAATCTGTAATGCCCGAATCTTTATCGAACGTATTTCTTGTTCTTGTCTCACTAGTGAGTGACATTGGTTATGGGATTATTATCTTCTTTAGATCTTGTCAATTTCCCAATCTTGCAATTTCCTATACTGTTGCGCAACTTTCCATTCCACGTCTCAGTTTAATATATAGTTATATATAGGTACATTATGTAAACTAGCAGACACGTGTGCCAAATCTCATTGGGAGGGAGGGAAGTGAACACTTCCCCCCCCCCCCCCCCCAGTAAACTGTAGGGTGTACCCGATCTCTACCAGATTTCATGCAGATCGGATCAAGAAAACGTTTCGAAACTAAAGTTCGAAAAAAAATTCAACGCTGAAAGCTCATTCGCACGAAAGCTTTTTTAACATCCCTAAAAAAGCATTAAAATATAACAAATACCTACTCTAAACGACCACAACGCCGAATATTAAAGCGAAGACTACGCTAGCACATTTTGGACCCTTTTATAAAATCACTGATCACTGACTATTAGGTACGGAGTTCAGCGTCTTAACGCAACGCTTTTTTAACTCTCGTCAGAATGAGGGCTTATAATCATCCAAGTTGGCATCGTCGTTCTCTTCACGCAGGTTCAAAAAGGTCACAAAAAAGGTTCACAGAGGGTTCAATCACACGATGATGGCCTGCGCACACCTAGTTCGCTGGCGGTAGCGAACAGTGAAACGCTGTCAAATATCGCTGTCAAATCTTAAATCTGACAGCGATATTTGACAGCGTTTCACTGATCGCTACCGCCAGCGAACTAGGTGTGTTCGAGCCTTAAGAAGACTGGATCAAGTAGTGGTAGAAAGTAGGGAGACCTACGTCCTAAAACACTATTCGTAGTAAGATAGACTAATTCTGACTATTGTCTGTGTAAAACGGAACGCAAGAGTTCTTGAGAATATTTTATCATTTAACTACACAATAATCTACTCTGTTATGTTTACGAGAGGTTTTATTTTAGGTTGAAAACTCATGGCCTTCAAAGTTACGAATAATGTTTAGAAGTCGGATGCAGATTATGAACGTATAAGGTTATTTTACATTGTTATTTACTAGTAACTCAGGTTAGACGGACAGTATCCGTTCAAACTTCAATATAAAATGAACATACACAACACTTTAGTCAAGCAAAGTCTTCGACTTGGGAGTGTTCAACCAAGTTTCGAGTAGATTAAAGTTTGTTTGAAAATAAGTTTTGGTGCCAACTAACTTAACTGTGTATGGATATTGTTAGACAATATAATTGTTCTGTTTTGTGGAATAGTTAAGCGGTGATTGTATACACACGATCAAAGTTTAAAGTTTTGCAAGTTGTTAGAGTTAATGAATGGTGTATGGTATGACATAATAAAAGGCGGCAAATTCAACGGTAAGATTATGTGCTATTTTGTGATATGAGTCACTCTGTAACAATGGCCCTGGTTATTACAAGAGCTCTGTTTGTTGATTAATTAACTAATAACGCGCTAAGACAGTTGGGGGATATTATTTATATGGTCTTGTCCAGTCAGTTTGGTAGCCTTTTACGTATACTACGTTTTAAGTGTTTTTTTTTTATTAAACTGTGTTGGAATGTTTCTCATAAAGGTATGTAAATATTAATAAGTAATACTTGGTTGTTTCTTAGACCAAAACAAATATACCTAATATGGTTTGGTAGAAAATTCCCTGAAGAATTTTGAATAGGTACCTAGTAGTTGTTTTCTTTCGAGTAAGTATAATAATATTGTCTCACAACCAAGAATAGGTACCTACATGACATAATCTGCGGTCAACTGACCTTGTTTTCAAAAGTATTATCGGCATATTACCTACCTACTTAATTCTTATGTCAGCCGGTTTGTTTCGAAAGAGTTGAGTTTGAAGAGAGGCCTTGCATTTTTATCGGATGTTCACTGTATGCGAAAATTATCGTGAGTCGTATAATGCCGCTTTAAAAACTTGCTCTAAATTAGGAGTTGGTGGGGAAGTGTAGGAATAGTTTTTTTCCTTGGCCTATATCGTCCCACTGCTGGGCAAATGCCTCCTTTATAGACTTCTCTGGTCTGAGCATCATCTCACCATCTTCTGTCGAATGCGTCTAGACTCTAGATCCCGCCAACGCTTTCTAGGAATTTGTATACTTACCAATATAAAAGTTAAAATTATAATATAGGTGGGTAAACTTCGTTCAATCTCAGAAGATCCATTGTCCAGATCCATATGCATGACTATTCGTAACGTATTTTCTTTATAATCTTTTAAGTAAGTTAGTTATTATCTCATTAAATCTAGAGCAAGGACTATCGATAGGAAATACATGCTCCATGAAACGTGTTTTTGTTTCACAAATCCTCGTATAAAGAATTTTCGTCAAATTTAATCTCACAATCATCCATACCCATGCCCCAAGTTAGGTTCCTAGGTCCTCCAAAAAATATTAGATGACAGAGTGTTAGCCCTATCCTTCTTTTCTAACCATCAAAAGGCGGGCTGACCTACCTTTTCCACCGCTTCTGATGTTGCAAGTGTTCATGGGTGGCGAATGACCACTATCAATCAGGTGGCAGCACGTCTTGGAAAAAAAAAGCAAACAAGCCGCCTTCCACCGCCTTTAGGCAGCCAATCGGTTAGTAGGTTTTTTCTAAGCTTAGTATTGTTCTATAATTATAAAAATCTTATGGCGGTTCAGGTTATAAAGGCGCGTTTATCCTCATAAGAAATGTAAATTTTCCTAAAGCGTGAAATAAATCAGAATATATTCATTTCATGAGGTTTAATAATAATAGGCAGGAAAACGTAAATATTTATTGAAGTAATGAAATTGTTATGTGTCAGCATTATGGTTGACCTAAAATTCCAACAGCGTTAAAACGATGATTTGAACCAAATCCATTACCCTTTTTGGATGATGGCCATCTCAACCGCTGTGCATGCATGCGCGGCATAGCGTTTGAGATATAATCATAAGCTTGTTATGTATGATCATACCTAAGCCTAACAAACCTATGACAATATGCGCCACATAATTGTTTTATCTCGTAATAGTGTCAACCGTCCAGCTGCCAGATATGCAGAACAAGTAGAAAGTGCTGGCAGAAACTCGTGGGTTAAATATGGAATGCCGTTTTGTCGTTACAACAACACAGGCATGGGTCAAAAGAACGCTAGGAAAATGTGCAAGTAATTTTCGCATCTAACACGAAATAGGTTTACATGCGAAAACTCACCACTACCTTTTTCTGACGCGAAATAGACGTGTTTTAAATTTTGAATTACCTCAAACTTGTTATCATTAACACACAAGAGTACCTACGTAACGTACCTAGGTATACGAGTATAAATGGGACGGTTGTAAGTGTGACGTAGATAAGATTACAGACAGGGAGAAGTCTGTTAATCTGTTTTATCTCTTACTATCTTCTGCTCACTGACAAATTTAAGGTTATTTATGTCCATAATTTTGGGAAAGTTTGCCCAATTGCCACAATAATTATAGTGTTTTAGGTTAGCGTATAGGACGCCCTCCGGCAAGGTGGGGCGACGACCTACGAAATGTAGCTGCACTAGAGGAGAACAGCCGTAGACCGGGCTCAGTGGAGCGCCTAGCTTGGGAGAGAGCTACTTCCACTGTGGACTGATATAGGTCGATGTTTGTAGTGAAGGTTGTAATGTGTTGCTTGCTGCTTAACACGACAACGTTTAGCACAACACAGAATGAACATTCAAATAGGTTTACAATTCCACTGTTTTGTCAAGGAATCAATGCCTTCGTCACCTTTATAATTAACAGTTAAAACTGCAGCTTTATTCAGTTGTAGTAAATCTGATCCATTAAACTGCTTCTTCTCCCGCAACTTCTGTTTTTTCCAACCCTAATTATGTCGATGGGTTTTGTGACGTTCTTTATTGGAATGTATTATTTAAATACAAATAAAGTATGTACATAAACTGCGATGCGATGACGTGTGCTGAGGTTAGGTTTTCGAGCGTTAAAATTTATAGGTACTAATAGGTAGGTACTTTATCTCTATTAAAGTAATAGGTAGCAAGTAAAGGATAAATAAAATATTGATAAATTTAAATACTTCTCTGCATCGCCGGTGTGTACCAATTTGTGCTGACCTGAAGTTGTTTGCCTTTATGATAGAAAAAGCATATATTCTACAGGACAATAAATAAAATTACACAAACCTTATAATAAGGCCGATGTGCTAACCAGTATGATTTCACTATAACTATGCTTTTTTCATTGCGGGCCATGTTCGGTACCAAGACACGCAAGGCATCTTTATGAATGGCGTACGATTGCGTAGGTACGTGTGCTGAACGTTATAATAAAACCTTGATGTTACTGTTGTTTCAAGGTTTTATTATAGGTAAATTAAAATTACCTTACTTCACGTTTTTTAATAGCTGATGGAACAAGCATATGGCCCACCTGACATTAAGTGGTTTCCTCGCCTATAACAAAGCATTGCCTCGTAGGTCACGCACGTCAGGAACGTGCCCTGCGATGCAATACATACGTTCAGCACATAGCAAAAATATTGATTGTTGCCCAGCATGGAGTCTATTTGCATAGGTCTTAAAGTATTCATCTTAGCCTATACGACGTGTGCTCTCCGGATGCAATTTTCTGTGAGAAAACTTTTACCTTATGCTTGGTACCTAATAGTTAACTGTTTATTTTATTTAAAAAGAGAGTAATCTCGATTCTCCTAGCAAATGTGTTATTATAGTTTAGACTAGCGATCCACTCCAGCTTCGCATGGGTTGCTAATAGTAGAAAATAACGTGATGTTATACACCACTACCTTGTAATTAGCTACCAAAAAAAAATTACGATTTTGGCTGCTGATACTGAACACATCCACGAAAAAAAAAAAATTTTGAGACAAAAAAAATATTTTTAAATAACCAAAATTTTAGTCAAATATTGAGAAATGATTCAACAAGCAAAAATCATTTCATTATTAAACGCTAAATACCAAGCGGAACCGAACAGTGTTTTTAGGGTTCCGTAGCCAAATGGCAAAAACGGAACCCTTATAGATTCGTCATGTCTGTCTGTCTGTCTGTCTGTCCGGCCGTGTCACAGCCATTTTTCTCCGAAACCATAAAAGCTAGACTGATGAAAGTTGGTGAGTAGATGTATTCTGTGAACCGCATTAAGGTTTTTACACAAAAATAGAAAAAAAACTATAAATTTTGGGGGTCCCCATACTTGAAACTGAAACTCAAAAAATTTTTTTTCATCGAACCCATACGTGTGGGGTATCAATGAATAGGTCTTCAAAAATGATGTTGAGGTTTCTAATATAGTTTTTTCTAAACTGAATAGTTTGCGCGAGAGACACTTCCAAAGTGGAAAAAAGTTGCTCCCCCCCCCTCTAACTTCTAAAGTAAGAGAATGATAATACTAAAAAAAATATATGTTGTACATTACTATGTAAACTTTCAACGATATTTGGTTTGAACGAGATCTAGTCAGTAGTTTTTTTTTTATACGTCATAAACGGAAACTCAAAAAAAAATTTTTCATCGAACCCATACGTGTGGGGTATCTATGAATAGGTCTTCAAAAATGATGTTGAGGTTTCTAATATAGTTTTTTTCTAAACTGAATAGTTTGCGCGAGAGACACTTCCAAAGTGGAAAAAAGTTGGTCCCCCCCCTCTAAATTCTAAAGTAAGAGAATGATAATACTAAAAAAAATATAAGTTGTACATTACTATGTAAACTTTCAACGATATTTGGTTTGAACGAGATCTAGTCAGTAGTTTTTTTTTATACGTCATAAACCGTAAACCGCAATTTACCTTTCAACGAACTACAGGAACCTTATTATGTTACATCAAGTAACATATATAAAGGTTCTTGTAGTTCGTCGTGCTACGGAACCCTTCATGGGCGAGTCCGACTCGCACTTGGCTGCTTTTTTTTCTATCTAGTAGGTACTACGTAACTGTGTGTTCTACCCCTACTACATTACCCTATTTTTTTGGTACTTACAAAATAGTGGTGTATAGCGTATAGCTTTCCTCGATAAATGGTCTATCTAACACAAAAATAATTTTTCAATTCGGACCAGCAGTTCCCGAGATAAGCGCGTTCAACCAAACAAGCAATCAAACTCTTCAGCTTTATATTATTATATAAAGTATAGATGATATGACTCATGTATAATCTATTGCTTTATTTTACAATTAAAGCAACTTGTTGCATATAAAACTACGGAGTTCTGAACAAAAGAAATAAAATACTTAGATGATCATTAAAAAAACTTTTAAAAAGTCCATAGAGCCTGTTAAAAATGTATTAGCAATCACTGTTGTAAAGATTGCTGTGAGTTGTATCCAAGGAGAACTATATCTTCCTTTTTGACTTGTTTTTTTTTGTATTTGACTTGTTAGCCATGTCAGGTTTTTTCGCTTTCTCGTATTTTTGTTCAGAGGGTTTGTTCAATTTATTTTATGTAGTAAGTATAGGTATCGATAATTTACGGGTTTTCGAAAATTTCTGAGAGGGAACTGTCAAACCACATTTATTTTTATGATTCGTAGTAGGTAACAACTTTATTTTTGTATTTGCTAACAGCTGCTAATTTTAGAAATCCTACGTTATTAATAAGAATGTATGGTTATTATTATGGACCTATTTGCATAGCTTATTATTTAATATAATATACAAACCCCTGAATGAGGTCATTATAATAATACTAATATACATACATTAACATTATGAAGTACAGTTAACACCTAACACTATGCAAATTACAATCCGGCCTTTGACCTCGCTCTCTTTTCCAGGTACAGAAATGACTGACAATAGCAAGAAACGGAGCGGAAGCTTTAAAAAATTCTTTCCTAACTTTTTCGTAAAATCGAAAGACAAAAGTAAGGAAAGTAGTCTAAAAGTCGCGAGCAACATAGCAAAAAGTAATCAGTATCACGACCCACGGTCTGTAATCAAATCAGATAAATACGAGTACGATACCAGTGGTAGTGAAAGAATATACGAAAACTTAACGGCGAATCAACACAACGATAATGAAAGTCATAGCATTGATTTATCCAGCAATCATTCGTCAAGCAGTACATTGGTTTCAGACAGCATAAAAAATAGGTCGCAAGGTAGTGATGTGACGAGTGCTAAACTCAACCACTACGCGGCAAGGCCTCAGGTACCACCAAAACCACACGGCGACCTGAACTCTCCGACCCGAAGCAATCAAAGAGAAGATACCACGCAGTATCCTAATGTTTACTATCACTCCATGGAAAAACTGGTAGACAAAATAACTCCAATAAACGAATATAAAGTTTATGGAGCCTCGCAGGTGCAAGCAAACCCGACGTCAGTTGGCGCTGAAATAAAAAGAGTCAGCACTAAATTTTTGATATCGCCAAAAAAAGAGGCCAAAGTTCGAACTATCCAACCCACGCGAGCGAGAAGTTTATCTTTTGACATTGAAAAAAATCGAACCAATCTACAAGGTAGCAATCAAAATGGCAGTAAAACTGCCGTAAAGAAATCTTACAACTATTCAGCTCCAACATCACCTATTCCAACTCATCACAAACTTCCTAGCATGCCCAAAACCGTTTCTCCATATGAGCTTGTCAGAAAAAATATGATTGAAGCGGAAGAAAAGAGAAATTCGCTTAGTAGGACCAGCCTTCGTAAAAAAGTTACACCATCGGGGCAGGAATTTAGTCGATTATCTGGAGATAGTCGACTTAATTCCTATATAGATATTGGAATATCTACGATACAACATGTTAACCCAACGCTAGAAAAAGAAAAAACTAGACAAAAGGTGGAAGCTTTTTATTGGCAGAAACTAAAAGAAATGAAAGAGAAAGAAGACGAGTACTATTTGGTACAGTCGTTGAATACTTCTCCTAAAATTCAAACGCCATCCACACACCATCAATCCTACGGCAGCTCTGCTACACCATTGGCAGTCCAGCCCCGTAGCTGTAGCTTACCTAGAGGCAGAGATTTGCAAAATATGTTCAATCAAACGCAGTACGCCTCTCCGTTCGTCCGAGGCGCGCCAGAGAGGCGGACCGACACTTACCTAAAAAGTCAGACGCAGTTTACCGATCCAGAAATAATTTATCGACACCCGGAAAAATTGGATTCGAGTATGGCGCAGCCGGCGCAAGCTACAACACCTATATTTCAGCGCGGCTCTTTGACTAGAGATACAAGCATCATTAGCCAACCGAAGAGAGTAAGTTTCGATGACAACTCAAAAACAAGAACTGACTTTAAAAGTGACCAGAAAATGGCAAACGGTAGTTATAATGCAATCAATCAAAGCAACGTGTGTCCTGCAAACTCTAAAAATAGTGAAGTGTGGAAAGGCCCGCCCCGGCCACCAGTGCGAACCACTAGTGTCTGTGCTAAAAGTTTCAAGCTAGTGAATAATAGGAAAATTATTCATTTAGCGGGAATGGGACACTCAGTGTACTCGGAGTCTGAAAGCGGCTCGGAAGCTGGGGAAATTCAGCGGATATTGCAGAACAGAGGTAAGCGATTCATTGTTGTGCGTTTACAATGCAAAGTTGTTCAAACTTTGCAATACTGAGTTCAATATGCATATTAAAACTGAACTGGCTTAGCTTGCTAGCAAAGCAATTTCGCCAGCATGGAATTTGGTTTTCCAGATTCAGATGTGTTTATAAGAATAGAAAAAGGCATTACGTTGTTTACCTTCGACATGGTCGAGTAAGTATTTTAGTACCAGGTACACAGCACATACCTACCTACATTTTGCAGTGGTCCGGTGTTCCATTCGTGACTGGTTGCAAGCCCTTCGCTGCTGCTAGAATACTATCTGGTTCATGCTCGAATCTCACCCCTCCTTTTTTCCCACTGTTTGAGAGCAAATGGCATTGCGCAATTTTTTCTTTTAGCAGTAGAAAAATCCATTGGTGCACCAACGCGCTTAAACTCACGACCTTAGGATCAAAGGATAGGTGGGAAATCTCTCAATAAAACGCCAGTGGTCTAAAAACTATAGGCGCAAATTGGCCAGCAACTGTTAGGAAATCTGTAAGTAGTTGATTTTAAAACAGATTTTCTAGGTCACATAATTCGGCCATGCAATGCATGTTATGGCTTTAGTTCTTGCCTACCTATAGTACCAGTATAGGCTCATAATGTACATGCGCCACGCAGATTCACATTATTTGATGCAAAATGTGCTAATACTGGATGTCCGTACTCCGTATTAGCAGTCTGATGTTTTGTATAGTACCCATTCTAAATATTACTGTGTTGGTCTAATTCCTAAGCTGGGTGGTCACCATCTGTATGGGCGAGAGTGACTCCTAGTGCCATTTACATGTGAGTTCTTCGAAGGGCACATAAAGTTACTGCTTTACCTAAATAAGATTTATAATTTTTTATATAATAAAGAGTATGGATTGAAACTCGGACATGTTTTCAGCTCCGGAGTTGGGTTCTCTGGAGTTCCGGAGTTTCCAGCGTTAGTCAACTATTGGGACACCTTTCAGACAATAAGAATAATGTTTTGTTTTTCTGGTAATTTTCGGCTTGATTTTCTGCCTTCTTTTGATGGCACCTTGTACTTTTTCTTTTGCATTTTTTCGCTATGTCTTTTCATTTCTTCCTACCATAATTTCCCTTGCCTTCTCAATAACTTGACTAATAATTCCTGGTTTTACAAATGATGCTGTTCGAAATTCCAGAGATACAACAAAACTGGAATCCCTTGGCTCAAGTCCAAAGGTAAGCTAGATGCTGGACTTCAACTTGATAAGTATCAGACGTTTGAAAGTTAAATGGAATAAATCGGTTGAATAAAGATGAAGTTCCGAATGCATTTTGATTAGGGCCATTCATAAGTTCAACTTTAATTAAATAACTCTCTGCGCCTTCGCTTCGCGTTCTTAATCTCAGCCTGCCACAAACTTTAAAACTCTTTGCTGGGTTCCTTTTTTTTTATCGGCTGGCGAATCCGATAGCGCAGATGGCGGTATTAAAGGAAGAGGGGTCAATTCCTCGCTTCATAACTTTTTGAATAACATTATATCTTAGTCATGTACTTCGTGCTCACGCAATACATGCCTTTGTTTAGTTTCTCCTAGGAGCAACGAGTCGACCATATTTTTAGTCTTCTTTTAAGGCTTGCGCACATAATAGGCGTTGGCGTTCATTGAACCGCTGTAAAATATCGCTGTCATATTTGACAGCGTTTTCTAAGGTAGCCAGCACATCCTGACGCAAAATGGACTGCTTTGGCGTCTTGCTTGGGCGGAAACAGGAGTCATTTAAAAGATACAAAAAGGTACCTGAGCTTAAATTTTATTTTATCTTTTAAACTTTGGTCGTCCACTCCTTCTTCATAATATAGATATACCTACCTCTTCTCCATAGCGACATCGAAGGGGCCTTCAACCGGCAACAGCTTGAAGTAGACACATCTTGACTCGAGGGTCAGTCTTTTAATTCTTCTCACTCTCACGTATAAAATCGTACTCTTGTCAGGAATCGTTTTTAATCATCTTTAGGCTCGTGCATCAAGCAAACCCTGAAGCTGGTCACAATATTTTCTTACACACATTTCTGTCGATGGCATCCCACTCACGTAGAATAGTAAAATCGTATTGCTAAAATCAGGCAGCTCATTGTAGCAAATAGTACATTGTTACCTGAGTGTTGAAAGTCACGTTTTTTGAGTCCCGAGACGGGTTTGGCGCCAGAGCGTTAGCGAGGGCGCCAATGGAGCTTGAGGGACTTAAAAGACTTTCACCCGAGGTAAACACTGTGCTTTTCATTACGAATACAAGGAAAGTAAAAATAAAAACATGAAAAGAAAAATTAGTGAAAATGAAGATTGAATTGCCGCCTTCCCGGTTTTTTTTTCTTTTTCTCTGGTGGGCCTTCGGCTACAGCTCGCCAGCATTATTATTAGCAGAATAGGCACGTGCGTAGCGTTCATGAGGCAGCACAGCATGCTTTTCAAACCTGGCAGCTGCATGGCAAACCCACTCAAGGTCGGATTTACGAAGACATGTCTGAATCAAGACGTGTTTTTAAGTCGAAACTCAAATGGTGCCAAAGAAATGTTGAACAAGTAAAAATGGATATTCTGGCCTCTCAACACGCTAGTAAGAATTTCAAAAACTTTTGGAGTGGCACGAAAAAGTTGAATCCGAGACTTAATGTTCCTCTCTGTGTCGATGGTGAGACAGGGCCGTCTGCTATAGCCAATATGTTTAGTGCTCATTTCCAAGTGGAACCCTCGAATAAGAACTTCATGTTACCACCGTCACCGCTGCCGGTGCTTCCTACTAAGAGCCATCTGTCCTCAGCGCCACCTATTGGCTTTAGTGCAAAGGAGGTATCTACCGTTATTAAACGCAGTACGAAGGGAAAATCCCCAGGACATGATGGACTTAGTATCGAGCACCTGCAACACGCCGGTATCCACTTGCCTAGAGTTCTGGCAATGTTCTACACCTTCTGTATCAGACATTCATATATGCCGAGTGAGTGTATGAAAACGGTGGTTGTACCAATAATTAAAAATAAAACGGGGGACTCATCCGATAAAACCAATTACAGACCCATATCGTTGGCCACCACTGTGGCAAAGGTACTAGACAGTCTGCTTAACGGCATCCTAGGTAGCCATTTGCAACTTAACGACGCCCAGTTTGGCTTTCGCGCTGGGCTATCTACAGAAACCGCGATACTAGGCCTCAAGCAGACTGTCAGGTACTATACTGATAGGAAAACGCCTGTTTATGCTTGCTTCCTAGACCTGTCAAAGGCTTTCGATTTGGTGTCCTATGACGTACTCTGGCATAAAATGAGATGTGAAACTAATCTTCCGGAAGAGGTTATTACTATATTTGATTATTGGTACAACAATCAAGTTAATATTGTACGGTGGGCAGGTGCAATGTCTGATGCGTACCAGTTAGGGTGTGGAGTTCGGCAGGGCGGATTGACATCGCCTAGGCTGTTTAATTTGTACGTCAATGGACTGATCGGGGAGCTAAGCAGCACCAAAGTCGGATGTTCTATTGACGGCATGTTTATTAACAACATCAGCTACGCTGACGACATGGTGCTCTTGGGTCCCTCGATTAGTGCCATCAGAAAGCTCCTTAAAGTGTGTGAGGAATATGCAGGAACCTACGGGCTCAGGTACAATGTTAAGAAAAGTGAAGTCCTAGTTTTTCAACCGCATGAACAAAAAGTTGCCACAATACCTCCGGTGTTCTTAGACGGGGTTGCGTTGCCCACGGTAAAGCGTTTCAAGTACCTGGGCCACTGGGTCACGGAGAACCTTTCTGACGACGAAGACATAGAGAGGGAGCGTAGGGCGTTGGCTGTACGCTGCAATATGTTGGCTCGCAGATTTGCACGGTGTACGGGGGCAGTAAAGGTCTCACTATTTAAGGCCTTTTGCCAGTCATTCTATACGTGCAGTCTCTGGGTCAAATATAGCAAGAAGGCAATCAACGCCCTACGCGTACAATACAACAACGCGTTTAGAATGTTGTTGCGGCTGCCAAAACACTGCAGCGCATCGGGCATGTTTGCTGACGCGCACACGGATGGCTTCCATGCGATCCTAAGAAAGAGAGCTGCCTCGGTGCTGCGCCGTGTTCATGGCAGCGGAAACAGCATACTATGCGTGTTGTCAAAAAAGGTTGAATGCCCTATATTGTGGCGCTTAGGGCAGCTTCACGTAAGGGGAAACGGTGAGATTTAGCTTAATTTTTAATATTTCTTTTTATTTTGTGTAATGTTAATTTAATTTGTGAAGGTGCTTATTTTTAATTTTAATTTTATTATGTGTGTGATATGGTTCCAAGTGTTCCGAATTAAATGAATTGAATTGAATTATTAAGCCATTATTTTCATTTTCATAATTTAAAAAATGGTAAATTGTTTGTTTATGATATAAAATCTATGTTATTTTAAATAAATAGTTGAAGCTATATATTAATCAAGTAATTTAGAAGATATTATTTAATACTATCTTTATGTTATTTAAATTTTAATTTTACATTGCGCTCTAATTAGATTTTTTAAACTTCTTACCGTTGTAATGGGTTTCCAACCTACTTGCTGAATAAAAAGTTGGAATTTGGTTCAACAACCTCCTTGCAGTTAGAAAGACTTTAGAAAGTTGGAGCATGGTTGAATAAAATAGAACTTGTTTTTTTTTATAATTTGACAGCTGTCAGTAGAAAGCGATTCTCCCTAGGGCTGAAAGTTTTACTTTCAATTAGGCCCCTCAGACAACTTCAGACCTACTTTCAGAGTATGAGTAATGAAAAATATATTTCAGCGTGTGCCTCCTCTAATATTAAAGTGATGTTTCTACCCCCTACATCTGGGGATCGTGTAGTCGAGTCGTTTAATAACACTGAGAGGTTTCATGAGTAACATTACAGTGCACATACCAATTCAGTGATCCTTTTGATAAAATGTTGTACTTTTATTTGAAGTATTTATTGTTGTGAACCAGTTGTCCTAAGAGTATGAAATTTGAAGGGCTGTTATGTTTTGGTAGGAAAGCTGTTGCTGACCAGATATGTTGTTTCGCATTTTTATTAAACCTTTGATGATTTCATGATATGCATCAAAGGGGAAAAGTACAGTAGTTTCTGGTTTGATTTGATAAACTGGACTTAACTGTGGTTGTTTTTATTTAAGGCCTGCGCACACCTAGTTCGCTGGTGGTAGCGATCAGTGAAACGCTGTCAAATATCGCTGTCAGATTTGAGATTTGACAGCGATATTTGACAGCGTTTCACTGATCGCTACCGCCAGTAAACTAGGTGTGCGCAGGCCTTTAAAGTTTTTACTAGCCTCATCAATTATCTTATGATCAAAGGTTAAAGTTTAATGCTTCTAGGACTTAATGCTGAAGCTACGGGTAAATTTTACACACAAAAGTTTTTACCCCTTTTCCCTTTTTTAGGGAAAACATCGTAAGGAAACCGGCATGTCGTAGAACCTAAAAAGTTCAAGTGTGTAAAGTGCACGAAAGAAGCCTCTTTGAGGCGCACTTCTCTCTAAAATCCTTTCACTACGCTGCTGATTCACGAACGTGTTCTACGCACACGGATAGGTAGAAGAAGATGATGGGATAAAACTTCCCAGTATTTTTTTTTTTTTTTTTTTACATATTATAGGCTTGCGTTTGACCGCAATCTCACCTGCTGTTAAGTGATGATGCGGTCGATGGTGTAGCACGCTTACCTAGAAGATGTCTGTTCACTCTACTCTTAAAAACATCCAAGTTATAAGTGTCCGGTGTTCTTACTATAATATACCCAATTTTCTTTCTGTACATCCTTGCACCATTAAAGGAAGATACCCTCCAAGTTTCATGCTTCTAGAACTTACGGTTTAGGCTGTGCGTTGATTGTCAGTCAGTTTTTTTGTGTTGTTTATTTTTATTTTATGATCTTAAATATTATTTCACATGCATAAATTACATGCCTTACATTCCAACTGTAGTACTTTTTTTAATTCTTCTCTGCCTGCAAGTATTTTGAACTGCCATGTTCAAACGTTCGTTGTTCGACGGTGCTCTTCAAATGTATACACATGCTTGCAATTTTTTAACTCATCGTCTTCGTCGCCCGTCTCGCTGCGCTCCATTCCATTGTTTTCAAAAGTCTTTTCAAAGTTTTAGATTTCGTAAAAGCTGTTTCGTATTTCCCCATCAAAATTTGTTTAGTGAAGGTCCTAAAGCGCCCATTGTTACCGGCTCGGATCGCTTTGAAGTTTATTTTTAGTGATGCCTAACATGTAAATTAGTGCAACAGGTGAATTTACATAGAGTAGGTTAGTTTTCGTTGTTTATTAGTTAAGCTATATGCAGTTTTACGTATTCTGTCGACACTATGCTCTGCTTAGTTTGGGGCTGGGGACATTTTATGTCTGTAACATAGTGTTGTGTGAATTGTCCACAATTTTTTTTTTTTTTACTATTTGTAGTGCCTTGGATAGACGATCGTGGTAGAACAATGTTCCTTAAACTTGGATAAACCTGAGAGAAGACTTTCTCAGAAGACTTTATCTTCCCTAGAGGTAGATTTTCCCTGCATTCTTATGTGGTTCATATTTATTTATTTGAATATTTAAAGAAATAGAATATTCAGAAGGAAGGAGAAGCTAGAACTAGAATAAGTATACTAAAATATAAACTAGATGGCGCTGTTTATCTTTTGTTTGGTAGTCAAAAACAAACCTGCAGTGGCTGCAGTCCAAGTTCAGAAACATGCCTGAGTGGAGGTCTGCAAATTTTTGTTACAAGTTTAACAATTAAAAATTTTAAACCTTACCAACTGAAATCATGTCACTTTAGATACATCATGTTGAAAATTTACAACCTTTTGGATTATGTTCGGGCTATAAACTTAAAATGCACAATACCTCGTTATGCTTCAAATAGCCGAAAAGCATACTGTCAACGCATTATATAAGTTTAACAAACTTGCATGAGAAATCGACTTCATGACCAAATTATTAAACCGATTTTGATGAAATTTCTATGGGACTAATCTGGAATCTGGAATAAAAAAAGAATTTACGAAATCGATTCATAAATGAAAGAGGGTAAGTATGTCGCAACAAACATAAAAAAAAAACAATTAAAAGAAAGTGGCTAAACTGATTTTGATGATTTTTTTTATCACGGGCTAGAGCTCCTCAAGACTAAAGCGACAGACAGTGACCTCTGTCGGAAAAAAACCGAAGTCATTTAGTACTACACAAATCAAAAGTCATAATAAGCTATAAGTCCATAAGACAGGGCTCAAGGAACTGATTGTGCCTCGTCCTTCTACAGCCACATCTGGTTCACTGGAACATTGTTGCTATCAACCCAATTTGCTTTTGAAAAGTAAGCAATTTTGATAGTTTTAATAGCTTTAATACAAAATGCAGATAAGTAAAAAAGCAAGTAACAAAAGTCATTATGGGGTATGCCCATCCTATAATAATATGTTTTCAAGCTTAGGTATTAGTTAGATTAACAAAAAAATAGTTATTTGTTATACAAGAGTGCAAAGCTGCTTTTTAACCGCGTGCTCAATTTTGATGACTGAGCAAGCGCAGGATTCTAAAGTTTAACCACGAGCGGAGCGAGTGGTTTAAAAGTTAGAATCCTAAGCGTTGGCGAAGGAATCAAAAGACCACAAGGTGAAAAATCTTTGCACTCGAGTGCAACACGTAACTTTTCATCCCACCTCAGCGAGGAAATGACTAAAAAAAAGAACATGGCACGACTAAAAGTAACACACCAAGAAGGTTCCGAGTATGAGTTATTAACAAATTTAAAAAGGTCGTATGATAAATTCGGCACCATGCAGGTAGAAGTAAATAGGTTTAATGGTGTTTTTAATTCACAAATACACCAAGAAGGTTACGAGTGCGAGTTTTTAACAAAATAAAAAAGGTTGTATGATAAGTTCGGCACCATGGATGTAGAAGTAAATAGGTTGTGTATTCACAAAGTTATTGAACACGATATTCTAAATTCAAATTTACTTTATCCTCTAGCGGATAAAAACGGCTTTTCCAGTCAGAAATTAAACAGCAAAAACACACTTTCAGAGCTGGTGGGATGAAAAAACATATTATTTTATTTTCCAACAAAATATGTGTATCACTTTGTCTGAATTTGATAATGCGTGGGTATCAGGTATTATATTCCAATAACAAGAAGCTCTGGATTCATAGAGCTACTGCTCTAGTCTAAACTACCCTACTTTACCTGCATTGACATTGCCTTATAGAAAAAACATAATATTTGTTATTTAGGTTATTATAAATTAGTGTAAGTCTTTGTTTTGCAAATAAATAATTATTCTACTCTATTCTGATATTACTATGTTATTAACATACTCCAAATAGAACAGTAGGAGGATCTCAATTCAATTGAATTTTAAATTATGTTTTCATTACTCATACTCTGAAAGTAGGTCTGAAGTTGCCTGAGGGGCCTAATAGAAAGTAAAACTTTCAGCCCTAGGGAGAATCGCTTTCTACTGACAGCTGTCAAATTATAAAAAAAAACAAGTTCTATTTTATTCAACCATGTTCCAACTTTCTAAACTGCAAGGAGGTTGAACCAAATTCCAACTTTTTATTCAGCAAGTAGGTTGGAATCCCATTACAACGGTAAGAAGTTTAAAAAGTCTAATTAGAGCGCAATGTAAAATTTAAATTTAAATAACATAATGATAGTATTAAATAAATAATATATCTTCTAAATTACTTGATTTATATATAGCTTCAACTATTTCTTTAAAATAATATAGATTTGAGCAAACAATTTACCATTTTTTAAATTATGAAAATGAAAATAATGGCTGAATAATGCTGGCGAACCGAAGCCGAATCCCGCCAGAGAAAAAGAAAAAAAAAACCGGGAAGGCGGCAATTCAATCTTCATTTTCACTAATTTTTCTTTCATGTTTTTATTTTTACTTTCCTTGTATTCGTAATGAAAAGCACAGTGTTTACCTCGGATGAAAGTCTTTTAAGTCCCTCAAGCTCCATTGGCGCCCTCGCTAACGCTCTGGCGCCAAACCCGTCTCGGGACTCAAAAAACGTGACTTTCAATACTCGGGTAACAATGTACTATTGTTGTCGCATAACTTTGTCATTTATGAACCGATTTGAAAAAATAATCTTTTATCTGAAAGGTAATACTTCCAGGTTAGCCCCATAGAGATTTTATTAAAATCGGTTCAGCAGTTTGACCATGAACCGGTTTCTCAAGTTTTTAAAACTTCACTTGTGTTTGTATTCCATTTTAGATCTGTTTGCAAAATTGGAAATTTTATGGAGTTAAAAGGGGAAGCCATTTACTGTTTCTAAAAAAGAGCTTTGATAGAAAGGTCGATTTATATCAAACGAACACAGAGCTAGAGCTAGAACAAGAGCATTCGTTCGTGGTCTTTTAGTGTAAACGAAAACTTGTATTCAGCGTTTACATCAAACGATCAAAGAGCTAGAGCTAGAACAATCGCTAGAACACAAGAACGCTTTGATGAGACCGCTCAGTGGCGCGAGCACGTCCGAACACGCTAGAACGCTCTAAGCAACTGTTCGCGCGCTCTTGCGCCGTTTACATCAAGCGAGCGAGCATTCTTAGAATATTCCATAGAATCTTTGCGAACGTACTAAGAACAACGAAGGAATGCTCTACGCCTGTTTACACTAGAAGAATTAGCTGTAGTGGGGATAGAATGAGCATTCGCTCGTTTGATGTAAATCGACCTGAAAACAACGGACGGACAAACATGCATTGAAACATTTTTAAGCAGTGAAGTCCTTGTACTATACAGTTATTTAGTTACAGTCTCGTGACCCATGCGCGTGGTTGTGTGCGCCCGCGGAAATTTTAATCTATTCCCCTAAATAATAGTGCTTTTAATGTAATCAAGAGAGTTACATAGTGTTGTGTTACTATCTTAATCTTTTCAAACGCCTTGTGAACCCTTTTGTTTAAACGACTTATAATTTATTTAGGTACAACCAATTGTGCTTCATTATTGCAATAGGAAATATTTATGTTTAAAAGTTTGTTGAGTTTTCAAAATACAGTGAATTAGCATAGTGCGTTTTTAGGTACCCATGTGAATTGTGAAGGTTCACAATTACAGATTATGGCTTAAATTACAATATGGGTTTAGTTATTATTATAGATACATATAATGGGCACCTTAGATATTCTGGATATGTTAATATAATTAATTTTTTTTATATAATTAATTAAGTATAATTATTTCAAGTTCTTTACCAACTTACTTTTTATCTAGATACTATACATTTGACTATATACATTTATATATAGTCAAATGTATAGTGTCTAGGGATTAAAATAGGTATGTACTATAAATAGGCACGCAAAACAAAGCATAAAGCTTTAATCTAAGAAAACTAGTATTCCTTTTATCAAGTTATGATAAGGTTAATCTGCAAACTAAGTCCTTGGTACTGTCAAGACTACCCTCCACACTAGCTATTACTGTGCGGCAGCAGGGCATTGTTGCTCTACCAAACTACACTCTATGCTAATCATGATAAGGTCTAAAAATGTCTAAAACTATCAAATATAAGCACAGTGCTGTGCAAGTAATATTTTTATCTGATGTTAAGATTGACCCAGTAGTTAAAATACCTTCTTGTAAATTAAAAGAAGATACTCGAAATTAAGTTTCTTTTTTAAGTCTGTTTAGTGTTAAAGATAAACATAAGATAAGAGGTACCTGATAGTTTTGGTACCTATTGCAAATTTGAATGCAAAATGAAGGTAGGCCTAGACTTTAGTTAGAGTATAAATGGTACAGTTTTTTTGGTGTCTTTCAAAAATGTGGTGCCAAAATTGGTATTTTCGAATGAAGCATGTGGCGACAACCAGGTCGTCGGCCGATCGATCGCTGGCTATCTACGTTGTGCGCTTGTGCCGTCGCAGTCACCGCGCCCATTGCGCGACTCCGTCTAACGTTTCACATTTACCAAATATATTTCAAGGCAGTTACAAAGGGGGCACGAAAGAACGAAGACGGTCTAAAGAAAGCCCTGCCGATCTTTGCCTAATCGCGCGCGGTTATCCAATTATATTGACTTATCGCTTAGTAGTGGTAAATTCTATTGACATCAACTGTTGCCTATGGTTATCTTAACATTTGATTATACTTCCTGTAACTTTAACAAAGTTTGTGAAAACTTTGTTAAAGTTTTGGGTGAGGTGTTCGCTGGTCCGCTCTGAAGAAGTTCCGGGGTCTCGCTCGCACGTGATGCCCTTTCCGCTGCAGAGGTGTCGCGCCGGCTGCATCTGCAAACATAAATACACAACTGCTACTTATTCTTGGCGCGTGGGAGGTGCCGGTCTAATAGCGACTCTGACTAGTTGCTGTAAGGTCTACAATACAACGTTTCAAAGTTTCATGTTCGGAAATAAACGTACCAACCGATCAGATTGGCCCAGTTTATAGTAGTAGGTAATGTTTATGAATGAATACAGAACTACTATGGACTACAACAGACTAAAGAGTTATTATAGAAGTACAACACTCGGACTATGAATTGATAGTTACTGATCAGTCAAGCAAGCATTTGTCGCGTCGCAAGAACCCGCATCTTTGGCGTCGTCACTGCCGGATAGTTACCTACTGCGCCACAGAGGTTTATTTATTAAATACTATCATGCATACTCTAGGTTGTGTTCTCGGATTGCTTCCGCTATTCCTGTAAAATAACTACAGGAACAGAATATTCTTGCAGCTTCTAGAATATGAATGCCACTTACATTACTAGCTGCTGTTTCTCTGTGCACGGCTATTATTATTATGCTTCCCTGTTTTTCCCTGTTTTTTTGCTTTTGGCACTTCATTTTCATTTAGGCACTCGATTTTCTGAAACACAGTGAAATTTTGTTAATAAACCTGTAAAATTATAATTCCAGGAAATTAATTAATTTTACCTTGTTGGGCTTCTTAAATCTTGTTTCTCAATTATTCTTTTTTGGTTATTTGGTTTTTATATACCGAGCAGGTATTTATAATAAGCTGGCCTCGATAAAAGTCAATTGATTGTTGATGATAGGGAAGTAGGCATTAATAATTCTTTTTTGGTTATTTAGTTTTTATTTACCGAGCAGGTATTTATAATAAGCTATTGATTGTTGATGAAAGGGAAGTAAGCATTAATAAGTGTAAAGGAAGCACTTCCATGCATAACGTTATCAAAGGACTGGGCTTGGTCAATTTCCTTCAGTATTAGCATATTAAAAGCTGTCTTTCATGTCGCTCATAATCAGAATAAAAATTAAAAATCTTGTAAACTGTAAAAAATGTTGGTTGTATTAATATTACAAACAGTTTACCTTACTTATTTGAAGGAGTGATCAAATATTTTTAATAAAATAAACTAGCAAGGAAGCCCGGCCGTTGCCCGAGAATTTGATTATTTAAGATCATTCCAGAATGTTACAGAACATTCTAGAACGTTAAGTAGCATTCTGTATGATGACCGACTATTCTTAATCATTTATACGTCTGAAATAAATTTAATTATTCTAAATCATTCTGGAATATTTAAGAACATTCTGTTCTAGAACATTATGCCAAATTCTAGAATTTTTAGAAATGTCCTTGTAAAATGAAACGATAAAGATATAAAAGTCCATAATTATGTGATAGAAAAGGATAGAGATTTCTAAACCTTTGCCACCAAATACCACTAAATCCACCCTTTCCGTCCTAACTCCCTCACTCACAGTAAGGGGTATACCACCACCACGGGAAGTAGATCCCAGTTGGCGATGATAGAGAAAACTCTGTACGCACGTACTTGCCTTTTATAATATTATATTAATTAATTGATTTTGGCTTTAATTGATTGAATTTATCTTTAAAACGACATAATATAATATTAATACATTCATCTTTATCTAATTTAAATACAGAACGACAATATATAGATGCTTTACCACTTAGTACTAACACATATTTATTACTCTTCTCTAAACAAACAAATATATCGCAACCGCAGAACGCTTAGATGAGCACAAGGCTTCACTTATACAATATTTCTATTAATCTGAAAATTGAGTCGGTCATGCGGAAGTTAAAACAAACTGTAGGTTCAATCGAAAAAACCGGTGGCCCAGTTAGAGCTCTCAAAATAAGGTAATGCGATCCGGACCTTTAAAGTGGGTGATAGACGTACGAGCAAGTACGCGTACTTATGGCTCGCCGACCTTTTTCGCTTGTGTGTCACCGTATGTTCGCGTACTTTCAATACATTACTTTCGATACATTAGGTTGGCGAGCCATAAGTACGCGTACTTGCTCGTACGTCTATCACCCACTTAACAACTGAAAAATATTACGTATAGGTAATACCAGTGCAGGGTTCCAAACTCCGTTAGTAATTACGTATGGAATATTTAAAGACTAGCTACGGCAAAATGTGAGTATCTTTTATGTGCTAACATCCATACTTATAAACGCAATTTAAATTTAATCATTGCTTAAAGTTAGCCCTGTCACTTTTTGTTATTACCCAGTGGTAAAAGATGGCAATAGTTTATGCACTGTTTATGTTTTGACATATTTTTATAAGAAAGGCCATTAATGTATTGTAATTTGAACTATAACCTCTGAGTACATTAGAAATTCTCAAAGCGTCCTGGGTGCGTAGAAAAAATTTGAGAGGATATCAACAATTAGAGTTATATTATAATCATGATGAAATTATCATTTTTGAATTTTCCTATTCACATTAATTAATTTACTTTAATCCTTGACATTTTAAGTCGACTACAAGAATCAAAAATCATGAAATCGTTTTATAAAATTTAAATGCCCGAGGTGAACATGCGATACTACACCCAGATCCAAATTAATAAATTGTAAAACGTTAACCGATAATCAAAAGGAGCCGCTTTGAGGTGCACTTAAAATCCTTTCACCACACTTGGTTTGAAAGAGCCAGTGACTTAATAAGAAGTTCAAAGCAGGTAGAATTACACGATCAAGAAGAATTATCTATTAAGAAAAAAAAACGTTGAAACTATTGTATACCAGTAGGAATAGCCCCAAAATTATCAAAGAAGGTCTCGGTTTTTTTATATTTGTGTCTCGGTAACCCACATAAATAAAATCTCTAGACCACTAGAAGCAAATGCGTAGGCTTTGTCATAAATATTCATAATTATTTAAAAAAAAAAATTGCCTACGCTTCTTATTTAATGAATAGATAGATCATTATTAGATTACAATAATAGTACATATTTCAACGAAAAACTAGTGATGGCAAACCATGAACCATATAGGTAAATTTACAGTAACTAATATAAATTTGAAGTAGGTACTATATTAACATTCATAATAAAACTATACTTGCCTTATCTCTAACTACTTATACTCTTAGGGGCACTATATTCTCGATTAACAATATCATGGCAACAAAATACGAAAACCCATTTGTATAAAATAGTTAAATAAATAAATATTCTAGACAATTTACACAACACTACCCAGCCCCAAACAGTTAGAACATAAATTAAATTTCCGTTCCTTCTTTACTACTCAGGTATCCATCATTTGTTTTACGCTTTTCATACATCAAGAGACAACATATAAGCTTGAAAGACGAGCTACTACCGACCCATCGAATTTAATAAATTTGGTGAATAACAGTAAAAAAATCTAAAAACTCGTATTTGAGACGTAATAACTTACAAACAAAGTATAAATAAATCAAGATTACTAAAATTTTGAATTGTAGAAACTGTGAGAAATAATTCAAGAATTACTTACTGCTGAAAGAGGAAGAAGACAAGTACAACAAATCAATAAATTTGTGCGGTATGTTTTTCCATAAAAACTAAGTGGTGTGGGTCGGCACAACAGGTTTTTTCTTCCACTCATATCTATCATAAGTCATCTCAGTGCTCACTCCTTTTTCGCTCATGTCATCTTTGGCACTGTCCATCCAAATTTTCTTTGGTCTACCATTTCTTCTATAACCACCATCCACATTCATCACTTTGTAATATGACTTTCAACCCTCCGCATATCGCTACTATTTTCGCTACTATCTTTTTTCCATAAAAACTATATCATATAACCTTAACGATTTAATTCTTAAACCACTATTTTGCCCTAAGACTAGGCGTACTAACTGTGATTGATATAATTGAACTATATGCTATAACCTTATTTTACATTGAAATATTTGTTACAACGATCATCAGTCATAAAATTAATAAGCTGTGCATCATCATTTATTTGTCCTTATCCCACTTCAGTTGGGTCGGGTACATTGTACATTTTACCATAAATACAAATCATATTAAGCCATAATGAAGGCAAAAGCTTAAAACAATACACAATTATAATATGGCACAATATCAGGCATATATACATGTATATGATACAATATGTAAATATAAAATAAAAAAAAGTTGACCCGTTCGTTTATAATTTTCGCAGTGAAATTGTAGTTTTCAGAAACGCATTATAATCTTTGAGCTCTGCTTCATTCATATGTCCTGGTTCAGTTTCGTCCAAGCCTGTTTCAGTTTCAGATTCCTCTGTTTGGGCTACTGACTCAGTGCAGGTTTCTTGATTGAGCAATGCGTCTACCCAGCCCCGATAGTGCTTCTTTGCTCTTTTAATGCAAGCAGGTAATTTTTTCATTTTGTTCTTATGAAAGTTGGTGTAAAAGATACCAAGCGCTGAATCCTGTATAGGAAATTGTTCCATGGGTGAATTAATTAAATCACCAACATTTAAATAATTATTTCCCCTCGATAGAGGATCCGGAAGTTGTATATGGTAAACCGTATCAAGATTTTTGGGTGGTTTCGGATCACGCAGTGGAATGAGGGAACTTAGCTGTACAGGCTGGTCTTTTAGAAGCTCACTTCGCCATTGAAGTACAACTTCGGTCTCGAATAATCTGTTAGGCTCGGCTATTCGCTGCAAGGGCCAATTATTGCAAAATGTTCTAAGTTCTTCCGGATTCATTGCAGGATTACAATCTGGTGAAAGAAAAGAGATAATGTAAAGATGTGTAATATTAGCAATCATAAAAAAAACGGGTTTTAAGATTGCGGGAAGTCGGTGGATAGAGGGGGCTTCTATGCCAAGCTGTGGACTTCTGCCAAGGTGCAATTAAATGAAACTGTGTAGGTAAAGGTTTAACGGTGTACGTGACTGGAAATAAAAAAAACTTATCGTACTAACTACTCCCACTCACAGGAATTTAAACAGCTCACGCTAGCTTGACCCCAGAACAAAGTAGAACAATCATGTGGCCGGAGAAGTGTCGCAAAAATACATAAGCTTAGGATCCCTTCTCCATACAAATTCAATCGGGAGTTTTGTCGGGAGTCGTAAAGTGAAAAATGCCTTGCAGCAGCGCAAGGATTACTTTCCGAACAAGTTAAGCGACAATATAAAACATAGAAATACTTTAACATTTTCCTTCCTTCCTTTTTCTTAGAATCGTCATATTTAGTGATATTTCAAATATAATAGTGAAAATGTAAAACTGGAGACATCGGCTTCCATACAAACGGCGCAAGATCGCCTTTCTACTGTATTCAGTATTCTGTGAGCTTGACCATACGCCAAATACCTACTAAAAACTACATATGTCTGTTGTAAAACTTAGAAGAAGTTTATTTCTGCGTGAAATAAACCCTATTTATAAACTTTCATCACTCAGTCTTTTTTCATAATTTACATATTTCAAAAACTAATTTAGCAATTTATTAAGTTTGCCCGTAACTTTAAATACTAATACTAGTATTAGCTACCTATATAAAGTTAATGCATTCATCTAACAAATATACCAGCTTACTACTTGACTAACTGATAATCAGCGTAAAGTCTACTGTAAATCACTCTTAGTAGAGGGTATACTCCTGGTATAGCGTAAGGGTGGGTCCATTAAGAAAATAATTCCCGAAACTCAACCCCTGAGCTACATAAATGCAGGAGGTTGAAGTTAATATAGAAAAACCATAAGGCCTTGTATCCAGAGGCGCCCTCTTCGATATTATTTATAGGGAATCCGATGTTTTTAAAAATCTAATCAGCGCATATTGTAGAGCTCTTAAATATCCCCTAAATATCAAAAAGATTTATGCTTATCATATGCTTTGGCATGGTTCTATAAAGTAATGCACAGATGCTGTAAATAACAACCCACGCCATCTGCCGTACGCAAACGGATCCATCTCAACACGGAAATGCGGAAAATGTACCACCCAACTCTGAACCTTTCTGTTGAAACTTTGAACCAGTTGCAGCGCCGCCTAGCGGAAGTAAAATGAGCTTAGTTGCAACGTAGTTCCTAGTTTTCCCGTCGTTACTGCATTGGTGCAGCGCTGCGGTAGCTGCTTGGAGATGGCCGGTTTTAAAAAGACACACCTATACATAAATTTTCATATTCTTTGATTCTGAAACAGTTGCCTTTGTTGGACGCCTACGTTGTGAAAGAAAACAGACAGCACCTAATTGGCTAACAGACAGCACCTAATTGGTGTATGTAGTCTTAAAATAACATGGTTAAGTAGGTAGGTACTTGCAAAAAAATGACAATACAATCATAGGTAATCCACATAAAACAGACCGCTATCAATTATAAAGCGCTATTTTGTATGACCCAATTCACATTTTTTCAAAGAGTATTGCACTCGAAAAGTCTGTTTTTTTAGTGTTTTTTTTTTGTTGACAGTGGTTGTTCAATCAACTAATGGTTGGTTTCAGTTTGTCAATTTAGCCAGCTGTTATTCGTTTACATAAATACCAGCCAGAGATATTTCGAAATTGGTTAAACAATAATTGTATCAAATTTAGATAGGCTTTTGCACCTCTCTGCTGACAGGGCTCAAAGAAAACGAATCATAATTCTGAACATTTTATAAAATAAAGATGTTTCGATTTTTAGTTCGGTTTTTAAACTCAACAAATTTATAGACTCCCACCTTCTACCCTGTCAAAATCTGAACAATGAAATTCTCTTGATGCCTGTTTTATGAGGATGCTTTCATTAAATTAATTTACGATAGGTGTTTTTGACAATCGGGACTTGGGTGATTGTGAAGTTGTAATTAGCCCGCTTCTCGATCTAAAGGGAAATGAAATAGGATCTTATCCGGGAGTGCCCCTAAAAGTTTTTTTTTTATGTCTAGGGTAACTCTTTATCACATGGACCATGTCCATCTTGTGAATTAGACTGATTAGGTATAGGGTGCCCGATATACTAGTAAACCTACTTTATTTATCATGTCACACGCACAACATAACCCGTAAATATAGAGGCGTGAACATGAGCATTAATCCCTTTCTTATATGAATTATCCTAAAATATATGTAAAGGGTGGTTGATGAAAGTTTCAGGTTAACCTTACTAGATAATTTAAAAGAGTCTTACCACGTGGGACCGCGCCTTTGAAAGCCATTTCGACTGCAAAAAAAGCCGGCGCCTAACTAAGCTTTTTCTTCTGAAGTTAGTCCTGAAATTTACAACAAAACAACATCCAAGTACATCTATTAACAAGCACGACCTTTTCAAAGAAATCAAGGAAATCCCGGAATGGAGTATTCTGATAACAATTATCGTTTCTCGTGAAGCTATTAGAGCAATGAAAATATCTCACCTCGTGGAAAAGCTTTTCAATTTCTCTTCGATTTTCTAAGAAAATAATGCCAAAGCCGTGCTCTGCCCAGTTTTGTTTATTCCTGTCCTGAAAATGAAAAAAAAATATCAGCCAACTAAAAGTTTTACGAAACCAAGGCTAACCGCGCAGAACGAGTGAACATTTCCTACGGATATTAAATAAATCATCTGCAGTTGGAAGATGTTAAACTCAGAAATAAGGTCAAAATATGGTTCGCAGTACTTTCATTTAAACTCAACACGCGTACACTTTGTTTAATTCACTCGCTTATTATTTCAATGCAAGGATCGAGTATGAAATATGTAAGTATATGTATTTCAATGAAAATTCAACGTGAAGCTTTCTTAGCAAATTAAAAGAATATCACCTCGCGTGTTGGCACCGTAAATAAACTCTTCTTCAGCCTAAAAGGTGACTGCCGCGCTGCCTTTATTTATCACTAGGACCCCCTGAAAATGACAGTTAAATATCAGTCAAGTACATTATAATAATGATGATAAACCATTTATTTCAAACTTTACAATATTTAAATTTGTACCTAAGGCTTGTGTGTGTATTTAAAATACAAATACAGGGCCCACGCATTATATCCACCTACATGTGTGTTAAATAGCTCAGATCTAGAGGAGCACGGGTGACTAGTTGTCACTAATGCTGACTCAATTGTCCACCAACAATAGATATGCGGATCAGTGAATCCAGTAATTTCGTAATCACAGCAAGTAATGGTAATTTCCATATCTGATTAGTATACTAACTATAAGGTGTGAAATACACTACAATTACTGAATTCACTTATAACAACAAAGATTTTTGTAATGTCCCAAAAGTTAAGAGCCGTTTTCCTAAAGTGTAGTAATCACTATAAAATTAATAAAAAATCACTTGTAACTAGCCTATAAATCATCTAAAGAACCTTACCTAGTGCATCCGCGACAAAAAGTACCCTCTTCTCCAGCAAGGAAGCTTCTTCACTGCTGTTCTTCTCTTATTAATTAATCTTATAGTGACCGGTCTGAAAATTTCAAAAACTACGTGTTACATATGTGCGTGTCTAATGTCTGACTATCATAGCATAACTATCGTCCTTATGAAGTATTATGGCCTGAAAGTTTCGTCAAACAAATTTATTATTATAACTTTGAGTCATCCTCTTTTCAGTCTGGATAATCATCCACTGCTGGGGTTTCTTTTTAATTTTCTGCCAGACTTTTCTCTCTCGTGTTTCTGTCATGCTTTGACTGAATAAACTTTAATCTAAATAAAAATAACGTTAAACGCGGTAGATAATATAATTTATTTCAGATGACGTGACCACTTATGACCCAGTGGTCACTATAGTGCCCAAAAGGCCTGCGCACATCTAGCCGATGGCGATGGATATCAGTGAAACGCTGTCAAATATCGCTGTCATATTTGACAGCGTTTCACGGATCACCATCGCAGAAAGATTAGATGTGCGCTAGGCTTAACTTAATTTCCTTCAAATTAGAAGTAATGGTGCCGCACCGATTTGGTGGTTTGTCTAGGTTTGAGAATCATAGTGTTTTAAATCGAAAACAATGTATAATCAGCTCTCTTATACATGGTATGAACATGAACAAAAATGGGGTGCGTACCATCACAAGTCAATAAATAAACCGACGCGCTGCGATCGCGTTTTATAATTAAATAGATTGATATGGTTTTATAATTATTTGTAGGTTCCCTTAAAGATAGGGTCGTGCTCATATTTTGCCGTACCTCGTAGGTATTCGGAACGACAAGTTATATTACAAGCCCATCGCTTCTAGGAATCAAGGGGAGAAGTCGAGAAGGCGAGGCAAGGCGAGAAGTCAAGGGGGTGTAAAGTATTCTTTCAATGAGAAGAGTGATGTTTTAAGATGCGAATAAGAGCAAGTCTAAGATTTCTCACCTCTTGTACACGCAACTAGAAGAGCCTCCTTCCTTCCGCCTACGTCATAGACAAGAGGGCGGCTGGAAACGCCTCTGCGCCGCGCTGTCTGATGTCTTAGCCTATTTGTGCTGAATTTTTTTTTCTGGACAGCCCTGAAAATTAGAAAAAAAACAATTAAGTTTTGTCATCTGAACTCAAGAGTTATATTAAAATAAAAAATTATTTATTAATTAATTAAATTAATTTAATGAAATATTCTTTCTGCCAAAGAAAAATGGCTACGGTCAGCGCTGTTGATTATCATCATTGTTTTCATTTCAATTAGCATTTCGCGGTCATATTGCAGGTTGAATGACGTCATGATTACATGACGTTGTTAAATCTACTCGCCTCCGGCTGACCTGGAGGGTCGGCGGACTTCACTTCAATCCCCCGGGTTTTTGTTTTAAAATATGCGGGGAAATAATTTCATACACATGCTCAACTTTTTCCAAAAAAATAAAATTATTCATGCGCTCTACACTTTACTTGAAAGCTTTTGTTTAATAATATTTGGGCAATTATTTTCATATAGATAGGAACTTAACTTTTTGAATCAATCCGATAGTGTTCATACGCACTGGCACTTTTCACTTTCTCACTCACAAAGTTTCCCGACAAAGCGTTTATGACGTAAAACACGTATGACCAGTGCTGAAATTCACGTAAATTTCGCTATTCCGGATGCAACAGTGTGCATCCGTGCTTTCGCTCGGCGATCTAGTTCTGGAGTGAAGCGCTAGGGATTTGCCGCCGCACCAGGCAAACCAGCTACAACTCTCCGGGATTTTCACGATAAACAAATAGTTTGGAGAACTGAAACTGCATTGACTAACTGAAATTATACATGCGCCATATCCAAACGACTTCGACGTTCGCTTTGGTTTTTCTTTATTGTAATAAATGACACGATACAAACATTTTTACATTTATCTAATATATTTAGAAGCCGTTTCATTGCAACTTAATTTCAAAATGCCTAGCTAATCAATACGACTGGATCTCAAGATTCAGTCGTATTGATCTTGATCTCGTCTATTATTTTAGACTTTTTTTGATTAGTAAAAGGATCATTTAAAAAACGGTAGGAACCGAGCCGTAGTTTGTTGCCTGTTCTTCTAGGCTTGGTCGCGTGGAACTGGCACCTAGACTCACCTAGCTTTAAGACGTTTCAAAGAGATTCTTGCAATTGTATTGAATAAAATTTTATTGAGTTTGAGTTTGATTGTAATGCCTCGTATAATGTGGTATGGTTAGTAAATATCGTATAATAATATACAAAATGCTTTTCGGTTATTTATTGGATGTCTACCCTGCCTGATGTCCTGAGGTCGTGTACGGTCAGCAAAAAGTATTATATTTTATGAAAGGATAATATTTTTGTGTTCACCAAAAATCTTAAGGTACAATCAATGTACTTATGCATTTCTAAAATATTGACCTTCCCCGAAAAATACTGATTGTTCACCAAATATTCCTGAATGTTACACAAAGGGCGGATCCGAATTGGATAGGTTAGGTTGTGTTAGAACATAAAAATTACGCACAAGGCGAGCGAGCAGAGCGAGCGTGCCGCGGTAGCGGCCGCCCCGCAGTGCCAGAGAATATTTTTTTCCCAATAACCTCAAAGGGGCTGCCAGTTTTGTACAATTGTTCATTTTTTTATTAATAAAGCTACATTGGACATTAATTGGTATTTGATTCAAATACATTTTGCAGTGCATTATCTGAAGTAAAACCAAAAAAATAAATGCTTGTTTTTAAAATTATGTAGGTGTATTACTATTTTTACAAATTTGCAACAGTTGTTAAATAGATGCTCGTTATGACATATTTTAATTAACATATTTTGGTGCACATTCAGTATATTTGGTGGAGCACAGGCAAAATTAGGTAAATGAAATGGGAATAAATTGAAGAACTTTTAAATACCATCCTTTATGAAATTCATTTCTATATGAAACTCGACAATTTTTTTTTATAGATACGCCGCAGCACTTACTTCCCTGCGTTTCAAAAATGAAATTATTAACAGTTTACTATTTTTTTTATAGAACTAGCTAATGGAACAAACATATAGCCTACCTGATGTTAAGTGGTAACCATCGCCTATAACAAAGACTACTAGGGATTTCACTCTGCAAAATGACAAATGAAAATTCATACTGATATTTTAGTTAAACAACGCTGAAATGTGGCAACCGCTGCGCGCAGTCGATCTCTCGATCCCGTAGTGCTCAAAGCGTCAATAGGAAAATTAAATTGACGTTTTGCAGAGTAGACTCAAGACTCCCAGTTACAAGTATCAAATACTCTGATCAATCTGGAGAAAACGAGCATTGAATAACTGAAATTGTTAGTCTACTTTTGTTATTAACCTGTAAGATTCATTTTATTTTTATACTTTGAGCTCATATTTTAAAATAAAAATTCCAACTATGGCACGTCTTTCTAACACGGAATACCAACGCTAAGAAAAAAGGAACGAAGAGAGAATGTTGTAGTAGCATTTATTATTTTGCAATTTACAAAGACTACATAATTTTATTTGCTCGTGAACTTTCATATTATTGTTACTATAGCCCTTTATTTATCCAATGAATGAAGCACATATTCACATAATATTGTAGCTATTTATAAGTAGGTATACACTGGTACTGGCGTTTCTATTTACACATCAATATTACTACTTTATAGATATCAGTATTTATTTACACAAATAAACTTACAGTTAAACAAATATTTACAAAATGTACAAAAAACACAAGAAACAATTGAGCTATCTGCAGACCGTTACAAACTATCTAGAGATAGCTCAACTGATCCAAATCAGTACCAGACGGAAGCGTCCCCAAGACGCTGGCGGCATTGCCACGCTGAATATAATACTTTATTATTATTATTTATATTCGTAATCATGCTATTCTCATTTAAATTTTTAGTGTAGGTATTTTGTTACTCGATTTTTCATTTACGGATCTCTGTCCGAGTAAAGGCCTACTCCAGTGAACTTTATTATTGGTCTTTAATAATATTGAAGTTACTTTTAATATAACTTTAATATTAAATTTAAAAACTAACTGCAAAGTAATTGCACTAGCACACTGGGGTAGTAAAGCCTTTGAAGTTTAAGAGCAAGTTTTCTGTTCGGTATTTAAAAGGAATCTTTTGAGATATGGGGACGCGCGTACATAAGTTTTTTTTATGTGACGATGGCGTTTACGTACTCCTGTCTCGGTATTATATAATTTATGTTCATGAAAAAATTCAGCTTGGGTATTTATGGAAAGGGTGAATGTCCCTCTTGAACGGATTATTATGTCCGCCAATATCTGGCTCTACGGACCACATTATACACGCGTCAAGTATTCAACGTGAATATTGATTCTCGTGTATTACTTGTAGCGTATGAACACACATAATACTCCTAGATTAATCGACGTCCAATATATACCTGTGTGTAAGCAGACCAAGGCATGTGCTTGTCATTATCTACCTGTCTATAGTGCCTTGCGTTTCTATATCACGTTATCGTTCCTATAGATAGAATCTGTAATCTGTTATCTACGCAAGACTTGAATCTTTATGCCGTAAACCTAAACTATATCACGATAATATTATAAATCATGATTTCACTAGTGATGTGTAGGCCGGTTATTAAGGTTGCTAGTCCTAAATTTCTAGGGTGTTATTAATAATCCTGGCGCAACGCTGGAGTAGTTAAATCGTGTTTTGTCACATTTGTTCGAGTTGACAATTGCATGTCAATGCAAGAGACAAAACACGGATCAACCAGTCCAACGCTACGCTAGGGTTATTAATAAGACCCCCTAGGGTGTTATTAATAATCCTGGCGCAACGCTGGAGTAGTTAAATCGTGTTTTGGCACATTTGTTCGAGTTGACAATTGCATGTCAATGCAAGAGACAAAACACGGATCAACTAGTCCAACGCTACGCTAGGATTATTAATAAGACCTATAAGGTGTTATTAATAATCCTGGCGCAACGCTGGAGTAGTTAAATCGTGTTTTGTCACATTTGTTCGAGTTGACAATTGCATGTCAATGCAAGAGACAAAACACGGATCAACCTGTCCAACGCTACGCTAGGATTATTAATAAGACCCTAAGGGTGTTATTAATAATCCTGGCGCAACGCTGGAGTAGTTAAATCGTGTTTTGACACATTTGTTCGAGTTGACAATTGCATGTCAATGCAAGAGACAAAACACGGATCAACCAGTCCAACGCTACGCTAGGATTATTAATAAGACCCTAAGAGCCTGTCCAGATGGGGCGTTTTACGCGCGTTTTACGCGCGATTCCTCAATCGCGCGTAAAACGCGAGCAACTATTTGGTAGGAGCGCGCGTAAAACGCGGCATCTGGACGCAATATAAATTGAAACGCGCGAGGGCACTCGCGCGTAAAACGCTCCATCTGGACAGGCTCTTAGGGTGTTATTAATAATCCTGGCGCAACGCTGGAATAGTTAAATCGTGCTTTGTCACATTTGTTCGAGTTGACAATTGCATGTCAATGCAAGAGACAAAACACGGATCAACTAGTCCAACGCTACGCTAGGATTATTAATAACACCCCTAAAGCTTAGGAAGTTCAGTTGGATTTTCTGAAGGAAATCTGAAGAGATGTTTTTCGCGTATGGGGATCGCAATCGTACACATTTTTACAAACAACGAAACATAATTAACGTAGCGTATTTGTTTTTTTCTATTTTCTTTGTACGCTTGCAGTTTGCAGAAACAAGTAATGCAGAAATAAATATAATAAACATGATACAGTAGCATGCGCTAATTGGCATTTGGATTTCTCAGATAAAGCTAAAAACGGCGCGTCCGCCAGTCACCGTACAAAATAAACTTTCGCTGTCTGGAGCAAAATGGTATTTTTAAAAGCTTTTCGTGAAAAGCCGTTGCATTGTAACAGATGATATGAGGATGGCAGGTGAAATAGAAACAGAAACGTCACGGGAGGCTTCCGTCAAGTCGGACCGTTAGGTACTCGGACCGCGGTCCCAGTAGCCGGATAGATTTAATTTTATTATCTTTCTTCCGGCGAATCGGACCGGTAACACGTGACATATATTGTAAAGTCGTCGTCAGTTACAAATCTGAAATAAATACGACAATGTTTAATTAAGTAGAACCTAGTTCATAATATAATAACTCCTGTCAAAATAAATCGCGATCCTCAGACAACTTGAGGTCTTAGCTCGAGTGTGAGCAGTTGGAATGAAAGTGTTAGGTAATGATATCCTTATTGGAACGAAAATATTTCCGATGGGTTTGAAGAAAAACGCCACCATTTTCTTCAAAGCCAATGCGGCCGACTCCTCTATTGACTGACTTGACTAAAAACTCTTTTATGGATAGATGCATTTAATTGAGCAGAAGAAGAAGAAGACTGTTACCTTGTTTAACCATATCGATATCACTGGTAGTCTAATGGTAGCGGTCCTGCCTTTCGATCCTGAGGTCGTGGGTTCAAATCCAGTCGTGTACCAATGAGTTTTACTGTTGAAAAATGTATGTCAGTACTCTCAAATGGTGAAGGAAAACATCATGAAGAAACCAGTATGTCGTAGAATCTAGTAATAGGAGCCTCTCTGAAGCGCACTTAAAATCCTTTCAACACACTGGCTTCAAAGAAGACACGATATTATGAAGATTAATATATCGATGTGGGATACACCTCGATATATTAATCTTCGTAGGTATATATTCGTAAGTATATTTATTTATTCCTATTATCTTATTAACCGACTTCCAATTAAAAAGGCAGGAGGTTCTCAATTCGGTTGTATGTTTTTTTTTTATATTTATATTGTTTTTTATAGGTAGGTATTTATTATTATTTTTTATAGGTATGTTGTACGTAGTTTATAGCGAGTAGGTAAGTTACGTAGGTTAATCAAAACTGTTTTCACTACATTTTATGCACGCCAACCTCTTTGTTTTTACCTGTCAAGGTTGGCTGGTAGAAAATGCTGTCTAGCATTAAGCTCTCCTATTGTCACGTATTTTTGGTGCAATAAAGAATTAAATAATACACCAAAATAAACAAACCAAAATTACATTATCAAATTCCATCCAAGCATCCAACCTTTAATTAATTATATCAGTTTTCTCTAAAATTCCGCAATGTTTCAAGCTTTTAATTACTGAGTCGCTGGCGGTCAGATATTTTATTTCGGTGGCTCGCTTCACATTTTTCTACTCTCCGTCTGTTTTTAATAGAGGACAGTATGAGTTTTTTTTTGCTACGATCGAGGTAGTAAAATACCTACTCCACTCTCGTCTACTCGTTCATATAACTAAACTGTGCGCGGTACGCAATCTTTTTCCCACGGCTTATAGGTCACTATATTGTACACTATGCTCTCAAACGGTGAAAGAAAACATGTGAGGAAACCGGCATATCTTAGAATCTTTAAAGTTCGAAAATATGTGACAAGTGCACGAAAGGAGCTTCTTTGAGGCGCATTCCTTAAACCACACTTGGTTCTAAAGAATCAGTGACACGCTAAGAAGAACGTAGGTATATAATATAGTCGTGGTAGTTACCTATATAATATTTCAACTCGAGTTAAGCACCCTGCATATCTAAAATAAAAAAAAAAAACAAGAGCTGTATTTTTTCCCTTGCCTCCTTAAAGATCATAGTCAGTGTTTAGTTAACGGAGTAAATTCCGTTTAATGACGGTTGGGTGATATCGATAGACTAACAATATGTGATTTATTCAAAGTGTCTTCAATTCCTTAATTAAATAATATATATCCATAGCCCCGAGACAATTTAATCTCTATTCTATCACGGGAAAATCCACTCTATTTATATGGCATTATGAACATTTTTGTTGACGGTTTTAAACCCGGTCTTTTGCCGATTAGTGCAATCTCATTAGGGTTGGTGACCAGAGTAATAACGTTACTACTCAGATTCAGCTGTTCATCCCCTGTTGGGTACCCAAACTCACCACGACATCCTTGACCATCACCGTTCACGTTACCATGCACCATAGCCAATTTATTTACTCTCAGTATAGGTGTAAAAAGCAAAGTGCAAACAAAGAAAGAAAAGAAAGAAAGAAAATCGTTTATCTATAATATAATCTATAATTATTAATTAGATTATAAGTACTGTTTGTTTTCCTAAGAAATAAAAATAAAATAAATAAATATACAAACTGTACACGACAAGACATAAAACTAACAATAAAAAAGTAAAAAATACAGTGTTAATAACACAATACGCAGAGTTCTGGTGGGTGTGTGTGTGTGTGAAATGTGCCAAAGCTTTGTGCCGTTGTAATCTTGTGTAATCCCTGTCCATATTCATATTAAAAATTGATTCACGCGGATACTTCAGGTTGGCTTCAGGATGAAATTTCATTTCATATTGAGGTAATAAAATACTGTATTTTTATTAAGAGGAAAATGCAATATTTTGTTTGTTTACTTTACTTTCTATCTTTGTGCTGTGCTTTGTTTTGTATTTTGTGTGTTTCCGAGGTCTGACGGTTTTATTATTATTTTTTGTCGTTGTTGCTTTATTCTGTTTTTTTCTCTGATACATAGTCTTTTTCTTCTTCTTCTTAATGAATGGCATCTGTCCTTTTCGGATCAATTTCGCCAGTGTCGAGTATTTTAATGAGAATTATGGTAATATATTACATAGATAAAATACTTTTCCGTCAAGTCGTCAGTCTTCAGTCAAAGACCCTAATTGGCATAGAAAAAAAGATGGATGTTTTTTCCCAAAACCATCTGAAACATTTTCGATCAAATCAGAATATCACATAATACACTTTAATTCCAACTGCTAACACTTTGAGCTAAGACCTCAAGTAATGTTGGTTAAAATACCACCGAAATTACACAACAGAACTCAAAATAACACCAGAAAAACAATTAAAATCAAAAAGCTATGTGTGACTTCCCGAAATGACAGAAAACGAATCTCGATATATGGTCTAAAGGCAAGAAAGGCCATCTTTTTCCATTTTCATGGAAACTGCTGTCCAATTATTTAGATAGATAGATAGATAGATAACTCAAAAAAATATTATCTATATACAAACATTCATAGATAGAGACCTGCACTTACAAAGAAAAAAAAAAACTATAAACTAGTTAAGTAGTGATCATTGACCATCCTTTTAAAGATTGCAATGGACTTAGCCCTACTGATATCGACAGGTAAAGCATTCCACAAGCGGACAGCCTGCACTGTAAATGACCTAGTGTAGAAAGTAGAGGAGTGAACAGGGGTTTTGAGTTGTAAGGTGTCGGAGGACCGAAGGTTACGAGGAAATATATAATAATAAAAACGGATTCTACGTCTTGGCGTAGTAAAGGCACAAAATCGTAGTAAAGTTTGGAGTTAGGGAGGTATTTTTTTTGAACAATGGGACACTAAGTAGGTGTTATAAAAAAGTGATGATAACCCAAAATAATAGATTTGTGGTACTATTTTCACAGTCAATTGAAATTGTTGTTTCGGTCTATCAGCTATAGAGCGCTGGTGGCCTAGTGGTAGTGGCCCCGCCTTCCGATCCTAAGGTCTTGGGTTCAAATCTAGTCGTGTCCCAATGAGTTTTTCTGCCCAAATATTTATGTACTTACACTATGCCAGCGCTCTCAAACGGGGTGAAAGAAAACATCGTGAGGAAACCGGCATGTCGTAGAACCTAAAAGGTTAGAAAATATGTGTCAAGTGCACGAAAGGAGCCTAGTTGAGGTGCACTTAAAATTCTTTCACCACACTTGGTTCGAAAGAATCAGTGACACGATAAGAAGAAGAAGCTATGAGTTTGACGATCGATGATGTATATAGAGTATTGTTGAGTTTCTTCAATAAATAAAAAGTTATTCACGTAGGTAAAAAAATACATAGCTCGTCCCTACAGGCATGATGTAGGTACCTTACTTATCAATTTATTTCTTCTTAGAAACTCTCCGTTGAAACTGGAACCCAACACTAAATATGCTTGTGAGTTTACGTAGCAAAAGTAATGTGATAAAAAGAATAGTCAGTGTAGTAAAAATGCATAACAGTGAATAACACGATAAATCTGTTGTAATGTGCAAGTGATTAAGTGAAGTGAACATGTTGAGTCGTTGGAAAAGTAAGGACAAGTCTGAAAAGTCCTCTAAATCGAGTGGGAAGAAAAAACGAAAAGGCCGGGATAATGGTAAGTCAACGTGACATGTGTAGATTTTCTGTTTATCCTATAGTAATAATCTGAAGTGTATAATGTTAAATTAAATGTATATTGTTTATTTTTGATTTATTATTTATTGATTGGATCCGATTTATATTATTGTGATTATTTTTACTATTTTTTATTGGTTGTGTTGTGTAATTTATCATATTTTTGATACCTCAAATCAATATTCAAATTATTCTAATAAAAAATATATATAAGAAAATATTTATTTGTATGCAATTTAGGTACACATGTAGATATTTCCAAAGTCGCGATAACAAAGGATCACTGCCGCGCCAGTTACTTCGCGTCTCGATTTGAACTGGCGGAAACTTGCAACTTGCTCTCCTGAGTATTTTTGTATGAACCTTGTTACAAATATCATATCTATACAAAATACAAAAATATTTATTCGAAAAAACCGTTTTACAAAAATTCAGATGTACAATGGACCCCGCACTAGGACTAGGTCTCTTTTCGATACAGGCTAGTCCTAGGACTAGCCTGTATCGCGGGAGACCTAAAAGAGTTTACAGTGGCGAACAAAAGGACGTGATTTGAAAGGGTAAGGAACAGTAAATAAATAAACCCTAATAATAAAAATGTGAACAATTACTACCAAAAACTAAACAAAATTACATAATTTTTTATTAATTTTATAGTGTTTACTACACTTAAGGAAATCACAAAGATTTTTATAATGTCCCAAAAGTTAAGAGCCGAGCGGGATTTGAACCCGCGACCTTCCCCTCGGTACGGGGCTGCGCTGACCACTGCGCCATCGGATCCTAATCACACTCGACGAATAACTCTTAGGGACTGTTCGGCACTAACGCTGTAGATGGAGCCACGGTCGCGTTAGTGCCGAACAGTTATTAACGGATATTATTCTTAAATTAAATTTATAAAACGACTTCAAATCAAAAAGGAGGAGGGTTTTTTAATGATTGCTATCGTATCTCGATTTATTTTATATATGTTTTAGGTATAATACACACACTACGTTAGTCTGAGTGTTGTACTCATTTGAAATTTTTGAAGTAAAATTTTCTTTTTTGAGGTTTTTTTTGCGTGAGCTTACGGCCCACCTAACCGACGTCACGTAACCGACACCTCTTCGGCAAAGCTTGACGAACTTCGCTAAGAGTTGGGGTCTGTCCGCCCGCAGGCAGCCAGAGAGAGACACGTAATTGTTTAAGTTTTACATTCCCGGAGTGTCTCTGTTTTTTTAACCACTACCGACCAGCCCTGGCTTCGCACGAATGTAATTTAGAATCGTTATAATTATACAGGGTTATTCATAATTAGCTGCAAATACTCAGGAATTAGGTTCAACAAATAAAATAAAAAATATTTATGTAATTATTTTTTTAAAATTTTGATTTAAGTTTTTGTATCAAAATTTTATTTTTATAAATTTTTTTACGGCTATTGCATAATGATTGCCATGGAGAACAGGACGATGACCCACCCAGGCGGTGACTGAACGCAGAGTGTCGCTCACGGCGTGCGGCCGCGGATCAAAGGTCAAAATTGGTCAGGCGCCAATGATTCCAAAGGATATTCTTTGTCGATTTTCTCGGGATTTTCATAACAAAACTTAAAAAAAATCATTTCAAAAATATTTTTTATTTTATTTGTTGAACCTAATTCCTGAGTATTTGCAGCTAATTATGAATAACCCTGTATAGTAACCAATATATATGTTATATGGGATAATGTAGCATTATAATGGGTTTAACAAGTGCTACTTTCATTTTTTTATTTATTTAAGATGCTTAGGTGTGACACACTGCTCAAAGTTTGGCATTGTCACAGTTTGTATCCGATGGTAAGAGATGGCACTTGCAAAGACACTGATTATCTTTGGAAAAAACGCGTAAGTAAGAGGGCATAATTATGGTGAAATAACTTTTGGGATTGACCCATGTATTTTTACGTTTATTCGTTACAAAGTTAAAAATCTTTCTTCTCTATATTATTATATATTCTCTATATTAGTATAGACATAATTATAAACCATTTGCCTTTTTTTCGGAGCAAATGGTTTATAATATCTCTTATTTGTGGTAATATGGTTTGCTCATACAAACTTTCAAACACAATTTAAAGAGGGTGAATTCAAAATATGTATATTATTTCCTTGTCGAGGTATAAGTTATGGGTTTCTCCACAGCAATGCCATGTTTTTTCCACCCAATGCCACAAATAAAATAAAGAACAGTCCACAGCCGCATGTGCTAAATTTCATTACGATCTGTAAAAGTCCCAGGAAGTTTTGTAATTTCTTAACTAGTGCCTCTGTGAGCTGTAGACCTCGCGAGCACACTAAAAGTGAGCAATAAACTGCATTTGAAATAAACTGTTCATAATTCCAGAGAACTTTATCAGATTTTTGCCATATTTATATAAAGTAAATTCAAATAACAAAAGAACCATCAAAGCTTCAAGATCATTTGAAGTTTTTTTGCTGGAAGTGCCCTTCCAATCAATGATCCCCGACGACAAAACAAAACAACCTGTCTAGCGTGTAGGTACCAAGTTTCGTAGCATTTTTGGCCAATTAACTGAGACGCTTCACTTGCTCGTCCAATTAGTATGGATGTCTATAGAAAAGTATTCAACACTGAGGTAACGTCCCCGGAACATATTTATTACAGGGACGTATTTATTCTTTCTAAGAAGAACCTATGCTTCCTCTCCTAAATTCCTGAACTCGTTTCGATCTACTTTCGCTAGAATATCGTTGCGGGTTCACAAAAAAAAATCCATGAAACTGTTATTTCAACTTGAGACCAGACACTCAGAGGTATCTAAAAGGAAAATATAAAAAAATAATATAACGGGGGGAATAACCTCATTTTTCTATAATATGTAGTACTAAGGATACAAAGTTGTGTCCCTTGTACCATCAATGGTACAAGGGACACTAAAGCGAGTATACATAATAAAATACATTTCACATCATCATTAGGTATCATCCACATCCTGACTTCACCCACTGCTGGGTATAAGCCTCTCTCTGTATGTGCCACTGTTGACAGTCTTGTGATAATCTCATCCAGGTCTTGCCCGCGATGTTCTCCACATCGTCTGTTCTTATGCCGCCTTCCCACTGGTGCGTGATATCGCGCACCAGCCCGCACCAGCACGCACGACACACCATGGGAACGGCCTCGTGCGCCGAGGTGCGCGGTAGCACAGGAGCATTTTCTGTGTGCGTTGCCGTGCGTCGTCGTGCGCGGTGCGGGCTGGTGCGTGATATCACGCGCCGTAGGAAGGCGGCGAAGACGCCATTCAGTTAGCGCCTTACTCCAACTGTCATCACCTCGCCTTGCCAGGTGTCCTGCCCAGCTCCATTTTAGTTCCGTTATGTGATTCCCTTGTTCGACTTCAAATATAGATGTCGAAATTTCACATGCTTCCTATAAGAACTAAAAATAGCTCTAGTATGTACATATACTTCTATCGTTTCTATTTCGTTTTAAATGGTTGTTAGTTCTCTTATTTTTAGTTAATTTACACGTTAAATGGAACGTGTAGATTATGGTGAAGTACGCTTCGCTAATCTTATCTTATACCTTTAAACGAGAAAATCTTGTATATATCTCTTAGGATCTCGGAAACTGCGCCAACGATTTTCATGAAATTATGTATACAGAGGGTTTCGGGGGCGATAAATCGATCTAGCTAGGATTCATTTTTAGAAAATGAGTCTGTTCGTTAAGAGCGCATCGTGCGAAAATTTGAGATTAAAAAAAAAAAAAATCATAACTAAATAACTAAGTGACATTTTAAAAATCGCAAAAGGACTAATTGTAGACTATACATTTGAGGTTAATTCGAATTTAAGTGTGTTAAAAAAATATACTATTTAACATGGAATTCTATTTAACGCTGATTATTTAGTTATGATTTTTTTTTTTAAATCTCAAATTTTCGCACGATGCGCTCTTAAAAAACTAAAAACATAAACTGAATATGTGTCTGCTCCTGCCATCTATTGACGATTGTGAGCAACTAACTGCAGGCATGTCCAGCAGATGGCGTGGTTCAGTAAGAATAAACCAGTAAAGATAATAATATGACTCTTATGGTTTCTTAAAAATCAAATTAACGAAAAATAATACGAGCGAAGCTTGGTTACCAACTAGTACACCTGTAATACACGGTTGCTTGCTCCTCCGGAAAATGTCTAGGTTATAACGTGCCGTAAATACCGTCGTGAAGGTTAAGAATTCAACTTCTTTTCAGTTTGAAAGTTTCAATTTAAAATTTTAAAATGAAAACATGTGAATGGCGATGTCGAATGTTATTGCGGGTACGGTAGTAATTATTTTTCGGTGGATATTTACTTTCTTTGATGTAATATTTCTTAGCTGTTATTTAAGATTTTAATTAATTTTATAGAAAAAGCGTTTATTTGTTCTAAAACTTACCTCATCAAAATGGATAGAGAAATCAGAAAGCCACAAATAGGTTATCCACTTTGTCCAACGGGTTAATATACTCGTAATAATAATAATTATAATAAAATAATAAATAGCAAATGGAAAAAGTGGCGGTCTTATCGCTAAGAGCGATCTTTTCCAGACCACCTATGGATAGAAAGAATGGGTGCATGAGTATGGATGGGGAATGCATACTCTGGGGGCTCTGCCTTCTGCGCCGTAGGTCGCGGGTTCGATCCCCACCGAGAACAAATATTTGTGTGGTTAATATAGATGTTTGTTCTCTGTCTGGGTGTTATATTTTATTAATGTATGTATTACAAAAAAAAGTCTTTAAGTATTATATCAGCTATCTGGTTCTCTGCTTAGTTTGAGGCTAGACAGTGTTGTGTGGACTATCCGCAAAAAACAAACTATGAATAAAATTAAAATAGATAGATAGAAAATTCTTTATTGCACTAAAACAAAAAAAATTGCATTGTAATGTACATAGGTGAACTTAATGCTAGAGAGCATTCTCTTCCAGTTAACCTTTGTGTAATATATATTATTATATATAAAAAATAATATATATGTTAATAATGGTTTTTGATTCATTTAAACCTCCATTTTGATGGCAGGTGCGACGTACTGTATTTTGTAAGTGTCAATTAATTATTCTGTGGTGATGGTTAGACTGAACGTGGTTAACAGTAATAAAAGACCGACGTTTAAAAGCGTTTAGTAGGTTCGAATGTAGTCTCCATCCAATTTCTCTCCATCCAATGACGGTATAGATAGTTAGATAACTTTTTATTCTAACCCATGACAAACGTAGTAAGGATAAGTTTTTAGCTTAAAAAAAACTGCTTTAAAATGCGACATTATCGCTACCAGGTATGCTCTACGTTAATTTTGCTGTACTTTTTAGTTCAAAACAACAAAGGAAGGTATAACCACACGTCATAGTGAACAACGTTGGATATTCGATTTTCGAATTTACAAAGTCTTCTGAATAAAAT